>CM062804.1:970131900-971331900 GCA_031772625.1 Pinus tabuliformis | reverse complement strand
ATCGAGATCAAAACATATAACCAGAAGAAGAAGAATCAATGCACATGAAATACAGAAAATACTCAAGGTAAAAGCTCAGCTAAAAACCCCACTATCTGTATTATCATACAAGGTGGAAATACATCAGAATTATACAATGCCTTAGCTCTCACAGCTAGCCAGGTCTCAGTACAATCCTCCTGGATTCTCACAGGAAACCTTGGCTTCTCACAAGCCTTCTCCTCTTCCCTCCAAGCTCCTATTTCCTTGCGTTGTTCCTAGTGGATGATTCTCACCTCACCAAGTGGAACACTACTCTAACACACTGTCAGAACTATGCAATCCTCAAGGAACCTTACCTTGATTGCATGCATTAGTTTCCTTTATAGGAAAACACATGCAACTGATAGTACAATGTCCTTGACATTTAGCTCAACTGGGTCTTTCTCAGAATAGACATGCATGAGTTTCTGATGAGGTAATCTTCAGTTATTTAGAGTACACTGGTTGAGTGCATGCATGCATCAACTGACTGATAACTCACAATTAGTTCCTTAAATAGTTTGGAACTAATTTAACTGGACTTAACTCAATAAATTGAGCTAACTAATTATAACTCAAATATAACTCAATCTTATCTCCTTAATTAAGGGATAATCTCCTTAATTTAAGGGATAATTGTTTCATGACTGCAGAAAGACTTCTACCTTGAATTTCTCCAACTAATTAATCGATAATGAATAAATTAATTATTTCCAAGCAACTGGTGAGACTAAATTCGATTTTAATTCACAATTTTAATTCAAGGACAAATTAAAATTGGAATATTCTAGATTCTATTTTTATCATTACTTGTTGTTATTTTCAACACACCCTTGAAGGAGCCTATATATAATAGGAACGCGTCCTCCATTTGGATCATTCATTCACTCATCTCTTATGCAAAGAAGGCAGAAGAAGAAAGTCAAAGAATGAAGTGAAAAAAAGAGAAGGACGAAGAAGTCGAAGTGTTTGGGTCTCTCTCCATTCTTCTGGAGGTGCAAAGTTAGGGTTTCTACGTTGGGCTAGTCTGAGGTTGGATTTTAGAAGAAAAAGAGAAGGAAGGAAATTGAAGGTATCTTAGGGCATCTTACTAGCCCTGGGAATTAATTCAAGGCAAGTGAGGTCAAGGGTAGGCAGTGAGGGAGATCGAAGTCTCCTAGAGAAGCAGCAGCAACTTTTGGGGAGTATAATTTCAGATCTACTGGGAGGTCGAAGATATTTCAGCAAGAGGTCAAGGAAGGCTTGATCTTGGAGGGTATTTTTCTAAGTCTAGGTCATGGTATTCGTCAATTGAATCTGAAAGATAAGAAGATATTTTACGGGTTAACCCCTCAAGAGGAGGGGTTTTGGCCTTGGCTTGCAGCCTATATATTGTTTCATTGCTCTTACTGTTTTGGTAGATGTTTGATGTATTGCACATTGGAATAAGAAATATCAAAGATAATAAGTAAAAAGGTAACACAAACATTTATCAAGTTAAGAGAATTAGCATATACAATTCCCTATTGAATTCTCAACACTTCAAACTTAAAAATAAAATAAATTGGGTCCTCTATTCGCATACCATGAAAATTTGGAAGTACTTATGGAGAAATGTTTTTCATGTTGACATTACTATTTGTATCTTGAATAGGAAAACCATATGCATCTTCTTCATTATCATCATCTCCATATCCTCCTCTTTTTTCTCCAGGTGGAGGTCTTCTATCACCTCCCCCTCCACCTAATATTTTTGTTCCATTTCCAATTCCATTAGGAGGCATTATCTCTCCTTCTTCTCAGCCATTGATTCTTCAAAACTAAGAGAGTATGATTCTTGTATCATATTTTCCTTAATTGGTTCTTCAATTATTTATTCTCCAAATAAGCTTCCTTCTTTTCTTCTTCTTAAGTAGGTATCTCAAGCTCTTGTGCAATAAGTTGTTCTCTTGTTGAACAAGAGAGAAATATAATTGCTTTTGTTGAAGATGTTGGTCCTTCTCTTGTTATGATTTCATATATTTGCACCTTTTAATACCTTCTTCTACCTACAACAATGGGAATATGTGATGTGTATGGTGATGCGGTTCTCACTGCAACACCTGACCTAGTGTGGGTGGTAGGTGATCATGTTAAAGTGGTTCTACCTATAGTAAATCTACCTCTTGAATCTATTTCTCTATACATGAATTTTATTTTATCATGCTTTTATGCTACTAATTAGAATGCAACAACCAAGGTTTAGAAGAAACCTCACTATGGTGATGCGCAAGTTCTTACCTCTCGCCTTACCATTTCTTCTTTCCCAAAGTTGTGTAATCCAAAAGAAACCTAAATTAAAAGTTAAATCCTATATACACTTTCCTGGAAACAACACTAAAAATGTCATTCAATTTGATTGTACTAGAGTTCCTTGCATTAAATTATAAATCCGGGTTTGTAAGCTTGTGAAGTGTAATTTAAAATATATGTTAGGATTTGGATTCTAATATGATCTAATAAAAATTGATATTGAAAATAGATGCTAGTCTATTAAAATAAATTGACAACTAGCTAACTCAATATAATCATGGTTCTAAAACACTTATAGATCTTCATAACCATGTAGAGAATTTGATAATTTGACAATAAGCCTCTTTAATAATTTGGATTATAATTATTTGTGACTTCAAGGAATAATTCCTATTCACTTGGAGCATCAATGTGATTAGGCTTCATTATATTGACATGCATGTGAAAAACTAATTACATTAATTTGAAAGTAAAATAATCTAAATCTATAAAACTGAGAGATCACTTTATTTGCAAACTAACATTTGATTAAAAGCTTTACTAAAACTACCATTAAAGATTTCATATTATGAGCAATAATTAGTAAAATAGAGTATTGTCTTTTATACTAAAATGACAACGAAATGAGAAAAACTATACTATTAAAAAGATATAAACGCATTCAAATAATAGGCAAGGTGTGTCCTCACATGGGGGGCCTCTTGGTTGGATCACACACACTAGAGAAACTTTAGAACATGACTATTAACTAAATCATGCACACATTTACGCACATAGAATTCATATGCATAGGTGAGAGTTAAACAAAGACTATATTAATGGCATACAGTTCATACAAATAAAACTTAACTTGTTGTTCCTCCTCAAAGGAGCTGTAGTATTTATAGAGTTTTTAAAAAACAACAGACTCTTAATCCTATTGCTATAATTCAGAACAAGATAATGATGACTCAGCGTTTTATTGCTACAATTCAAAATAGAATGATGATGCTCATATTTTTTGCATCATGGAGATCGAACTATTGACCGTCATCATTAGATCTCATCCATAAGACTCTTCCTTTGACCTTTGGTCATAATGCCATGATGATTTTCCATGCAAACCTGTTACATGATCTGTCACTACTTTGTTTCGTTGATTGAGGCATTCACTGGGATGTGGTGGTGACACGAATGACTTTGGTTGTGCTTGATAGGTGAATAACCTTTCAAAGACTTTTTTCCATATCTTCTATCCTTTGGTTTCGCTGGATTGGTTCTCAGAGTGTGCCAACTTACGATTTCTCTACAAGAATGGAGAACAACTATAGAATATGTCAATTTCTACAACTATTACATTTTAACTTGCTTTTACGAAGGAAACATACAAAACAATAATAAAAAATGGACATATTACCTTTAAAAATATTTTCTTGTAACATATGTAGCTTAGGTATAATTTGTATGCATAGATGATAGCATTAGAGTACAATGTTGTTGAGAATGCAAGAAGATGATGGAGCTTAGTGGAAAGGAGTCGCCTTCACTAAGTGGGCCTGCAGGCAAATTATGGCGCAAAGTCTATTTTTAGACTATGTCTATTTTTAGACATATGGATCATGGTCTATGAGTTGCAAGATGTTGTTTATGGATGATTGGTCATGTTGGGAAAAATAGATGGACTTCTATTTTTGGATCATAGCAGGAGTGATCAGAGTCTATTTTTAGACTGCTAGTCAAAAATAGAAAAGTCAAATATTATTGTCTCATAATAATATTTAGACTATAAACATTATCTTATCCTCTTGGAGCACTTCAGTTTGAGCTACAGATGTGGCACATGCAGCTGTCAGAAGGAAATATGCTTTTCTTATGAGTCAGTTGAGCTATTGCATGTAGGACATCAGTTAGAACTCATGCATGTGAGTTATGTGGAGTTGGATGTGGAGTTGATGGAGTTGTGTTCAGTTTGACTTGGTTAAACTAGTTGTAATTAGTCTAACTGCAAATAGACTAGTGATGAGTGATGTGAATTAATTGATTAAATTAATTCACTAATTATTAATTCATAATGCAACTGAAGAATACATCAGTTAACTCAGTGCATGTACAGTTCAGTGGAGATAGGTGTTAGAGGTTGAGATTGCTATCAGTTGTGACTATAGTTGTGCATGAGATCTTGCACAATCAATGGATTGAGTATGCCCATGAGAATTGCATAGTATATGCCCAGTGAAATAGCCTGTGCTCACATGATTTCCAGGGTGAGTGATTTTCACATGGTATTGTGTGCAATAGAGGCAGGCAAAGCTGCGGAGAAGATTTGAACCTGTGACTTGTTCAGATCTGAGCTAGTTTTGTGTGTAATAGGTGGAGATAGTGTTGGATACTTGAGAGGAGTATTGTACTATGTAATGTTACATGTTCTCAATCATTAATATATAGATAGTGTGGGGTTTTCAGCTGTAAGCCTTCCCCGGGTTACATACTGTGTTAATGTGTGCATGTTATTGATGTTTCATTGTTTTTGATGCTGCTAAATTGATTATCAACATAGAGGAGGTTATGTATTATGCATGTATTCCACAATAGTGTATAATCGGGATAATCTCTATTGAATATGTGTTTATTATTCAAAATTTCTACAGATGTTGAGAAATAGCAACAAGAAATTCCAGTTTAATTTGTCCTTGAATTAAACTGTGAATTAAAATCAAATTTTATTCTCATAGAAACTTGTAAATAGTTAATTAAGTTTAATTAACTTAATTAGCTTAGGAATTTCGAGTTGGAAGTATTTATGTAGTCATGTATATGTTCTCCCTAAATTTTAAGGGTCCAGGATGAGTTTATTTGAGTTGTAATTAGATAACTTAGTTTGACTGAGTTATGGTCAGTTAAACTAGTTCTAATTGTTTGTGGAACTAGTAGAGGTCTAGTAGTGAGTTGGTGCACTGATGCATCCTCAGTGCTACTCCAGCTAACTGAAGATTCCGTCATGAGAAACTCATGCATGTCAATTCATAGAAAGACCCATTTGACACTAGAGTGTAGGGACAGTGTACTATCAGTTGTAGAATGATCTGAGTTGTACAGATCATGCATGCAATCAGAAGAGGACTACATTTGGATTATACAGTTATGGAAGAAGGAATTACCAATTAAATATGGGTTATTCCTCTCAGAGATTGCGCAAGGAAATAGGGGCTCAGTAGGCAACAAAAATTGGCTAAGTGTTGGTCAGTGCAGGTGGTGAGCTCCAGTATTTTAGCAATAATGCTACAACTCCTGGAGCTTCCTTCTCTAATTTTATCAACCCGGTAGTTCGTAACAAACTTGGAAGCGACGGTGCTGTATGCACAAGTACTAGCTCTTGTCGCAGCTGTCACTTGGTCAGCTGGCACAAGTCCGCTAGGGCTCAAGCCAACTTCTATGAGTTCTCAGAAGAAGCTTTTTAACCGATGAACGAAAGCTATCTCAAAGGAAATTAACCTACTGTAGGAAGGAACTGAAAGCCAACAAGAAATGAAAACACTAGCAAACCCTAATCCTACCAGCTAGTCCTACTTATGCAAAGGTGGGAATGTAAACTACTGAAAGAGGTGCCATTACTTCTAGGAAGGTGAGATGCATGTGTCTAGACTACTTTGATCTAAAGAAAGCATATTTTTGTATTTTTTTTCAAGTTGTTGGAATTATTATGTGTGTGCTTCTAACTGGGTCTTGACTGTGCAGGGATAGATCAAGGAGGGAAATGCTTGGAAAAGGTCAGGAAGGCTCAGAGAGGGTCTAAGGAATCCCTAACATCCTTTCAGAGAAGTTCACAATAGTTTAGATGCCTGGCAAACGTGTTTACAAGCTTCTACAGGAAGTCTGCAGGGGTTCTACAGGATGTTCAGGATTTCTACAGGAAGTTCAGTAATTCCTACAGGATGTTCTGCAATAGGATTTTTGGGTGATGGATGAGTGGAGGAGGCTATATGGATGGATAGGGAGGTAGGAGGGGAGCTTGTGATGGCTTATGGACAGAGAGATGAGATGAAGAGGGGGTGTGCAAAGCTGGTTGGTCTAGAGGAGGTTAGCGGAAATGGAAGGCCGAAAAGGTAGAGTCACGTGGGTGATAGAAGAGTTAGGAGGCAAGTGGTCTAACTGAGAGCTGAGTGGATGGCCTAGGCACGGCTTAGAAGGATAAGGGAGTGAGGGAGTAGTACTGCACAGTGTAAATGAAACAAATCATCCATGTCTTGCACATAACCGAAATTTCATCAACCTATTCTAACTGTTTTTATAAAACCACAGAACAGCAACGTGATTTTGTAAGGAAACTCTTGCATGGTACTGAAGCAAAGATTCATTCCACAAGATCTGAACGCATGGACACTGCTACAACCGAGAACATTGCATCAAAGCTTGCATGAACATGTAAAACAGTGTTTTTGGTGGGTGGCACGGTCTGCAATTCCAGTCCCTAAACAGAGGTGGAAGTGAGTGTGCAGTCAACCCTTTTTGGAACTCTGATTAACTTCAATCTCCTTACTCTAATCGAAACTACTGAAAGCAACTTTGTTCATAAAACTAACCTACTTAACCACACCAAGAAATTCAACTCAGCAAACTATGTTTCCAAATGCATGTAAAGGAAAAGAAATACAATGCTGAAAGAAAGGTAACAATACAAAGGAAGGAGGCCTATTGCTCTTAGGTTGGGCCCAACCCCGAGAGCTATGGCTCCTCTAAGAACTCAGAACTGAACTCAAATCTGCCTGCTTTTCATTAAAAGATAATAGTCATAAGTCAAATAACATGCCAAAAATGGCTTACAAAGAGCAAAACAGAGATATCAGCTCGTAGTTCAGAATATGCAACAAAGTTTCAAAAGTCCCCATCGAAGGCTACACCCTCATCATTTATACATTACGAGGGCCAAGTTGGCCTCCTAAATTAGTGGGTTTTGGCTGACCAAACTAAGAGTAATCTGCTGCTTCCTCAAAATCCGTTTGGCTGCCTTCTAGCTCGGTGGTGGTGGTTGTTGGAGCTCGGAGTTGGGGGTGGAGATCATGAGGAAGGCCATTCAATGCTGTGGAAAACCTTCCTACAAAACCTCAATCCCATCTTGGCTATCTCCTAGCCCTCGTCTGCGTGGTTTTGCTCCATTAAATGTCAAAAAACCTGAAATAAACATGTGTTAGCCACCTAGGAATAGTGACTGCCCTCATTCGTACAAATGACATAAATATACTAAAAAATGATGCATAAGTTATGAAAAATGAAGGGTTGAGCAAGGTTAGTTAGGCCAAATGAGCCCAAAATGTTACCAAATGTGGGGCTCATCATCACCCCCCAGCTAAAATGATTGCTCATCCTTGAGCAACTAATCCAGCTCCTCATCCTTCATTGTCTTTACTGCCACACTCACATCCCAAGCTTCTGCAGTAGTGTCCTCCTTACTGACATGGAACCCAGCCTTTCTTTCCACCTCTTCCCACTGTTCATGCTCATCTTTCTCTGTGTTGCCTTCCATCAATCCTAACAGCAGAGGTGGGCTTAGCTTGAGGCCAATCCAGCTGGCCTGGAAGTTCTGCATAGATTTCTTATAGAGGGGCACCCATACTAGAGCTTCCCTCATTCGAGTTGGAGTATGATATTCTCTGATTTTTAGACTGTGGGCCAATGTGTTCCATCGGCGGGTGCAAGCTTGAACACAGTTGTCCCCTAACAGTCTCTCCATATCCTCGAAATTCGCTATGGCCTGGGCCTACTGATCCATATATTTCAGTGAAGCTTGAGGGTCGGTGGATAAGTGTTGGTGTGTTGATATTAATGCAGTTGGATCCCCTGGTTCTGCTCTAATTAGTAATGGATCATTCAGCTCTCGGTTCATGACCGCTTTGGCTTCTGCTGCTCTTTTGTCTTCATGGTTCAACCATGAGGCAAATGCCATTAACTGCATATCCCCTAAGACCGTGTTGGGATCCCATGAAGTCACATTTGGAAGGGCCAAATTATGGAGGTAGAACTCCGATAGTTTGGCCTTATCCTCTGATGAACTGGTATTGCATAATTCAGTGAATTGCTGCGGGTCTTGGAGCTGAGAGATACCCCTTTGCGCCAAGGTATTGATTTGAAATTGTAGCCATTGGTCTCTCAGGTACAGGCCATAGGATTTGGCCGGATATCTGCATTGTATAGCATCCATGGCCCAACTGGCCATGCAGGCCAATTGTGCCTCTTTCTGCTACAGCTGTTGTTTGAGAGCTTGCACCTCAATTTGTGCTTGCAGTTCTATTTCCTGTAGATGCGTGGTTGGCTCCCCAAGACCGATTTGCAGTTCCTTTCTGCCTTGCTGTTCTGCTGTGATGTCCCCTGAGGATGTGCCTGTTCCTCTCCTCAGCTCCTGTAGCTGTAGTCTAAGTTTTTCATTTTCTTCCTGTAGGAACACCCGCTGGCAATTTGCCACGTGTTTAGCCATAGCTAATTCCCTTCTTGCCTCCTTGAGTTGCTCCTCCAAGGGGCATATGTCCGCCACACCTTTTGATTTGGCTATTTTCATCCACGTGTGTGTTCGTACTCTCTCTTCCTCCAATGCAAAGAACAGTGGCACAGTGAATTTCTGTGGTATAATTTTGCCAGCTTCTAAGAAGTTATAGTATGAGCTCAGACTTGGCTGAGGGCTAGGCTCCGGAATATGCTCTTTCTCTTCCTCTCTTGGTGGCTCTACTTCGTCCTCCCTCGGTGGTGATGAGGGTGCTTCTCCTTCCATTTTCTCTGTCTCCTTAAGCCGGGCTAAGGTTTCCTGTAGATCAGCCTCAACATCCTGTAGTCGGGCTTTTGAGGCCAACTGGTCCAGCCTCTCTTTCCAAGTAGTTGTTTTCGGGCTCCCCCTCTCATAGGTGACTGATATCTTTGAGGGGTACCTCTCCCTGGGTGAAGTAGGGGCATCCTCTATAGTGATTGGGCTGCTGGATGGAGGCTGTGGCTTGCCCGTTTTTATTCTCACACTTCTCCTAGCTTTAAAATATAGAGGGGCCTCCCTCTTTCTCTTTTCCTTTGGCTTAGGAGGTGTACTGAGGGTGGCTAGCACGGCTGTTGCCTCCCTTGCAAGAATGTCGGCTTTCTTTTCCTTGGGTTTTCTTTTCTCAGGGCTTCCTGTAGAAGGCCCTTTTTCAGCTGATTTCTGGCTTCCTGTAGAAGCCGGTTTTGGTTTTCCTGTAGGAACAGGTGGCATCGTTTTAGTTTTTTTTGCTGAGTGTGTTTTGCTTTTTGACTTGGACGAGGCTGTTGTCAAGGTGCCCTTACTGACGTGGACTGGCTCAGTCCTGTCCACCCTACTTTGTAATCTTTTCTCTCTGGGCATTAATATGGGTGTGTCATCCTTGTCTTTTGCATCCTTTTTCTCTTGTTTCTCCTTTGGCTCTGTCTTCGGTGCTTTGGCCGTGGGTCTCTGGCCTTTTTCTTTCTTCCCTGCGGGTACTGACTCCTCCTCGCTGCTGGAGGAACCAAGCTCTTTAGTCAACATTTTTATATCGCCATCCTTAGTCAAATTTCAGAAGGCTTCCCATGAGAGAGGGACTTTGTATGTGTGGAGTGCATCCTCCATGAGGAGCTTAATGAGCCCGTGATGAGCTACTTGGTCTGGTGTGCCTTCTCTCAACTTGGTGGCACATTCAGTCATAGACTGCAGTAGAAAGTAGGGAATACTTAATTTGTTCTCTGCGGGTAGGTCCATCTGATGCCTTAATTCTGTGAGTAGCCAAAAATGGTACCCATACACAATGCTAAACCGACCTTCGCAGGTGATGTATTTCATAATTTGGAGGCTGACTTCGCTCCAAAGTGGCAGTAAGCTAGTCTTGCGAACCCCGTTCTTATCTTCTGAGAACTGCTCCTCTGGTGGAAAGAATTCCTTCTTAGCCTTTTGGCCTAATTTCCTCTCTTCTTTGTCCCATGGTACCCCCATTGGGAGCTCGGTAACTCGGCTGATGAACTGTGGGGTGAGTCTGAGACTCAAACCCCTGAAATTGACGGTGGCTAATGTCTTTGATTTTGGCTTCAGAGCCCGCAAGAACTCCTCTGCCACCTCATCATCATACCCTTGCAATTTGTCGCAGAACGACATCCATTGCGCGCGAGTGAACAGCTCTACCACCTCAGGGTTCTCTCTTAGTTTCTTGGAGTCGGTTGGTTCCTTTCTGATGAACCCACCCGGCATGGTGAAAAACTGCTACGTTAGCTGGAGGTGGCGGATGCGAAAAAACTAGCCTTTTGGGACAGAGCGTAGAATTACGCCTCTGCCACACATACAATTTACGAAGACTATCTCCAGATGAGCCTTAACAGGGCTTAATTACAAATCATATCCTGTAGGAAACCTTACATACACTTCGACGACAATTCATGCAAACGGCAGACAACACTTGCAATTCTTTTATGAGTAGACTGTAGAACGTCGACTCCGCCACCCTCAAAACCAATTCATGGGAGGCAAGGTTCAGGCTTACCTTTTTAATTCGCCACCTTTGACATGAAGAGCCCAATTTTCCTCGTGGCAGTGAGCTTCCTGTAGAAGCAGCTTTCCTGTAGAAGCAGCGCACGGGTTCTGGAGAACACTGCAGTGGTTCTACACCCTCTGTGCTACTATCAAACGTTTGAATGGCCGAAGACTTGGAGTGTCGAGCTTCAGAGGAATCTGGATGCTCACTCGACTTCTAAACGGCTAATGATAAATGCGTGGGGTGGCAATCTAGCCGATAGATTTGAATCCGGCGGAATCCGTCGCGCGGGGGTGAGCTGTCCCTGCCGGACCGTTGGACGACGTCACTTAATCATTCTACTGCAAGTTCTCTGACTGCTGCATCATTCTCCGCAGATCTGCCGCCGTCATTTCTGTTAAAACGCGCTTCTCCCCGACTGGATGGTTCTCACGTGTCCACTACCCGTTCTTCTTGCCACAACCACCTTTTACACATCCGACTAGACCATCTGACTGGTCGACGTGGCCAGTCGAATGGTCATACGACCGCTCAAACCATTCATTTCATACTTGCAACATTTCAAAGTAGTATTCATGTAATTCGACGAAAGAAAGGGCGAGGCACTTACCTGTGCGGCCGCGACATGATTTTCCAGGCTTCAGGACGACGATGACTAGATTTGCTTGCTGCTGCTTAATCGCACAAGCCCGGAGGTTCCTCTTCGCAGGCTGCTGATGATGAAGCTTGTGACTCGGCTGCATGTGCCCGCTTTATTATTTCATGTTGCAGGCGATTGGATGGTGTACACTCTAGTTGGCTGAACTGCTACGGGATTCCTGTAGGATGTCCTGTAGCAGTTTTTCCTCCTCGGGTGCATGCTAAACGGTGAAGACAGTGGCATCACGATCACGCTCACAGGGCCCTTGGATAGCTGTGATGAGTATTGCATGGCATCTCGACATCTTTTGTCATTTAGTAATCGCTTCCTCTTGATAATCCAATGATCTGTTTTGATTGTGCAGGTACTTTTATTGCATGTCAACTGGGGTGGTAGAAGGAGGTGACAGCGGTGTGTGATGGAGAAAATAGTAGCTTGCATGCCTCCATGTTGAACCTTGGTCGTTAGATCTCCCCACACAATTAGTTCTGGGCCGTCCAAAACTTCTACAGGAAGTTTCCTGTAGAAATACAGAACTTCCTGTAGAAAGTCTGCAACTTCCTGTAGAAGACTAAGCTGTGATGAAATCGTGCCCATACCTTGGAGAAGATGAGTGTTTTCGGAGGAGGTGCTAGTGAGGTCACCTGGTAGCATGATAAGGACCCTTGACTTTGAGTTGAGAGACCTCCTCTCCTTCATAGAATACCTGCAACCTGCATGCATTGCCACATTGTGAACTTGCTGTCCCTGTTTTTTTGTTTATTGTTTTTTCTTTTTTCTTTTTTTTCCTTTTTTTTTTTTTTTTTTTAAAGACAGCAGGGGTGCCTCAATGAGGTTTTCACCCTTGCCATCTGCCTTAAGTGCCTCAGAGAGGTTTTCACTCAAGGGTATTTTTCAAATCTCTTTCTTTTTTTTTTTTTTTTTTGAAAGACAGCAGGGGCGCCTCAATGAGGTTTTCACCCCTACCATCTGCCTTGGGAGCCTCAGAAAGGTTTTCACCCAAGGATCTTTTTTTTTTCTTTTTTTCTTCTTTTTTTTTTAAGATCTTTCACGATATGCCCAAAACAGAGGCAGAACCCTTCTCTATGACCAACACTGATTCCTCCACAGTTTTGATGAACTCTTGTCTTGAGAGAGGCTTCCTGTAGATCTTCAGTCGATGCCCATTGACAAGCATGGGGATGGCCTCCTCATCAATGGTCCGAATAAGAACAGATCCATTGTCATGACATTTTTCCACTGCATATGGTCCCAGCCATCTGGTTCTCAGCTTCCCCTTGGAATCTTTATGCCTGGAATCATACAACAGCGCCCAATCTCCTGGCTGAAATTGCTTGTCATTGAGGTGTTGGTCATGCCACACCTTTCTCTGAAGTTGAACCACTTCTGAGTGAAGGAGGGCCTGCATTCGGTGCTCGTCCAATCCATTCAGTTGCAATAACCTTTCTTGTTGGGCATGGCTGAGATCTAGGTCCAGCTGAGCTGCCATCCCCAAAGTGTTGTATTCAAATTCAATTGACAGCAAAGCTCTCTTTCCATAGACCAGCTCATAAGGTGTGAAGCCGGTTGTGGTCTTCCAAGTGGTGTTGTAAGCCCATGTGGCCTCAACCAGGCGATCCGCCCAATCTTTCCTACTGCTGCTCACCACCTTAGTCAAAATCCCTTCCAATGCTCTATTAGTGACTTCCACTTGCCCATTTGCCTGAGGATGATAGGGGGTGGAAGTCCTATGCTTGATTTTGTGATGAGCTAGTAGGTCTTCAATTAAGTTGGATGTGAACTGGCTTCCTTGATCAGTGACTAGCTCTCTTGGGTAGCCAAATTTGTAGAAGATGTTTTCTCTTAAGAACTCAGCCACCTTTTCTTCTGTTGCTGCTTTGATTGCCTTAGTTTCTGCCCACTTTGTCAGGTAGTCTTTGCACACAATGATGTAAGACCTTTGCCTCGAAGGAGGGTTGATTGGACCCACAAAATCCATACCCCACTTCTCAAATGGCTCAAGAGTCACTTGAGGTTGGAGAGGCATCTCATCCCTTTGAGTCGGTTTCCCCATCCTTTGGCATCGGTCACACTGGCTGATATACCTCCTGACATCCTGATGAAGTGTGGGCCAATAGTAGCCTGCCTGCAGGATTTTGAAGGCAGTCCTCTCTGCTGCAAAGTGTCCTCCACAAGGCCCATCATGACAGGTGAGGAGGATATCAAAGACTTCCTCCTCCCTTACACAGCGCCTTAAGATCTAATCAGGGCCAAGCTTGAACAGGTTGCCCCCGATCCAAGTGAATGAGGCACTTTTTCTGATGATTCTGCTCTTCTCTCTTAAGGATAGGTGCGGAGGGAACTGTGCTGAAACAAGGTAGTTTGCTATATCAGCAAACCATGGAGAGAGTACTGAAATAGCAAACAGATGTTCATCGGGCATCTGGTCATCCACTGTTCCATCCTCATCTGCAGATAAATCCAATCTAGATAAAAAGTCAGCAACAACTGCTGCAACAAAAGTAACCATCTAATAATACGAGCATTCACATCCGGTTTATTCATTAAATATCTAATTGCAGCATGATCAGTATGTACAAATGTTTGATAGCCAGTGATATAATGTCAGAACTTGTTCAGTGCATGGACCACAGCCAAGAATTCTTTCTCAGTTACAGTGTAATTCAGTTCTGCTTTGGATAAGTTTTTGCTAACAAAGTAAATGGCATACGGAAGTTTTTGTTCAACTTGTCCTAAGGCTGACCCTATGGCTTTGTTCGAGGCATCAGTGTGGATGTGGAAAGGTAGGGCCCAGTTTGGACCTCTCAAGATTGGGGCAGACACCAACTTGTCCTTTAATTCATTCAGAGCCCTCTGACAATCGTCAGTCCATTTAAACTCCACATCTTTTGCCAAGAGGCCAAACAATGGCGAGGCTAGCTTGCTGAAGTCTTTAATGAATCTCCTGTAATACCATGCTAATCCTAAGAAACTCTGAACATCCCTTACCTTTTGAGGAGGTGGAACCTTCTTGATGAGAGCAATTTTGTTAGGATCCACCTGTAACCCTTGGCAAGAAATGGTATGGCCTAGCACGGTCCCTTCAGTCATCAAGAATTCACATTTTTCAGGACTAAGGGACAGGTTCATCTCAATGCATTTGGTTAGGACTTTTCCCAGATTGGACAATGCTTCCTGGAAGTTGGACCCATAAGGAGTGAAGTCATCCATATAGATTTCCACCGCATCATGGACCAGCTCAGAAAAGATGCTCAAGACGGCTCTCTGGAAGGTAGCAGGAGCATTGCATAGCCCAAAGGGAAGAAATCGGTAGGCAAAGGTACCCCAAGGACAAGTGAAGGTGGTCTTATCTTGGTCTTCCAGGCTGATTTGGATTTGGTTGTACCCACTAAACCCATCTAGGAAAGAGAAAAACTTCTTTCCTGCCAGTCCATCCAACACTTGATCTATGAAAGGTAGAGGAAAATGGTCTTTCTTGGTAGCTTTGTTCAGTTCTCGGTAGTCCACACAGATTCTCCACTTCCCATTTTTCTTGGGAACCAACACCAGAGGGGACACCCATTCGCTATCTGAGATGGGGTAAATGAATCCGGCATCCAACAGTTTTTGCAATTCTTCCTTGACGATGTCCTTAAGGGCTGGATTCATTCTCCTCTGGGGTTGCCTAACCGGTTTACAATCCTCTTTGATGTAGATGTGATGGGTACAGACCGAAGGATGGACTCCTTTCATCTCCTTATAGCTCCAAGCAAAAGCATCTAGATGACTGGCCAACAGACTACACAGCTCCTTTTCCTGGGAAGGAGATAGGGAGGAGCTGATCTTTAACATTCTCTCAGGGCCGAACTCCACATTTTTTACTCTGGGAGTGATGGGGTTGGTCACACAAAGGTCCACTAAGGTGCTGGCTTGGGCATCCTCCACCAATTCCTCTAAGGATAGTGCACTGGGAGGTGGATTCTGGATCAAGGTCTCAATCAAATCATCTTCGGTTGGGGGGTCTCCCCTAGTGGTGTCTAGGGTGCACAAAGGTGCTGAGTACACCTCATCCTCTTCTCCTTCCTCCAACCAAAGTGGTAAGTCATGCTCTAATGAGGGTTGGGCAGGAGGGTATAGGACTAGCTGCTTGGACATAGGACCATTTTTGATGGTCATGTTTACTGCACGGCAGCTTATGTAAGCATCTGCAGTGGCTAACCAAGGTCTTCCCAAAATAAGAGGATATCCAATGAGCTTTGCCTTTGGTTACAGCACCAAGAAATCTGCAGGGTATTCCCAAGAGTCAACAGAGACCAAGACATCCTCCACAATCCCTTCGGGAGTCACAGTGGAGTGATCTGCTAGTTGTAGGACTGTCGAGGTCTTCCTCAAGGAACCCTGAAGGTTGAGTTTGAGCATGGTATCTCTGGTCATCACATTAATGGCAGCCCCCAGATCAATCAAGGTGTGAGGTATGATGGTGCCATTGATGTGGACATCTACTACAGGACTCCCAGGATCTAGATACTTTGGGTAGATGACTTGTCCCAACATAAGGTCAGACAGTTGTCCTATGACATTGATGGTTGAAGCATCCCTCTTTCGCCTGCCTGGGTGTCTGAAACACTTTTCCTTAACCAGTTTGTTGTATATTGGTACATCTTTGATGGCTTGGAGAAGTGGCATTTTCACACACAACTGTTTGAGCTCTCCCAGAAGCTCATCCTCCTCTGGGTTGGGTTGTGTGGTGGCTGTTAGTCTCTCAGGAAAGGGTGGAATAGCCTTTGGTTCACTTTCCTGTTTATCTTCCTCGTCCTCTGGGGGAGGAGGTTGGCGATCCGGAAGGGTCTTTCCAGACCGCAGATTGATCTCCTGGATCTCCACAACATAGGTAAGGCATGATGTTTCCCCAGTATATACCTGTTGGGCCTGTCTGTTGTTGGGGTTCGGGTTCGGTTGAGCAGGCATTTGAGGTTGCCTTGGAGGAGCAGGAGGTAATGGTTGTGGTTGAACTGGTGGTGGAGGCAAAATGGCGGGAGGAGTGTTGTACTGGGGCCTCCACCCCGATTGAGGTGCATTCCACTGAGGCTGTGGCTGGGCATGTGAGTGATACGAATGAGTAGTGGGTTGAGTATGGTACTGAGGTGGGTAAGACCATGGAGGAGGCATAGACCAAGAAGGATGAGCAGGGGGACCCCAGGAAGGCATAGGAGTAGCTTGGTTGGGGCCGTAATAAGCTTGGGGTTCCCCTTGCATCCCCTGCTGGTAAGGTCTAGGTCCTTGTGGCCTCCTTTAGTTGAGGAAATAGAGAGGTTCGATGGGGGCTTCTGTCCCTTGATACATGGCTTTAAGCCCAGGTAAGGTTGGACATTGGTTTGTGGGGTGGTCCTCCTCACAAACAAAACATACTTCAACCGACTGTAATGGGCATTCATTCTTAGGGTGTTTCCTTGTACACCTAGGGCAGAAGATAGCCAAGGCCCTCTCAGCTTCTTCCTTCTTCTGCTGGATCCTGAATGTATCAAGTTGCATGGCAATGGTCTATCTCACCTCACTCTTGAGATCCTCTAATTGATTTGCAAACTCATGTTTGGAGAAAGGAATACCAGCTGAGAGGAGGTTTCCTCTACCTCGTTTCCGGGCTGCCCTAGAGTGGTTTCTAAACACAGTCTTTATGTCCTCATAAGGCAGTTGGTAAATATCTCCTCCAGCCAACATGTGAAGGGTATCTAAGAGGTCTTCAGGGACTCCTCGAAGTAGGACCAACTTGAGGGATTCAGGGTCAAGTGTGCACCTGGCCCTTTTATAGCTAAGTCGGAACCTTTCCTCGTAATCCTCTAAGGACTCATCATTTCCCATGGTCATCCGAAATATTTCTCCCTTGGTTTCCTTGGACCTACAGTAGTCCCGGTACTTGGTATTGAAAGCTTGCTGCATCTGAGCCCAAGTGGTGATATTGTTCCCAGGTAAGCCCATGAACCAGCGTAATGCTGCATCCTTAAGGGTTGAGGGGAAGAGTTTCAGCTTCTGCTCATCTTCAGTATAGTCATAGGTTCGACAAAGGACAGCAAACTCAAACAAGAAGGTATCAGGATCTTCAGTAGTCAGTCCATGGAAGTGAGGTAAAGCAGAAGGGCTTATTTTCTTCATTTTCATGTCTCCATTGGTCTCTCGGATGGGGAAGGCACCTTCTATTCTCTCATCTTCTCCCCTATTGTCAGCCATAGCTTCAGATGGAATGGTCTCTAACTCTTCTTCTGCTATAGGATCTTCGTATATCTCAGGAGGTTCACCTATAGGTTCTTCTGGATCACTGTCACCAAAGAAGAGAGAAGGGTGACTCATTGATATGGTGGGGGTGTTGGGTAAGAATTTTCCTGTTTTATCTCGATTCCTACGAGGCATGAAATGGAAAGACTTTTGATTGCTTTTGTTTTTTTCTCTGGTACCTGCAAAAACTGAAACAGATTGATCTACAACTAACTATCTTACAGAATTGAAATGAAAGCAGGAAAGAACTAATCTACTTTGCTCAAATGAAATTGCAGGAATGGAAATGCTAGTCTACGCTTGCAGAATTGAAATGCTAATCTACGCTTGCAAAAATGAAATTGCGGAATTGAAATGTTAATCTATGAAAGCAGGAAATGTCTATGCTACTTTTGCAGAATGGAAATGAAATAAACTACTTAGCAGAAGGAGAGAGTAGGAAAGTAGAAGAAAAGCAACAATTACTAATACTCTGACGCTTCCCCGGCAACAGTGCCAAAAAGGATGGTGAGCTCTAGTATTGTAGCAATAATGCTACAACTCCTGGAGCTTCCTTCTCTAATTTTATCAACCCGGTAGTTCGTAACAAACTTGGAAGCGACGGTGCTGTATGCACAAGTACTAGCTCTTGTCGCAGTTGTCACTTGGTCAGCTGGCACAAGTCCGCTAGGGCTCAAGCCAACTTCTATGAGTTCTCAGAAGAAGCTTTTTAACCGATGAACGAAAGATATCTCAAAGGAAATTAACCTACTGTAGGAAGGAACTGAAAGCCAACAAGAAATGAATACCCTAGCAAACCCTAATCCTACCAGCTAGTCCTACTTATGCAAAGGTGGGAATGCAAACTACTGAAAGAGGTGCCATTACTTCTAGGAAGGTGAGATGCATGTGTCTAGACTACTTTGATCCAAAGAAAGCATATTTTTGTATTTTTGTTCAAGTTGTTGGAACTATTATGTGTGTGCTTCTAACTGGGTCTTGACTGTGCAGGGATAGATCAAGGAGGGAAATGCTTGGAAAAGGTCAGGAAGGCTCAGAGAGGGTCTAAGGAATCCCTAACATCCTTTCAGAGAAGTTCACAATAGTTTAGATTCCTGGCAACCGTGTTTACAAGCTTCTACAGGAAGTCTGCAGGGGTTCTACAGGATGTTCAGGATTTCTACAGGAAGTTCAGTAATTCCTACAGGATGTTCTGCAATAGGATTTTTGGGTGATGGATGAGTGGAGGAGGCTATATGGATGGATAGGGAGGTAGGAGGGGAGCTTGTGATGGCTTATGGACAGAGAGATGAGATGAAGAGGGGGTGTGCAAAGCTGGTTGGTCTAGAGGAGGTTAGCGGAAATGGAAGGCCGAAAAGGTAGAGTCACATGGGTGATAGAAGAGTTAGGAGGCAAGTGGTCTAACTGAGAGCTGAGTGGATGGCCTAGGCACGGCTTAGAAGGATCAGGGAGTGAGGGAGTAGTACTGCACAGTGTAAATGAAACAAATCATCCATGTCTTGCACATAACCGAAATTTCATCAACCTATTCTAACTGTTTTTATAGAACCACAGAACAGCAACGTGATTTTGTAAGGAAACTCTTGCATGGTACTGAAGCAAAGATTCATTCCATAAGATCTGAACGCATGGACGCTGCTACAACCGAGAAAATTGCATCAAAGCTTGCATGAACATGTAAAACAGTGTTTTTGGTGGGTGGCACGGTCTGCAATTCCAGTCCCTAAACAGAGGTGGAAGTGAGTGTGCAGTCAACCCTTTTTGGAACTCTGATTAACTTCAATCTCCTTACTCTAATCTAAACTACTGAAAGCAACTTTGTTCATAAAACTAACCTACTTAACCACACCAATAAATTCAACTCAGCAAATTGTGTTTCCAAATGCATGTAAAGGAAAAGAAATACAATGCTGAAAGAAAGGTAACAATACAAAGGAAGGAGGCCTATTGCTCTCAGGTTGGGCCCAACCCCGAGAGCTATGGCTCCTCTAAGAACTCAGAACTGAACTCAAATCTGCCTGCTTTTCATTAAAAGATAATAGTCATAAGTCAAATAACATGCCAAAAATGGCTTACAAAGAGCAAAACAGAGCTATCAGCTCGTAGTTCAGAATATGCAACAAAGTTTCAAAAGTCCCCATCGAAGGCTACAGCCTCATCATTTATACATTACGAGGGCGAAGTTGGCCTCCTAAATTAGTGGGGTTTGGCTGACCAAACTAAGAGTAATCTGCTGCTTCCTCAAAATCCGTTTGGTTGCCTTCTAGCTCGGTGGTGGTGGCTGTTGGAGCTCGGAGTTGGGGGTGGAGATCACGAGGAAGGCCATTCAATGCTGTGGACAACCTTCCTACAAAACCTCAATCCCATCTTGGTTGTCTCCTAGCCCTCATCTGCGTGGTTTTGCTCCATTAAATGTCAAAAAACCTGAAATAAACATGTGTTAGCCACCTAGGAATAGTGACTGCCCTCATTCGTACAAATGACATAAATATACTAAAAAATGATGCATAAGTTATGAAAAATGAAGGGTTGAGCAAGGGTAGTTAGGCCAAATGAGCCCAAAATGTTACCAAATGTGGGGCTCATCAGCAGGCTTGTGAGGCAGAGAGTTGATCATACTTTTGCAGGAATTGTTCTTGTGAGAACAAGCTTTGTATTATCACTCATATTTATGATTAATGCAATAGATAGTTGGGGTTTTGAGCAGTGGCTTTCCCCAGAGAAATATTGTGCTGTGTCATTGATTATCTTCCTCTTGCTGATTATTATTTTCATCGATCATTGGTTTTCATTGTTTAAAGAGTAGAGTAGATTCTTGTCTTGTGTTTTAGTACATTACATGAGCTATGAATCTACAAGAAAATATACATATGAAAAGGATAGTTATGATGGCTTCCTCAAGATAAAATGGTCAAAAAAGTGACAAAAAGAGTTAATTCTTTGACCCCATCAGATGATATGATGCTAATGGGAGTTCATAAAGTAAGGGAAACTAGAGCTCTAAAACAGATCCCAGAGGACTTCATGAAGGCCTCAGGTACATCCATTAATGTGAGTAAATCTCAAATTTATTTCTTTAATACCAACTTAGCAGTGCAAGGGCACCTAGCCATATTGTTGGGTTTTAGCACAATTCTCTCCCTACTAAATATATGGGGGTTCCTTTAGTAAACAAATCCTTTAGAACTATTCATTGGAAGGAATTATTCCATAAAATATCTAAAGATGGGATGGATAGACCTTCAAATCTCTTAATTTTTTCCATATTAGTCTTGTTAAAATCATTCTTGCAAGCCCTTCTAGTGTATCTTCTCTCTGTGTTGGAAGCACCCAAATTAATCATTAAATCCATCAATATTATCTAAATATCCTTTCTCTAGGGAAGGATTTTGCGGGAAAAAAAATGGGCCCTTGTAGCTTGGGGTAAATTAAGTCTTCCCAAAATGGTGAAGGTCATGGTATTTGTGATCCAGAAATTATAAATAACATTTTGGGGGAGGGGGGGATTTATGGTGGAGGAGGATCCAAGGTGGCCATGAGTTATGGAAGCAGCTTTGGAGCACGAAATATAGCCCCATCAATCATGGCAACAATAATTGAGAGCTCAATACCCTATTTAGGGATCTTCGATATGGAATTTGGTCAACACTAATAAATTCATCACACAACAACATTGTTTCTAGGAATATAAGAGGGAAATGATGTCTTTTTTTGGATGGATTCATGGCATCATTATCCAAAGCTTGGTAGCAAGGTGAAATTTCTTTCTATAGAAGAGCTTATGAAATTTAGAGGTCTCTTGATAGTATCACATTATTGGAACTATATAGTGGAGTGCGCCTCATGGAGAGAATGGAAAAATAAGGAAGGTTGGCATCAAACTCTTGATCAAGCCAATATGGACACATTAATGGAAGAAATTCACAAACAAAATATGTTGAAAATGTCAACAAGAAATGCTAAAAGTAGCATTGCTATAAATAGCAGTTCGGGTACCAGTGTTGGACATAGCAACAAGGAATGAAAAATGGAAGTGCTAAAAATAGAATAGCTATAAATAGCATTTCGGGATGGATTCCAATTTTAGTTAGTCCCTGAACTAAAATTGAGAATTAAAATTCGAATTTGATCTTAGCAGTTGTTTGTAAAATAATTAATTAATTCATCTTGAGTTAATTAGTTGTAGAAAATCAAACATGAAGCCTATGTGAAGACATGCAACAGTTTCTCCATTGATTGAGGAATTTATCCCTTAGTTAAGGAGATGAGGATGAGTAGTACTTTAAGTTGTAATTAGTTAGCTCAGTTATTTGAGTTAAGTCCAGTTAGATTAGTTCCAACAGTTTGTGGAACTGATTTTGAGTTCAATTAGTTAATGCTTACATGCATGTAACTGTTGCTCTCTAGATAACTGAATATTCTCTCATAAATAACTCATGCATGTCAATTCAGTCAGAGACCTAATTGAGATCAGAGGAAGGGACAGTGTACTATCAGTTGGAGGATTTTTCCTATACAAGAAACTGATCCATGCAGAAGGAATTATCTCCTTCAGGATTGCGCAGTTACTACTGAGCCAAGTGAGCAGTTTGAGGTGGGAATTCACACAAGTGGAAGCACTAGACCCCAGGAAAAGTTGCGCAAGGAAATAGGAGGCTTCGAGGGTAGAGGAGAAGGTTTGTAAGAAGCCTTTGACTTTATATGAGCATCAGAGGGATTGTACTGAGAGTTTGATAGCTTCTAAGCTAAGGCTTTGTGTAATCCGGACATATTTTCCACTTGTATGATATTACAGAGATCGGGGTTTTAGGCTAAGGCTTTCCCTAGAGTATTCTTTTGTGTTCATGTGTGATTGCTTTCTCATTCTCAGTTATATGTGTTCTATTGATCTTGCTCATTTACAAAGGACATGGATCTCTTGCTCAATCCATGTGCTTATTCTAAAACTCTATGGCCTCAACTCTTCAACTTATTTGGACCGACATACATGAACAGAACTAGCATCATAGAAATGATTGAAGGTTGGAGATCCTCTATGACAAATAATCATATTGTAAATCGAGCTTGGGCCCTCATTCCATGGTTTTTTCTATGGAACATATGGAAGGAGAGGAACAAATTCATCGTTAATAATTTATCATGAGAAGAGGAGGTAATCTGGGCAAAAGCATTATACAATGTCTGTGAAATAGTACTACTCCACCCTTGGTCATTGTCAGACTATGAAGTTGAAGGTTTAGATGCCACAATTTTGTGTAATCTTTATTTGTTTCCATCTGATTTTATTAATCCTTTGCCTCCAACAAGCCCATTTTCTAATCCTTTGACCTCGTGGAGCCCTCCTCCCTCTAGATTCCTTAAACTTAGTTTTGACAGAGCATCTAAAGGCAATCCAAGTTCTGGAGATCTTGGAGGAATATTCCATGACAACTATGGGAAACCAATGTTTCTATTCACAAATAGTATGGGACATTCAAGTAACAACATAGTCGAATTTGTAACTCTAGAGACTAGCATTATTATCACATCATCACAAGGATCCTTTGGACTGATTGTGGAGGGTGATTCTCAGTTGACCATCTCAAGAGTAAAGAAATTGATTAATGAAGCTTCTCCAAAAAAATTGCCACAACTAGAGATTGGAAAAATATATCACATATTAACCATTTGATACAAATGATTCCATTCATTTCCCTCTCACATCAAGAAAATAGGAAATAAGGTAGCGAACCTTTTGGGCAACCTACCTTCATTTTTCAACAAGATGGAATAGTCACTTATGGGAGGACTAGAGATCAGCACTTATCGATCTAATAAACAAAGATTGAGAAACCCCACTAGGATTGGAAGAACATGAAGAATTATCTTGCATTGAGGAGTAGCACTGCAACAAACCAAATCATGCACCTCCAATCAATCTAGTGATTCTAGGAACTATTCATCTTTTCACACCCTCTTGATGGTTTCAGTTAACTTGTGGTTTTTCTACTTCACTTTGAATTTACGAGCACTATGGCATGATGTTTTTCATAATTAAATCTTGTTTAGTAAACCTTTTTGTATATATCTGATTTGTAGATGGACATTTAAGACAAAGACATTAACAAGTTTAAAAAATAAAACAACATATGTACAGAACTTAAGAAACTAAATAAATAATATTATAAAGATAAAATTATAACACGTTATAATTATGTCAGACCAGGAGTAACTCTAGACTAGGCAAAAAACTGATTCATAAATTTCATTAGGTAGCTATTGTTATATACATGAATGTGACTGATCAGTTCATCTTCTTGATGATTGTTCACATTTCACATTCACCCAATCGCAGAGGATTAGGTGTCAACATTCCCCCCCTTAATCTGAAGGAATGTTGGTGAGTCCAAGCATCGTTCTGAATCTTTCAAGCTTTTCTCTTCCAAGTGCTTTGGTGAAGATGTCTGCAATTTGCTCATTTGTGGAACAATGACGAAGATGGATTGTTTTGGCCTCAACATGATGTTGGATCAGATGATATTTAGTATTGATGTTCTTTGTACGATCATGGAACTTTGGGTTCTTGGCCAACTTTATTGCAAAGGTGTTGTCAATCATGAGTGGAGTTGATTGTACTTGTTTTACCTGCAAATCTTCAAGAATTTTCCTGAGCCACACAATTTCTTTCGTTGCTTCAGCTGCTGCCACGTATTCTGCTTCTGTTGTGGAATCTGCTAGAACTGATTGTTTGCATGATCTCCAAGAGACAGCTCCTAATCCAAGACTCATAGCATATCCTAAAGTAGATACTCCAGTTTCTTTGTCTCCATCGAAGTCTGAATCAGAGTATCCAATCAAGCTGAAATCGTCCACCTGTGTATACTTGATTCCAAGGTCTTGAGTTCCCTTCAAGTACCTTAGAACTCTTTTTGCAGCAGACCAATGTCCCTCACAAGGCTTTTGCATAAACCTGGAGAGGATTCCAACAGCAAATAAAATGTCTGGTCTGGTAGTAGTGAGGTAGATGAGACTTCCTATAAGCTATCTATACTTTGTTGTATCCTCAAATTCCTTTCCTTCAATAGATGTGAGCTTTAAGTTTTGTTCCATTGGAGTAGAAAGAGGATTGCACTCTGTCATGCCAAATCTGTTTAACAAATCTCCAATGTATTTCTTTTGAGAAAGAAATATGGATTTTGGATGTTTGGTTACTTCAATGCCAAGATAGTAATGAACATAGCCCAAATCAGTCATTTCAAAACTTTTTCCTAATTATTTCTTTATGGATGCAATATAGCTTTCATTGTTCCCTGTCATTAAAAGATCATCTACATATACCACAAGATATACAACTATTTTGCCAACTTTCTTGACAAATAAAGTTGTATCATCAAGATCAAAATGATTGAAGTTGAGTTTCAGAAGATGCTCAGTTAATTTTTCATACCAGGCTCGCGGTGCTTGTTTGAGGCCATACAAGGACTTCACAAGTTTGCATACTTTTTGTAAATGTCCTTTCACAGCAAATCCTTCAGGCTGGGACATAAAAACATTCTCTTTTAGATCTCCATTCAAGAATGCAGTCTTTACATCCATTTGATGGACTTTCCAACCGTACTGAGCTGCTAGTGTAAAGAGTGTCCGAATGGTGGCCCATTTTGCTGTGGGGGAAAAAGTTTCCTCATAATCGACCCCTTCCTTCTGTGCAAAACCTTTTGCCACAAGCCTAGCTTTGTGCTTGTCAAGTGAGCCATCATCTTTGTACTTGTTCTTGTAGACCCACTTGCAGCCAATTGGTTTGGTTCCAAATGGAGGGTCAACCAGCTTCCAAGTGCCATTCTTTATGAGGGCATCATACTCCTTTTTCATCGCTTCTTTCCATTCATCATGAGAAGCAGCTTCTTTGAAGGAAGTTGGTTCAAAATCTGTAGACAAGTTCAATTCACAATCATAAGTAACATCCATATCAACAGGTGAATTAGAGTCATCTACATCACCTCCATTTTGTCGGTTTGAATTTCTAGTTCCTGTTTTTCCAATTTCATCAGGATGAACACTTTCAAGTGTCTTTGTCAGCCACTTTGGGGGACCTTTCTGCTCTGTTAATTGAGTTGGGACTGAATCAAGATTGAGTCTCCCAATTCTATCAATTACATCACTTAAAGCATCATCCGTTGTTGGAGTTTCATGCAGGGGAGATTGTTCTTTAGAAGAAGATTCCACATGTTGTTCTAGTATAGGAATCCCCCCTTCAAGATGTGGAATCTGATTATCAAATTCTTGAAATGATTTCGTTTTTGCGAATCTATCCAAGCGATCAAGTTGCCGCTCAACAACATTGTCAGATTTGGATGATTCAAGAAAAATGACATCTCTAGATACAACAAACTTTTTATTTACTTCATCATAGAGGCAGTATGCTTTAGATGTGTTTGAATACCCCAGGAAGATACACTTACGACTTCTAGCTCCAAGTTTGTTTCTATGTACCTTTGGTATCAAAGCATAACAGGTGGAACCAAAGATCCTGAGATGTTTTACCGAAGGAACATGTCCATACCACAATTCATAAGGAGTCTTGTTTCTTATAGCATTAGATGGACATCTATTCTTTATATATGCAGCACATAGAACAGCATCAGCCCAAAACATTATCTTTACATTTTTGAAGAAAAGCATGGATCGTACCATATTCAAAATTGTTCTATTCATTCTTTCTGCTACACCATTCTGTTGGGGAATATAAGGTACAGTTGTTTGATGTTTAATCCCATGTTGGCGAAGATAGTGTTCAAATTCATTTGATGTATATTCTTTTCCATTATCAGTGCGAATAGACCCAATATGAGATTGTGCATCATTTTCAATCCATTTATGAAAATTCTTGAATGTTTGAAAAGCATCAGATTTGTTCTTCAATAAATAAACCCAACACATTCTGGTGTAATCATCAATAAATGTCATGACATATTTATTTCCATTAGCAGAAGGAACAGGCATTGGACCACATAAATCTGAATGAATGAGTTCAAGCTTCCTATGTGCTCTTGAATGTGAATCATGAAAACACTGTTTGCTATGCTTTCCTAGAATGCAAGCATCACATTTCTTATGTTTCCTAGGAATTGTAGGTAAACCAGCAACACCATTTTTCTTCAATAAGCAGAGACTGTCATAGTTTAAATGTCCAAATCTAGCATGCCATAATAAACTTGATGGAAGTGTACCTTCTTCATGATGAGAAATATATGAGAAATGTTGTGCATGAGCAGAGGTTCCTTGCAATTTGAGAAGCCTTTCTTCTTCTATTCCCCTCATGACAAGTGAGTGGTCAGATGCTTTTCTTACCTCAAGCTTGCCATAAAACATATGAATGGAGTGACCTTGTTGGCGGATGTGGACCAAGGACAACAAGTTTCTCTTGAGCTGTGGGAGATATAGAACATGATCCAGAAGAAAGTCTGGAAGACCAGGCAGTTTAAGCCTAATTGTGCCAAGCCCTGATGGATTGATTTTTGACTGATCTGCAAAGTATACTACTCCATCAACATTGTTAGTGAAGTCTTCAAAAAAATCTTTCCTATGAGTCATATGACAGGTTGCTCCTGAATCAAGCAACCAATCATTTTTCGAAGAAGCAAGTGAAGCATTAAAAAAATCTTCATTTACTCCAATGTTACATTGTGCCTCAATATAGTGAGTGGATTCAGGTGCTTTACCTTTGTCTGTATCATCAGTTTTACCTTTCTGCTGGTTTCTTTTCTGCTCAATTTTGTCCCATGGTAGCTTGCATGTAGAAGCATCATGTGATCCATTTCGTTTGCAGTGAATGCAATGCAGATCTGCTTTTTCTCCTTGAGAATGTCTGCCCCCCTGCCTCTGAAGTATCTTCCTCTTCCTCTTCGTCCACCTCTTCCTCTTGTAGAATCTTGAGCAGGATGCTTTTCTTTATGAGCAAGGCAAACAGTCTCTTCAGAAGATTCAGGGACTGTCTTCTTTCCAAAGGCTTTCTCTCTTTCAACAAACTTTTTCACAAGAGAGTCAAAGGTTATATCTTTAATATTTCCATTTGCTTGTAAAGACTCAAGATAATTGGAGTAAGTAGGATAGAGTGCCTTGAGAAAAGCAATAAGAGGGATATTCAGCTCAACCTTAGTGGATTTGATATCATGCATTATGGATTTAACTTCAAATGCAAGAGCAAGAGGATCATTATTTTTCAGTTCAAGAGTGAAGAGTTTAATCATGAGCTGAACAACTTCAAGTGCAGAATGTGAGTCATAGAGTTCTTTGAGCTTTTGTAAAGCTTCAAAGGTAGTTGAATATGATGAAATATGGTGACTTACTTCTTCATTTACAGATGCTGCGATTAATGCATATGCTTTGCTGTTCTTGTTATCCCAAATGACGAGCTCTTTATCTGATGTAGGCTGTATTGGGTCATTGTCTCCTTCTCCGACACACACTCCCTTCCACAACTCATTGAAGATGAGGGTGTGTTTTATCATCCGGGACCATTCAGGATAGTTCTCCTTGCCAGTGAGAACTATCCCTACCATAGAGATGATTGAATGCATTCTGTAAAAATTCTTCTGCTGAAAAAAAATCCTTATGTCACAGCCTTATGCACTTTATTTTCCTCTAACGTTTGATAGAAGCATCAGCATCACTTCAATATATCATGCAATACTACTATGTTAAAAAAAAGCACAAGGGATCACTTCAATATCAATCACTGTATCACTTCAATGTATCAATATGCAATACTATTTTGAAAGCAGCGCAGTATATGACTATATCATTTCAATGTATTAATATATCACTTCAATATATCATCCAATACTATTTTGAAAGCAGCGCAATATATAAACGCTTTGAAAAATTTTGAATGATACTGCACAATACTCAAACATTTTGAATGATACTGTACAATACTCTCAGTCTTCACTGTTTCAGCAGATTGAGTCTCTTCCAAGCGCAGAGACAGTGTACTCTGCTCCACCGTCGGTCAATTTGTGAAATTGCTGTAGCGGCTGCAAAACATGGAAAGCGGCTTTCGTTGCACTCTGGCTGGGGATCGCATCAAATCAGGTAAGTGAATCATATTCTGGACACAGTCCCTTCAAATTCTAACCACGGAAGCTTATAAAGAAGCCATAGATTCGTTATATTATCACACATAAACCATCAGCTATAGCTTGTGATATCATTCGCCCCCCTGTCTCTCTCTGTTTGCAGACTTCTTATTCTCGAGTTTGCTTCGATTGAAGCTGAAATCCTTATAATCTTCCACAAAGATTAGTTCCATAAGAATGGAAATCCCAACAAGGGAACGTCTGCACGAGGGCTCAGAGTGGTGGTATGAATTGCCCAAGAATCTGAAGCAGAAAGTATTGACATGGGTACGGGCCTGAAGAGCTAATCATCAATCCCAAAAGCTTCAAATTACTGAAAAACTGAATATTATGTTTCTATATTGACGAAGACACAAAGCGAGATTGAAGGCACAGGATATTGAAGAGGTAAATTGTCTGATGATGAAAAATGGATGTCGTAGCGAGTGGAGTATATATTGGGATTTCAATCAACCGACGGAATGTCAAACGCAATATTTTCTACTGCGCGTCTTATCGCTTCATTATCAAAAATGGTTGCCGCATCAGTTGCATGGGCGGTGGATCCAGCTATAAGAATTTAAATAAAATAAGAAACTGAACCACGAAGCCTCCGACTCTTTCTACTAAAGTATGAACGGGGGGCATTACTGGTAATAATGGTGTACCACTAACAGTAATAAACAGAGGATATTAGCGGTGGAGAGGCAGCGAAACCTCGATGGAATCTGAGCCTTTGTCAGCGGTGGAGAGGCAGCGAAAAGGGCTCATAACCGATGCGCAGAGAATCAATGAGACGCAGGACAATCAATGAGACTCAGGACAATCAATGAGACGCAGGACAGAGGCAGCGCTCAGGTATTCATGCGCAGAGAATCAATGAGAGGAGTTACGACTATTCTTAGGACTGGCTTTGATACCATGTCAGACCAGGAGTAACTCCAAACTAGGCAAAAAACTGATTCATAAATTTCATTAGGTAGCTATTGTTATATACATGAATGTGACTGATTAGTTCATCTTCTTGATGACTGTTCACATTCCACATTCACCCAATCGCAGAGGATTAGGTGTCAACAAATTATGCATAAAGTTTTACTTATTTTATGTTATTATATATTTTTTAAATAATAATAAATAAAACTATTAGAATTTTAATAGCTTAGGTACATAAATTAAGAAACTAAGTAAATAATATTTTAAATAAAAGTAGATGTACATTTTTACTTATTTTATTTTATTAAATTTTTTTAAATAATAATTATAAAAACAAAAATTATAATTGTAATAATTTAGTTACAAGGTGGGAAGGGACGGGTGCTTTATGGCCCCAAGGAAGATAAAAGTGTAGAGTATTCATGGGACTTAGGATGCATGACAAACAACCAAGCTGAAGCTTATGTCCTCTAAGTTAGCCAAAGAAAATCAAGTAGTTTCTCTCACTATTTTGGGAGACTCCCTCCTTATTGAGCAGTTGGTAAAGGATTCCTCTTTGAGAAACAAAACATTAGAAAATCTTATGAAAATAATTAAGAAAGGAGTAGAAGGGTTCTCTTCAATAGCATATTTCCATGTTCTTCGTGATCTTAATAAAGATGAAGACTTATGTGCTATGTTGCATGAGTTTCTGGAACGTGGGAACGTTGGGAACTTGAGTACAGGTGTCTGGAACGGCTAGAGGTTTCCCCAAAATTTATAGGAAACGGATAAACGGGGGCGGTAATATTATATAATAATAATAAAATAAAAATATTAAAATATTTTTTAATTATATAATTTATATAATAATCAAAATTAATATTGAATAAAAATATTCAAATATTAAAATCAATTTAAATATATAATCTCTCTTATATATAAATATATTCTTTGGGTGTCTCCTGAGTCTCTCCCTTTTATATATATAAAATGTCAAGTTCATTATCAGTTCTCTGGCACATGACCAGTCTTTGAAACAATCTGGCTTAAAAATACAAAGGAACAGTTTTACATATGTTTCTATAGTTATTATTAAGACAAAAAAACAAAGAAACTCTAATGTTTAGACATTAACTGCCACATACAATATGCACACACAATCTTCTACAATATATATATACATAAACAACAAAAGAAATACTCATCAGCATGACATCCCAGATATCGCCCTTACATCGAGGTATCACACGCTTCCTTAACCCATCAAGAGATTGCTCCAGTTTCTCAATTAAGGATATCGGTGTTAAAGACATCTTTGGCCTTTCTTCCTGCAAAGGTTTCAACATAGGCTCATGTTTTTTGGGTAGTTCATGATATTTCTCTATAGACTTTGTATTCTCCAACCCCAAGGAATGTTAGAACTAAAAAAAATAGTCTTCAAAACTCTCGGAACTTTCCCCAACTCCCATTGTAGCTCCTGCTGAAAAGGTAATGTTCCCATATAGTTCCAAAGCTCCTGAGAGAGCGAGAACGATTGGAATAGGTTTCCCACCTCTCAGGAGTGGTCTCCTTGTAATAGAGCTTATGTGCTAATCAAGAATGAGAATTAAAATGAGGAGATTTAAATTTCAATGGCGTCCATTCCATAGAGCTAAATGGACTAGCATTGTCAACCAGCTATAGTATGACACGTAAGTCAGTTTTGTAATATACATACTACAAAACCGTGTTTTTTGTTGTCCAGTTTAGAGTTTTTCTAGAAAAAATTATAGTTTTATTAAATACTAAGCCTAAAAGAAAAAAAAGAAAAAAAATTAAAGATATACCTATATAACTATGTAGTACCTAATGTATGTGTTGTAATCCACGTGTCCTTTAAATATAGAGATAAATGTATTACAATATCACAAGAACATACAAAAATAGGTATGGCATTTCATATTGATTTTCAATGTTAATATTGATTTGCAGGCTATTAATGATTTTTTCGTCAGTAAGAAAGTGTTGACTATCTAATATCTAAAAGAAATTGTAATATTATTTTAAAAAAATTAAGCAAAGTCTAATCTAAATCAAAGATTTATAAACAATAACTAAACAATATATTAAAAATGTGCCTATTTGATAAACAAATATGAAACCAATAAAATAATTTATCCATTAACATTACAATCCATTTGATCGGGAAATGGCTTTCAAATGTGAGTCAGTCGACATAGAACCAGCGCTAGAAGACCTTCTCGCTTGCTGGGGTCATGACGTATCCGAGAAAAATATACAACACTTCTTCCCGAATAGTGCAGTGTACTCTCGGTTTCTTGACAAGGCGGTGGGAGAAGGGGGTTTGAAAATAGGAGCTCAGGAAAGGGTCCCTGTCACAAATCTTATTTTGGAAGGGTTGCCCCCAGCATGTCGAAGGCTTCGTCCAATGAAGAGGCAGGAGGGGTAAAAAGGTTAGCTGTGGAGGCAGAAGAAGGCATCAGAGACCCTGTTGAAAGAAGAACTGAGTTGCTTGGGGCAGAAAAGGCAGATGCTCCCGTTAAAAAGAATACAGGAGAGGGAGAAGTCAAGAAGGATGTCAGGGGTGGCAAGCGGAAGAAGAACAAACCTATCAGAATAAAGGAGGAGTGCCCTAGTTGTGTTTTTGGAGTGGACATTCGTATAGATCAGGCAATGGAAGCCTCGAAAACATTTTTAGTTGGCAGAGTCCATGGAAGAAAGTTTTCGGTAGACTACATCAAGGTTTGGGCACAGTCAGAATGGAAAGAAGCACCGGGTCAGCCAGAACAGATCAAGAATTTGGACAGAGGTTGGTTTTGCATTCGGTTTGGACAAAAGGAGCATGTCGATTGGGTGCTGGGAAAGAACTGGAGCTTCGGGAAGAGGCCAATCTTATTCAGAAGATGGACACCCCTGTTTGACGCTCAGAAAGAAAAAGTGGTGGAGTCTCCAGTCTGGGTCAAATTACCGGGTCTCCCTATGCAATTCTGGACTGACTCGGCCTTCACTTCAATTGGTAATACCCTGGGGAAGTTTCTCGACATTGACAGATCATATCTTTGAACTCATGATTGGGGAGTTGCTCGTATCCTGGTAAGTCTAAACCCCAGAGAAGGTCTGGTGAACGCTATGAACCTGAAGTATCGAGGTCTTGAGTTTATTCAGACCCTAGACTATGAAAATCTCCCTTTCAGATGCCATCGTTGCCATCAATATGGTCATCTGGCCCGGGAGTGTCCTCTCGGACACCGTCAATGCCAAAGACAAAGGAGAAGTGGAAATAATCTGGAGGCAATCCAGAAGGTGTTCACTCAGGAGGAAGAGGCTCAGACCAAGGAAAGCGACCTCAAGGCAATCACTCAGGGACTGGTTCCGGAGCAAGGGAAAGTTGATGATCAGGAACAGCCGGGTTTTGCAGCAAGTGAGTCTATCTCAACCTCGATGACTTCCCTGGGACCCTCAGCAGTCTCTGAGAAGGCAGGGGTGGCTCAGGCGAGTTTGTTTCTTTCCCCTTCCTCCTCCTTATGCTCTACTATCACTTTATCTCAGTCTTGCTGTGATGAGTCTGGTCCTTTCAAGCAGCTCTTGAACGATATGCCGGACCTGAGGAAGGGTCAAGCCTCTTTAGACAGTGTTATCATGGCCATTCCATCCTCCCCTTTGATGACCTCTATTCCTATGGACACTGCCTTTTCTGTCCCTCCTAATGTCTGGAGTCCTAATCCCCCCTATAATCTTAGACCTTTGGCCAACAGAAAGGGGAAAGGGCTTGTTGTGGGAGGTCTGGAGCTGGATATGGTGTCAACGGGTCTGAGGAAGCTAAGAGGAAGGAAATCTAACCTGTCAAAGGCACAGTTGAAGGCTATCATCAATATTGCTGACGGGAAGTAGATGTCCCTAGCAGGGGTGCTTAGAGAAAAGCGGACACCCTCTGCGAGTTTACGATGATCATCTTATCCTACAATTGCAAGGGTCTAGCTAGTCTTCCCAAAAAGCTAGCTCTGAAGGAACTGGTCAGGTCCAACAAACTTGATATTATTCTACTCCAAGAAACTTTGGGGAAGGGGGAAGAAGTTACAGGTTGCCTTGTTAAGCTTCTTCTAGGCTAGAGCTTTCATATCATAGATGCTAATGGACATTCGGGAGGGGTGGCTCTGGGTTTCAATGCGAAGGTTCTTCGAGAGATCTCCTCTTGGGGATCGGAAAATGTATTGGCTGTGGAACTATACTCCATCGAACTATGCATCCCCTTTCTTATTCTTAATGTTTATGGTCCTATTTTGGATCGGGAGAGGTTTTGGAACCCCTTCTTCGCTAAATCTTTTATGGCGCACCCAAACCTTATAATCGGCGGAGATCTTAATTTTTCTTTGGGGATGACTGAATCTTGGGGGGTCAGAGCCAGAGCAGATCCCCTTTCTGATTTCTTTTTAAATAAGCTAGCCTCTTCTCTCCTGGTGGATGTCACCCCGCTCAAGATGCGCCCGACGTGGAGGAATCGAAGAATAGGAGAAGAATGGATTGGGAAGAAGCTTGATCAATTCCTTCTCTGTGAAACGTTGACTGAAAAAGTTACAGGCTTTTAGACATTGGGTTGGGGAAGGCGGTCACTCGGATCATTTCCCTGTCTTCCTAGAAGTGAAGGGTGCTTTCTCTAAACCAGGCACTCCTTTTAAATTTAATGCCTCTTGGCTTTCGGATGCATCCTTTATTAGCCTTTTCCACAGCACTTGGAAGAAAGTTGATCTCAATGAAGATGAGAGTTGCAGCAAGGCTTTCATGGATAATTTAACAAGGATGAAGGTTGCCTCTAAGCAATGGGCCCTCCATAAGAAACTGAAGGAAGAAGAAACTCTGGAAAACATCAACTCAGAGATAGCCCTTCTTGAAGACCCAGGTAGTAATGGCTATGAAACAGTAGAGTCTCGGGCCAAACTTCAAGAGCTGGAGATGGAAAGGAAGAGAATTCTCCAGATCAGGGAGGAGAGTTGGCGCTTAAAAAGTAGAGTGATCTGGTTGCAGGCGGGGGATGATAACACCAAGTTTTTTCAGAATTATGCTAAAGGAAGGAAAAATTCTAACACTATATGGGAAATGAAGAAAGCCAATGGTGATCTGGCTCGCTCCTTTGAAGAGTTGTCATCACTAGGGGTCAATTATTTCAAGAATCTCTTCAAAGCGCCAGAGGAAGCTTCTATTGCAGAAGTCATAAGAGTCGCCCAGTTCTTTCCTAGGTTCATAGAGGAGGAAGGAAATGACTCCATCATGGCACCTGTTTCTAAGGAGGAGGTAGAAGACATTCTCAAATCTTTGCAAAAGGACAAAAGCCCCGGTCCTGATGGCTGGACTGTTGAATTTTTCCAACACTTCTTCGAATTCATTGGAGATGAGCTAGTGGTTATTGTGGAAGACTCCAGGCATACAGGATCAATATATCAACCCTTCAACACCACCTTTCTAGCCCTCATTCCCAAATCTGATCTCCCGGGCTCTTTTGAAGAATTCAGGCCCATTTCCCTATGCACCTGTGTTTACAAAATTATTGCAAAAGTCATTGCCTCCAGATTAAAACCTTTTCTCTCCAGAAACATTTCCCCTAAGAAATTTGGCTTTCTAGATGGCAGAAAAATTCATGAAGCTGTTGGAGTTGCTCAAGAAACTCTTCATAGTCTAAAATTTGGGAAAAAAAAGGAGTCGTTGTGAAAATCGATTTGTCAAAGGCTTTTGATAGAATCAGCTGGATGTACCTTAGGCTTCTGCTAACTCATCTAGGTTTCAGGTATGACTTTGTGAGATGGATTATGAGCTGTGTTTCTTCATCTTCCATAGTTGTACTGATCAACGGAGCGGCCTCCAGCTTTTTTAGTCCTGAACGTGGCCTGCGTCAAGGTTGTCCACTCTCTCCCCTTTTGTTCCTGCTGGCAGTAGATGGCATCAGTCTTATGATTCATGACGCAAAAAGACAGGGGTCTCTCAAAGGTATTGAAGTAGCTGAAAATTTTTGGGTTACTCACCTCCTCTTCGTGGATGACATAATACTGTTCAGCAATGGTAGTCTCGAGGATTGTAAGATGCTCAAAAGGATTATGGACCTTTTCCTGAAGGCTACTGGTCTATGCATTAATGAGAGAAAATCCTCCCTCACGTGCACAGGTCTGTCTAGAGAAATGATGCGCAGCGTGGAGATGGTCCTAAATTTCGAAGTCAAAGCGCTGGAGGATACCTTTAAATACCTGGGCTTTTTTCTCAAACCTGATAATTACAGGATCAAATATTGGAATTGGATCCTTGAAAAAATCGAATCCAAGCTGAAACATTGGAGTTTCAGGTGGCTTTCCAAGGTAGGAAGGCTTGTGTTAATAAAATTTGTTTTGATGGCAGTTCCAGTCTATTGGGCTAGTTTTACATGGGTTCCCAAAGGAATCTTAACCTCAATTGACAAATTATGCAGCAGGTTTCTGTGGGCGCCGTCCAAGTCAGAGAAAGTTACCCCATGGATTGCCTGGGATAAAGTGGCTCATCCTAAAGCGTGGGGAGGCTGGGGGATAAAAAATCTTACTTGCTTCTCCCAATCTTTAGCAGCAAAGCTCGCCTGGAGGCTCATTTCCTTTGATAACCTGTGGACCTCTGTTTCTAAAAGAAAATACATTGACCCTCTATCAACGATAGATTGGATCAGATTGCCATTAAAGTCCTCCAAAAACTCCTCGGTGGTTTGGAAAGTTGTGGTCGCTTCTGTCAATATTATAGAGAAGGGTTTGGCTTGGAGTGTGGGGGATGGAACTCAGATCAGGCTGGGTAGAGACCCCTGGATAGGATGTTCAGAGAGGTTTTCTCTATCTCAGGGGCTGGTTGCGGATTTAAAAGAGAGGGGTCTCTACACTTTAAATCAGGTGGCTGATCCCCGGGCTTCCACCATATGGAGTCAAGGGTGGATGCAAGGAATAGATTTACATTTGGATGAAGAATGGCTGGAGGAATGGGACTTGTATAGGAAGGACCTCCTCAACTCTTCAGTCAGGCTCTCAGACTCTCCGGATGAACTTAGATGGGTCTTTGCACAGAATGGGCTTTACTCTCCAAAGATGGGGTATAAATGGATGATGTCCCAAAAAGGGTGGGAGAATCCGGCTTGGTGGGTTAAACCGCTTTGGAAGTTAAAAGGGCCAGCTAAAACAAGACTGTTCTTCTAGTGTGTCCTGCTCCAGAAAGTTCCTACTTGGGATTTTCTTCAAAGAAGAGGAAGGATTGGTCCTGGCTGGTGCCCCCTCTGTAAAGATAGTATCGAATCAGTTCATCACATGTTCCTATCCTGCCCTTTTAACTCTAGCCTGTGGACCGAAATGTTAAGGTTGCTCAAAATCCCTTTTAGATGGGAAGGGCAGGGGATATTGGATGCTTGGCAGAAGTGGTGGAACGAAGCTTCAAATGACAGAGAGAGATCCATCCCGCTTCTCATTACTTGGGGGACATGGCTTGCCAGGAATCAGGTCATTTTTAAGGACTCTGTCTTCTCGATTGGAAGATTGGTTGTAGAAGGAGCTGCTATTTATGATAGTATCCCTATTCTGCAAGCTCCTTCTACTACCAGGTTTGTTCGGCAAGAATCTATTAGATTTTCAATTCCATGGGCTTATTTTGATGGGGCCTCTGACATTAATGGACACTGTGGGGCTGGCTTGATTATTCATTTATCAAAAGATAAGATTGTTAAAGCTTCGGTTGGTCTTGGACAGGGTTCCAATAACTTTGCTGAGTTGAAAGCCCTTCACCTCCTTCTTTGCTAGCTTATCCTGAGGAACGTGCAAGAAGTCCAGATTTTTGAGGATTCTATGAACACTGTGAGATGGTTTAATGGGACGCAACACTGCAGAAATTTCATCTTGCTTCCCCTGCTTAAAGAAGCTTCTCATCTAAAATGTCGTTTCACGGAGTTTTCCCTCTGTCACATCTTCAGGGAAAGGAAATTTGAAGCTGATCGCCTTTCCAAAGAAGGTGTCGAAAAAGAGATGGGGTCGTGGACAATTTTGGAGGAGGAAAATGGGGTGGTTCGACCTCTCGAACAGCCCATTTTTTCTTAAGCTCTTATTTTTCAGAAAACTACTTTTGTGCTCTGTACATATTTTGTTTTGTTTCTTATGTTTTTCACTCCTTTGTTTGTTGATCCTCTTCAGGTCTTTTGAGTTGTTTTCCTTGTAAAAGGAGGCTCGGACTGATGTGTAATCCTTTCTTCTTGTTTTCAAGAATCCTCCTCGTGCCTACGCTGGATTCTCTTAAGTCGTTGTTTGCCTCGTTGTTTTCTGCGGTCCCTCAGTTTCTGCCTGCTCACATTTCTCTTCTGTGTGCTATCCTTTATTGGATCCCGGGAGGTGTGTGTACAGGTTGGGTCGTCTTCCCTATTTTTGATGGGTGACTGGCGAGCAGTTTTTCCTCACTGTTATGTTTTTTTTTTGTCATCCAGTGGTGACTGACGCGCTGGTTCTTTGCCAACCAGCTGAGACTTATGCGCCGGTTTTGTGTCAACCAGTTGAGACTTTTTTCTTCTCCCTATTATAAGGCAAAGAATGAGTCCTTCGGAAATGCTATGCATTTGCTCTGTAACTCTCTACTTTTATTAATAGATGGTTTGACTTTTTTCAGTGGAAAAAAAAACATTACAATCCATTTAGGAGGTGTCATAAATGAAGACTACCTCTGGGTGATAACAATTTTAGTGTGTATGACCAATGGTAGTATGATTTCAATATGTTCTAGAACCAATCAAATAATTTATCCATTAACATTACAATCCATTTAGGAGGTGTCCTACCTTTGGGTGATAACAATTTCACTATGGATGGCAAATGGTAGTATGATTGCCATATATTCTGAACGAAAGAAATATGTTTATAGAGAATAAAATGTTTTTCAAAAAGGAAAAAAAAGAGTTTGTATTAAACAAAAATTAGTAGTTTTTCATTTATAATAATATATTAGATTTTAGGATTTGAACATTTATTAATAATATATTAAATTATGATTAGAGGGTTTCAAGGCCTTTTTAGGCTTGGACATGGACCTAGAAGGCCTCAACCCCCTTCCTTACCCTAAACGGTTGCCCTTTCGGCTAGTCGTGGGCTTTTCAAGCCCTAGTTTGCCCTTTCATACTTTTTGTTCGAATGAATGGGAATCTTAAATATATTTGCTGAAGTGGCCAATGCATCAGCAATTGCATTATGATTTCTAGGAATCATAGAAGAAATATGTTTATAGAGAATAAAATACTTTTCAAAAAAGGAAAGAAAAAGGGCTTGTATTAAACAAAAATTAGTAGTTTTCAATTTATAATAATATATTATATTTTAGGATTTGAACATTTATTAATAATATATTAAATTATGATTAGAACATATATAACTAATTTATTAATAATATGTTAAATTTTAGGATTTGAATATATTTATTATGTTAAAATTATGAAGTTTGATTTTATATTTATTATTATAAAAATATTATCAAGTTTATAACTAAACTAATATTTTAAGTTATTTTTCATATATGTTAAATTTTAGGATTTGAATATATTTATTATGTTAAAATTATAAAGTTTGATTTTATATTTATTATTGATCTGATATTCACCCTATGAGTGACATCAGTTGAAGATTTATTAAACTGAGGTATTACCGACTCATGTGATGGTGTGTGTTCTGTGTTATTGAAACAACGGATCGATTAGATTGCCAATACACAGACAATAAAATGGAAAGACAGCAGAGAAATACAGTATGCAATCATAAGGACACAAACAATTCTAATAAGGAGTTCACCCTATTCTCCAGGGCTACGTCTCCGGTCCAACTTCAGTGGCAGCCTTTTTTTATTGTGTCTTCAAGCAGAGAAATTACAATACATGGACTCAATATGAGTTCTCCTGAAGCAGATTTTTCTTGGCAGGGTGGTTCTTGGATTCCCCAAGCCACTTGGAGTACACAGACTCTTCTTCTTCCTACCAGCTCTGTGACCTCTTGGTCCTTGGTGGAAAGAGCCAAATGTGATGCTCAGTCCAGACAGGTTCCTCTATGGGAAGGCTCGAATCTTCAAGCTCTCTGGTGCTTGACGCTGCCTATGGTCAGCTCGGCCCTTTGTATCTTCTGCTTGGCTTTATTGTTCTCTATGTTCAATCCTCCTCTCCGAGTTCACTGTTCACTGTCTCTCCTGGTCGCTTGGACTCTTCTCAATTCTGATTCCAACTCAACTCTAACTCATTCGACTGTCTCTATTCATGGATTTAGTCATTGGATCCCTATGCCTTTCCGGTTCCTCTTCTGCCTGTCGATTCACCTTCTGCAGCTGCGCTTGGAGTTCCCAGTGTTTGGCATCATCATGGACGCTCAGGGAGTGGCCACTTTTCCTCCTCTAAATGGTGCCAACATGCTTCGTTGGTTCATTTCTTCAGTTACGCCATGGATGCGTTCTTCCTCCATCGTGGCGGTCAAATGGATTCCAAATCTCTTTAGAACACGGCTTAATTCCCTATCGATTCCTCTTCTTTCCATCGGGTGCAATCTCAGCCATCCGATCAGGTCCCTCCAGATCCAACGCCATACACACGTTTCACGCGGTTGACTTGCTCGACCGATAGCATGCGATCAACGGTGGTTTTCTCTCACCTCCACCTATCATGCGTCATTCGGTGTATGGAATCACTCCAATCCTGTCCAAAACCTCTTACCATTTAAGGGCACCTCGATCAATACCGTCGGTTTTCTAGCACACGGGTCTCGCCTTCGTACACTAGTTTTTTTCACTTTTTCTGCCCGCGGTTTCCTGGCTCCTGATGTGACCGAGTGCTCAGGCTTCCCCTTTAGGGCCCTGTTCGCCTAGCGATGCGCGATTTTCGCATCAAAAACCTCTTCCTTTTCCCATTCTGGGGCTCCCAAGGGATATTTTGGCCTCCTGCGCGGTCTCCATGGGCCTCAGCCAGCGCGCTTTGACCGAGGTCCTCGTCGTTCCACGTCAACTACCATGGCCACTGGTTCAGGGTGTTTTTGATACTGTTTTGGATTTCTTTTGAGATTTGTTCGACTTGATTCAGTCATGGTTCTCGACAATCTTTCTATGGATCCAGTTTGGATCACGGCCTCCTTACTAAAAAGCTTTTGGACCACCAAAAGTTGGTTTTCAAGCATCGACTAAGTGAGGATACTGTTTCTTCACTTGTCCAATCTCAATCCACTTTGCTCTACTCGGCTTTGAACCTTTGATCCCAATCCTGAGGTACTCAACCTCTCCCCTGCACGTTGTCCTCACCTTCCTATCCAGCACTGTGTCTTCCTACAACTCATTGAAGTATTCAAGTACCAGGTCATCAATAGAAGGCAATTGACTTTGCTCTTCAAGGTCCTCAATCATTGAAGGTTCAAACAATCTCAAGCAGTCTGCATTTACAACTGAGTAGATGTGCATGTAAGCTAGTAGATCAAGGCGAAACGCATTTTCACCAATCTTCTCAAGTATCCTAAAAGGTCCATACCTGATAGGCTTTATCTTTTTTACCTTCACCTTGCATCTGGTCTTTTCTGACATACAGCCAGACTTGGTCTCCAACTTGAAAACTATGCTCTATCCGATGCTTATCATGCCTAGCCTTATACTTGGTCTGGCTCTTTTCCAGCTATTCCTGTATTTCCTGATGGATCTCCTGGATCTGTTCAATGAACCTGGTTGCCTTATCCACATCATTGTGTCCATCAACCATGGTGTCTTTACCAAAGACAAAATCCAAAGGAGACCTTGGTGTGAAACCAAAGTAGGTCTCGAAAGGAGATCTCTGTGTAGAAGAGTGTTTGGCTCTGTTGTAAGCATGCTGCACATAACACAAGTGTTCATCCCAAAGCTTAGGATGTTTACTACAATAACCTCTCAGTAACTGGATCATAGTCATGTTTACTACTTCTATCTGGCCATCTGTTTGTGGATGAAAAGCTGTGCTTTTCTTTAACTTGGTGTCCATCAGTTCCCACAGACTATACCAAAACTTCCCCACAAATCAGGTGTCTCGATCAGATACAATGGAAGTGGGTAATCCAAAATGAACCCATACATGTTCAAAGAACAATTTTGCAGTTTGTTCAGTTGTGATCTGTTTACTACAAGGTATCAAAATACACATTTTGCTAAACCTATCCACAACAACATATAGATAATCATGACCTTTCCTAGATTTAGGCAGTCCTCCAACAAAATCCATGGAAACACTTTCTCAAGGGTGGGAAGGAACTGGCAATGGAGTGTACAAGCCTAGTTTTCTATTGCTAGGCTTGCTTTTAGCACACATGGCTCACCCTCTTACATATCTAGAAACTGTCTCATTCATTTTCAGCCAATAGAACAATCTTTGCAGATGTGCAACTGTTTTACTTACCCCAAAGTGACCTGATATCAAAGAAGTGTGTGCTTCCCTAATTATCTTTATCCTCTCAGTTTGTGGAATGCAGAGTTTCCCACATGATATAAGATTTGGCCCTTTATATGATAGTCCAATTCTTCTACTCTTTTGCCTTGACTCAAAGTTGCATATACATATTTAAAATCCATATCCTGATCATATTGTTCTATGTAGCTTTCATGTAGCACAGATTTATGCTTAAGTAGGGTAGTGCATTTATAATGGGTCTAGATAACATGTCTGCAACCTTGTTATGTATGCCTTTTTTATATCTGATGACTAAGTGAAACTGTTGTAGAAAACCCATCCACCTGTAATGTCTTGATTGTTGCAACTTAGTTTGGGAGTGTAGATATTGAAGTGGCTGATGATCAGTATCTATTACTGTCTCTTTGCCCATTAATAATGTTTCCACTTTTTCACACTCTGAACTAATGCATACAATTTTTTTATCATATGTAGGATAGTTAACTACTACGGGATTAAAAGTCTCAGAATGATAACATATGGGTTTGTCGTGCTGTATCAACACTGCTCCCATGGCATAGTCACTAGCATCAGTTTGGATCTCAAATGGTCTTTGTAAATCTGGCAGTGCTAGTACAGGTGTTGTACTAATTTTCTCTTTCAAGGTGTCGAATGCTTTATGGTGTTTTCCTCCCCACTGAAACACCTTGTTCAATCCTGTTAAAGCATGTAAGGGAGTTGCAATCTAGGAGAAGTTAGAAATGAACTTTCTCGAATATTGTGTTGCGCCTAGGAAGCTTCTCAATTCTGTAGCAGACCTGGGTTTAGGCCAGTTCACAATGACTGCCACCTTAGAGGGATCTATTTTCAATTCACCTCCCCCTACTATATGACCCAAGTAGTTTAGAGATGTTTTTCCAAATTCACATTTTGAGAGTTTAACATAAAGTTTTTCTCTTTTCAAAACATCTAATGTCTGCTTAACATGCTTTAAATGTTCTTCCCACATTTTACTAAAAATCAGAATGTCATCCAGATACACAATAACAAAATCATCAAGAAAAGGTCTGAGTACATCATTCATTAATCTCATGAAAGTAGCAGGAGCATTAGTCAAGCCAAAAGGCATAACCAGCCATTCATACAATCCCTACTTTGTTTTGAAAGCAGTCTTCCATGCATCTTGCTCTGCAACTTTGACCTGATAGTATCCACTATGCAAATCCAGCTTGGTGAAATAAACAACTTATTTCAATTGATCTAAAATATCATCTATGCGAGGAAGGGGATAACGATTTTTTATTGTTATCTTATTCAGTGCTCGATAGTCAATGCACATTCTCCAAGAGCCATCTTTCTTTCTCAACAAAACGATTGGTGACCCACATGGTGATGTGCTAGGCCTGATGAAGCCCTTATCGAGCAACTCCTGCACCTGCTTCTTGATTTCAACATTCTCTAAAGCAGACAACCTGTACATCCCAATGTTAGGCATTGGAACATCTTGCTGCAAAATAATAGCATGTTTTATTCCCTTTTTGGGTGGCAAACCTTTAGGTTCTTGAAACAAGACATCATACTCTGAAACAACCTTTTCTATATCAGCTTGTTGTTCAACATTACAGCCCTCAAATACATTGGTTTTATCAGGTTTCTTTTCCTTTACAACCATCAGTAAGAATTGTTTGCATGAATTAATCATTCTTTTCATCTGTCCTGAGTTTATGAGAGTATAATTATTCTTGAGCTTATGAGCTCTTACAAAGTATTCGATTCCATCTTTAACCAGTAGATACTTGTTCTCAGCTCTATAGAAAATAGCCTTTCTATCATACAAGTAGGGACTTCCTAAAACAATTCCACATATATCCAAAGGAATTATGTCTAACTCAACCTCATCTACAAATGCTGACCCAAAAGAAAACTTGAGTTTGCACTGTCTAGTCACTTGTAGTTGTGCTTTATCATTCAACCATCCTAATGGATATGGTTTCTTGTGATGTGTATTTGCTAATCCCAATTTCTTTACAATTACTTCAAAAGTCAAATTTACTTGAGAGCCACTATCAAACAAAGTATCAATCTTTTGATTTTTGGAAATAACTCGAATATGGAAAAGCTTATGTCTTTTTCTCTCATTTTCTTCATCAATAACAAATTGAGCAGAATTACTAGTAGATGCTTCATAATTCTTACCTTTTATACATGTGGCTGTTATGGTTGTTTCATCTCCCAAGTCTGACCCCAAATCTCTCTGAATAGCTACAGTTGTCTTCTTCTTCTTGCCCTCGGACTTCTTAGGTCTCAGCTCTGAATGCAGAATCCAACAATGCTCATCATCATGCCCCTCCTTTTTATAGTGAGTGCATGAAGCTTTGGCTTTCTGTGCAGTGTTATCCTTCCTTGCTTTCCACTTCTGTTTTCTTTTCTCCTTGCTCTCGATTACAGTGGGTTGGGATGGTCCCCCAACTTCTGTATTTCCATTCTTTCCTCTAGCCTCTAGATGAGTATCTTGTACAAATACCTCATCTATACTAGTGGGATTAAACATGAGGATGGTATGCTTTATGTAGTTGTGTAGACCACCAATGTACTTCAAAAGAGTCTCTGGTGAGTCTAGTGAGATACCCAACGTCAATGCTCTCTTTCTGAACTCTTGAGTATACCCTTGTACACTTTTCCCCTTCAACTGCCGAAGAGTTTGCCAACTCATCATGGCTTGTTGCATGTAGGCTAATGGATAGAACTATTTTTTGATTGCAGAAACAAAGTCACTCCAGACAAAGATGGTCTTACCATGTTTTTTCATATCAGCTTGGGTTCTACCTTCCCACCAAACCAAGGCAGTGCCTCCTAGGCATAGGCTTGCCAGCTAAATCTTACTCTTGTCTTAGTTTATGTTCTGTACCCTGCAATACACATCAATTTGTCTAATCCAATTGTCTAATTTTTCAACATTTAGCTCTCCATCATATATAGGCAAATCAAATTTAATATCTAACTTAATCAAAGATGCTTTCTTATTATGTATAGGGCTATTAGGAGGTGTGAGAAAGTGTTCCTGTTTCCCCTTTCCTTTGGAGTTGTCATGGAAGTGAGACTTATCTTCTTCTTTCTCTTGCTTAGAGCCTGATTCATCTTCCACCTTTTGCTTTCTAAAGTCTCTATACATTTCTTCAACCATAGACTTTATAGCTAGGAAACTCTCTATGAATTGAGGTTCTGGGCCCATAGAACTTTCTTCTGACATGGTCTTTCGAGGATAGACTCTCCCAATTTCAGGATTAGTTTCCACCAACTCTCCTTCTCCTAATTTGAGCTTTGATCATGTGAGCATTCACAGCTATACCAACACAAGCTTGTCTAACCTTACAACCTCTAGCTCTGATACCACTTGATCTGATATTCACCCTATGAGTGACATCAGTTGAAGATTTATTAAACTAAGGTATTACAGACTCATGTGTTGGTGTGTGTTCTGTGTTATTGAAACAACGGATCGATCAGATTGCCAATACACAGACAATAAAATGGAAAGACAGCAGAGAAATACAGTAAGCAATCATAAGGACACAAACAATTTTAATAAGGAGTTCACCCTATTCTCCAGGGCTACGTCTCCAGTCTAGCTTCAGTGGTGGCCTTTTTTATTGTGTCTTCAAGCAGAGAAATTACAATACAGGGACTCAATATGAGTTCTCTTGAAGCAGATTTTGCTTGGCAGGGTGGTTCTTGGATTCCCCAAGACACTTGGAGTACACAGACTCTTCTTTTTCCTACCAGCTCTGTGACCTCTTGGTTCTCGGTGGAAAGAGCCAAATGTGATGCTCAGTCCAGACAAATTCCTCTATGGGAAGGCTTGAATCTTCAAGCTCTCTGGTTTTCGACGCTGCCTATGATCAGCTCGGCCCTCTATCTCTTCTGCTTGGCTTTACTGTTCTCTATGTTCAATCCTCCTCTCCAGGTTCACTGTTCACTGTCTCTCTTGGTTGCTTGGACTCTTCTCAATTCTAATTCCAACTCAACTCTAACTCATTCGACTGTCTTTGTTCATGGCTTTAGCCATTTGATCCCTATGCCTGTTTGGTTCCTCTTCCGCCTGTCGATTCACCTTCTGTAGTTGCGCTTGGAGTTCCCAGTGTTTGGCGTCATCATGAACGCTTAGGGAGTGGCCACTTGTCCTCCTCTAAATGGCGCCAGCATGCTTCGTCAGTTCATTTCTTCAGTTACGTCGTGGATGCTTTCTTCCTCCACCATGGCGGTCAAACGGATTCCAAATCTATTTAGAATGCGGCTTAGTTCCCTGTCGATTCCACTTCTTTCCTTCGGGTGCAATCTTAGCCATCCTATCTGGGCCCTCCATATCCGATGCCATACGCACGTTTCGCACGGTTGACTTTCTCGACCGATAGCGCGCGATCAACGACGGTTTTCTCTCACCTCCGCCTGTCATGCGTCGATCAGTGTATGGAATCACTCCGCTCCTGTCCAAAACCTCTTACCGTTTAAGGGCACCCAAATCAATACCGCCAGTTTTCCAGCATGCGGGTCCCGCCATCGTACGCTAGTGTTTTTCGCTTTTTCCGCTCGCGATTTCCTGGCTCCCGATGTGACCGAGTGCTCAGGCTTCCCCTTCAGGGCCCTATTCGCCTAGCAATGTGCCATTAGTGCTAAGCGCTAATCACGCATCAAAAACCTCTTCCTTTTCCCATTTTGAGGCTCCCAAGGGCTATTTTGGCCTCTTACGTGGTCTCCATGGGCCTCGGCCAGCAAGCTTTGACCGAGGTCCTCGTCGTTCCACGTCAGCTACCATGGCCACTAGTTTAGGGTGTTTTTGATACTGTTTTGGATTTCTTTTGAAATTTGTTCAACCTGCTTCAGTCATGGTTCTCGACAATCTTTCTATGGATCCAATTCGGATCAATTATTATAAAAATATTATCAAGTTTATAAATAAAATAATATTTTAAGTTATTTTTTTATATAGTATATATTAAGTTTTTTTAATTATAAAAATTTAGAATGAGTTTCTAAAACTTAAAATTCAAAATGTAAATATTAATTTGATTGGAAAAAGCACAAAGTTTTTATTATCTTTATGAATTTTTATATAAATAAAAATAAAATGTACTAGTTTTGATTGAATAAATTATTAATATTTTTTTTATTTTAAAAATTAAATATATTTTTCTTAAGCATCATTTATTTTTTATATATAAGGTGTTATTATAGTATGAGAAAATAGAAGTGCAAGTGTGAGATAATGTGTAATTGCAAATTTGGCATGGAGGAAGAAAGCATACAAAGACGCAATGCATTAAGGATGATGTCAATGAAGAGAATGCAATGATAGATAGAGAAGTACATAGTAAATGGTCGACAAGAAGAATGAATAGAATACTGCAATATTAAGCATGCAAAGTGAGTGTAATAAGAGAGATGGAAATAAAACATGCAACATGTTGAAGGAACGTAATAGTTCACAACAAATGATGAAAAGAACCAAAAAGAACATTGAAGAGTCAACCATAATAATGAATACTATGAAAATAGAGTACAATTTGGTTTGTTAATTGAGTTGATTAAACAAATATAAATCATAAGAAAGAGGAAGTGATACTAAGATGCCCAAAATCTCCTTGTTTTATTGGTAGTTGTATAATTTTACCATTACTATATGAATACGGCATTGCCCCATGACTTGGTAATCTAATTTGGTATTATTTTGTATGAGTGTATGTTTAAATGTATGATACTTGTCTCCATTATATAAGACCATAATGTTGTAAACCATTGCATGGAAATTGATGAGATTGACGTTATTTATTTCAAGTTTAGGTTAGACTCTAAAATATTCCCTAAACACGAATGAACATAATGCAATCAACAAGAAGCTAGTGAAAATTGTAAAAACCATAAAACCAAAATTCACAATGTATACACATGCTTGCATTGTGTTGAAATTAATCTTCAAGGCCTCCCCAAGGCAATTGAAGTTCAAATTGACCATTGGATCAACATGTAATCATTGGATTATGAACAACTAACTTTTATTGCAATGGTTGTCATAAATATGGGCACTTCAACAAAAATTGTCCAAGAAAGGAAAATTATTTCAAAAAGCTTTGAAAGCTTTAAATGTATAAAGAAGACAACTCCAAGTTAGTAATTGTCCAAGAAAAATTCATTCTATAATAATGTAGAAAGAAGAATTTCAAAAATATTTGAAAGCTTTAAACACACAAGGAAGACAACCCAAGCTAGTCCTCACACTATTAATGATGGAAAAGCTAATTCAAGTCTAAACAAATTTGCAATTTTTTCTCTACCATTAAATGAAGTTGGAAGTAGAAACAAATTTGTAAATTTTCCATTAAATGAAGATTGAATAAAAATATTTCCCTTTCCCTTCCCTTGCCCCACTACCACCCAAGAAATGCATAAAAACAAGGACCCCCTACAATGAATCTAGATATTAAGGGCTCCAACCAAATAGAAAATTTACCATCAACATGAATAGAGAAGAAAAAGACAATCCTTTAAAAAGCTCAAAATGCATTAAAAAAGTGTTAAATAAGAAAATTCAATGCTCTCCCTTTTAGACATTCAAAATATAGGTTTGAGATATTCCAAGGGGAACAAGGAGGCTAGAGAATGACATATCATGGAAACTCTCCTTCCCAAAAATGAGATGGATCAAATGAATTATTTGCATTAAAAGTGTTAAACATAGAAGATTTAGTGCTCCCCCTTCTAGACGTTCAAATCTAAATTTGAGATTTTCCAGGGGGGCAAGGAAGCTAGAGAATAACATATCGTGGAAACTCTCCTTCCCAAAAATAAGATTGATCAAATAAATTATTTTCTTCACAAAGCAATGAACGGGGACAAAGATTCAAAAATGAAGGAGCTCGTAAATCAAGTGTCCATACTAAAGACAATGGAAAACATTGCAAGAAAGTATATTAAAATATGAAATCCTAATTGGAACCACCTCATATACAATAATAGTACCTATAAAAAATCTAAGCTCTTGCCCTATCCTACACCTCTCACAATAGAGGAAATTCAAAAAGGAGTGAGAAGCAAAGAGGAATAAGGCATTAGGGTGTATATGTACTTTCAATGGCTCTAATTAAACCAATGCATACCAATGAACTAAAATTGAATGTTTATATTTTGCATTTTGTTATGTAATCAATGTCTAAAACAATGTCATTTTTTAAAATAGAAAATACAATCATAGAGAACACTTTAGGAACCCAGCCTTTCCACATTTTTTACAAATTTGAATAACAATCCAACTAATAAAATACAATTATTTTCACTAGAGTAATGTATCCTACCATAAAACCATACAAATTCTACTTATACTCCATACACAATAAAAGTAAGAGAATCAACTCAAGAAAATTTATGAAAGCCACTATGCCTCTATTAACCATGTTATTTCAATAAACCTGAACACTTTCAAAATCAATACTTGCACCCATTTCCAACATTTTCAAAGAAAAATACTCGCATCGATAAGCGATACTTGCACCCATTTCCAACATTTTCAAAGAAAAAGGCATGTTATTAGGAGCACTCTACACTCCAGTATAGGGCAGATGTATAGGTGAAATGTAAGAAAGTTTGTCAACATTTTTACATATCAACTCAATATGTTGAATTTATAAAAGGTAAAAAAAATGTTAAGATTTCTCAATTAAATAATGATAAAATGTTAAAACTAATATAGAACCCAGTATGGGCTAGATGTTGCATTGTCGTAAAATGTTAAAAGCAATAAAAATAATAAAATTCAATTTTTTATGTTGTAATTTTTTTCATTCATAAATATGAATAACTTGAAAATCATAGTATAAATATCACATTAAAATATATAACATATAAATAGTAGCTATGAAATTATTATTTTTTTCTCTACAAATACTAAATTCTATTAACTGTAAGGAAAAATATTTTTACATAGAGTCGAGGCCTCAGAAAACATAGTTTGAGGGCACTCAACACAACAGAACTGCCCCCTTACAAACAGAAGCTGGGGAGACCAGTTACATAGAGCAAGAAACCAGATGAAAAATACAGAGAGTGACATGTTTAGCTGAGAAGGAGACTTGAACCACAGAAACACAAAATCAGTGCAAACTAGCAGTAAGTGTATCACCAATTCCCCAGCGGGAAGCCAAAAACAACAGGTCATGAGTGCTGAAACCTGACTGTGAGCTATAATGCCTGTAGGTGATTATCTGAACAGTAGCCGAAACAAAAAAGAAAGAGGAAATCCCAGGTGGTGCTACCCTTCCTTAGCCTTGCCATGATTCTTCTCCTCAGCCAGACATGCACCGCCGGTCCTCAGACTCTCATTGCCATCCAAATCACTGACAAGGATTGCCATGGAATGGCTTGCTTCACCATGAGTCGCTTCCTCAACAGCAAGTCCTGTATCTTCAAGGGGAGGAATATTTTTAAGAAATTCCTCCTGACCAGACTTCTCACTTTTCCAATTCTCCGGGCTATCTTTGTCCATGGAGTGCTCACTGCTTTGGGAAGGATCAGGAGCAATGCAAGCCAGAGGGGAGACCTGATTTTCCTCTTCCGAAAGAATAATGGTGATGTGAGCAGTAATAAGAGGCCTGTTCAAATTACTTTGAAATTTAAAGTGCGTGGTTTGGAAGGCACTGTTCGGAATTGGCTTGCGCCCAGAGCTCAAAGGTGGCACAGCCTCGTGGATGGGGGGAGGATTGATGGGCGTCGGCTCAGGTTCCACAGAATGACCGGCCGAGGAATGCAAGCCACTGTCACGACACCCCCCAGAACGATGTCTTTTGCCCGAACGAACCATAATGACAGACAGGTGGTAGGGCGCAGAGAGATTATAGACACCAGAGACTACAGAACAGGGTTGGTTGAAACGATAGAGATGCCAAACAGAATGCACAGAACACACCCCAGACGAAGGCACAATACAACCAATGCGTAATTCCAGAACAGGGGAGAGATTACCCTTGGAAATGTTGGCTTGGAGCTCGCAGCGGTGAGCAAGAATCAGCCCGTCACCATCTACCTCCGCTAACCAGGTTCCGTTGCTGTGAGACTGAGCATAAGGCGTGATGAAAACACTGAGGATCGACATGATTATAACAGAAGGAATGTTGCGTCGAACAACGCGAGCCATTAATGCAAATCTTCTACCAGATCCAGCCTTAAAACCTTCCTCCCGCTCGCACAAGGTGAAGTCTTGGGAAGCCATGCTGCTATGCAGTTGGCAGTACCATGCTTTAATTTGTTGCATGATGTGCATTAAGAGTAATGGTGCCACCCGCATCCGGGGGAAATAGTAGCTATGAATTAATATCCATTTACATTATAAACTAAAATAATGATTATCTAATCATATGTAAATTTAATTAATAATCACATTAAAACATTTAAGACTTACAATAAACTTACAATATAATAATATTTATATAATAATATTTTTAACCATGGATATTCATGCCCACTTTACCATTGATATTATTGACTTGTAAATAGGCTTTGTTATAATACCATAGCTCACTAATACCACACGCCCAAAAGCCATCTATCATTTCACAATCAAAATATTTCATAATTACTTTTGAGATATATCTAAACCCTCTATCACATTAAATCATATAAGATATAAATAATAGCTATTAATTAAAATCCATTTCACCATATAAATTAAAACAATAATTTTGTAACCATATTTAACTTTCATTAATAAGCACATAAAAACTTAATACTTACAAATATAATAATGTTTTTAGCCATGGATGTTCACCCTCATTTTCTCATGGATTTTATTAACTTGTAAATAGGCTTTGGTATAATATCATGAGCTAATACCATAGCTCATCAATACCATATGCCCAAAAACCATCTCTCATTTCTCAATTAAAATATATTATATCTTTTTTATTTATTTCTATTACATTTTTGCATGAAGAGACACTCTCTAACCTAGTTTGGAAGAAAAGTAACTTATTATGTTATGTTATCAAAATGTTTTGATTTGGTTAAATTCCATAAAAATAAAAGTAAAAAATAAATAAAATTATTAATTAAAACATTTTGGGTACACGAAAATAATAATAATTAAAAATAATAATAATAATAATAAAATTATTAATTATAACTTTTAATTATTAATACTTAAACCAGTTTAGATTCATTTTAACTACATATTTATCAAGCTCCGAGAGAGGTCAAACTCCCAATATAGAGCAGTCACAGTTATATAGAGCTATCAGAGTTAAGCTCAAGTGTTATGGACTTTCATGTATCATTAACATAGCCCTCTTATAGAATATGTTGAAGATAAACATAATGTGTAATTTTGATATGATTTGGCGAGTGAGGAGCTGCCAGATTTAAGATCAAGTGTTATAGACTTTCATTTATCATTAATATAGCCCTCTTATAGAATATGTTGAAAATAAACATAATGGGTTAATTTTGATATGATTTGGTTAGTAAGTTTCTGAGAAATTCCATTAAAATTGACTATCATGGTGGTTTATACATGCCCAATTTAATTTGCTTGTATTAAAAATGAAATATTAATCTAATAATAATAAATAGATTTACAAAATAGATATTGTCTTTATTTTATTTTTTAATAGTAGTTTAGAGAGGCATGCTTCAATTGTCAATAGTTGTTATTTTACAATACACATTGTGTTGAGATGGTGAGATGTTAAGAATTTATTTTTTTTCTGCGTAAATATTAATTCTATTAAAAAGAGAAAAAAATATGTACATGGAGGTCGAGACCTCAGAGGGGGCAGAGGCTAGCCCTCAGCCAGAAATTTTGAGACATACATATCCTACTATCTGCCATTTCTGGATTACAGACTTCAAAAACTTGATTTGTTGGACAGTGACCCACTAAACAATAATTCTGATCTGAGTCTAACATATCATTGCTATCGCCGACATAGGCTTTACTGAGACGCATGCTGTCATGCCCATCATGAACAAAAAAGGCAAAACAGAACTTATCAAACCCAGAGTTTTTGCTACAAACTAAGAACAGGTTGGCTAGCGCCAAAAACTTAAACAAGAACTGAAACCAGACCCATAACCAGAGACCCAGAAACAAAGACACATAACAAAAATCAAACAGAGCGAAGGCGAGAATGCCACTCGTCGGTGATGAACCAGCCTCAATCTGCATGTTGCGGAGAGTCGGACATGTCCTTGTCCACCTGGCTAGACGAAGCAACCTAGGTGACGAAACCATTGTCTTCAATTTCTTCGATGCCACCTTCTGGAGGAGTTACTAGGTTGAGGATGTTGCCTGCACGATGAGTCGGTCCACAAGCAAGGATCTTGTGCTGTGTTGAATCAGCCGGATGCGAAGACGCTTCAGGAATAGGGGTATCGTCCTGTATATTGTCTGCATTAAACACAACCCGAGCCATCTCCCCCTAAAGGACGTTGTCTTCCTGAGATTGAGAGGTGGTGGTGTGGGCTGAGCTGTTGGGATTGTCCTCTTCCTCAGCAAGAATAACCGTGATACTAGCAGACAAAACTGGCCTGTTGAGCCTGCTATGGAAGGTGAACCGGGTAGTTTGAAAGGAATTGTGTGGGAGAGGCCCAGCATGGCCAGAGGGCGGTGAGGACGGGGAGGCCGAAGCAATGGGGATGACATTCTGAGGAGCAGACCGAGAGGCTCCTCGGCGGCGAGGCATTCTCAAATAGACAGACCAGCTGAGAAGGGGAAGATGGCGGAGCTGACGGGAGAGGGACTGAGCACAGAGGAACCCAGCGATACCAAATAACCAGGCGTGCTTCCAGACAATCTGAGCGAGGCAGGGGTGCGGGAAGAACAACGGGAGGAGGTGAAAAGAACCAGGAGCGATGGCGTGAACCAAATACCGAGCCATACATAAAACCTTGAGCATGAACTCTCGAACCAGGCGCACATTAATGCCAATCTGTGCGACCAACATTCCATCCAGCCACCGAATAAATGCGCATGCCATGGAGATCTACAACCTTCGTTCGCCAGACAGGTGCAAGGCCAGCTGCCGGCCTTGAGCAAGCCCTCATAAATGCAACATATTAACACCCGCATCCGGGTGGTGAGATGTTGAGAATTTATTATAATTGTCATTTTATAATAAATAATGAGTATAGAATTTATGATATCGAATTTCGATAATCTTACCATCTGAGCCCAAAATGATAAATCCTCATCAACCGAATACTTTTTACGTAATTTAACAAAGCCTAGTTGATCTTTAATTTATGAAGGTGCTCAAGGTTTTGATCAATGAACAAGCTTATATTATATACATTCAATTAAACTTTTTACCTAATTTTACAAAGCTTAGTTGATCTTTAATTTATCAAAGTGCTCAACGTTTTGATCAATTAACAAGATTATATTATATACATTTAATTAGAAGATTATAGTGCAAAGGTTTAGTTGATTTTATTGTGATTAATCATTGATCAATATTTAAAATTAAATCATTTAAATAAAATTAATAAGAAACTGTAAATTAAGATTAACTTGGGTGGTTAAGTAAAATAATTGTTATTCTTTTCACACATTCAAATCCCATAAAATAATGTCAAACTTTCCGTAATCTATGTAGAGCTCTTAAATGAGCATATAATATGACATTTTGAAAATAGCAAGCTCTTAAATGAGCATATAATATGACATTTTCACAGTAGTAACAATCTCACTCTTAAATTCACTAACTCCACTCTTACTTTCTCAAATTAAGAGAGAAGCCAAATTCTTTTCCCAAATGGTCCTCCCTACCCAAATTTTTAAAATGCAAAGGAAAAAATTTACAAGTAAATAAAAATAATAAAAATATTACATACAAGGACAATAAATTAATAAATTAATAATAACATCCTTAAAATTAGTGACTCCTGATTGAAACTATGATCAAGGCAGCCAACAATCTCCAAACACAAAACACACAACTTCCCTACCATCGCACAAATCAAGTATGTTCAATGCAACCAGCAATGTCCAAACACAAAACAAATTGCATGCTTGAGAATTGCTTTACTATTTATGAAAATGATATTTCAAATATTGCCCTCATAAGTTGGACGAAAAGAGGTGCCTACCTAGTACAGTTTCAAAAGCCTGCACATCCTGCTTTAAGATCTAGTATAGTTTCACCTCCCTATCGAGGGAACACATGCAGGTGGATAGAAAAGGCGGGGAAGATGTTAAGAGGCCAGGATAATAGCCCATGCACATCTAAGTCATGACCTGGAGATTCATATGCCTTCTATCTTTTATAGGGTTCACTTTCTGTTTTAATTAATGGCGGATTTGTATTTCCTGCATTCACTTCCATATCCTTTTGGTGAGCAGAGAGTCTACTACATTACAAGTGGCAGGAGGTTGCAATTTTGGGCCAGGAAATAGGATCTCATGGGCCTTAGGGTGGACAACAGCTAGGGCAGAACGACCCCACCTTTCCAGTGTCACAGATATTGTGCATGTTCGTATTCTCAGTGTGAGGAGTTTCAAATTGTTGCCATTAGATTTGCTACCCTCAGGTCTTCAAGATCTGGTTCAAAGTAAGTTATTGCTTCATCGACTTTGCCCTTATTTTGGTATCAGAGTCCCGTTTCAGTCCTAAGTCTATAAACTACAGAGAAAGTTTAAAGCCAGCCAGGAAGCCTTCAAAAAGTTTTTGTTATACAATTGTTGATTAGATAAAAGTTGTTGGTCTAGTTTATACTAAAATCATGTCGAACTTCTTAAAATCATTCTCTAACATAGATAGACGCACTATTTCTGAAGTCGATTCTCGCTCAATAGAAAGTGATCATATTGAACATGAAAGATTCGAAGATCCCGAACGCTGGAACCCACCTGTTTTGAGTTCAAAAGAAATTTATCAGGTCCCATATATGTTTAGTCTATCAAGAAAAAACCGGTTGAAAAAAGTTGAATTGAAAATTAAGATATCTGGTCCTTCTGTATAGATAGTAGGTCTGAGTTTATTTTCTAAAAATGAAATCAAAAAATTCAAAAAATATGTTCAAGAGAAAAAAAATTCTTATTTGCATTTTGGAGGTATAAGAATAGGTTTAGCACCACTATTTCACCACGGACTCAATACTCCATGTATAACTGAGGTCTTTGACACTCGGCACCATAACTATGACCATGCCCGAATTGGAACCATATTAGGAAATTTGTCTTCTGGCTGTCAGTATGGTACCATCTACCCAGATTATGTCATCAGTCTGATGTTCATTTAAAATATTGCTGGAAAATCTTAGTCGGAGTCCAAGGTCTTGAGATGGTCGAAGATAGTGAATATCTCTCTGTGTTAGTTCAAACATCATTCCAACTCACAAACATTGTACATCCTAAACTAAAGCAACCAGTGTTAAAAGACTGTGTAACCGTAGGAGTCAGCAATGCTCAGGTGGAAGGTGTTCATTACGACAAAGAAGCCCTTCCCAGTGACTGGTACATTCAGTATAAATCATTGGCAGATACTCCAAGGAGTAAAATTAAAAGAATGTCTATAAGTGATGGTCATGTCCGCATACTACCTGATAGATCATCCATACCCAGACCAATCTTTATGCCACAAAAGCATGTTTTACCAACCATTTCAGAGTCTGAGCAACCATTGACCAGCAGTCGCAAGTCTATTTCACGAAATGTATATAGTCATCCGTCAAAAGAAACCATTGTATCTATTCCATCAGATCAATTGTATATTCCTAAAGAAAGGCCATTTCTTGCTGTAAATAAGATACTCAGGACATATGTGTCTAATATCTCACTTGTAGAAGAATTCCAGTACGCCAACCACAGATATGTCAAAGGGGGAAAATAGCCACCAAAAACTAAGTTTTGCACTTCCTCATCTCTGTCAAGCCAACCACCCACAAGCGCTGATTGTGCACCACTCTTAAAACATAACTCCCAGAATCCTACTGATCTTGACCAAGTCTATCAAATAGGAAATTATCTTACCACTTGGTGTGCACATGCCGAAGATGTTCTTGAGGATTTGGGTCGGCAATCAGATTTGATTAATGCAAATCTTAAGCTGCTCTATGAAGAACAACAGTCTGAAAAAGTTGAAAAAAAAAAGAGAGGAAGAGAGGAAGACGGAAGAAAAAGGCCAAATAAATTCCTAAATTCAGAATTGATATGAGCACTCCCAATTATTGGGACAAAGAAGAAGAGGAAGAAGACACAAAAGAAGCAATTACCGCCACTAGTGCAGAAGAGTCAACTTCGAAAATCTCTGGAAAGTTGACCAGAGTAAAGGAAGAAGCATACAAAGCAAAAAAACAATTTTCTTCAAAGAAAGAGATTATGACTCTTGATCAAGCAGCGTCTAAATCCCCTTCCTTTATTTTACCTTCTATAAATAACCAGAGTAAAGCTCATGTGTTGAAAGAAGTCTCTAAATACCCACGTGTTGAAGAAGATTTGTATGCTACAAATTCTAGTGGGTATATTTTAGATCTAGACAATTCATGCAATCCAGGAGAATCAATCTGGATATGGACTGGTGCTCTGTATCAGATGCAGGTCACCACCAAATTAGATAATGTTTCTATAATGGTCCTAGCTGAGAAAAGAATGACCAGCATTGTATATGATTTGTGGATGGGACCATCAGACGAAGAGAGAAGAGCAATCATGGAAGCAGGACTGGCCACTTTAGAACTTTTGCTAAAAACACAATTTGTTCCAAAGCCAGTAGATGAGAAAAAATAGCTGATAACAGACTTAAGTCGTATGGAATTAAAAGATTTAAAATATCTTGATCAATTTGGCAAAGATTTCATGGCAAAAGTCTTTAAGGAAAATCTCTCTAATGATACTGCTCAAAAAATATCATTTTTGTCAAAGCTTTCAAGCAATTTAAGAGATCTAATTATGAAAGATCTAGATGTACAGAATAAAAAAATAGATCAAATATATTGAGTTCATCTTCTTTTCAGGAGTACAGAGAAGGTAAAGTATTTGTGATGGCAAAAGAAAGCACACGACATTACACCCAGTTCGGATGTCTGCAGGACAATGCTACCCTGGACACCCTTTAAAAAGAAGAAGAAAACAAAAAGGTATGGAAAATTTAGACCCAAGAGAATCTCCAATCCAAAGAAGCCTTTCAGAAAATTCAAATTTTTGAAAAAGAGAAAGAAACCAAGAAACAACAATTGTTGTTTCATTTGCAAACAAGAAGGCCATTTCACATGCAAATGTCCTAATAGTTCCTCTTCTAAACTAAAAGCTTGTTTTGAGATTGAGGAATTCAAGGACCACTTGTCTGTAGTCGATTCAAAAGACGAAGTTTTTGATGTATATATTTTAACAGAAGCTTCAGAGGATGAAGGTAACGTCGAAGCTAGTGTACAAAAGATGAATGTGTGTAATTATTGTTATGATGATGATGTTTCTGAAGAATTGCATTATAGTGATCAATCAGAAGAAAGTGAAACAGAAGAAACTGAAGACATCACAGATGTTGCAGATGATGAGACTGGTTCAGAAAGCTTGCAACAAATAGGTAAGCAGCCAATTATAGTATTGCCAGAATTAAATTCTTTTTGCCCATATCAAAATAATATTGCTACTTCTACAAGTTTAAAACTTCCAGAAAATAATAGAGTTGAAGAACAAGCTCTATTAAAAAATATCATTAAAACAACTAGTCTCATTTATATCCTAGTACAAGTGCAAGTCAGAAATGAATGGATAAATGTTGATGCATTCATAGACACTGGAGGATCAAATAATTTGGCTCGTCCATCTTTGTTTAAATCTCTTTGGAAACCACTTCAAAATATTCTTGTATCTGAAACAATAGGAGGATCTGTTCAATTGATGCATTATGTTGATAACATATCTTTGAAAGTTGGGGGGAATATAGTCAAAATCTCTGCTATCCAACACTTTGATCCATCTGCAAGTTTAATGCTTGGAATGCCTTTCATTAACTCTGTGCTCCCAGTCACTATCAGCAAAGATAAGCTGATAATTAATTTAAAGAAGAAGGCTATTGTTGTGCCTCGATTATCCATAGCTAATTCAGAGGCTCGAAGAGAGAATAGTCAAAAGAGAGCTGGAGCAAGAAAACCACATAAAGACTCCAATAATTGGCAAGAAGTTTTGCAATTGTATGAAGAAATAGTGGAGTCAAAAAACAGACAAAAGGCATGTATTGACCCAAATTGGTCCACTGAGCAGATTTCTATCCACGACAGATTGCCGAAACGTTGTTCAAATAATCCTCAGCAATTCTGGACAGTAGAAAGCCCCAAGCAAGAGATAGTGACTCTACATGATAATGGAGTCAAGGGAAAATTAATTCCATGCACCCCCACAGATGAGCAAGAAATTAAGAGACAGGTAGAGGAATTGTTAGGTATGAATCTTATTGAACCCAACGTGTCTCATTATTCTTGTTCAGCATTTCTGGTTAGAAACCATTCAGAAATAGTCAGAGGTAAGCCCAGAATGGTAATTAACTATAAACCTATAAATGCTATCACTCAGGGTTTTCATTACCCTTTACTGAAGCCAGAAACCATTATGCAGAAAATTCAAAACAGTAAAGTATTCAGCAAATTTGACATGAAGTCTGGATACTATCAAACACAGATCCAAGAAAAAATAGGCATAAAACTGCCTTCACATGCCCTGCAGGTTTTTATCAATGGAAGGTGGTACCTTTCGACCTAAAAAATGCCCCTGCATTCTTCCAAAGAAGAATGGATTTTATTTTTGGAAAATATGATTTCATTGTAATGTATATAGATGATACACTTGTACATAGTCCCGATCTTGAAACCCATTTAAAGCATCTAGAGATTTTTCTAAGTGAAGTCCAAAATCATGTCATAGTCCTTTCTGAAAAAAAAATGGTTTTGTTTCAAGACAGTATAGACTTTTTGGGGATCAACGTAGTTAATGGACAAATCCAAAGGCAACCCCATGTTCTTACTAAATTGTCTCAATTTCCAGGTGAACTAAAAGACACTAAAAAAATTCAAAGATTTTTAGGTGTCTTAAATTATGTGCACAGATATTCCCAGGTTGTCTAAGAAAACAGCCCCAATCAGAAAACATCTGAGGAAAAGATGGTCAGCAGAAGCCACTGCAGCAGTTAAAGAGCTTAATCAAAATGTCAGCGACTTCCAAAGTTACAACCACCAGGGGACGGACTTCAGATTTTACAAACTGATGCTTCTGATAGTTTTTGGGCAGTGGTTCTTTTTGAGAAACGGGAGAATGAAGAAGAAAAACTTTGCGCATATGCCTCAAGTGAATCCTCTCCTAGTCAAAAGAATTATTTTATTGCTAAAAAGGAAACTTTAGTAATTTTTAATGGGATACAAAAATTTGAACTATATTTGGCACCAATGAAGTTTATTATAAGGACTGATTCGATGAACTTCGAGTTTCTTCTCTGCCAAGATTTCAAGACAGCGTGCTAGAGGAAGGTTGCTCTCATCGCAGATTTGGTTTCAACAATTTGATTTTGATGTTGAATGGATACCAGGGAATTCTAATTTTTTAGCAAACTCTTTAACTAGAGATATGAACAAGGTTTTTGTCACATCGCCAGGAAATTTCTTTATAATACCAGGAAAAAGACCCCAAGATGATAATTTCAGCACATTTGTAGACAAATTCAGAATTCTTGAAAGCCATGTGACTCATTTAACAGAAGAAATCAAGAAAATTGTGAGTCTGCGTCTAAGGAGGAATCAGTGGATTTGAAGATGCCAAGCATGGCAGTCTAAAAACATTGGCATATCATTAGGCCTAGACGTTGATTTGGTAGAGGTATACCCTTTGCCCAACATGAAGGTAAAGATTTATTTTAAAAGTTTATCAGATCTATGATCTAGGCAATTCACTAAAAATATGATTTAGATCCTCAAAGCATTGAATTACTATCAGTTGATAGGTGGAATAGACTTTGCTCTAAGCATATACACAAGAGCTTAAATTTTGGATTTAGAAGCTATTCCAATCAAAGGAGAATTAGAAAAATATCTTGTCATTAAAAATTCCTAATATTTTTTAGGAACTTGAAGCATCTTTTATACAAAGATTTGATGAAAATTATGCACCCAATGACACTTTTCCCCAATATGAAATTTTCAAAAAAAATTCTCGATTGGGAGATTAAAGAAGGATTTTGCAGGAAAAGGCCATCTATTAGAACGTCTCAGTGCATCCAAAGAACTCTGCAATATATAAGGACTTTCTCATCCCCTTGGGATTACCAAAGTCTAATATTAAGAGAAAGTATTTCTCCAAATCCTTTTGCGCAAGTATTATGTCATGAGATATCAGGAGAAAATAAGACCAGTGATAATATAGAAATGATCAAACAACTGGCTCTCTAGTTTAAAGAATTTGGAAATTTGAAATTTACAGAGAAGCGACAGGTGTTACAACAATTGGAAGAACTACAAGGAGAACCGAAAGTTTTAAGATTCGTGATTAACCAAACAACATTAATCACAATCAGCATTGTTTCAGGAAATTGGAACAACAATGTAGTTCATATTATCAGTCTACTGTTGTCAAACAAAATATGTACTTCAATGATTTTTGAATTGGGATGGCAATCAAAAGCATACATTAATGAAAACTATAGATTATGGGTCCAACATGCAATCAAGACTTCCACTAACATGTTTCAGAGCTTTAAGTGGGAGCTTCTAGATGGTATTGAGTTGGCAATTTAGCCTTCTCCCGCGTTCAGAAAAGTCTTTAAAGACTCTTGTCTAGATATTGATATCAACCCAGTACCTTCTCTAAACAAGTGGGAAAAGCAAGAAGTGATGTTTACCCCACACCAACAACACCTCCACAAAGTAAAAGTAAATGAAGACCAAGAACAAACATCAAAAGCATCTCCAAACAACAAAGAAACTGTATCAGCAAATGCCAAAGGAAAAGGTAAAGTTGAAGAATCTACTTTTCAAGACACCTATGCAGATGCACAAGACCCACATGATATCAATTGGGACAAAGAGTACTCAAAGATGATGGAATACGACTACTTCAAGATGCTTGAATGAAAAGCATTTGAAAGACAAGTGTCTTCTCATAATGATTATGATTCTGATCAAAGTCGGAAAGGATATTGGTAGAATTATTGTACTGGAAAGGTTGAGTAGACACCGTCGGATAAATAAAATGCCGACAGGACCCTCAATTATTTCCACTGTGTCATATTAGATTCCTTTAGGAGGTTATAAAAGAGAGGTCAAACCAGAGAAGCCCACAAGTTGGAACGGAGTGCTTCTTTGATCTCGTATTGTAATCCGCAAAGCGTTGTAATTTTGATCTTTCAATTAATATTGAAGCCGCTAGGCCACCTGTCTAAGGACAGTTTTGTAAACTTCGAAAGGACCTGGAGAAGTAAAGCGAAAGCGTTGAAGAAGACCCAAGGAGAGAGAGGTCGTGTCCTCTCATATTCTCGGTGTGAGGAGTTTCAAATCGCTGCCATTAGATTTGCTACCCTCAGTTCTTCACGAGGCAGCACTATAATGCCTTGTGGCTCTAGAGGTTTGTGGCCACACCAATTTTTTTCTCTTCCCCCAAGTTTCTGAGCTTCACTGGTGGTTGTTAGTTTATGAGCTTTGTTGGGGGTTGTTAGGACGTGGGGATGGGTTTTCGGTGTCTTTGTTGACGCAGAAAAATGATTATAAGTGTTTGAATTGTTTTTTTATTAGGAATGGATTCAGCATCATCAAAAACTCCTTGAGCACTCAAAACCCTGAAGTTTGACAACTGTAACCCAAATTTCCCAATTTCCCAAAATTTCTACCAAATTTAAACAAAAAATCATCATGTAATTTTCACTACTTTCCAAACGAATTTGTAAATTTATAATCACAATAAACTACTCTATAGTGTAAATAGTTTTATTCTTCTTTTGTCACGTTCCTGCTTTCACTAGTTTTATTCTTCTTTTGTCACGGTCATGCTTTCACTACTCTATAGGGTAAATAGTTTTATTCTTCTTTTGTCAAGGTCATGCTTTCACTACTCTATAGTGTAAATAGTTTTATGCTTTCTTTTTTCAGGTCGTGTTTTCGTGAACGCCAGAGCATTTATTCGGGAAGTACTCTGGTATGGATGTGTGGTTCTCATTTTCTCCAGATGTATGTTTCTCATTTTGAGGTCACTCTTTGTACCAAAAATTTTAAATGAAATAATTATGAAGCATATTTACAAAAGAAAGCGTGAATATATATATTATTCATAATAATAAAACAGTAGATTCATTATGATGGAACAGATTCAAATATGGTTTGTCATTTTCTAAAGGAATTGTTTTTATTGTGATTTTTTAGAGTTTCTAGTGCTAGAATCTGATGATAAATATTGGGGTGAAATCTTGATTTGTGTTATTTAATCTAATTTTTCACTGTATATATATAGATTCAGCGCCCTGAAAAATCCTAGGGCACTTCTATTGTGCAGGAGTTTATCCATCAAATCTGTGATTTCAATAAATTAAACTGGAAAAATCAACCGGTTCCAAAAAAACCGCATAAAAACACCTCATTTTCTAAATTGCCAGCCAGATTTCCATAAGATAATACAATAAAAATCACAACAACCACAAAACGTATTTGACTTCATACAGCACAATAGAATCTCTAGAGCCCTGGGCCGAAAAATAGTTAATAGTTAAAACATACAAGAGGTTAAGTGTATGCAGGTATCCTATTCAGCACATTAAGTGAGCTGGTATTCCACTCAGCGCCTTCAGAGTGTGAATATGAACATCTTCTGGCTAAACAAAGATATCAGTTTGACTGAAACCCAAACTCCACTATCTTCCTCCGCTCAAGGAAAAGGTTAGGTTTTGAGGGGGCAACATCCAAGAGCAACAGAAGAGAAAGAATAAGGTTTTGAAGAGGAAACATCCAAGCGCAACAGAAGAAGAAAGAATTAGGTTTTGACGGGGAAACATCCAAGGGCAACAGGAAAAAAAGGTAGAATTTCAAGGGGAATGGATTCAGATGATGTAAATTCAGAGACATCATTACAATTTAAGGGGGATGAATTCAGATGGTGTAAATTCACAGCCATTATTACAGCTCATGCAGACAAATATAAATTAGTAACAAGTGACAACCCTTTTCACCTGTTATAGCACAATATGTGGGCAACTACATCAATATGTTGTATAGAAGCAAATTGGAACCTCATTCTCTTCTTCCCTACACGTCCAGAGAACATCAAACAAAGCAGTCTCTGTCCAGACGAATGATAGCTCGAAACGGGAGCTGCAGCACCTGCTGGACCCTTGCATTCCAGATGAGAACACAAGTATTGGAGCTGGCAGCACCTGCAGGACCCCTACATCCCAGATGAGAACACAAGTTTCCAACACCACAGTACCCAGGAGAGAAACGGCCTGACCCTCTGCCACACCAATTAAGCTGACAACAAAGACCACTCGTTGAATTGCTAGATGTTTGAGTTGTTTTTCTAAAGTACCCATTTTAATTTCCAATGGGCAATTTTGATTCACCCACCAAGGAAAGTAAAGAACTGACCCTCTGCCACACCAATCAAGCTGACAACAAAGGCCAGTCATTGTATTGTTAAACGTTTCAAGTTGTTTTTCTAAAGAACCCATTTTAATTGCCAATGGACACTTTTGATTCACCCCACTAAAGACTTCAATATAACTTCAAAGTTTTTTATTTGGAGCTTGGAAGCCTTTCGATTAGAACCAGAACAAATGAAATGTAACTTTAAAACCCTACCGCAAAATTCGACTATAGTATTGCTCATCCCAAACAATGAAAAGGCATCAGAAAGAAAACAACGACCTAAACAATTGGTGAAATATATAATGTAAGACCTGCTTTGCATATCCTGAAACTTGAAAATCAATGTCGAACTGAACCCAAGAAACCTTAACATTAGAACCAGAAAAACAAACACATAACAGACTTCAATAGTTCTTTCCACTTGACTGGAAGATCTCATTTTAAGTGCACACTCTTTTAAACGGTTTAAACTTTAAATGGTTATCCATTATTACCAGATGTTAAAGCCTAATGTAGTGAAGAAATGGTTATCCATTATTACCAGATGTAAAAGCATAATGTCGTGAAGAACAGTTACAATACTGCTAATACACATTACCAGAAAAAAAAAAATAAGAAACCCACGTAAACAAGGAAATTATAACAATAAAACACAAACAACAGTCGGCAACATAAACTTTAATAGCTAACTAATGTAAATCATTGTATCATCCTAATTTTAAAATGCAACAAGAGTAAACAAAATATTATCATTATCCAAAACTGGATAGAAGAACAGAGCAACACAAGATTGGAGATGGAATATGAACATAATGAGCCTCTTTTTCTATTTTGTGTCTTCGCAATTGTTAAAAGTGAATAAAAAAACCAGTGAAAGTTATGCACCAACTTCATTGTTATAATTGAATATATGATACCTGAAAAACTCTTTAGTTAGAGCTTATACTGAGATCAATAAACAATTGTTACAAGGAAAAACAAAGTACAGAATGCATCCATTATCAAATTGAATCCCTGATAATATCCATCTATCCATATTGTGTTATGTGAATTAGTACAGTATATCCAAACAAAACATACCAAAATTTGAATAAAAAAAAATAGACTGAATTATAAGCAAAGTAGTACAACATACTGAAAGAAAACATACTTAGAATTTAATGAAAATATCAGACTAGACTTAATGAAACAAACAACACATTCTAGATCTCCCATGGTTTAGCAGTGCTGACTTTAAATCTCAATAATCTAGAAAAGATAAGCACCAACTTCAATTTTATAGTCGAATATATGGAGATCTGGAAACACTCTTTAGTTACACCTCATATTTAGATCAATCAACAACTATTACATGGAAAAACCAAGTATAGAGTGCATTTACCATCAAAATAAATGTGCATCCATCATCAAAATAAATCCCTGATAAAATCCATCTATCTATATTCAGTTATGCGCACAAGTACTACAGCATAACCAGACAAAACAAACTAACATTTGAATGAAAAAGATTAAACTGAATTTCAAGCAAAAGTAGTACGACGTACTGAAGTCTGAAACAAAACATGCTTAGACTTGAATGAAAACATCAGTCTAGATATAATAGTAACAAATGAGACATTCCAAATCTTCCTCTGGTTCAGCTCTGCTGACTTAAAATCTCAAATCTAGACCTAACTCTAAACACCCATGGCATTGACTAGCACTGAAAAATGAATATAATAAATTTCAACCCAAATTCAACTACAAGTGGCCATGACATAATAGATCTCCTTTGCTGTGCTTTCTCGAGCCATAGGATATTGTACTAAATTACGAGTAAAAACTACTTAACTGCTACCAAACTTCTACGCCTGAGAATCACTCTTCCCTGTTAAATTCTCTCCATCCCGCTCCTGTCTCTGCTCCATTAGCAAACCAGCCTCTTCATCTGCTTGGGCACTCTTCTTTTGCGCCTCCTTCATTTTCAAAGCCTGTAATTTGGAATGATTATAGTAACAAACACCCAAAAATGCAAGCCCATAGCCTAGCAAATTGACTGGTGTCACTGTGTCCTTGATAATCGACCATGAGAATGCAATAAGAAGCCAATCCTTGACAACACCAGCCACGTTCATCGTCAAAGCTGAAGTCTTTCCGATCAAAAGGAAAACTGCAAGGTTAAGGGCAAAGGCACAGAGGGAGTTTGTGCCAAAGATGAAATAATCGAAATGGAAGGTTGAAGTCTCCTTGAGCACTGGAAACTCAACAAACAACCAGGGGACAGTCAAGAACAAAAGGCAGCATGGGGCAACATAATACAAGGTGGTAATGGGATTCAAGGTGATTCCCTTTGACGTAAGCAAGATCTGGATCAATACCAACCGTGTAGCCTCAAACGCAACTGCACCCAATTGAAGCAACACACCCCATGAATCGAACTTGGCCTCCCCGTATGCTGCAATGGCGACTCCAACTGATATGCCAATCATGTTCGCCATGGTATTGGGAACGAATTTATCTCTCTTCAGGGAAACTCCAATGGAATAGACAGCCACGGGCATGAGGGCCTTTAGCATCTGGATGAAGGAGACTGATAGGTAAATGTAAGCTGAATTGGAGAACCAGAGGCTGAGAGAGTAGAGGGCTCCGATGGGCACAACTGAGGTCAGGTAGACCTCCCTTGACATTCCAATTGGCTCAACAAGTTTCAGGACTCTCACCAACACTATGGCGAGGAACGAACAGAATGCCATGTGGATCATGGTCAGGCTAATGGGGAAGGGCCAGTTAAACATCTTCCTGTCAAGAATGTACTTGTTGAACACGATCACACTGAAGCTCAGGAAGATCCATATGCTCACATAGGTGTAGCTCAGCACGACCTTTTTCAGGACATTGTCATTCACAGAAGCGCCGCCCTTGCCTGATCCCATCCCCATCTTCAATGCAAAACAAACAAAAGTTCAAAAACAGGATTTGGTTCTGCTATTAATGATACTGGGCCTTCAAATTTCAATCAGTGGGGGCCCCAGACAGACAAAAGATGATCCACAAATGCTCAAGAAATTGGATCTTCAAATTTCAATCAGAAGAAACCCCTTAAAATAAACAAAACCATTCACAAATGCGTAAGTAAATCACTTGGGTCTTCGAATTTCAATCAGAAAAATGGACCCCAGTAACACAATAAAACGATCCACACATGCCGAAGGAGATCAGTAAGGTACTCAAATTCCAATCAGGAGGAACCCTAAAAAACCAAAAAAAACTTCCACAAATGCTGAAGGAGATCAGTTGGGTTCTGCTTACCTTTCCACTAATGCAGCAAAAACCCCGAACTGGGTATCAGCAAAACACCGATATCTCAACGCCACATAGAACTTCGAGCCCAAATGTGGCACCCAACTGCGGATCTGCAGCAACCAGATCGGGAGAAAAGGGCTTCAACCCCAGCAGAGACCGATCAGATCAGCGGAATCCTACAAGGATCATATCCTCGCACAGGCATCCAAGAAAAGGGTGTGCCTGTTCCTCAGTCTTGGCCGCTCAATTAGCTTGAATAAATATTTGGAGTCCGTTTTACCGAGTCCACCACGTTCACCCGGACTCACACACAACACACTCTGCTCATTTCTTCCAGGGAGGCACCTAAATATACCGCGCTTAGGTCCTTGCCCCATATTCTATATTTTGTGGGGCCGACGTTACATATTTATATTTTTTTTCAACTTGTTCGGAGTTTGAATTATATCTAGGTAAATCTCCGTAAATTAAGTCGTTAAATTGCTACCTGTAAGATATTAAGTGGTTAAATTGCTACGTGTAAGATGCTTTTCCTTAAATAGGGGTTTTATATCTTAATTTGACCCTTTTGTTTTACTAAATTGGAGCTTTAAATTAAATTTTATTATTATTATTTTTCCAAAATTACATGTTTAAATCAAAGATTTCCAAAAAGACGAATTTAAACCTCCACTGGGTTAATTAACTTTACCTTCACAATTAAATTTAATTTATTAATTTTTTTAAATTATTTTTAACTAAAAATTTGTTATTTATGCAATTTTCATTTTAAGATCGTTAAATTTTATTAGAGTGTTTAGATTATGTGGGAAGGGTTTTATTTTGTAAAGGGATATGGGTTTCAAATTTTGAGTGGATGAAAGAGAAGATATTTAAAATTTAAAGATATTAAAGTTGGTGTAGTTTAGGTTTATGGTGATTGTGATGGTTTAGATGTTCTTTAATCATGGTTTTTTAGACTATATATTAGTCTTTAAGTCACAAAGATATTAATAAATAAAACAAAACAAAAAATATTATGCTAAAATCATTATATTATGGATTAATATTGATAAATTTGGAGTGAAATGACATTTTTTTTGCCACATCATGAGTTATGTTTAAAGGTTCAAATGGAGCACTATCATATAGATTTTCATGTTCAAATCTTTATAGTGATAAAATCTCTTGTTTGTGAGAGGTAAGGTGTTTGAGATGTTAAGGTTTGTTTTCATCACTACCTCCCCTCTTAAAGTTGTCTTTGTAATCAGGAGTGGTAGGAGCGGGAGGGAGGGGCTAATTTTTTGCCCTAGGAATCAAGAAGAACATAGGTATACTTGGGTTCTAGGTCACACTTCCAATAACTGTGTTGAAGTCTATGCCTTATGTCATGGTTTGAGGCAAATTTTGAATATAAAAATTAGGGAGGTAATTGTTTTTGGTGATTCCTTAAATATAATTCACCATTTATGTATCTCTCCCCTCATATACAAATTTAAGTCATATTTTCAAGTGGATTTATTAGTTGTATCAATCTATCCCCAAGAAAAAATGTCTCCATGTTCTCATATCAAACAACTCCAAGGTCGATCACATGGTTAATTTGAGGTCAAGGCTAAAACAAGGTGAACTTTGGTGGCATGGGCAAAAGGGGTATGCCCCCCTTCCTTAATGGTTAATCAAGGGACCCATAAATAAAAGCGAATAAATAATTCCTCATTGTTTAATGTAACATTTTGATGCTTTGTAACTTTTAGTTTTTGTTAGGCCAGTATTGGGGAATGTACAAGTGGAATACTATAGATATTGTAGCATTTTATTTAGAACCTTCAAGGTTAGAATTTTGTATATGGCCATCATACATATACAAGTGGAATACTATAGATATTGTAGCATTTTATTTAGAACCTTCAAGGTTATAATTTTGTATATGGTCATCATACATACTTCATTCTGACCATGTCCGATGGTTTCAACTTACTTATGTAATCATGTATCTAAACTCAGCTTAGCTCAAGGCCTTTTAATATAATGGTTGTTCTTGGTTCTTGTGAAAAAGAAATTTATCTTTGTAATGGAAATTATTATTTTCTTGGCATTAATAAGTTGAGGTGCCTTGTTTAAATGGTTAAAAGGTAAGTTTCACACTCTTTATACCATAATTCAAATCCTCAATGAGACTTTGGCCTATTATGGTAAAGTTAGAAGGATATATGCCTCTCATGAGTTGGTTCCCCCTCACAGGTGTGTTTGTGAATGTCTTAGCCCTTGAGATTCCTACTAATACATTGGCTTGTGGGTTATTGGTACTAGCTCAGGGTTCATAGTAATAGTCATCTAGATTTGGATTTAGACCTCACCTAGGTAATCATGCCTGGTTACTAATTCCCTTGAGTTTAAAAACAAAAAAGCTCTTATGTCAATTAAATATGGTTTAGCAATAAATTGGTCCAAGGTTTATTCTTTTTTTATTGTTTGCTGGCATGTCCATGACTTGCAACACTAGCATGTGATCTAATAAACTATTGCCCAGGAGCATTTGAGCCATCAAAATCACTTGAGGATCACCCCAACCTAAGCTACACCAACCCTCAACATGATTGGGTTTTTTGGGTGTCTCCTCCTGACTACCATGAGTTTTGAACCTTAGCAACCTTATAGAACAAAACCCTCAATATGCAATTGCATTAGTTGGATTTAGCATCCAAGGTCTATTCCTAATATAATTTCTTTGTACTTTAATCTTGAAAGATCATATATTCTAAAGGATTTGTCTCACTTTAACCAAAAACATAAATTATCACAATTGAACATAGAAACAGAAGATTCAATCTCAATTAGGTTTACCCCAGGTGGTTGAGAGGAATGATTGTTATCCTCCCCACCTAGGTTCAATGCCCACAAGTAGCATGTTGAGTTGATGATGAGTGTATTGTTGTAATGACTTCTCACACCTATAGAGAAGCTTGAAATGAGCAAGAGCCAAAGGACCATGGCCTGTAGAATAGGTAATGGTTACAATTGCTAACACATTATATGTTGAGATTAAAGTTAACATAGAGAAAGCAATATATATTGAGGTGAAAGCTAACATACATAAGAAGTTTGGTATGATCAAATATGTTGAGGTGTGAGCAGATATGTTGAGGTTAATGATGGCAAAGACATGTGAGCAGGTGTGGAGACCTTAGAGAATGGTGACAGGATCATGGCCTGTAAAATAGGTAATATGTTGAGGTGTGTGAACAGGTGTGGAGACCTCAGAGAATGGTGACAGGATCATGGCCTATAAAATAGGTAATATGTTGAGGTTAATGCTGGCATAGACGTATGAGCAGGTGTGGAGACCTCAGAGAATGGTGACAGGATCATGGCCTGAATGGTGACAAGATCATGGCCTGTAAAATAGGTAATATGTTGAGGTTAATGCTGGCATAGACGTGTGAGCAGGTGTGGAGACCTCAGAGAATGGTGACAAGATCATGGCCTGTAAAATAGGTAATATATTGAGGTGTGTGAGCAGGTGTGGAGACCTTAAAGAATGGTGATAGGATCATGGCCTGTAAAATAGGTAATATGTTGAGGTTGATGCTGGCATTGACGTGTGAGCAGGTGCGAAGACCTCAGAGAATGGTGACAGGATCATGGCCTGAATGGTGACAAGATCATGGCCTGTAAAATAGGTAATATGTTGAGGTTAATGATGACATAGACGTGTGAGCAGGTGTGGAGACCTCAGAGAATGGTGACAGGATCATGGCCTGTAAAATAGGTAATGGTTACAATTACTTATACATTATATGTTGAGATTAAAGCTAACATAGAGAAAGCAATATATGTTGAGGTGAAAGCTAACATATAGAAGAAGTTTGGTGTGAGAAGATATGTTGAGGTGTGAGCAGATATGTTGAGGTTAATACTAGCATAGACGTGTGAGCAGGTGTGGAGACCTCAGAGAATGGTGACATAAGTGCATAACAATAATAAAAATAAATAAATAAATACTTTGGAGATGAAATTTATAAATTACATGTATGTGGGCATACAACTGTAAGACTTGATTAGGTAAGCATACCCTAATAGTAAAGTCTTGGAGTAGATTTAGGTAATAGGGGAAAAGAGCATGCAAATTTTCCGAGTGAAGTTTAAAGGGGGGAATGTTCAGGTAAATTGGACTACGTGAAAGAATCAAATTTGTTAAGTCCATAATGATGGTTTCAGGCACATAAATTTAGTGGCCCATGGTATTAGATGCCATAGATTACATGTGATGAAAGGCTTAGGGATTCTCCATTATAACGTGGGTGGGTTGAATTCACAATTTTACCAAAAATAGTATGTATATATATATATATATATATATATATATATATATATATAAACTTAATTAATAAATTATTTATCTTATTAATATAAATCTATTTTGAGAAGTAAAAAAACTTTTGGTAAAAATCTTTTTTAATTTTAATATATATATATATAAAGCATTTTCCATCATTTAAATTTTAAATTTTATATGGGTTTAAGAAATTGTTACTCTTTTAATAAATTTCATCACTTTAAATCTAGAGCAAATTATTTACTTTAATGCAATTAACAAACTAATTTACCATTAAAATGTTATAATTATGACGTTTATTTATTTTGTTTAATGTAACTAATAATTAAAAATGTAAACTCATCACTACATTACCTCATTTTTTGCTTTCAGTGGTATATATACATATTTTAATATTTATTTTAAACAAGTTTGGTATATGATGATGATGATGATAGTGGTTAACGTCCACTGAGACCAAATTGGTCTATCAGACCTATAATTTTCTTAGTTTTTAATTGTCTGGCTCCTCGTCTTTCTTGGCGAGATTGATGTTGTAGCTTTCTTTTTTTTCTCTACGGTCTTCCAACTTCCTTTATCTTGCATCTCCTTCATCTCTTCTGGTTCTTGGGACATTGGTGTCTTAGTTTCGTGATCTATTGTGTTCGTCCTCTTGAAGATAGACGAAGAAGAAGTTTGGTCTAGGAGATCTGCTTTGTTGTTAAATGAAGATTTATTTTGTGCGGTATTCGAATCCTCATAACTGTTGATGCTTGAGGGGTTGTTGAGTTCACTTTTTTGTTGTTGGGTGGGGCTTTCTCCCTGCTTGTCTTGAGAGTTGTTTCTTTCTTGCCCGATTTCTTGTGATTCAGAGTTTTCTCTAAAGTATTCTTCCTTGATAACAATGTAGTGTTCTTTTTGTGCTCCTTCCCACCATGTAGATCTGTGGTGGTTTTTTCTAGCATAATTTTTCTGGGAGGCTTTTGGGCAATTTTTGGCTAGATGGCCCATCTCAAAGCAGGATCAACATCTGAAGAGGACACTTTCATAATTGAGTTTCTAGTTCCACACATAGTCTTTACTTGTTAGGTTTATTTCAGTTGGGAATCAGGCACTGAAGTCCATTTCCATACAGATGCGTGCATAGGTAGTTCTGGCATATTCCTCTGTTTCTGGGCACCTGCAGTAAAATTTCCCAATTGCATTTCCAATGGTTTTTAGCGAGGAGAGATTCCAGAGATGCAAGGTAGGCTTGGCAATCTCACCCAAACGGTGTTGAGGTTATGACTGTTGTTGAGGGATCAAATGATGGGTTCCATGTCTTCATGAATAGGCCTGAGTTTTCCCAAAACCAAGGGCCGGAATCTAGAATACATATAATTTTATTAAAGTCTTTTTATGGGATGATCGAGTGGTTAGTACATCTAGATGTTATCCCTTCTACCTAGTTTAAAACTTCAAGGAGACATTTTTGGTTTATTGTGATAAGGCTTAAAAAGTAGGCTCTCCATCCTCTTAGAATCTAGATTTAATCTTGGATATGGCCAAATTACTCCAACAAATTACCAATTCACCATAATCATATATTAAAATTTTATTATATTATAGAAAATATTGAAAGGGTGATTTTTTTTTTCCTTTTTCTTTTTCTTTTTCTCTTTTTTTTTTTTTTTTTTTTTTTCTTTTTCCTTTTCCTTTTTCCTTTTTCCTTTTTTTTTTCCACGTAAGAAAAAACCAACAACTTTGTATTATAAAATGTTGTTTACATCACGCAATATACTTATGTTTTTTCATACATATATCTAGCATAAAAGTTATGCCAAAGCACTTAACCAAATAACTCAATTTGCAGAGTATAGAGTCCATGGAATTGCATCTTCAAAACAAAATTACAAAATCACAATGTCATAACATATAACTCCATAAAAAATAGATGCATGTAGATCAGTTGCAAAGATAAAGGAACCTTCAGGGAAACTAGATCTTTCCACACCTTTATAATGCATGATTGTTGTATGCTTCAAAGTTATCTCCCCTGGAGTATATCTATGTCCCTTCTTTGAGAGTGTGTAAACAATGTTGTTCATTTCTATGTATATATGGGTAAATGCCACTAAAACAAAGTGTCCAATCAACTCTCTTATTCTGCTCATCCAATTTGAAAGCATAGGGGGATTGAAAGTGGACCTTTCATTTACCCATTCAATTACTACTTATGAATCCCCAAAGACATCTAAAGACTCTAGAGATAACCATTTAGCATAGAACAAGACTCCCCAAAGTGCAATCACCTTAGCCTAAGAATTAGTACCTGAACCATTGTTCCAGTAGAAATGATAATATTGACCAGGATCTAGAAGAATGAAAGCCCCACAACCACATTTATTTGAAATAGTAGCATCATAAAAAAAACCCACAAGGTAATTGTTCCATATCCAATTGTTATATGCTACTATATTTTCTCCTATGAACCACATGCCCATCTCATTGAAAGAAACACAGAGCTTTACACATATCCTACTAGTGTTGAGTGGGATGTTTTAAAAAATAATAGCATTTCTGCTCCTCCAAATTCCCCAAAAAAATATGAAATAAAAAAAATGTGTATTCCTTAAACTCATTCTTCCATTGCATCAATCATTCATCCAAAGATAATGGATTCCAACTAATTTTTTTTTTTAATTTTGTAACACCAATCCATATGGAAACTGCAAAGAAACATTAAAAAAAATGAGTGATATCCTCAATTTCTTCCTTACACATGACACATGTACCCTCACCTATAAATCCTCTCTTGAATAAATTTTCAAATCTGGCTTTTCACGACCACCTATTCAAAAACATTTAACTTCCAATAAAAATTTCCACTTCCAAACCTTTTTAAACCACCACCTTTCCCTTTCATTAAAATGTGATTTAGAAATATACACATTCCAATATTTCTTTTAAACATACTTTATATATATTATATTATTAAATTATAAGAAATGATTTCCGTGATTATATATTATATTATTTTATTAAATTGTAAAAGATGATTTCCGCGATTATCTTTTGAGTGGAAAATATAATGTTAATGTCAAAACGAAATATTATAGTATATGTGTGGAATTTCTTTAAAGCTTTTTAGGTTTATAAATTATGTTTTTTTAATGTACCAATATAATGTGTAAGGTTTTTAAATAAATTAGATAAATTGTGAGGTTTTGGTTTGGTATATAAGATGATTTATTACCACGTAAATAATTCAAGTTGAAATGTTAGTGGTATATAGTTTTTGTGGGTAGGGGAAGGTGTTTTAATGTGTGAAAATGGTTTTTTATTAATAAAAAGATTTTATTTATTATTAATTAGGTTTATTTTATGTAGTTCGGAAGAATGATTGTCACTGTCTTTATTCAGATTCAATTCTCGCAAGTAACATGTTGAGCTTCTAATGAGCATATCATGATTGTCACTGTCTTCATTCAGATTCAATTCTCGCAAGTAACATGTTGAGCTTATAATGAGTATATCGTTGTAATGGTTTTGAGTCTTGTTATTCATTGGCATTGTGCCTAGTTTAGATTCTATTGTTGTAATGGCTTCAAGTCTTGTTTTCAACTGGCCTTGTGCCCAATCAAAGATATATTGTTGTAATGGCCTCAAGCCTTGTTATTAACTAGCCTTATTGTTGATCATACACCCAAGAGGACAAGTGGAAATCTCCTAAGCTTGGAGTTAAGGACTAGCTACTAATAATCAGGCAGTAGTCTATGGTCTCTTATGAGGTATACCACAAGCAAAGGCTCTTAATCTTTAGAAATTAATTATCATGGGGGATTCTAGAAATATTATTCATCATCTTCACAATAACTCTTGCCCAGTGAATGTAATATTAAACTCCATTCGCCACATATTCGAGTTTCTTCTTCACTAGAAAATCAACATTACCGTGTTCCATGTTTTGAGATACAATAATCAACTAGCTAATCAAATGGAAAACAAGGGAATTGAGAAGCAGGTTGGAACCTTGCTTATTGATGGGCAAGAGAGTCATTTCTCAATCCCATAATGTAAATGATGAATAGCATATCTTTGGGGTTGTGTAGGCAACACGTGTTCGTGTTGGGTAAAATAGAGCTTGTAAAAGTAAGAAGAGAAGTATGTTATAATATGTGTGAGGATCATTTCCCTGTGTGGGAGAGGAATTAGGAGAAGTTTTAAATGGTTAAATTCACAAAACAATTGAAATTGGCAGTGTTTATGGTAAGGCATGGCCGAGACATGCGCCAATCTCCTCACCTATTTTTTAGATGGAATTCCATTTGTTTCCTTGTGAAATTATATTCCTTGCTACAATGGTGGATGGGGGACGGATCATGGTGTGCATCATTCACATTAAGTAGGTTGTGTTATTTATGGCATTCACAGGAGAAGTTGATCTTAGTAGTAGGATAGAGGTAGTGGATGATGGTTAGTTATGAAATTGTCATTAAAGGACGTCATGGTAATGCATAGTGTTGTAAGTATGCATTTATGGAATCCTCAATGCAATCAGTGAGGAAGTATTCTTTCTCGCATCCATTATTGGTTGGATAATTGTTCCATTGTTAGAATTGGTTTAGTTTGGCAATGACAAGGATGATCTAAGGGAAATTCTACCTCTATCAAGAGTAATCGACCCACTTCTTTTTGCCCATTCGAGGTGGTTAGTTGTTTTAATTCTAGTTAAGACATATTGCTTTAATTCCATGTCTTAAATTTAAAGCAATATATCTTAACTAAAAGAGAGAAAATTTCCATATATGCATATGAAACTTACATAGAACTATATTTTCTCCTTTGTAAAACTTTAAAAGAGTTACATACATTGGTGAGAAGTGATGATTTTTCTATTAGTGATTATGTTTTAATATTTGCGAGGTTGTTCAGTCCTCAAGTTTACTATGATGCATCTTAAAGTAGTGATGGAACATGTGGTTGTACCCAAAATAATTATATTAAAAGACTTTGTAACGCTTGAACACATAAGTGTATCAAAATCAACGCTCTCGCCACCCTTAAGACTAGACACTGACCATTATGGCCCCACTAAGACCACCATTTTTTTAACCATTGTAATGGCTATGAAAGAGGAGAAGGCCATATGTGTCTGTTACACAGTATTTTGTCACGCCTCCTGCACTTCCCTGTGACATACCCTAAAGTGCCTGAAACATGATCATTATACAGTATACTCATCAATGTATACAACTCATATCCCTCCTTTAACTTTGCTTGGAAAATATCTAGAGCTTTCCCTGAAGAAATGGCTCATGAAACCCTAAAATGAGAATCATCACCCTTATGAAGCTCAAAACTGCGATGATCGCCTGTTGCACCTTGTTAAGCCAGCGATGGCATCGCTCTGTTCTCTCTCATACTCGCGATGGTCTCAAAAAGGAAGTTTTCCCAAAGAGGATGAGAAGCTTCGTGATCTAGAAGCTTCCAGAGCAATGAGCTGGAGGTGGTTTCACATATATGAGGTCGAATCTTCGTAATTTTACCTCTTGGTCTCATCCCTATGAGCTACCTCCTTAAGATGTGGGCCTAATCCTATCTTTGGAGGAGGCCTAACTCCCTCTCCCAACCTATATATTCCCCCTCTACCATTCCCAGATGGTTGATCTATGTCCATTTGCACCCCTATGCTGAGCTTGTGCTTAGAGGCTATTCATTATACTTGGAGAAGGAGTGTTGGAGAGTTTCTTAGCTTGGACTTGGATTACCACTCAAGGAGAGCCTTTCAACACTAAGGTTATGGTTGTAGGCTTCCCCTTTATTCTTTAAATAATAGTACAATTGTTTGTTCATCTTCCCAAAATATATATGTTCATGTATGTATTGGTTTGGCATTCCTTGATTAGCTAAATAGCTTATTATTAGATTAGCTATTGGTTTTGGCATGCTTTGTTGTCTCTTGGTCATTTATGCAGGTACATGAGCGCTGAAAGAAGCAGGAAGAAGGTTGTGACACAAGCGGTTCTAGGATCTCAACAAAGGAAATCGGATTAGCATCAGAGTAAGGTAGGCCTTCTCTCTTGTTCTATTTTTCAATTATAATCTAGTAATATGTCTAGTTGATTGTCTCTTTAGTTGCTAGACCCACTCATTGGGCTAGAGGGATCGTCTCTGTCCACAGAGAGGATTAACCTTGTCAACAGTGTGCAACTAAGATTATTGTTAACCATTCATACAAAGGAAGAGTCATTCACACATGAAAGAAGACAAAAATTGAGTGGAAAGTATAGGTTGTCTATTAGTAATGCTAAATGTCTAGAGTATTCCATGTGAACCAATGGAGTCTTAGGGTGGAAATCCACTCAAGGAAGTTCTTAGCTCATGCGTTCCAATATGACTAAGGTCTTGAGAAGGCTCAAAGATTAGTAGTGCCTAATTTAATATGGATAATGATGGTTCTTCAATAATTCACCTCCAAGTGATATGGATAGATGGAAGTATTAAACACTGGCTAAAGTTGGCATTAGTTTATCAATTTAATAATTTACGGTGGTCGGTCAATTTACTTATGGAATGATCGAGACTCAACTAAGGGAAAAAAAATATTATCAAATTTTGTAACATGGGTTTCTTTACTATCATGTTTATGAACAAAGCTAAGAAGTAATGGATTTGAAATGGAGATTGATGGTCTCAGGATTAAGTGGGCCTCTTCATGAACCCTTGGTCTCTAGAATTTGACTCTATCAACAATGTCGATATGATTGAATTTGGTTTTGGCAAGGCTCTCAAATATACTTATGTATTTTTTCAAAGATTATATCATTTCTTAAATTAAGGGCTCCCTTAAATAATACCTTTACGACGATGGAGAAAATGAGGAAGATGATTTATTCTCCATTGCAAGAATTTATGTATAACTAAATCCAAGAAAAATAGTCTCAAACAAGATATCATTGATATGCAATTTTTCAGAAGATTAAATCCTTTCTTAAATCAAGAGCTCCCTTAAAAATACCTTTAGGATGATGAAGAGGAGGAAGACTATTTATTCTCCCTTGCAAGAATTTGTATATAACTAAATTCAAGAAAAAATATTCTTAAACAGGGTATCATTGAAATGGTAAGGATCTCAATTTCTCCAAGATTTATTATATTAAAGCATTTCTTTATGTGAGTCAAATACGCCAAGAAATTCATTACTTAATGTTAACATGTCTTGAGCATATTGGTGCATTATTTATTCTCTAAACTCTTGCTATGGGGAACGAATCAAGAACTAAGAGGTAATCCAAACTTACTTGATGGTTTCTAATTATTCAAAAGAAAAAGGTCAAAGTTTAAGGAGGTACAAAGACCATCTCCATAAAATTTCAAAGTAAATTTAAAAAACAAACCCTTACAAAGTTGAACAATCCAAACCCAAAACAAGGAAAAAAGCAAGGATCCTAAAATAAACCAAAATCTTAATGACATTGAGCAAACCCCATCTTTGCAACCATAGAATGGGAAACCACTCCCATAATGGTGACTAACAAAAGGGTTCAATATATTCCCCAAAAAACATAAAGAAACAAGATCTTCCATGGCAAGCAAACATATGTATTGCAATTGAATATAGGTACATTTTCATATTTTCAAGGGAACCTTGTAGCATTTGTATATCAAGTTGGCACTAGTGAGACTAGCCACCAAACAATAACCCAAGTAAAAGGAAATAGAACTAAGAGTCATAAATGAACTTTAACACTTGAGCATGTATTGTCTAGACTTAATGAAAATATGTTGAGAAAAAAGGATCATAGTGTTTCAAACTTATTCACTTAAAAAGGGTTTTCATTTTTAAATATGAATATTTTCATAAGTTTTAGTAAAAAAAGTTTTTTTTGTAAGATAATTTTTTATTTCCTCACATCAACATGTCGTCCAATACATAACTCAACCATACATCTGTGACATTCATTTCGGTAGGTGGTCTCAACCTCCCTAGTGGAAAACTAGGTGTTTTTGACCACATGCCTATAGAAAAAATTGTCCAAAATCTCAAAAGTATTAACAACTGTAGCATTACTAAAGTATCTACTACATAATTGAAAAACACAAAACTACCAACAAACATTTCAAAAGCTAGTAATTAGAGGATGTAACCAGTGTAGGATCCTATGCACTAGATCCTGAAGGAGTTAATGTAGCAATAATACATGGAATACGATGCTCAATACAAGCTAAGTGAGCATCCATTCTCTCAAGATAGGCATGTTGATTTCTCTAAACACGTTTTACATCTGCAAGGCTTGCAAATAAATTATATCTTTCAACTTGCTTCTCACTAAGGACCTTGCCCAACAGTGTCTTTATTTACCAATACTAGGTTAGGGCATGGAGATATTGCTTTTTCCATCCCTTGGTATGACTAGGGTCAAGAACTCACTAACCAATATACTCCATAACCTCTGAGTCCAAGAAGGCTTGCCTTTCTCCATTTATCAAGGTTTCTAAGTGTTGAAATTCGTTACAAGTTTCTAGGGGGACAAACAAGTGAAAAGTTTTAGTAAAAAAGTTGAATGAGAAAGTTTATAATTTTTTAATATAAATTATATAATTTTTTCCAAAGAAAAAAGCATGTATTCTATTTATAGCCAAAACAAAATACATTTTACATAGATGCCTAAGCATTCCACTAGCACTAGGCCCAAAAAAATAGTTTAGTTTTGATGACTTCATAATCATATACACACATTTTCAAAATGGAATTTACTGAGGCTTTGTAGTAGCATAATATACTTTATTTTCTCCATAAAAAAAGGTCATGGACAAAAAAATTAATGTATGTCCTTGCGACCATCATAAACCATCCTTGTGGATGTTATCAATAAGTGTATCGTTGTCCATGTACAACATATATTTTGATATATATATGGCAGGTACGAGGTTGTTTTTGTAATATTTAGTAGTACAAACCCGTGCCTATGACCTCCCAAAAAAGTACAATTTATTTATGTTCAAAATCCTGAAAACTGATGTCGAGAAATATGATAGAACAAATATATATGTAATAAAAGATGAAAGTCCTATGTTGGTGGAGAATGAAATTTCCTTCATTTCTTTCTTTGATTTGCAACTATCCTTGATCCAATGCCAATCCTCCTTTCAAAATTTGATTGACATTTTGGTGTTTTTCTCTGTAGATATGTGTAAAAGAAATGTGAAAGAAGTTTCTCCCTTTTTGGATAACATTTTGATATAATGGAAGGAGGGTGTGATTTTTAGTCTAGTTGTTCCCTGCATCCATTTTATGACAACCAAGGAGTCTCCATATATTTTTAATTCAAATATACGAATATATTCAGCCAATTGTAACAATAGTTTTAAAGTAAATAACTTATCATAGTTGTTGGGAACCTTCCCAATATTGCAAGAGAAAGAGAAGAAATGAGAATTAGACAAATCTATGAGGCCTTCTAAGCCACCTATGATTTTTTTTGGGTTACTCCATTGAAGAGATCCCATGGATTTTCTTTAGATATTTCAACTTCCGAAATGTTCCAAATCCTCAAAGTGGGATGATGAATAGAAAGAGCATCATGTAAAGATAGACTATTTATGACAACTTTGATAAATGATTTCACTTGGTTTTCAAAAATTGTGCAGTTCATCTCCATCCAAATGCCCCAACATAAAATCAGAGGAAGAGCTTTTAGCCTACTAGGAGGCTTCCTGTCAAGCCAAGCTTTGAAGCATTCATCCACGGAGTTCCCTTGCCTAGTGTTGTTTGCTCCAATAGAATTTTGTTTTCTCTCCATACACTTGTAGTGAAAGGACATCGTATAAAAAGATGGGGAATAGTTTCAACATCCTCTAGATAGAGAGAACATCTATTAGGCCCACAAAAGGACCTTTTATGTAGGATATCCTAGGTTGGAACTTTTTATTAGGAGCAACCATGCAAAGAGATTTGTTTTAGACAAACAATGTTGCTTCCGTAGTTTTTTGAGCCACCAGGGATACATGTGGGCATTTGGTTGTCGTGCAATGGCTAAGTATCCATACTTTGAACTGTATAAACGTGTAATAGCATTAGACTATACTAGAATATTTTCCAAAAGTGAAAGAGTGAAGTGGTATATTGATTCCATTCTAAAGCTAGATCCCCCTTGAGATTTAAAGCTTCAACTCATTCCCAAGATTGTTGGCCCAAGAATCCCATTCTAGCTTAGGCCTGATGTATATAGAAAATACCTTGATTATTTAATTTTTGTATTAATTGTTTTGAAAGAATATGTAATTTCTTTTCAAACTATAGATCCATTTTGTGTGGGCCTTCCAGTGGCTTTGAGCCAATCCAGAGTAGTCAAGAGCCCAGTTGTTACAGGGAAAAGTGTCTACACAGAACTACTTATCCCACTAAGGTGTGATAGCTACCTTAGAAACAAACAAAGTAAAGCTACTTTCGTTTTTCCTTTAGGAAGTATAGATGAGAGAAGAACAAAGAAGACCAACCTCTGTCTTGCGCTAATCTCCTAGTTCGATTCCTCTCTCTCTTGATAGTCTTTCGCTACTTGTTCCCTTGCACGCTCAGCTTCACAAAGTACCCGTAAGATCACAGTAGCATAGCACTATACAAGAACATGGACCTATAATCATAAACAATCTAGGATCAGATGTAAATTGACCATACAAATGCAGCAAACATGAATGACACAAGAGTATGGAGGAAAACTTGAATAGCTTTTATTGATAAACAAGAAAGAGCTAAGGGGAGTTACAACCAGTTTTTCTAACCCAGCATCATCCTCTCAGCAAGGAAGCCCCTCTTCACCTCATACAAAGCTTAGATCACCCAACAATCTGATGTTGTCTCAAGAAACCAACAACAATTCCTTACAATATGCAAAATTCCAGCCTCTGGATCTCTGGGATGAGGGATCCATATATAGATATCTGTAAGGGAGACGAGTCAGCTTGTGATTTGATTAGTGTCTTCCCTCTGATAGTTCTTGCTTCCACTTGGAGATTGATGATCTCTTACTCATCCTTGGTCGAATTCAGAGAGGCAAGTGTCATAGGAGAAGTTTCTGGAAGTTTCCATGCCTCTCCACCTCGCGGAATGACACTGCCATTTGTCACTTCTCGCCCATCGCACCCCATAGAAGGGATTTTTGAAATGCAACGCACCCACACAGTGTGTTTAGGTGAGATGCAATGCACTTTGCCTATGGAGCAGCTGAAATGATCCTGTTTTGACCAGTTCTGAGCAATTTTTCATGGAGAACTTCTGGGAGAAGCTGTAATCAGTTGACCTTGTTCCTTTAGGGTTTAGAACAACACTTTTAGGGACTTAGGAGCCCTTGGTTTATGGACATTTCATGCTTGGGGTTGTAGTGCCCAAAAATGTCTATAACAGTTGCCCCCTAAAGCATGAGGTCGTTAATCTTTTGATGTCGGGTGAAATGCTTTATTATGAGGATCTGAAGTTCTTTCAAGTTGGGAGGAGACCTGTAATAAGATACAATACAATACATTATCTTCATAATATTTTCATGATCTAGCTGAGGCGGGCATTCCCATGCTCAGCTTTATAAATTCATTTTCATGTACATAGGACAAACAATCGTCTGAGTGTAGACTGATGATTCTGGTAGAGCCATCATCCCTTTGATTGGATGATTATCTATGCAGCAATGATGTACATTTGATGTCTTTATTTCCCTGAATATATATCACAGCCCGGATGGATGAAACTAGATCTGGGGTCTTCAATCTCGTTCGATCTTCACTCGAAGTACAAGTCTATCCATGTGAGAGAAGTTCTGGAGTCGAACATGGAAAGACATCACCTGATTACCAGCCAATGATGTAAGCTGTTAACAGGCGCGAGAAGAATCACCGATAATGATAATGACCCTCAAGGTACTGCAATACAATTCACGTGGTGTGAATAAAGGACTTGGCGTCGAACACCACGCAAAATCTTTCGGTCGAAGGCTGTTGGGCCGTTAATATGCCATTATTATTATCACTTTTGAACACTTATTCCACCCATTTCTACTATTCTTCATCATGTCATTTATTATAATTTATTATATAAATCCATTTTATAATGATTTATGCTTCTATGAATGAATATTATTTATTCTCCTTTATTTCTAATAAATTGATGATTATGCATGATTTTACCAATGATAGTTTTAATAAATCAGTTGTAACATTATTCACCATTTTTAGCCTCCAAGATAATTTCCAGATTGAAGATTTGATCATTAAAAGTGCCAACTCAGAAATTCGCTGGAATAAGAAGTGACGGTTTTGCGGTTGAGATTCTGAGCAAATGAAGCAGAATCTAGAAAATCTGGAACATGGGTTTTGTCCAGAACAGACCCAATTAACTTTAGTGAAGAACGGTTTGCCCAAATTCGGCTTTTACTGAGAGAAACGCAGGGTTCTTTGAGCACGATTTTCTCAGATTTGTTGTTGCGGCCGTCCTCCAAATCTCAGCTGCAAAGCCAAATTCGTCTTGCTCTTATTGAAAGCTGGATGGAAATATATCTTCTTGTTTATCAATTGGTTGGAAACAATCCAATTTTGTAATAGAAATCATGTTGTAGTTATCTCTATTGTAACTGCTCTCTGATCTCTCTCTATTTAAATGAAAACAGAGATCAGAGATGGGAGGGATTCGAATGATGGAATTGAGGATGAATTAGAGATTCAGAATTGAGGATGGCAGAGAGAATGGATAATGGCTAAGAGATTGAGAGATTTCTTGTTGTAATCCACTGTAACTCTGCTTTGATATTTTAATATAAATCTAGTTGTCATTCCATCTTTGATCCTGAAGTAACCCAGCAGCATCCACTGGCGGCTAAGGGCCCAGCCTCTGGTGGAGTACGCTGCTGCTGTATTATATCTTTATGCTTCATGTGTGGTTTGATCTCTTTCTTTTACTCTGTTCAGTAATCTGACACACTTTACTGTTTTACATATTAGCGCTATTAGATATACATGATTGGATACTATCGTTATCTGTAACAGGAATGCTATGTTATCATTTTAACTTTGTATCGCATTGCTGTTCCTGTTGATAATTGATATAACATTGTTGTTCCTTACAGATTGTCATTCGATTACAGATTAACCGCGCTGTATGTTCCTAAATCGGTACAACTGTATGATGTATTCTTAAATTGTGACTGTTGTTTATTCGGGATTGTTGTTCCGTTACACTTGCTGTTACTTTATAGCTGTGATTCATGCATATTGTATCGAAGCTCAGATTACTGTCCCTTTTAATGATAAGTGTGTTGCGTGCTTGATTTGGATTGTTGTACATTCATATTTAATCTGCTGTTCCATTTCCTGTTATTCGCATTATCTTTATTTTGGTGTGAGAGACGATCTGTGGCTGTAGTGAGCCTTGGCATTTACTGCCTAGCTCCCAGACCCGTGGTCCATGCTCTAATTTCCTTTCCATCAGTTTCCAAAGGGATGGGCTATTGCTGTCGAACCCTTGACTGATACATTGCTTATTTTTCTGAATGAATGATTTAGGCTTCAAGGTATTTTGTTGTTGATTTCCATTAATTAGAGTTTGTTATTCAGATTCCTTTAATTACAGTTTGCTACCCATTTACTTTGTTGTTCATTTATGTTGATTAATTGCAATAGTTTGCTTTTAAAGAGTTTTCCTAGTTTACTTTCAATGGCAACTTTAGTTCAATTTTGATTTCCTTTTGATTGCTTTAAAGCAGGACTGTCGACTGTAGAAAACATTGGTTATTGCTTCCTCGTTCCCAGATTGATTGTCTTGTTCCGGTTTGATTTCAATTGCATCAATATCCAGAGGAATGAGTTATTGCTACTGTATCCTCGATTGATGGTTGTTTGAGTGAATGATTTAGTTTAGAACATTTCTGTTTCTTGCTGTTCCAATTAGATTTTGTTTCCAGCTTTCATTTACTTTTGCATTTTAAGCACTATACTACAAAACATTACTCTTGAGTAAATAGTCGCCTCAGACTGAGTACACTCTTGAAATAAAAAGTCGTCCCTGGGTTGATAATTAATGTGAAGGTAATTAGGAGTTAAAAAGACACATTTTTATCGCTCCACATTTTGGCGCCATTGCCGGGGAGAGTGTAGCCATTTCTAAAGAGTAGTGTGAATCTGATGAGTGTCTGCTAGGAGAGAATTGGGTATTAAAAACGAAAGGTAAGAACTTGCGTACAGAGCATGTAACAGCCCTGCTCCCCCGCCCGCTTTCCGGCAGATTTGTTAATTTTTGTTGGGTAGAAATAGATGTTTGAATTTTTGTGTGAATGACTAGGGAAAAAATAGAAATTTTGAAAAATAAATCACATGATTTCACTCAAGTGGTGATGTAAGCACCACCCATTTCACTAACTAATTGACAGGAACATTGGAAGAAGGAGCTTCGAAGGAACACATGAAGAACATCTTCTGTTATGGTAAGAAACTGCCCAACATTTTTTTGAATTTCCTGCTCAACTAATTCCACACCCTCACCACAATAAACCAGTACAACATGCTTACAGTGTTGAACTGCCAAATTTACCCAACCTTCCCACCCATTCTATCTCACATGTGCCATTAGAGAAAACTTACAATGAGATTCAGAATGTTTCAAATTCAAAAATTGTAGAAGCTATGGAAGAAAATGAGGTTTCTTGTAGGTTGCACCAACAAACCATTTTAAAAGCTCAAGAACTTCATGGTATGATGGGAAATCAAGAAAGTAACGGATTTATTGAAGATTGGTTTCACTCCATCACGTGTTTACATCATCACTCCATACTTCAACAATTTTTTATACCATCTTTTCAAGGGAAGTTGGCTTCTCATACCCTAATTTTTATCAACATGCATTTTTCAAATTTGGGTATGTGCATACATAAAGCCTTAATTCTAAAATGGTTCCACTGGAAATACTCTTATACATAAACATATTCGATTCTCAAAGAAAAGTAAGATAGTGGAGAAAATAAAATAAATAAACAAATAAAACAAACACATTTTTTTTTATTTTTATTTTTGTAAAGCTAGTTGTTTTTTGTTGCAACATGCTATGGAAATCAACATCGGTGATAATTTTTTTTAATTCATTTGTGTATGTAGATGACTTATAATGGAAATAATAGTTCTACAAACACTTATATTCATTTTTATCATCAATATGAAAAAATGGTTGAATATCATTTTTTTGGCTTTCGGGCTTGATGAGATTTCTGGAAAAACAGTCGGGACAGTCATGTTTTGAGGGACCAAAAGTGAATATTTTTAAAAACCTATTTCTACCCTAGGTGGCCCTTGATGTCTACTTTCTAACCCAATTTGAACCACTCAATTTGGATTTGAAACGAAAAAGTTAGAAACAAAACATTGACAGGGTGTCTAGTGGGCAGCTCAGGAACAGAGTTGGGACAATAAGTTTTTGGAGGCATAAATGTTTGAATTTTTAAAATCAGTTACTATGGTAGATTCCCCTATGAATCTAGTTTACAATTCAATTGGAATCACTCATTTTTGATATCGTATGGGGAAGTTATGATCAAAATACTGACTGTCTATCGTAAATCAGCACCCTTAAAACTATGTCTTTCTAGCTGTTCCTTACAGTATTTGACCTATCAATTCTTCTTTTCTTCAAAACCTGTTTCTATTGGAGATAAATAAATAAATCTACTTTCATTTCCAATTTGAATCATTTGAATCTGACATCAAACGAAGAATCTATGCTTGAAATATCAATCGTTGGTCTAGATTGGGTAATCGAAAATGACTCTATTATGCAGGTTGTTCTAAACAAATTTGACATATCATAGCATTGAATTTTTGAAACCTGTTGCTACTGGAGATAACCCTTTAAATTAGCTCTCATTTTGCTTTGGAATCACTCAATTTCGACGAAAAACAAAGAAGTTGTGATTAAAACATTGCAGGTTAGCATGATTGGCCACTGCTCTCCTGCAAGTGACAGATAAATTTTACTTTGTTATTTTCTCAATGGATTTGTTATACAGGGTAACTACTTGTTGTTTTTTGCATAATTCTTGGATTAGGGGAGCCCGATCACCTCTCTTTCTCCATGATTTAATGTTTTATTTCAGGTAGACACTCGTTTTTTGCAGATCCTGAGAAAATAAAGAAGGTCAATTTATGGATGAGTGATTTTTCAAAGAAATTTTATGAAACAAAGGAATTTCATCCAACTCATTACCCAACGGATTCATAATAGAAGAAATGAAGAATTGATTTCCATTTGAAGATTCATGTCATGTCTTTGCTGCCAAAACATTTTTCAAAAAGATCATTTTTTTTACATAATATCATAGCTGTTGTAACTTAATTTATTTACATATTGTTTTTAAATAAAATGTTGTTTCTTTTCTGATCTCTCTTATATTTTATGTTTCAAGTGTTGCTTCATCCTCAGCATCAATACAGTGAACAGCTAATTCATTCTTTGCGTGCTTGCATTTTATGCTTGTGCATTTTGCTGTTCCTTTTCTGAAGGAACAGCATTTGTGTGCACTTTTGTTGTTTCTGCTGTTCCTTTTCTAAAGGGACAACATTTTTGTTTTGCTGTTCTTTTTTTTCAAAAGAACAGCACCTTTTGTGTCAGCCATTCATTTTTCACTTTCATTTTGCTGTTCCTTTTCCAAAGGAACAGCACCTTTTGGGACAGCAGTTTATTTTGTTGTTCCTTTTCCACGGTTCATTTTGCTGTTCCTTTTTCACGTTTTGCTGTTCCTTTCCGAATGGAACAACACTTCTGCACTTTCACGTTTTGTTGTTCCTTTCCGAATGGAACAACACTTCTACACTTTCACTTTTTGTTGTTCCTTTCCGAATGGAACAACACTTCTGCACTTTCACGTTTTGCTGTTTCGTTCCGAATGGAACAACACTTCTGCACTTTCATTTTTGGTTGTTCCTTTCCGAATGGAACAACACTTCTACACTTTCACGTTTTACTATTCCTTTCCGAATGGAACAACACTTATGCACTTTCACTTTTTGCTGTTCCTTTCTGAATGGAACAACACTTCTGCACTTTTACTTTTTGTTGTTCCTTTCCGAATGGAACAACACTTCTGCACTTTCACATTTTTGTTGTTCCTTTCTGAAGGAGCAACACTTTCACATTTTTGTTATTCCTTTTCAAAGGAACAACATTTTCGCATTTTTTTTTTGTTCCTCTTAAGGAACAACATTTTTTCACATGCATTTTCTTTGTTGTTCCCTACACAGAACACCACTTTCTTTTTAAGTGTTTTTGCTGTTCCTTAAAAAAAAACAACATTTTGGGAAATTTTTTTAGAGCAACCCTTCTTTCTTCTTGTGGGATTATTCCTAATCCATCTCAACCACATTTTACTGATTCCCTTTTATGGCATGAAGTACACTATTTTTATGAAGACAAGAATTATGGATTCTTTTGAAGCGAGTTAATATCATTCATGTTATAATCTTTAACAGGACAGCTCCTTGATGATAGCTTATTTTCAAAAGGGACACAATTATTTATATACTACTTTACTACATTGTTTTCTGCTTTACATGATATTGATTGATCATCTTAATACCATGCTGGTTCCACCCTTCTTGGTTATAATCTTCTCTGTCTGTAATAAATGAGATTATGGGTGTATTTTTTTTTCTATTGGCATGTTCAACTTCTTCCACCATCCCTACTCTTAAGGAGTACTGAGCCTCCCTCTTTTTATCATAAAAATATGTAATAATAACAAAATTTTGTTTGCAGATGGAGGATAGGGGGTCTCATTACGAGCCAGCCTACCATGTTCATAAGGTTGTAAGAAAGTGACATTCTCATTATGGCCACCACACCAGGGTTATGATCCATTGGGTAGCCAAATTATCCTTGGAACAGGAGGTCTCATCACGAGCTGGCCTGATCACTTTTGCTACATCCCAGTGAATGACAGTTTGATTATCTGGTTACCACGCCAGCACACTGATCTCTTGTGTAGAACAACACTGTCACTCTCCATTTATAAATTGAGGATCCTGGCTCATATGGGTTAAAAAGCAACCCTGCCGAGGCTATGGACGCCTGCTGGCAGTAGCGGCTCTGCTTATGGTATTGAAGTTATATCTTATCGTCAATTATTATTATAATACCCTTTTCTTATTTTTTATTTTTATCATAGAAGTTATTTCCTTAACTTTTTCCCTGTTTTGAACCTTTATGCATGAGAAATTGTTTTATGATCAATCACATCATTTTCAGCTAGCATACTATCAGTAAAGCATCTTTTTGGCATATTGTTGTTCTTTTTCTCTTTTTCATCACTTATCATCAATTCAAAACATCTTATCTCTTATTCATAACTATCTTTACACACTCTGCTCTCATTATAACCATAACTCTTGCCGTCCTATCGTTGATATGTGTACTCTACTGCTGTATTGTTCATTCCCTTGCCTTGCCATCAACATAACACCTTTCATAGGCTTTATGGTCATGAAATCCCTTTTTCAATTGGAGAGGGGAATGTATGCATTATGGGATTGCATGTGCTATGATTACTACACCCTGCCATAACTTGTTGATTTGACAAAAGTTTTTCTGACTGAAAGTTTTGCATGCATCTTATCTATTTCTATTCAAAGCTAACACTATGGATTCAAGAACATTGTATGCAAAATAGTGCTTTGTTTACAGGATAACAATAAGTATGGGCATAATTCTATTCACAACATGACCACACTATTGCAACTAACAGAAGAGGCTCGAGCAACTCGTGAACGTGAACAATTCTTCAGACATGATGTGCTTACCTGGATTCCACCTTTTACATCACTTTCAGTGTCAACTCTGCCTACATCAGTTTCAACAAATGCCAGTACATATATGTCATTCCACATTTTTCTTTTTGGAGGTAAAACTTGAGGTAAAATAGCATAATTTTCTGATTTATTACGAATTTAGGAGAATTTAATGAAATCCATTTTGAGCATTATTTATCATCCTTCATTCGACATCTGTACCACTTCCCATTTTTCAACGACATATCATCTTTCAGTTTGGGGGAGTGTTGCTTTCATTCATTCATTGCTATTCTTATTCCTTCTCAACACCTCCCTTCTTCCATGTTGTTTTACACCAAGCATAGAATTCAACAGCTGGTAGCAACCGCCTCTATTTGTTTTCTAGCATCGCATGAGGGCATGCTAATTTTTCAGAGAGGGGGAGGAATTGCTACACATGATGGATGTTTTCTATTTTCTTTCTCATTTAAGGCATACAATTTCAGTGTAGAAATTGATTTTCATAATATTTTTAAAACTATGAACTCAATTCTTGTGATCTCTAGGAAACACAATTAAAATACACATACCTAGATAATTTCAAGATAAATTGGTTCATAAAATTTCGGAAATCATGCACTCTCACCTACAGCCATTTTGTTTATATCTCATGATTCGTGCATCAAAACAGTCTGATTTTTTGGATCATAAAGGAATTCATATATTATAAATTTACTTGCCAAATTTCAACAAAAGCTGGTTTGTAGTTTTTGAGAAAATGGTTAATGAAGTTTGCTGTTACTTATATCATATTTTGTTGCAACTTCATATATACATATAGTTGAATGTCAATGTAAAAATTGTTATGCCTTCATCAAGATTACTAAAAGTGAATATTCATTAATTAAGGAAGAATTCATTTGTTCTATCCATTTCATGAGCTGAGATGAACATATTTTTTATTGCTTGGTTAACACATGGGTTTTTGTCTTTGGGTTGCATGAGGACATGCAATATATTCAGTTTTCGTTGCATGAGGACATGCAACATATTGAGTGTGGGGGTATGTTGGGCCGTTAATATGCCATTATTATTATCACTTTTGAACACTTATTCCACCCATTTCTACTATTCTTCATGATGTCATTTATTATAATTTATTATATAAATCCATTTTATGATGATTTATGCTTCTATGAATGAATATTATTTATTCTCCTTTATTTCTAATAAATTGATGATTATGCATGATTTTATCAATGATAGTTTTAATAAATCAGTTGTAACATTATTCACCATTTTTAGCCTCCAAGATAATTTCCAGATTGAAGATTTGATCATTAAAAGTGCCAACTCAGAAATTCGCTGGAATAAGAAGTGACGGTTTTGCGGTTGATATTCTGAGCAAATGAAGCAGAATCCGGAAAATCCGGAACATGGGTTTTGTCCAGAACAGACCCAATTAATTTTATTAAAGAATGGTTTGCCCAAATTCGGCTTTTACTGAGAGAAACGCAGGGTTCTTTGAACATGATTTTCTCAGATTTGTTGTTGCAGCTGTCCTCCAAATCTCAGCTGCAAAGCCAAATTCGTTTTGCTCTTGTTGAAAGCTGGATGGAAATATATCTTCTTGTTTATCAATTGGTTGGAAACAATCCAATTTTGTAATAGAAATCATGTTGTAGTTATCTCTATTGTAACTGCTCTCTGATCTCTCTCTATTTAAATGAAAACAAAGATCAAAGATGGGAGGGATTCGAATGATGGAATTGAGGATGAATTAGAGATTCAGAATTGAGGATGGCAGAGAGAATGGATAATGGCTGAAAGATTGAGAGATTTCTTGTTGTAATCCACTGTAACTCTGCTTTGATATTTTAATATAAATCTAGTTGCCATTCCATCTTTGATCCTGAAGTAACCCAGCAGCATCCGCTGGCGGCTAACGGCCCAACCTCTGGTGGAGTACGCTGCTGCTGTATTATATCTTTATGCTTCATGTGTGGTTTGATCTCTTTCTTTTACTCTGTTCAGTAATCTGACGCACTTTACTATTTTACATATCAGCGCTATTAGATATACTTCATTGGATACTATCGTTATCTGTAACAGGAATGCTATGTTATCATTTTAACTTTGTATCGCATTGTTGTTCCTGTTGATAATTGATATAAGATTGTTGTTCCTTACAGATTGTCATTTGATTACAGATTAACCACGCTGTATGTTCCTAAATCGGTACAACTATATGATGTATTCTTAAATTGTGACTGTTGTTTATTCAGGATTGCTATTCCGTTACACTTGCTGTTACTTTGTAGCTGTGATTCATGCATATTGTATCGAAGCTCGGATTACTGTCCCTTTTAATGATAAGTGTGTTGCGTGCTTGATTTGGATTGTTGTACATTCATATTTAATCTGCTGTTCCATTTCCTGTTATTCGCATTATCTTTATTTTGGTTTGAGAGACGATCTGTGGCTGTAGTGAACCTTGGCATTTACTGCCTAGCTCCCAGACCCGTGGTCCATGCTCTAATTTCCTTTCCATCAGTTTCCAAAGGGATGGGCTATTGTTGTCGAACCCTTGACTGATACATTGCTTATTTTTCCGAATGAATGATTTAGGCTTCAAGGTATTTTGTTGTTGATTTCCATTAATTAGAGTTTGTTGTTCAGATTCCTTTAATTACAGTTTGCTACCCATTTACTTTGTTGTTCATTTCTGTTGATTAATTACAATAGTTTGCTTTTAAAGAGTTTTCCTAGTTTACTTTCAATGGCAGCTTTAGTTCATTTTCGATTTCCTTTTGATTGCTTTAAAGCAGGACTGTCGACTGTAGAGAACATTGGTTATTGCTTCCTCGTTCCGAAATTGATTGTCTTGTTCCGGTTTGATTTCAATTGCATCAATATCCATAGGAATGAGTTATTGCTACTGTATCCTCGATTGATGGTTGTTTGAGTGAATGATTTAGTTTAAAACATTTCCGTTTCTTGCTGTTCCAATTAGATTTTATTTCCAGCTTTCATTTGCTTTTGCATTTTAAGCACTATACTACAAAACATTATTCTTGAGTAAATAGACGCCTCAGACTGAGTACACTCTTGAAATAAAAAGTCGTCCCTGGGTTCATAATTAATGTGAAGGTAATTAGGAGTTAAAAAGACACATTTTTATCGCTCCACAAAGGCCATTGATGTAAACCTGTCGCCGGAAGTGAGAAACTTGCCATTGAGGCATGCGAGCTTCAAAGTACTGAACGAGGTGTTCCTAGATCGACTTCTTGGATAATGAGCTGACGTCGACAAGAAGCGATCCGTCACAGGAGGGCCTTAATGAATCCCACATCAATGACACAGAACAGAGCAAATTATTTTAATGGAGGTGAAAACGATCTGATGACATACGGTTCAGGGTGGCGGTCATGAAAGAATGGAGTATGAATGTATTGTAGCGGGTGAGACATAGGTGAATTCTCTGAATGACTTCTCTTGAACATATCGGCGACACTGACATGATGGATTGGTAGCATTACCCCAAATGTGGATGGTGTGATGGGACCATGGTGATATGATCGGTGAATGAAACAACCCAACCCGACTTGGATGCGGAGTGAAAGTGTCATGTTCAAGAGCGACTTGCTACCAACAAAGTTTCTTCAAGTTTTCTTTCCAATTTTCCCCAGTCATTGCTGACCAGTACCTCTTTATTTTTGTCAAGCTTGAGGAGGATAACATATGCTTGTTCTATAATTCTCCCTTTGGGCAAACCCATCGCTATGTTTTAACGAGCCTAGCGATAGTGAAACTCGTTCTTGTCTGCTATGGACAAGTTTGTCGCTATTAAGTTTTAACGAGTTTAACGACAAACATAACTCGGTCCTTTTCAATTTTAGAGAGTCTGAAAAGGAACGTAAAGGAAACTCCAAAATTCCTTTTTCGTCATCTAATCCCTTAAGTCCGAAAAATTATAAAACAATACAGAAGGGATGAATTTTCGATCCGTTTAACGAGCCGAACAAAACAAGCGCTCGATCTTTTTGTGTAATAATCCCTCGGGTCCAAAAAGATTAAAATCTAAAGGAGGAATAGCACTTCCGGTCCCTTTAACAAGCTGGAGAGGCCAATGGCTCGGCAATCTTTTCATATTTTACGAGTCAGTTGAAAAGAGCTTAAAGGAGACTCGTCTTTTGAGGAACGAGTGATAAAATTGGGTAGCAGCTGATTCCAGGTAAGGTTTGGAATTTTCCAATCACGACAGTGTTACAAGGACGACTAGTGAAATCACTCTTCGCAACTGTTCTTCAAAATGGGTAAACAATCAAATGGAGGTGAATGATCGGCCAATACAGAGTGGAGGTGATGATGAGAACACGACCAAGGCTTTTAAAGGCTGAAGTACTACATTCACGATGGTTATTTACCGGGAAATAGTTCATTTTTTAATGAGCTTAAACGCGGGGGGAAACATTTGCTCATGGCTTATGTTTATTTTTTAACGAGCTTGAACTATGCGCTAAAACTGCTCGATGCGGGTTTATTTTTTAATGAGCTTGAACCTTGCGGTAACACTGCTCGATTAATCCAGTCGTATAATAAGAATGTCCCATTTAAAACGACAATTTTTAGAGTTTTGCCCCACATCCTTTCTTTATGCAAGTTAGGAAACGACCAATCCAAAAAATAGATAAATGATCGTTCTTTACTTGCATGCCAAGAGGTTTGCATGCCCCCAGGTATAAAATAAAGTTTCAAGGCCACCTTTTGTTCAAACTGACAAAACATTTGTTTTATCAGGAAAGGTATACCTCTTTTAGGTTACCCAAAGATTGTTCTATTCACAGCGCAAACAAAACACTTCTTCGGCGATGTCTATCGAAATAGACAAAGGTGAGTGGAGGAGGCTACTCCACTCACGTAACTTTGACAAGAGAATCTTGTTCCAGAATAACTCCCTCTTCCAATCACGGACGAGAGTACAAACCAGTCATATATCTCTCGCGGAAACCTACCCTATACCCAAAGTTTTCCTGCCGAAGCAGACCAGGGTGCATGCCCCCTGGGATTCAGTCATGTCTCCCAAATCACTCGCGCTCATCAGGTGGACGGACTAGAGATTGATGAGACATTCCTTGTGTGAAGAGACCATTCAGGGATGGTATATGACTATTTGCTATGTGTGATCCGGGGAATGAAAGTTGGTCTACGAGCTTGACCACTCTTCCTTCGTGCGGAAAACACATTACTCTAAAGAGTGATGAGACAATGGCTCCCATGCAATAAATATAGTCTCGTCCAAGGAGTAGATTATAATCCAAGGGTCCTTGAACTACCATTACGTTCATGTGAACGATCTTCCCTCTCAATGTTATGGGCACATTGGGAAGGATCCCTAACGGTCAACTGGTTCCTTTGTCAAAGCCTGTTAGGTTTCTCATCTCAGGAAAAAGCGATGGCGAACCAAGCGCTTTCCAAGCAATTGAGGAAAGGATACTCACAGAAGCCCCTTCATCTATGACGGTACCAGCCATAACCATTCTATATATTTGAGTAATAATTCGGAATGGTACACTAGCTGGTAAACGGGGTCTGCCTAGTTGATTCCAGTCGAAAGAAACAACTAGGTTGCTTGGAGGTGGGACCGAATAGACGGCCGGGTACGACTCTGACGAACTTCCTTCTTGTGGTAAAGGAACGGGTAAATTGCCCCCATGTTCATCGGAGTCTGTGCTCACGAAAAGAATTTGGACAGTGTCATCCTTATTCTCTCCTGTGACTGTATCATCTGAAGATGGAACCTCTGAAGGCAAGACCGGGTCAACTACCGCCTCGACCTTTTGACTTTCGTCTGGTATGGGTTCAAATGGTTTGTCTTCAACGATAGATGCTTCAGCCGACCACCTGGCCGGGTCAGCCGGATTTTCAACTAGTGAAGGACTCGGCAAGAGTTTTTTTATATCCACGAGGAAGTCGTAACGGTGAAACCGGACGATCGTCCAAAACTCTTTTAGCCTCATCTAAGAAGGGACAACGGTGGACGGCATGATCGCCTTCGTACAATTTACAAGGAAATCTATATTTCCCTTTTTGTCTTGGGGCTTCACTTTCACTAGTCGACAGTGTGTTTTCAACATGATCATCAGAGGTTGACGACACCGGGTTGTGCAAACGCGGAGACCAGTCCCTTAAGATCTGAGGGATGCAAGGACAATCTCTATGATAGTGGTCTCCTTTGCAAATGACACATGGAGATTTAGGCCTGGTCGGTGCAGTGTGTGGATTTTCACTAGACGACGCTTGGTTGCCCCCTTTCGCTTTTGGCTCCTTCTTCTTCTTATCTTTCTTCTTCTTTTCCTTCTTCTTCTTAGGTACTTGATTTTTGGCTTTACCAACCCCATTAAGCGAAGAAGAAGGAGGAGAGGAAGAATTGGAGGAAGTAGAAGGTTGGTGGGTAACTCTCGATTCGTCTAGTTGCTGACTCGACTGTTCAAGAATTGCGGTGTTCTAAACGACAGAGGTTGAGAAGAGCCATACGGGCAAGCCGATTTTCAATCATGGCAGCGACAAAGTGGCCATATGGGGTGCACCAACATCTCCCCAAGAGGAGAAGGGACTAGGATTTCCTCCAAGGGGAATTCCTTGGTTGGTGGGTTCCATTTTCTCAACCTAAGATCAACGTAGGGAAAGGTGATGATTATTCCGTTTAAAATAAATTTTAGACGCTTTGACACAACTTGTTTTTTCAATTTTTAAGAGTCGAGAAAAAACAAAATATGACTCTAGTCGCCTTCGATTTTTAATGAGCCTAAAGTGACAAGTGCTCAAATGGACCTTTTCCGTTAAGGAGTCTGAAAAGGAACGAAAGGGACTGCTCTGGAAATCTAGGTAGAGGGATTACCAAACCAATCGCAAAACTGCAGAATACTTTTTATGGTACGACAGTCAATCTTCTCGAATGCTGTGTTCAGTGCATTGCGATCGATAGGGCGGCAGACACGGCTTCTGTTGGGTCCCTATAATACTAGTGATTACCCCATTACTATTGTAGTTATACCCCTTATTTATATTGTTGTGCCCCTATTACCCCCATATTGTTATTTCTGTGCCCCATAGAATCCCTCTATTGTTATTTTTGTGGCTTTATATTATTATTGTTAGGTCGGCTGGATTATATTGTGACTCCTTAGACTCCTATATATAGAAAGGAGGTTTTGTCATTTGTATCAACAAAAAATTGTTCATTTATGTAATGTAAAGGAGGTTGCCCCCTTGAAGAGGCTGAATTCTAAGGCGTTGATCTTTCTTTTCTATCTTTTCTTGAGCTGGTTTCATAACATTTGGTATCAGAGCTTTGGATTCTAGGGTTTCGCTGCTCCAAACAGGTCATCGTGGAATTTTCGCTATAACTTTTTTTCTGTGACGTTTCAGAAGTCGCAAAAAAAAACCCATTTGAGAAGAAATCGCACTGAACCTTGGGTCTGAATTTCAGATCTTTTTGCGCGATATTCGCGGAGATATGCTCTGAGGAAGTTGGTCTTTTTGCAGACTCCTGAATTACATTCAAAACATGTGACCTAGGGAAAATCGTCATAACTTTCTCTCTAAGGATCAGATTGAAATTTCGTAAGAAGGCATAGAAAGAGGATGGACTGTAGTTTCTTGTATATCTGTTTCAGAACCAAAGGTCGAAAATTGTACACGTGGAACTTCATACAATTTCACTCTTCTGGAAAGGTCTATAATCAGGTCATCTTGGGAGATTGTGCATAACTCTTTCTTGGAGAATCCAATTTGGATCAGACTGGTGGCATTGGAAAGAGGACACGGAGGGCTACTACAGGTCACAATTTCAGAACTAGATGATTGGAAAGTACAGAGATACATCAGAGGCAATATCAAGCTCCTACAAAGTGAAAAAAGGTGTGTAGATTTTTTTAAATTTTTGCTTAAGCTTGGTTTGAAACTTTATTTTGAAGGAATTCAAAGGGCATAGTAGAGAATTATTATCGGTAACTGATGTCCCGAGGAAAGAAAATGCAAACACCTAGTAAGGAACCTGAAAGCTCTAGCATGACTCATGAAGAAGAGGAAGAAATGCAACATGATATATCAAAATTACAAGACCAAGTGCAACAACTGTCCCTTGCACAAAAAGGAATAGAATCTAGGATGGATGGTTTAAAGAAAGATGTAGAAGCTAAGATGGATGGTTTAAAGAAAGGTGTAGAAGCTAAGATGGAGTATTTAAAGAAAGGCGTAGAAGCTAAGATGGATGGCATGGAAGCTAAGGTGAATGGCATGGACGCTAAAATTGATGGCATGGATAATAAGATGGAAGAATTGAAGATAAATATGAATAAGTTGCTACAAGAAATGGTCACTAAGGGTGAAAGAGTACTAAAGGAAACTCATGATGAGAACAAAAGAAATGTTAATCATGATTCCATAGACTCTAATGTTGGATCGAAGACTCACCATGTTCCAAAAATCGATATGAGGAAGTTTGATGGCAAGGATCCCGCCACATGGATATTACAGATGGAGCAATTCTTCGATCTCAATAATGTGCAAAACACACAAAAGGTACGTATGGAAACTTTATATTTGGAACCAAATCAGTTTGTATGGTATCAATGGCTTTGTTCTCGTAAACAATTTATCACTTGGGCAATTTTTACGGAAGAATTGATAGCACATTATGAGGATACAAAAAGCAACACTTTTTTTAGCCAATTGATAAGTCTCAAACAAAAGGGTTCAATAATGGAGCACATTGAGGAGTTCCAAAAATTGAACATAAGGGTAAAAGATATTCCAGAGGAGCATAGGATTGATGTGTTCATAGGGTCTTTAAAGGATAATATCCAACATGATGTGCGCCTTTGGGAACCTGATTCATTAGAGAAGGCATTCAGGTTAGCAAGAAAAATGGAAAGCAAAATTATGGCAACTAGGAAGCATACCATTCACAACTATAAAGACAGAAGTGTTGTTGCCCATAGTCTTCCACAACCTACAAGGTTGACACCACAACAATTGGAAGAAAAAAGAGCAAAAGGGCTTTGTTACAATTGTGATAGCAAATACACAAAAGGTCATAAGTGTGCTGAGAAGAAATTATTCTACATAGATTGTGAAGAGGAAGAAGAAAAGGAGCAAGAAAGGTCAAAAGAAGAGGATATATTCCAGGAACAAAGCCTAGATGAAGAACAAATAAATCCGACCATATCTTGTAATGCATTGGCGGGAATTACCACTCCTCAAACCATCAAGATAGAAGGACAAATCAAGAAGAAAAAGGTAATAGTGTTGATTGATTCAGGAAGCACCCACAATTTTATTCATTGTAGGGTAGCAAAAGAATTGAATTGCTTCCTATATCCAGCACCAGAGTGTCAAGTGATGATTGCAAATGGAGGAACAATAAATTGTTCTGGAAAGTGCCATAATATCAAGCTATCCATGGGAGAATATGTATTGACTAGCCCAATGCTTTCCATTCCAATGGGAGGTGCTGATGTTGTACTAGGAGTCCAATGGCTACAATCCTTGGGTACAATAGCTTTTAATTTTCAAGAACTTTTCATGAAATTTTCTGTGGAAGGAAAGGAAGTTGAATTAAGGGGTATTGCAGGGAAACCAGGAAAGATAATCAGCTCTAATGGCATGACAAAGCTTCTAAAAAAGGAGCAAAGAGGTGTAATTGCACAATTATGTTCGCTAGATGTTTCCACATTGGAATCATCTATTTCTCCAGATCTCCAAAAAGTCCTGGACAATCATTCCAAGGTATTTGAGACTCCCAAAGGTCTCCCACCTATGCGTGATCATGATCATGCTATTCATCTGATTCCAGGAAGTGTTCCTCCAAACATCAGGCCGTACAGATATCCCTATGTCCAAAAAAGTGAAATTGAACGTATGGTTGCAGAAATGCTAGAGGCTGGTATAATTCAACCAAGTCAAAGTTCTTTCTCAGCTCCAGTAGTATTGGTGCACAAGAAGGATGGATCATGGTGCATGTGTCCAGATTATAGGGAGCTCAACAAGCTCACTATTAAAGATAAGTTCCCCATTCCTGTCATTGATGAATTACTGGATGAATTGCATGGATCAATTTACTTCTTTAGTTTGCATGGAGTTCGGTTCATGTTTTGTAGTCGACGTTTCGATCTGCAACTAGACTCATCATCAGGACAAAATGTGAAATTTTAGGATCAGGATGTCAATGGCCGACTCATATCCTTATTTATGATTAAGCTTTTGATACATCAATAACTACCTTGATATTACTTGTCTTATTATGTCATTATGAATTTTGCTTACTAATTATGGTTGATGCATATTTATGATGTTATTCACAAAGTTGGATCTTCGTTCGGGATATCATCAAATCAGAATGAAGATTGAAGACATTCCGAAAACAGCATTTAGAACTCATGAGGGTCATTATGAATTTTTGGTCATGCCTTTTGGCCTTACCAATGCACCTTCAACATTTCAAGGTTTGATGAATTCAATTTTCAAACCATTCCTTAGAAAATTTGTGTTAGTATTTTTTGATGATATACTAATCTACAGCAAGTCTTGGAAGGATCATGTTGAACATGTTGACAGGGTGCTACAACTATTGGAGGAGAAACAATTATATGCAAAAAGATCCAAATGTTTCTTTGGAGTCCAGGAGGTGGAATATTTGGGTCATATTGTATCTCATGAAGGAGTTAAGGTAGACCCTAACAAAATTAAAGCCATTAAGGAATGGAAAATCCCCACATCCATAAAGCATCTGCGAGGATTTCTTGGGTTGACAGGGTATTATCGCAAGTTTGTTAAGAATTATGGGAGAATAGCAGCACCTCTAACAACATTATTGAAGAAAGATTCATTTTCATGGACTCCGGAAGCAACAAAGGCTTTTAAACATCTTAAAGAGGCAATGTGCCAAGCACCGGTCTTAGCTACACCAGACTTCACAAAAACCTTTATTGTGGAATGTGATGCTTCAGGAAATGGAATTGGTGCTGTTCTAATGCAAGATGAAAGACCCATTGCTTTTGAAAGTCGTCCAATCAAGGGAAAGTTTTTAAGCAAAGCTATTTATGAGAAGGAAATGTTGGCAATACTCCATGCACTTAAGAAATGGCGACCCTACCTAATGGGAAGACACTTCAAGGTAAAAACAGATCATGATAGCCTTAAATACTTTTTAGAACAAAGATTATCCTCTGAAGAGCAACAAAAGTGGGTCACAAAGATGTTGGGTTATGACTTTGAAATCATCTACAAAAAAGGGAAGCAAAATGTGGTGGCAGATGCACTCTCAAGAAAGGATGAGGATATGGAAGCATTGTTGTGTGCCATTTCTATTATCCAACCAGATTGGATAAATGAAGCAAAGGAGGAATGGAAGAATGACGAAGAAGTGTGGGCACTTATTCGAAAGCTACAACAAGATTCCAGTACTTCTGATACATTTAGCTGGCAAAATGATTCGTTATGGTACAAAGATCGCTTATACCTCTGTAAGAATTCCCAGCTAAAACAAAAGATTCTTATGGAATTGCACACTTCTCCCTTAGGAGGGCACTCAGGATTTTTAAAAACTTACCACAGGGTTAAGAAGGAATTTTTTTGGGATGACCTTAAATCAGATATTCAAAAGTTTGTGGGGGAATGTTTGGTTTGCCAACAAAATAAAGTTGAAACAATTAAGACACCGGGTCTATTACAACCTTTATCCATTCCAAGCCAACGTTGGGAGGAGGTTTCAATGGATTTTATCACAGGTTTACCCAAGTCTGAGGGAAAGAGTGTCATCATGGTGGTAGTTGACAGACTTACCAAGTATGCACACTTTTGTGCATTATCACATCCATTTAAAGCCAGTACAGTTTCTACTGCATTTATGGAAACAGTTCAAAAGCTACATGGAAACCCAAAGATTATTGTAAGTGACAGAGATCCCATTTTCACTGGAAATTTTTGGACAAAATTATTTTCTTGTCTTGGTACTCAGTTAGCTCATAGCTCATCTTATCATCCTCAATCTGATGGGAAAACTGAGATAGTAAACAAATGTTTGGAAGGATATCTTCGTTGCTTTGTATCTGATAAACAGACACAATGGGTCAAATTGTTGCCTCTGGCTGAATGGTGGTATAACACTTCCTTCCATACAACAACAAAAATGACCCCATTTATGGCACTTTATGGGTACCAACCACCATCCATCACATCATATTTAAGAGAAAATTCTAAGGTTCAGGCAGTGGAACATCACATCGAACATCAACAACAAGTCCTCCAACTCTTAAAGGATAACCTCGTGTTGGCACAAAACAGAATGAAGCAACAGGCAGATCAACATTGAGTGAAAGAAGTTTTGATGTAGGTGATTGGGTATTCCTACGGCTACAACCATATAAGAAAATGTCCCTAAAGCAAGCTAAGAAGGATAATAAATTATCACCAAAGTATTATGGTCCGTACAAGGTGTTGCAAAAGATTGGTACTATGGCATACAAATTGGAGCTTCCTGCAGCTTTTCGATTGCACCCAGTTTTCCATGTTTCATGTTTAAAGAAGGTTATAGGCGACAAGCTCCCAATTCAAACAATATTGCCAGAACTTGACGAGGAAGGAAAAATTATATTGGAACCGGAAGCAGTCACAGAAACAAGAACTCGACAGCTACGAAATCGATCAATTTCAGAGTATCTTATCAAGTGGAAGAACTTATCTGCTAAATATTCCACATGGGAGGATGAAAATTTTATGCAGAAGTATCCAGAACTACTCAAGCGTTGGGGACAACACTTTTTTGAAGGAGAGGGGCATGTTGGGTCCCTATAATACTAGTGATTACCCCATTACTATTGTAGTTATACCCCTTATTTATATTGTTGTGCCCCTATTACCCCCATATTGTTATTTCTGTGCCCCATAGAATTCCTTTATTGTTATTTTTGTGGCTTTATATTATTATTGTTAGGTCGGCTGGATTATATTGTGACTCCTTAGACTCCTATATATAGAAAGGAGGTTTTGTCATTTGTATCATCCAAGAATTGTTCATTTATGTAATGTAAAGGAGGTTGCCCCCTCGAAGAGGCTGAATTCTAAGGCGTTGATCTTTCTTTTCTATCTTTTCTTGAGTTGGTTTCATAACAGCTTCCTATGGATAAAGGATTAAGCCTATTGTGGTCTCCCAAAATATACTCGATGGTACGTGGGAGCACAAGTCCGTACTGGCACTTATCGTCTCAAAGTGGAGGAATCACCCAACCATCAGTGAGAACAACAGTTACCTGGTTTTACGACGCCGGAATACGTCTCTAGCCTATACTTCTAAATGTTGTGCGTTATGTTCCAAAGCGTTGTTAGATTCATTGAATTTATTTTATAGTTGATCTTGTTTATGAAGTTTGCCTTTCAGGTTCACCGCGAGATGTAGATGTGTAATTCCTAAAATGCAATCTAAGATGATAAACAGTCTTTTATCTTCTTTTTGCAATGAAAATCCTAGCTACTAAGGAAAGAGAGACAATATTCTTTCACAAAGAGCAAAGAGCACACTCTAAATGCACTTTCCTAAATCAAACCAATCAAACAGTCTAAATGCAAATGCACATGCATGTATTTGTTTTCGGCTTTCTTAGTATGTGAATGAAAAAGAAAGCTAATGCACAAATCTGAATTACTTTTCAAGCGACAATTACCAACAAGTTTCTTTTCGAAATAAAAAATGGAGACAATCACAACACTTTACGATTTGGAAACGAATACTTGCTTTTGACAATAGAAAAATTACAAATTCAAACCAAATACAATAGTAACCAGATAATCGACTATCTACAGCAACCAAATTCTTTCCTATGATTGAAAATGACACTTGAGACACTTTCAAATCAAAAGACGACAGTACGATTACGTTACTTTTGCAAAGGAGAACTGAAAATGACTCAACAAATACACAAAAACATTTACAGTTCTTTTGTACAAAGGAGGCGGAATAACAGCAAGGAAAAGGGGTTTCAAACAGAGATATACTGATCATAGGCAGCAAAATTCATGAATAGAACTGGAAAGAATGAATCACAGAAACCAAAACTGAACAATTCCTAGTCTGATCAGCGCACCTGTAACACAGGGAATTTGAAATGCAGCGCACCTACTACACTCGAGAAGTGCGCTGAATTTCAGATTCACAGAACAGTACTTGCGTTGGGCCAGAGACGAGACTTTGCTTGGGTTCCGGGTCACAGTTTGTAGTTCAGTTCATGGGTTTTGGCCGAGCAAATGGTAATCAGTAATGCAACAATTAGGGGTAGATCTAAGGAGGATAGCTATCACAAGGGAAATCAGAGAGTTTGTAAATAAGTTGTTTAATTTATAAACAAATCCCCGAGATTTACGGAAGTGGCATTTATCTACTTTGCATTTGCATAGCAAATGCAGTTCGAAAGCTACCTGGCTCAACTTCAGGCTCCGTCTGTAAGTTTATAAAAATAAACAACAAGGAAGATAAACAAACAAACTAATTCGTCCCCAGTGGAGTCGCCATTTTGTTACAGGGAAAAGTGTCTACACAGAATTGCTTATCCCACTAAGGTGTGATAGCTACCTTAGAAAAAAACAAAGTAAAGCTACTTTCGTTTTTCCTTTATGAAGTATAGATGAGAGAAGAACAAAGAAGACCAACCTCTGTCTTGTGCTAATCTCCTAGTTCGATTCCTCTCTCTCTTGATAGTCTTTCGCTACTTGTTCCCTTGCACGCTCATCTTCACAAAGTACCTGTAAGATCACAGTAGCATAGCACTATACAAGAACATGGATCTATAATCATAAACAATCTAGGATTAGATGTAAATTGACCATACAAATGCAGTAAACATGAATGACACAAGAGTATGGAGGAAAACTTGAATAACTTTTATTGATAAACAAGAAAGAGCCAAGGGGAGTTACAACCAGTTGTTCTGACCCAGCATCATCCTCTCAACAAGAAAGCCCCTCTTCACCTCATACGAAGCTTAGATCACCCAACAATGTGATGTTGTCTCAAGAAACCAACAGCAATTCCTTACAATATGCAAAATTCCAGCCTCTGGATCTCTGGGATGAGGGATCCATATATAGATATCTGTAAGGGAGATGAGTCAGCTTGTGATTTGATTAGTTTCTTCCCTCTGATAGTTCTTGCTTCCACTTGGAGATTGATGATCTCTTACTCATCCTTGGTTGAATTCAGAGAGGCAAGTGTCACAGGAGAAGTTTCTAGAAGTTTCCATGCCTCTCCACCTCGCGGAATGACACTGCCATTTGTCACTTCTCGCCCATCGCACCCCATAGAAGGGCTTTTTGAAATGCAACGCACCCACACAGTGTGTTTAGGTGAGATGCAATGAACTTTGCCTATGGAGCAGCTGAAATGATCCTGTTTTGACCAGTTTTGAGCAGTTTTTCATGGAGAACTTCTGGGAGAAGCTGTAATCAGTTGACCTTGTTCCTTTAGGGGTTAGAACAACACTTTTAGGGACTTAGGAACCCTTGGTTTATGGACATTTCATGCTTGGGGTTGTAGTGCCCAAAAATGTCTATAACACCAGTGCCTTGAGTCAACTTCCAAGCTCCTTTCACAGCTAAAGCTTTGGAGAACAAATTAAGAATTTTTAGCCCTCATCCTCCCAAGTATTTTGGGAGAGCTATGGAGGACAAAGAAATGAGGGTGAATGGTCTACAATCCTACTTCCCATTCCAAATATATTATAAGAAAATATGCTTAATTTGATTAAGAATGCCTAGAGGAACCCAAGCTAACAATGCCTAGTATACAAGAATTGCCTCAATTACTAACTTGCATAGAAAAAGTCTTCCAACTCTAGAAATTCATCTATTGCACCAATTCTAAATTTTGAGCTCAATTTTAGCAACAAGCCAATCCCAATCCTTCTTCTTGTAGTTATTTGGTTTTAAAAGAAACCCCATTTATTTTGGGGGATCCCTAAGAGGTAAGGGGGCTAGTGAAAAGATTATAGAGAAAAGGCCATATTCTTCCTGATTTAGGGCATTCCCAAAAAGAATAGACTTTTCATGATTTGTCAACATACAAATTGCTATAGAGAATAATTCCAAGATGTGATTTATTGCATGTAAGCTTCCAACATTCAACACAAGGAAGAGGATGATATCATCCACAAATAAGAGGTGTGTAAGAAACAAGAAGGGGAGATCTCAATGCCTTTAATAAGGTGTCTTATGTTTGTATCAAGGATTTCCGTACTAAGGGATTCAACCATAAGAATAAAAGGGAGAGGGGATATGGGACAACCATTCCTTAGACATATATACAAATTGAAGAAGTATGAAGTCGATCCATTGATCAATATATCCATTGAAGTTGTTGATACAACTATATATATAGTCCACAAAAGAAGGATTGAAGATAAGATGAAGAAGAATCAACTTGATGTAGAGCAATCGACTATATCAAAGGCCTTGGAAAGACCCACTTCGTAGATAGTTTTTTTTTTCTTATGAATATGGATAGAGTGTAGGCCTTCTTGAGTGAGCCCTATAGCCTCATGGATTTGATGATCCTTCAAGAAACCAAATCATTCTAATGAAATATTCTTAGAAAGAGTTGGATTTAAATGCATATCAATGATATTGGAGATAATTTTGTAGGTAGTTAGAGAGAGAAATGGGATGAAACTGGTCAAAAGAACTAATTTTGAGATGAGGGTTATGAAGCTAGAGTTGAAAGGGGTTAATACTCTACCATTTTTCCTAGAGTATTCCACCACTCTCAATAAGTTATCACCAATAAAATCAACCAAGCCTAATAGAATTCACTGGAGAGGCCATATGGATTGGGGATTTTATCTTTTTGAAAACTATGTATAACTTCCTCCAACTCCTCTTTTGTGATTTCTTTAATAAGTTCTTCATTTTCATCATCATTTATGAATCTAGTGAAAAAAGTAGCAATTTGGAGGATCTTGTCTATATTTTCTCTTTCAAGCTTTTTAAAAATGGCCTTGAAGTATGAGACACCTTCCTTTGCAATTTCCATAATGAAGAGGTTTTTGAGCCATCTGCTTTAGTGATTTCCCAGATAACATCTATATCATTTTGGTGGTTTGCAACTGATCCAAGATCTTTTACTTACATATGCATCAAAATTACATATAACGGAGTTAATTAACCATGGAACTTAAAAAAGCACATAACAATGCGGAAATAGTCAAAAGAACACAAAAACCATGACACAATGATTTGATTACGGAGTTTGTCCAGTTTGGACTACGTCTCCGGGCCCTGCTCAATAGCGGGGAGGCCTTCTTTTTATTAGTGGCATAAAAGAATAAAAGTACAACGACAAATAATTACAACCCTTATACCTCCAAGATGATAGATGGGCAGATAATGTAGAGCCCAACTTTAAAAATAGACAAAACCACTAAACTCCTGGCAAAAAATAGTGCAAAAATGCCTATCCAAAATCCCAATTTGGATAATTGGGCCTTCTGCAACCTTCTCGGAACCTCCCTGCTACTCAAGGCGAGGTTTCAGCCTGCTGCCAGGGGTCAAGGTCTGCTATATACAATAGAATCTGAGTTTCAACCAGTCCTCCCTGCCTTTCTCTGACACAACGGTCATATATATAAGATCATGATGACATCCATCAAAATCGGGGTAGTTCCAACATAATACCCAAGTTTAGTAGGCAGAATGATTCACTTAAACAATCCTTCCACAAAAGAAAATCCAATGTCTAATAAAAAAACTCATTATAATAGCACATGGGTTTCGACACCATGTTTATCGGTGGTTCCAGCTTATCGGTGGACAATCCAAGCCCGAACATAGGCATCCTACGATATTTATGGATCGGATAGAAGTATTCATCATATGCCACAATGTCTTACTTCTAGCTCTCCCATCGTAATTGACGTGAAATCCTTGGCGCAATAATCTAACACACTGCAACATCTGCGGACCCGCTGGGTGCATTAAGCATAATATATAGTATATTGAGTCCAAGACCCTTATCATAGTATCACAATCGACGCCCACCATGAAATTGTAATTGACACTTTTCCTCCAAACCACATTGCAAGCACCTTTTCGTGCGATTGCAATATGCGATGTATATTGTATCGTAACTAAGTCCTGTCGAGGCCGATTCATAACTCCTTCAACCTGCGATATGCGATATCGCAATCACAACCGGGAATGCTAGGGGCCAATTCTTCCTTAAGTGCTCCTCCTTTTTGCTGATATGCGATATACGGTGTCCAATGGCATCCTGCCATGTGGCACTCCCTTATTCGCTGAAACTATGCCATGCCATCCTCTTCCTGCTACCTAGACAAGTCAAACTCAAACTTTGACTTGCTCTAACTTTGTCATTTGGACTCAGATTTGAGTTTCGTTCACACTGTTGGAATCAGGATGACGAGCACTTCGATCTGATGCTAAGCTTATCCAGATTCTGCCACTTTGAGTTTTGAGCCTTTTGTCATGCCACTGGTACTTTTATGAAGATCCACCTAGATCAATCCTCCCCACTAAGAGATTTTGGACCACCAAAAGAATTTTCAGTCAATTGGTAAGTGAGGAAATTTCTCCCTCACTTTTTCCTTCTCCATCCATCGAGCTTTTCTTGGATGCATTCCTTTGAAGCCAACACGGATGTACTCCACATCTCCCTGTTGTGAAGTTTTGGTCCTCCGGTTGAGTATGATACCTTCGGGTAACTTATCTAGATACTCGGGTGAAAAATCATCCACTGTAGGAATCTGTGCCACCTTCTCGATATCCATAATCAATGGAGGTTCATAAAGCTTCAGGTTTTCCACATTTACCACGAAGTACATTTGCATATAAGTAGGCAAGTTAAGATGAAAAGCATTTTCTCCAATCTTTTCCAATATGGTGAAGGGACCATATCTAATGGGTCTTAGTTTCTTCCCTTCTCCCTTCATCCTATCTTTTCTGATATGGAGCCATACCTTGTCCCCAACTTGAAATTGATGGTCAACTCGGTGCTTATCATGTCAAGCTTTATATTGAGCTTGACTCTTCTCCAACTGCTCCTACACTGCTTGATGAATTACCTGTATCCACTGAATGAACTTCTGTGCTTTGTCCCTATCATCTTGTCCATTGCCATCCTCCTCTTTCCAAAAGACCATGTCCAAGGGATCCCTAGGTAGATAGCCAGAACATGTTTCAAACAGTGAGCTCTGTGTAGATGAATGTGCTGCTATATTGTATGCATGATACACATAAGGAGGTTGTTCATCCCACAACTTGGGATGTTTCCCACAATAGCCTCGCAACAAGTGTACCACGGTGCGGTTGACAACCTCTGTCTATCCATCGGTTTGTGGATGAAATGTCGTACTTCTTTTTAGCTTGGTGTCCATCATTCTCCAAAAGTTGGTCCAAAAATCCCCAAGAAAGTGTGAGTCTCGATCTGACATAATAGATGTGGGAAACCCAAAATGGACCCAAACATGCTGAAAGAAAAGAAAATCAGTCTGCTCAGCAATGACTTGCTTTTTACAAGGCATTAAAATACACATTTTACTAAACCTATCCACAATGACATACAAATAGTCATGACCTTTCCTAGACATCGGTAAACCTCCTACAAAGTCCATGGAAACACTTTCCCATGGTCGACTCGGAATAGGGAGTGGTGTGTAGAGCCCAATTTTACTATTAGAGGGCTTTGAAAGAGAACACAACACAAAACCCTTTATAAAGCGAGTCACAATGTTTTTCATATGAGGCCAAAAACAAAGCCTCTGCAAATGACATAATTATTTCTCAATGCCAAAATGACCAGACACCAAAGAGGTATGAGCCTCTCGGATTACATGAACCCTTTCATTACTAGGTATACATAGTTTTCCAAGGTGGTACAATAGTTTTCCCTGCAAGTAAAAATTGCCCACCCGCAATCCACGATTCAATTTTTGCATAGATTTCTTTAAAATCATTATTGTTAGCATACTGTTCAGCATAACTTTCTAACGACAAAGAAACATTTTGCAAAACTACAAATGCAGAAATAGGAGGGCGAGAAAGTGTATTTACTACTTTGTTATTGGTGCCCTTCTTATATTTTATTACCAAATGAAACTGTTGGAGGAATCCCATCCATCTGAAGTGACGAGCTTGCTAAAGCTTGGTCTATGACTGAAGATACTACAAGGGTTGATGATCCATGTGGATGATGGTCTCCTTGCCGATCAGATAGTGTTTCCACTTCTTTACACTCTAGACCAAGGCGTACAACTCCTGGTCATACATAGGATAATTCACAACAGCCTGGGAGAAAGTCTCTGAGTGGTAGCAAACATTTCGTTGCTACATAAATACATCACCCATGGCATATCCGTTGGCATCTGTTTCAATTTCGAAAGTTTGTTGAAGGTCTGGTAAGGCTAGCACCGGGGCCGTGTTGATCTTCTCTTTCAGTGTGTCAAAGGATTTCTTTTGTTTTCCTCCCCACTGAAAGGCCTGCTTCACACTAGTCAAGGCATGCAAGGGGGATGCAATAATGGAAAAGTTCGCTATGAACCTTCTCCAATACTGCACCGTGCCCAGAAAACTTCAGACTTCTGTGACATTCGTGGGCTCAGACCACTTCATTATCGCCTCCACTTTAGAGGGATCTATCCTTAATTTCCCATTACCAACAATATGGCCTAAATAAATCAGAGAAGTCTTTCCAAACTCACACTTTGACAGTTTCAAATATAATTTCTCTTTCTTCAAAACATCAAGCACTTTCTTTATGTGACACATGTGTTCCTCCCATGTCCTACTGTACACAAGAATATCGTCCAAATACACAAAAAGAAAATGATCAAGAAATGTTTGAAATAATCCATTCATTACCCTTGTAAACGTGGCTGGAGCGTTGCACGGTTTGAATGGCATCACCATCCATTTGAACAACACCTGCTTGGTTTTGAACGTAGTTTTCAAAACGTCCTGCTCTGCAATTCTAACCTGGTGATAACCACTACATAAATCCAGCTTGGAAAAATAAACGACATCCTTTAATTGATCTAACAATTCATTAATGTGAGGGAGAAGGTATCAATTCTTCACCATGATCTTTTTTAGTGCCCTATAATCCACGCACATTCTCCATGTGTTGTCTTTCTTGGGCACCAACACGATTGGTGAGCCGCAAGGAGAAGAACTTGGTCTGATGACTCCCTAATTTAACAGTTCCTGCACATGTTTCTTTATCTCCTCCATCTCGACAGAAGCCATCTTGTACATGCCAACATTTGGTAAAGGGGAATCCTACTGCAAATGGATCTCATGTTGGATTTCCCTTTTAGGGGGAAATCCTCTTAGTTCCTAAAACAATTCATCATAGTCAGAAACAATTTCAAATAATTCCTTCTTATGATCAGGATCACAACCTTTGAAAGCGTCAGCTATCTCGACTTCTTTCACCCTCACTACCATGAGAATGCACCCTTTACTGGAATTAACCAGTATTTTAATTTTTCCTACACTGACAAGGCTAGCACTAACTTTTGTGTGATGATCTCTGACTATATACTCTACCCCATCCTTGGTGAGGTGGTATTTGTTTTCATGTCGAAAGAAAATGACCTTTCTGTCATATAAATATGGGCTTCCCAAGATGATTCCACAGATGTCCAAAGCTACTACATCTAACTCTATCTCATTAAGTAATCTAGAAGCGATTACAAATATGGCCCTACATTGTTGGTGACCTACAATTTGGCTTTATTGCTTACCCAACCAAGCGGGTATGGACTCGAATGAGGTTTAGTTTCAAGGCCTAGCATTTTCACTAAGTAATTTGAGATTAAATTTGATTGGGAACTTGAATCAAATAGAGTTTCCACCTTTGTGTGCTTTATGACAACTCTAATGTGGAACAACTCAATTCTCTTTCGCTCACGACTCACAGGCTCATTCAAATAACTAGTGCTTGCAACCGAATCAGAACTATCATTAATAGAAAGAGTACCTCTTATGCCCACGACTGTGATCAATGTTTCATTTCCAGAATCTGATCCAAGGTCTTGCGCTGTTGCCATTGTCTTCTTCTTCCCCTTTCCATTGAATCTCTTCGGTCTCAGTTCCGGATGCAACTTCCAACAGTGGTCCTCATCATGCCCATCCTTCTTGCAGTGAGTGCACGACGGTGTTGCTCTGTCCCCCTTCTTGGCAGTGACGGTCTTCTTATCCTTCCCTTTTCCTTTCTTCTGGAATTTTCCATGCTGAGGTTTGAATGGCATCTTCTTGGTTTGGTCATCTCAATCATTCTTGCCTCGACTTTCAAGATGTATAGATTTAATGTTGGCCGTATCAATTGAAGTAGGCTCGAATAGTAATAACGAGTGTCTGATGTAACTATGTAGCGCACCTATGTACTTAGTTATAGTTTCAAGCGCATCTAATGAGATGCCCAGATTCAGTGCTTGTTTCTAAAATTCCTCCATGAAGCTTTGTACATTCTAGCCCTTACCTTGCCTTAAATATTGCCAGTCCATAAGTGCCTTTTGCTTATAACCTAGAGGGTAGAACTGGTCCTTTAATGCAGAAATAAAACTAGATCAAGAGGACAGAAGGTTACCTGACTTTGTGCTGCCCTTCTATAACTTCCTCTCCCACCAAACGAGAGCAATGTTGGTCAGCCGAAGAGATGCTAATTGGACTTTCACCTCATCTTCTTTGATCTGTTAGATTCGACAGTAAACCTCTATCTGTCTGATCCAGTTATTGAGTTTTTCTACACTACATTCTCCATTGTACATGGGCATGTCGAACTTCACATCTAACTTGAAGAATGGTTTCTTAGAGGTTTGTTTGGAATTTCTATGAGAGTGATGAGAATTAACGCTGGAGGAAGGAGAGGGAGGAGGATCTTCTCCACCACCTTCCTGAATTGTTGATTCATGATCATCGACATCCTTCTTCTCATGCCCAGGTGCCTTCTCATACTCTACGAACAACTTGTTTACCTTTCTTGCCATATTATAGAATAACTTTCAAAAAAATTGTTCCTCTTCCCAACGAGCTTCTTCATTGGCCATGTTTCTTCTTCGTTGTGCATATCCTGCTTCAGGTTCAAAGGAGTTAAGGGTTCCTTCTCCTTTTCATAGCTTATTCCGGGTTAGCATAAACTCATGCAATTCACATCTACAAAGACCTGCTCCAATACCAAACTTGATCCAAGATCTTTTACTTAGAGATGCATCATAATTACATATAACAGAGTTAATTAACCATGGAACTTAAAAAAAGCACATAACAATGCATAAATAGTTAGAAGAACACAAAAACCATGACACAATGATTTGATTACGGAGTTCGTCCAGTTTGGACTATGTCTCCAAGCCCTACTCAATAGTGGGGAGGCCTTCTTTTTATTAGTGGCATAAAAGAGATAAAAGTACAGCAACAAGCAATTACAACCCTTATACCTCCAAGTTGATAGACGGACAGAGAATGGAGAGCACATCTTTGAAAACAGACAGAACCACTGAACTCCTGGCAAAAAATAGTGCAAAAATTCGTATCCAAACTCCCAATTTGGATAATCGGGTCTTCTGTAACCTTCTTGGAACCTCCCTACTGCTCAAGGAGAGGTTTCAGCCTACTTCCATGGGTCAGGGTCTGTTGTATACAATAGAATCTAAGTTTTGACTAGTCCTCCCTGCCTTTCTCCGACACAATAGTCATATATATAAGATCATGGCGGCATCCCTCAAAATCGGGGCAGTTCCAACATAATACCCAAGGTTAGCAGGCGGAAGGATTCACGACAACAACCCTTCTGTAATAGAAAAGCCAATGTCTAATAAAACAACTCATTACAACAGTGCATGGGTATCAGCGATGGGTTTATCGACGGTTCCAGTTTATTGGCAGACAATCCAAGCTCGGACATAGGCATCCTATGATATCTATGTATCCGACAGGAGTATTCACCATATGCCATAATGTCTTGCATCTGGCTCTCCCATCGCACTATCGTAACCGTCGTGAAACCCTTGGCACACTGATCTAGCACGTGGACCCGCCAGATGTATTAAGCATAATATATAGTGTATCGGGTTCGGGCCCCTTATCGCAATATCGCAATCGACGCCCAACATGAAATCACAATTGGAACTTTCCCTCGAACCACATCGCAAGCACCTTTTCATGCGATTGTGATATGCGATGTATATCTTATTGCAACTAAGTCCTGTCGTGGCCAATTCGTACCTCCTCTAGCTTGCGATATGCGATATCATAATCACAGTCGGGAACGCCAGGGGCCGCTTCTTCCTTAAACGCTCCTTCTTTTTGCCGATATGTGATATGCGGGCTCCAGTGGAATCCTGCCACGTGGCACCCCCTTATTCGCTGAAACTATGCCATGTCATCTTCTCCCTGCTACATGGATAAGTCAAACTCAAACTTTGACTTGCTCTAACTTTGTCATCTGGACTCAGATTTGAGTGTCGTTCGCACCATTGGAATCAAGATGACGAGCACTTAAATCCGATGCTAAGATTTTCCAGATTATCCCACTTTGAGTTTTTAACCTTTTGTCGTGCCACTGCTACTTTTCTGAAGATCCACCTGGATCAACAACTCTATGAAAATATTTTGTATTCTCATCCCTAGCCTAAAGCCATAAAGCTCTACCCTTTAAATGCCATTCTTTTTTCTGTTTCCAGAAGGAGAAACTTTGTTTCCTCCTATAGGGCTCTTAGAGTTGATAGTTACTCATCAGAGAATGTGTAATGATTTGTATTTTCAAGGAAGTCCTATAATTTTTCCTTAATTTCGGATAGAAGCCTATCATCCTGGTGTTTCCTCTCTTTTACCCATTGTGAGATAGTTTTTTTTTTATCCTTTTAAGGTTCTCCTAGAATTGTAATGGAGGAGAGGATCCAAGAGCAAGATCATAGTGAATGCAAGCCTCCTTGATTTTTTTCGATGAGGGAAGGATGATCAAACCAACTTAGATTTAATTTGAAGGGACCCATTATCTTTTGAGTTCCATGATCCATGTCCAAAATGATTGTTTATGATCTAAATCTCCACGAGAAGTTACCCATTGTCAAATTTGAAGATTTAGATCTAGAAGATTTTCCAAAATGAGGAAATGATCAAGCCTCTTAACTATGTGTGTCGATATTGTCTTGTTGTTTGCCCATGTAGGGAGAATTTTTGTAGGAAGAACATCCAATAAACCTACATTCTCAATATTGTCCACAAAATAATCTGTTAGTGGGTCGAGATGAGTAGCAGGTCCCTACAATTCAAATTGTTCAAGGGTAAAATTTAAATCTTCCCCAAGATAGAAAAATTTTGATCCAAAATAGGGGAAGTTGAAGATTTTTTCCCATAAAATATTCTTATCCAATTATGGGCCATATATAATTAATCCTGTGAAAGAAAACTCATTATCCTTCAAGATAAATTTTGTTGTAAGGCAAGACCTTGAGGTCCAAGCCAACAAGTAGTGGAAAAGGGAGGCTTTCCATCCTATAATCAACTCTCCTAATTTCCTTGAGGTGTATGTAAAATGAAAGGACTAGGAAGGAAGCATGGAGGAAAAAATGGATGCTTCCCTTGTTCCATCTATCATTGTTTCTTGAAGGAAAATTATATGAGGGGAGAGAGAGAAGATTAGTCTCTTTAAGGCTAGAGGTTTTGATGGGTTGACCAAACCCCTTACATTTAGAGAAAGTAGTCTCATTCCAAACCCTTTTTAGGGTGTGCTTCTCGAAGTGTCCCAATGATAGTACTTTTGCTTCCCCATATTTACATTAGAGGAGGCTTATTTCATGACAAAGGAGATATAATACTTATTTCCCTAGCCAGGACCTTGGGTCACCTTTTCATCCAATATGCCTCACCCTCCATCTAATTTCAAATCTAAAATCACCTTGGGTAGGACACTTTCAAACGGGAAGGAGGTATCCAACCTAATATTATAAGGATGATGTTGGGGAGTAGTAGGGGGAGGAAGGAAATGGTCCTTATATAGGAGAGAAAGGTTTGAGATGGGGGATATAAGGTTTAAGGAAGGAGGAGAGGAAAATTATGTAATGGAGAGAGGGGAAGGAGGGAAGGAAAGGTTGGGGAGGTCTCATTGGGAGCAGGTGCATTGAGATAATTTGTGGGAAGTGGGGTTTAAAACATCAAGGTGGAAAGAAAAATATTTTGAGGAAGACATACCTAATGAGGAATCCATGAAAACTTTTGTGGGTGATACAATAATATTTTGTGGCTCCATTGAGGCTACAACAGAGATGCCCTGAATGGTCCCCACAGGAGTAGGACCTCGACCAACAAAACTAGAAGTGGGTACAAGTCATTTTTCTTGGAGTTTTGATTCTTGGTCTTCGAACTATGTGAAGGGATGCTTCCTAAGTCCAAACCCTTTGGTGACTTTTGAATTCATTTTTTCTTGATCTGACCACTAGGGAAATCCTTTCCTAGATGGCTGTAGGAATGGATTCTTGTACATTTATATATAATTCCTTCATAATCGAAGGTCTGCTTATGAATATTTTACCCAATGCTAATGGTGATAGGATTTGGAAGGCTTGATGCTAGGTTTAAACCCACCAGTATTCTGGTCATTGCCATGTATCCAGTTTTTTTGTAGGAGGAATCAACTTCATATAAAAACCCTAATATTTTCCCATTTTCCCTGAAAACTTCCTCTAACCAGAATTGTAGAGCAAGAGATGGAACTCAAACCCATACAGGAACCACCGGGAGTTGTTCAGATCGGGCGTGGAAATCTACAATCCAATTCTTCAGATATAAGTCATGGGAACCCCACTGCCATTGACATTGAAGCAACATGTCTACATTTTCCCTCAAAGGCATGAACAAAACCATCTAGCCCTTGGCTATAATGATACAATGGGGTGAATATTCTAGCATAGGAGAAAAGTGTTTATTGTCTACTTCCGCATGACCGCCATATCCATCCTTTTACTGGAAAAATGACCAACAACTACAGTTTCTTCTATTTTAGAGTTGTCATTCAACTTGATGTTGGAATCTAAGACCAGATTTGGCTCCTTAGCCTTCCTTTTCACACATTTTTTGTTTTTTTTTAGGGCATTCTTCCTCACCAACTAGAGGGACAAGTGACTGTTTTAGCAGGCAGCACCACTTAACATTTCCAAGGTTAGGAGGTCATAAAGGAAACTAGAAGAGGTGACAGGGTTGGTAACTTTTACAAGGGTAGTATGTAGGTAGAGATAACATTGATGATGGTAGGTAACCAAAACATGGTTCCATGAATATTTTAGGCAAGGCCAGATTAGGAGCATGCACGGTTTAGGAGGGGGTCCTCTGATGGAGGAGGAGACAGTGGAGAAGGGTTTCAATTGAGAGAGAAAAATGGAACCTTTGTGATAAGATTCTTATCATGTGGAGGAGGAATATGGCATCGTACTGAGGGGGTGGCTTGAGATATCATGGGTAGCTCCCAAGGTGTCAGAGAATGTAGATTGGTAGGTTGACCTAGAGTAGTCCAAATTTGGAGGCCCTAATAGGAGTCCTCCAAATAGTCAATCAACTCCATATCAATGTTGAGAGCAATGTATTCAAGAGCCCACCAGGGACAACCCCTAATTGAAAACTAAAATCTCGTCTGCATTTATATAGTCACCACATACCTTAGCTCCCGTTAAATTATATAATTATTATTATTCAAAATATTATTTATTATGAAAGTATAAAGAAATTCTTAATTTAAATAATGTTTAATTTATATTAAATAGTTATACATTGATGAGGTATATATTAATTAGAATGACTGATGATGTGGAGGAGGAAGAGGAATAGAGCATCGTAACAAGGGGAGGAGGGGTGGCTTGAGATGTTAGGGATAACTACCAAGGTGTTAGAGAAGGTAGAGTGTTAGGATGACCTGGAGTAGCCCAAATTTGAAGGTCATAGTAGGAGTCCTCCAAATTGTCAATCAACTCCATATCAATGTCGAGACTCATGTATTTGTTGAAATTTTGATGTTTTATGATGAAATAATTACTTATTCCAATTTTTTTTTATTGCAATATTAGTTAAGTAATTGTAGATAGAACATAAACCAAATTCACAATAGAAGACAACCAAGAACAAAACAAGACACAGAGAATTTAGGTCCAATGACCAAGGGAAAACCCACAAGGGGAAAACCCAACCAGATTCTTCTTCTATTAGATATCAATTGTTCAATAGAGATACAAAGTACAATGAGAGATCAAGAGAATGAGTAAGTTCACCCAAATATGAAAAAGGTGTAGCATGAAGATCACTAATAGCAATATTATATGCAAACAATGAATTAACCTTCCCTTCAACTAAATCAACACTAAAACTTTGAAGCACTGAATCAACCTTGTTTCACCAATTTTTGCTCTTACTCTCCAAGTCTCTCTCTCTCTCACAATATTCTTCAAGTCTCTCCAACTCTCTCAAGTTCAAATTCTTCTTTCACAATGCACACGTAGTAGTCGGGTGAGAAGACATGAGACACATATATAGGAGGAGCAACAAATTCTTGTCATAAATGAGGAGCAATACACATACCTTGAGGAAGAGTAACATATGCCATTTAGGGGAGTGTAACTCATCCCAATAAGGATCGAAAAACATGCCTTAGTAACTTATGCCCTTAATAGAGGAACACATGCCTTAGTAACTTATGCCATTAAAAGAGGAACACATGCCTTAGTAACTTATGCCATTACGAGAGAAAACCTGCCTTAGTAACTCATGCCATTAAGAGAGGTATGCGTGCCTTAGTTAAGGAGAGTGTAACATATGCATTAAAGAGAGCATAAGAGGAATCTTTTAGGACATCCCTTTAATGAGTGTAAGAGGAATGCACTATGTCTTGAATGAGTGTGTAAGATAGAGTGTAACATATCATTAAGAGAGAGAGAGAGTTACATAATACCATGTGAGTAATCAAGGAGAGAGGTGCGAAGTGACTGAGGTGATGAAGGTAAGGTGACTTGTAATTCCTTTTAATAATAGTATCATAATATCATTAAGGACAATAATAATAATAATAATAATAATAATAATAATAATAATAATAATAATAATAATAATAATAATAATAATAATGATGTCTGGAACAATGATGTCTCAATCTAATGAAGAAGAATCATCATAGGGGAGATTCATCTATCACCCTATATCCAATAATATTCCCATCTTGACACAGACTTGGGGGGATTACCACTTGTCAACACATGACAAGGATTATGCACAACCAAGGCTCATCTCCGCTCGGGGGGATTACCACTTGTCAACACATGACAAAGATTGCGCACAACCAAGCTTTACCACACCCATTGGCCAGATGGGTGGCAATCTCTTGGCAAGTCCCAGACTTGATGGTAGGGGAGATTACCACTTGTCAACACATGATAAATATCATGCACAACTTACAGTTAAGAGTTGCATCAATCCAAGAGCTCTCCTGGCTCCATTCTGTTGGGTTGTGTTATATTCTTTCCACAACTAGCCCACGTAGTTAATCGAGGGGTCAGAAGGGGGCAGAGCCCCCCCATCGTTGCGCCGATTGTGTAGCGAGGGGAGTCACATGGGGTTTTAGGGGTGTAGGTAACCCCACTTTATGGGGTCTGGGGCAACACCCTGGAAAATTTTGGTTTTGGACCGTATATTAGGTTGGACAGACCTACCTATGGTTTTTTGCATGATTTTCGCACATGGTTTTGGATGCGATGGTTTTCGGTCCATGGTTTTGGACGTGATGGTTTTTGGTCCATGGTATTGGATGCTTTGGCATGTATAAATATGTATTGTAACATTGAAAGGAACATAATGAATAATCAAGCTGGTAGTCCTGGTATTGGGATCCAGGGGAAAATCTTTGTGTATATGTGTTTTATGTGTTATGCTCTCGCATTGTTTATTTTCTGTGTTTTAGAATTCGTATGCAGGTAATTTCTATACAGGGTTAAAACCTACACATTCCCAACTTGTGAGCTCAAACATGAGGGAAGATAATAGCTCAGTGTTCTCGATCATCCATGACCTCCCCCACCAGGAAGGGTCACATCCGTCAATCCAAGATGCTCTCTGAATACTAAGAACTTCCCTTTCAACAAAGGCTTGGTAAGTATGTCAACTATCTGATCATCAGTTGCAATATGATAGAGTCTCACTACTCCTCTTTGCATCATATCCCGGATATAGTGATATTTAATCTCAATGTGCCTAGACCTGTCATGGAACACATTATTTTTTGCAAGTCGAATCCCACTCTTATTGTTACATTAAATTATTGTTGTATCTAGTACATCCTCAAACAACTCTCCAAAGAGCTTCCTCAACCATACTGTCCCATAGCTAGCCATGCTAGGAACAATATACTCGGCTTCAGCCATGCTAAGGGATACAAACTTTTGTTTTTTTCTCATCCTATATAGCATAACAGATCCCAAGATAAAGAAACATCCAAATGTGCTCTTTCTATTAGCAGAGTTACCAAATCAATGTCAAAGTACCCATGTAGTCTCACATCTCCGACAGCATATCTCAATCCATGATTGATGGTCCCATGCAAGTATCTCAACACATGATTTACAACAATCCAATGTGCATGTGATGGCTTCATCATATATTGGCTCAGAGTATTGACCACAAAACATATGTCTAGTCTAGTGTTCACTAAGAACATATGTGCCCCAATTAGTTGTAGATACTCAGAAGGATTTTCAAATCCAGACCTAAAGCTTCACCACATAACTTCTTGAAATTCATTTCCATCGGTGTGTTCACTGACTTACATTATGTCATACCAAATATTTCTAGTATCTTGACAACATATTTTCCTTGAGAAAGGCAATCTGACCAAGTCTTTGCCACACCTCTAGCCAGAAAGTAGCGCATCAAACGAAGATCTTTCGTTTCAAACTCAGAGCTAACTCCCTCTTACACTTGAGAATAATAGGTTCTCCACCTATCAAGAATTTGTCATCAACATATAATACCAAAATCAAAGGTATTTCTTGGACCATTTTGAAGTAGAGATTTATATAAGCATTGCTTCTGGTAAAACCAAGCTTCATCAAGAATCTATTAATGTAGGCATACCAAGCTCTTGGGGCTTGCTTCAATCCATGGAGAGCTTTCTTCAATCTACACACGAGTTTTCCGGTCATGTACTTCAAAGCCTTGTGGTTTCTCCACAAATACTTCTTCCTTGAGGAAGCCATGGAGAAAAGCAGTTTTCACATCCATTTGGTGAAGAGTCCATTCTTGGCTAGCAGGTAGAGCCACAATAGATCAGATGGTAGTATATCAGGCAATAGGTGCAAAAATATCATCATAGTCTATTCCCTCTTTCTGAGAGAAACCTCAAGCCACAAATCTAGCTTTATATTTTTAAATATTTCCATTGGAACCATGTTTAATTTTTTACAACCATTTAGAAGTCACAATAGACTTGCCTTTGGGCCTTGGAATGACTTTCCATACATCATTATGTATGATGGACTCATATTCTTCAGTTATTGCATCTTTCGATACTTGATCTTTCATAACTTCTTCAAAAGTGCATGGTTAAGCCTGAATAGTGTTGCTCATGTTGGCATTATGTTTCTGGTATGGCTCTATGTTACAGATGTTGTACTTGATGGCAACACCCGTGGCAATGCTCTGATCAGGCTCTCAAAATGTTGAAAATTAAGAAGTATGCAGGAGAACAGTTCAGAAGATGCGTACACGCAGGTACACCGTGAAGGGACCGCGGCCAGACACGCATGTCACCCGTTCAGGAGGTGCGTACCCCCAGTTTCACTTACTTCAAGGCAGAGAAACGCGTTTACGTGGGGTTTCCGATGTTTGGCCCGTGGTATTTAGCCCGCCGCTCTTGATTCTATGGTTTTGGCCCGTGGTATTGTTTTATATTATTATTATTATTGAGCCCCACATTTTTGGGCCCCTTGTATTGGTTATCTATGGTATTGATCCATGATTTTAGGAGGAGCTTGCCTATATAAAGCAAAGGAGATCACTTGGCTAAGTATCTTTTGCAATTGAATATCTTAAGATCTGAAATATTGGGTTATTGTCTTAAAAGCTTGATCTATATGTAAGGGAAGTTGAAAGTGAATCTGTGAAGGGTGATCTCTTGAGCACATGAACAGATCTGGGCATCTGACTAACTGTGCCACACTGGTGGACTGCCAATTCGGCCCTAATCAGAAGTACGCAAGTGATTAACCGTACAGGTGCGTGGGTACGCAGAGCAGAAACATGAGAGCTGCGTGGGTACGCAGAGCAGAAGAAGGGGTACTGCGTGGGTACGCAGAGCAGAAGAAGGAGAACTGCGTGGGTACGCAGGGCGACAAAGATTCAGGTGCGTACGCACAGCAAAAGTACGCGACGCGATAGTATATTTGAATGCGTGGCTTCAGTAACAGTACGCGGCGCGATAGTGTCTCTGGTTGCGTACCTACAGTAACAGTACGCGGCCCGATAGTGTCTCTGGGTGCGTACCTACAGTAACAGTAGGCAGCGTGATTGAAGAAGCAGTGCGTGGGTACGCGGTGCAACAGAAGGCTCTCTGCGGGTATACGCAGGGAAGCAGAAGGTGAAGTGCGTAGCGACGCAGGCCAGAGAAAGAAAAACTGCGTATCTGTCTTAAGATCTTCTGTTGACTGAATTTTTCTGCTGATAAGGTGTTCTGGGTTAGTTCTGTTATTGTTGATCTGGTTACTGCAGTTGACTGTGTAATTTACATGTACTTGATGATCATTTGATGCTTATCGATCTAGTTTGAAAATTTATGAAAAGTGGTCCTTGTAAGAAAAGAAGTAGGGGGTTGTAGCTCCCTTCCAGGAAAGACTGGAAAACGAGAGAGAGTTGTAGCTCTCTGCAGGTTGCAGCCTGTGTACTGGTAAAGGACTGCACCAGTACAAAATCATTGTAAAAGGAGTTTCTAATTTGAAAGAAGATAGAGACATATTGCAGCAGGTGGTTTTCACCCACATTGGGTTTCCACCTTACATATGGTGTTCTTTGGTGTGACTATCTGTTTTTCTTGTTCATGCTCATTATTTATGGTACTGATATGCAAAAATAATTCAAAGTATAAATAAGGAAGATTTGTTAAAAGAACTTGATAATACTGATTCACCCCCCCTCTCAGTATTATTTCCAACAATTGGTATCAGAGCAGGTCCTTCGGAGAAGCTTGATCGCTTGAAGGAAGATCATTCATCATGAGCAACTACGAGAGGGAAGCATCAATCAAGCCACCAATTTTTGATGGGACAAACTTCAATTATTGGAAGGTAAGAGTTACTGCCTATCTTCAATCTCTTGGTACAGAAGTTTGGGATATCATAGATACAGGCTACACTTTTCCTTCAGCTACTCCTACAGATGCGGCCGAAAAGAAGAAATATGAAACAAATGCTAAAGCAGTCAATACTTTGCTGGGATGCTTATCTCAAACAGAATTCGTAAAGGTTATGCAATATAAATCCGCAAAAGAAATATGGGACAAGATTGTCTTGAGCTACGAAGGAGATGAACAGGTAAAGCGTGCTAAACTTCAAACTCTCAGGATTCAGTATGAGAATCTCAGGATGTATAATGATGAAAGTGTGGCTAACTATTTTCTTCGGGTAGATGAGATTGTTAATTGCATGAAAAATTTGGGTGAAGAAATAAAAGAGGCTATTGTGGTTGAAAAAGTTCTAAGATCATTGTCCCCCAAGTTTGAATCTAAAGTGTCTGCAATAGAAGAAAAAGAAAATCTACGAATTCTTACTATGTCTCAGCTTCACGGAATTCTAACTGCTTATGAAATGAGAAAGGGAGGTCCTTCAGACAGAAGAGAAGCTGTTTTCAAGGCTTCAGGCAAAGGAGATTATTATGAAGCAAGTCACGTGCCAGAAGAAGAAGAAGAAGAATCAAATTTTGTCAGAAATCTTCAAAGGGGTTCTGGAAGGTTCAGAGGTAAGTTACCTTTTAAATGCTTTGCTTGTGGAAGAGTAGGTCATTATGCTGCAAAATGTCCTTATAAGGATAAAGGAAAGGAACCTGCTAGATGGAACAAGAAACAAAGTGCAAATAAGAAAAGCTACTACACTCATGAAGATAGTGATGGTCTATCAAATAGTGATGAAGATGAACGAGGTAATGACTATAAATTGTTAATGGCATTTGAAGATGATGATTATATGGATGCTATAGATGTGGATAGTCTTTATGAAGAAATTACTAAACTCAAGAGATGTATAGAAGAAAAGAATATGATCATTGATACTCTACAATTTCAAATTGATGAAAAGGAAAAACATCTTGAAAAATTAGAAGGTGAAATTGTTGGTCTTAGAAAAGAGATTGAGAAAACAAAAGCTATTAATCTTAAGTTTGTCAAAGGATCTGAAACTTTGGATAAGATTATCAATGTACAGCGTTCTCCACTAAACAAGACAGGTCTGCGCTATAATGGATAAACTTCTCAAGCATCCACCTCAAAAAGTTATCTTGATGCAGCAAGAAAAAATGAGCAAAAGCACAATGGAGACCATCAGGTAAAGCAGGGACGAATTGCAAACAGAGACTATCAGGGGCAATCCATCTTAAGGGTGAACAAAAGCTACAACTAGCCACAGGTAAAATCTTCTCAATTTGGTTCAAGAATGGATGACAATAGAAATTACAATCATTTGGCCGGTAGATTTGATAACCACAGAAGTTTCTTCAATGGACAATGCTTTTCTTGCCATAACTTTGGTCACAAAGCAGCTCAATGTGTTGCATATAAAACGATCATGACTAGAGAAGCTCAAAAACAAAGAAGTATGACCAGGATTACAAAAAGGACCTATAACAACTTTTCGGTTCTTGAAAATGAAGTTGAATGTTCTATTTGCAATAACTTTGGTCATGAAGATTCTGAATGCAGGAGCAGGTTTCAGCAGACAAAGGAACAAGCCTCAAGCACCAAAACATGGAGAATAAAGGAACCACAACCAGAAAGATGTGGGATAGCATTTTATGCAGAGGGACAAGAAAATCTATGGTACATTGACAGTGGATGTTCGAAGCATATGATAGGTGATAAAGAAAAACTTGAATCATATTCTGCTCTAGAAAAAGGAAAGAAAGTTTCTTTTGGAAATGATACTCCTGCAACTATAAAAGGAAAAGGTACTGCTCAGTTAAAAGAAAAGGTCAAAGCTGGAAATGTTTTGTATGTTGATGGATTGAAACATAATCTTCTAAGTGTCAGCCAGATGTGTGATCAAAGAACCGAGGTGATATTCAGATCAAATGGATGTCTTGTTCGTGATCTTGATACAGGTAAAACAATTATCAAAGGAAAAAGAACTCCAAATAATATATACATATTTGAAGAAGGACAACAACAATGCTATCTGAGCAAGGATGATGAACACTGGTTATGGCATCGAAGGTTGGGGCATCTAAGCTTTTCACAAATAAGGAAAGCATGCAAATATCAGGTAGTTCGCGATCTTTCAGATATCAAAATTCCAGACAAAACCATATGAAAATCATGTCAGTTTGGAAAGCAAACCAGAACTAACTTTCCAGAGAAGGAAGGATCAGCTAGCATGCCTCTTGAGCTAGTACATACAAATACATGTGGTCCATTCAGGAAAAGGACACCTCGAGGAGAAGAATACTTGATACTATTCATTGACGACTTCTCCAGGTTTGTTTGGTTAGGACTTATGAAGCACAAAGATGAAGCATTCGAAAAATTCAAATCTTTCAAAGCCTTGGTTGAAAATGAATCAGGACACAAAATTAAGTGTCTCAGATCTGACAGAGGTGGGGAGTTTACCTCAAATGAATTTTTCGATTTCTATGAAGAACATGGGATAAGAAGAGAATTCTCTACAGCTAGAACTCCTCAGCAAAATGGAGTTGTGGAAAGAATGAACAGAACAGTCCAACAAATGGCTCGTGCTATGCTTGATGAGTCGGGAACTCCCGCAACTTTCTGGGGAGAAGCTGCACATGCTGCGGTTGTTATTCTCAACAAAACAAATGTCCGGGTGAACAACACTCAAACCCCTCATGAGCTCTGGTGTGGTGAGACTCCTTCGGTAAAGCACTTCAAAATCTTTGGGAGCAAATGTTATATTAAGAATACTGATGAGCAACTTGGAAAACTTGAACCTAGAGCAGATGAAGGCATTCTTCTTGGTTATTCTCCTCATAGCAAAGCATACAAGTGCTACAATAAGAGACTTGGCAGAATTGTTGACAGCATTGATGTAGTGGTTGATGAGAAGGGATACATTCCTAAGCAAGTACATCATGAAGACATCGAAGAAGATGAAGGCTACCCTCAAAGACAGAATGATGAAGAAGAAGAACCTCAAGAAGAACCAGAGGAGCAGACAAGAATAGAAGAGAAGACTCCATCCAGATATGTTCAGAAGAATCATCCAGAATCTTAGATTGTGGGGCAGAAAGAAGCAGGTGTACAAACAAGAAGAACAATTGCAGAAGCCTCAAGCTATTTGGCATTACTCTCTTCCACTGAACCACAAAATGTGAAAGAGGCATGCAAAGATGAATGTTGGGTGAAAGCAATGGATGAAGAACTTGAGCAGATTGAAAAGAAAAACACTTGGGAGCTGGTCCCTAGACCAAAGGATAAGAATGTTATCGGAACAAAATGGGTCTTCAAAAATAAATTGAATGAAAATGGAGAAGTAATTAGAAACAAGGCCAGACTTGTTTGTAAAGGGTATGCGCAGCAAGAAGGAATAGACTTTGAAGAAACCTTTGCTCCTGTTGCAAGACTTGAGGCCATCCGAATGTTCCTTGCTCTCTCAAGCTTTCAAAACTTCAAAGTATTTCAAATGGACGTGAAATCAGCCTTTCTGAATGGAGACTTGGAAGAAGAAGTATACATTGAACAGCCAGATGGGTTCATTCTTGGAAATGATCCAAATCTTGTATGCAGATTGAAGAAGGCTCTCTATGGTCTCAAACAAGCTCCAAGGGCTTGGTACTATCGTTTGGACAAATATCTTCATCAACAAGGTTTTTCAAAAGGATCTGCAGATAGCAATCTTTATATAAAAGTTGAAAATGACAAATTGCTAATACTTGTTGTGTATGTAGATGACATTATCTTTGGCAGCAATGAAGAAGCTATGAGTCAAAGCTTTGCCTTGGTCATGCAGAAAGAATTTGAAATGTCCTTGCTGGGAGAACTGACATATTTCCTTGGTTTGCAAATCCAACAAAAAGAAGGAGGAATCTTTTTATCTCAAACCAAGTATCTCAAACAGATTTTGAAGAAATATGGCATGGAAGATGCAAAACCAGTATATACACCCATGGTCACAGGATGTAGCCTTAGTGCAAATGATGAATCTGCAGCAGTACATCAACCAACCTATAGATCTATGATTGGAAGTCTACTTTATTTGACAGGTACCCGACCGGACATCATGCATGCAGTAGGAATAGTTGGAAGATTTCAGGCAAATCCAAAGGAGACTCATCTTTAGGCAGTGAAGAGAATTTTCAAATATCTTCAAGGGACACAAAATTATGGCTTATGGTATCCTAGAGATACATATCTCACACTTCATGCTTATACAGATGCAGATTGGGCCGGAAGTGTGGATGATAGGAAGAGCACAAGTGGTGGTGCGTTCTTTATGGGTTCCAGATTAGTATCTTGGTTCAGCAAGAAACAGAGTTCGATTGCCTTGTCTACAGCTGAAGCAGAATATGTTGCTGCTGCATCTTGCTGCACTCAACTCCTTTGGATGATGCAGACCTTGCAGGATCTTCAAATCACTTGTACACCACCTATCTCCATCTTATGTGATAACACAAGTGCAATCAGCATCTCAAAGAACCCAGTCATGCATTCAAAAACCAAGCACATACCAATCAAGTATCATTTTCTCCGAGAAAAAGTGCTTGAACAGAAGGTCAAGTTGGAGTATGTTCCTTCTAAGGAACAAGTTGCTGATATACTCACCAAACCATTGCCCAGGGAGACTTTTGAATACCTCAGGCAAAAGTTGGGGGTTGTTGATACATCATCTTATTGAAACTCTTCTGATTGATGGTTGTACGCAAGGTTCATGCGTACATGTGCTGGGTTGCGGTTTGATTGAAGATAAAATGGCACATTATGGAGGATGTACAGGAGGAGATCATGGATGCTGGTCTAGATATAGCTGCAATATGTCTCTATCTCTTTCATGGTTCATATTCAGGGGGAGCATGTTCTTAGGGGGAGCATAACCCTTTGCCCTTGATGTCAAAGGGGGAGAATGAAGCTGAAGTTTTTGAGGTTGCCATCAAGTCCAAAGGGGGAGATTGTTGGCATTATGTTTCTGGTATGGCTCTATGTTACAGATGTTGTACTTGATGGCAACACCCGTGGCAATGCTCTGATCAGGCTCTCAAAATGTTGAAAATTAAGAAGTACGCAGGAGAACAGTTCAGAAGATGCGTACATGTAGGTACACCGTGAAGGGACCGCGACCAGACACTCATGTCACCCGTTCAGGAGGTGCGTACCCCCAGTTTCACTTACTTCAAGGCAGAGAAACGCGTTTACGTGGGGTTTCCGATGTTTGGCCCATGGTATTTAGCCCGTCGCTCTTGATTCTATGGTTTTGGCCCGTGGTATTGTTTTATATTATTATTATTATTATTGAGCCCCACGTTTTTGGGCCCCTTGTATTGGTTATCTATGGTATTGATCCATGATTTTAGGAGGAGCTTGCCTATATAAAGCAAAGGAGATCACTTGGCTAAGTATCTTTTGCAATTGAATATCTTAAGATCTGAAATATTGGGTTATTGTCTTAAAAGCTTGATCTATATGTAAGGGAAGTTGAAAGCGAATCTGTGAAGGGTGATTCCTTGAGCACATGATCAGATCTGGGCATCTGACTAACTGTGCCACACTGGTGGACTGCCAATTCGGCCCTAATCAGAAGTACGCAAGTGATTAACCGTACAGGTGCGTGGGTACGCAGTGCAGAAACAGGAGAGTTGCGTGGGTACGCAGAGCAGAAGAAGGGGTACTGCGTGGGTACGCAGAGCAGAAGAAGGAGAACTGCGTGGGTACGCAGTGCGACAAAGGTTCAGGTGCGTACGCACAACAAAAGTACGCGGCGTGATAGTATCTTTGAATGCGTGGCTTCAGTAACAGTACGCGGCGCGATAGTGTCTCTGGTTGCGTACCTACAGTAACAGTACGCGGCGCGATAGTGTCTCTGGGTGCGTACCTACAGTAACAGTACGCAGCGCGATTGAAGAAGCAGTGCGTGGGTACGCGGTGCAGCAGAAGGCTCTCTGCGGGTATACGCAGGGAAGCAAAAGGTGAAGTGCGTAGCGACGCAAGCCAGAGAAAGAAAAACTGCGTATCTGTCTTAAGATCTTCTGTTGACTGAATTTTTCTGTTGATAAGGTGTTCTGGGTTAGTTCTGTTATTGTTGATCTGGTTACTGCAGTTGACTGTGTAATTTACATGTACTTGATGATCATTTGATGCTTATGGATCCAGTTTGAAAATTTATGAAAAGTGGTCCTTGTAAGAAAAGAAGTAGGGGGTTGTAGCTCCCTTCCAGGAAAGACTGGAAAACGAGAGAGTTGTAGCTCTCTGCAGGTTGCAGCCTGTGTACTGGTAAAGGACTGCACCAGTACAAAATCATTGTAAAAGGAGTTTCTAATTTGAAAGAAGATAGAGACATATTGCAGCAGGTGGTTTTCACCCACATTGGGTTTCCACCTTACATCTGGTGTTCTTTGGTGTGACTATCTGTTTTTCTTGTTCATGCTCATTATTTATGGTACTGATATTCAAAAATAATTCAAAGTATAAATAAGGAAGATTTGTTAAAAGAACTTGATAATACTGATTCACCCCCCCTCTCAGTATTATTTCCAACAGCTCATGGTTGCAACATATCCCTAGAACTGACATGGTTTCTTGCTTTCTTTGAAGGATCCTCTAGGTGAACCATGTACATAAACATTTTGAAGAGTTTCACGAAGCCATAATGGTCTCTTTCTAGCAATAGGATCCAAGGGGTCTATGGGCGCCATAGGTTCATCAACAAGATCAGGCTCAGGATCTTCTTGAATTTCAAAAACATCATCTTGTCTATCAACATTAGCAGGAGGAAAAGTAGTGTCTCTTACCTTTCCAAGAGTTTCATCTTCATCAAATGTTACATCCCTACTAAACTCTATATTATTTGACTAGTGTTATATGGAATCTATGACCGCAGATAAAAGTATCTTCCCTAGACCTAGTGGCCCGGTCTAGAACAACATAAATCAAAAACTATAATTTTTTCCTTAGAAGAATTGGAGAATGGAGATATGCTTACTTGTGACCTGTCACAAGCTATTCTCTCCTCTTGGCTTATCAAATCCAACCTAGCTCCAAACGGTATAATTAGAATCCACATAAACAAACAACACAATTCCAATTCAAAGATCTATGACATCTACATAGCATTATCCAATCATTCTATTCAATGGATCAACATAGCATTGAAACACATGTAGGAAAGTGATATACTATTTATATTAATATGAAAGGGAGATAATTTACAACTAAAAGTGGAAGTTGATCTTGTAGAGGACCTCCCAAGTTGACTTGTCCTTCCTTGCCACAATGTACACCTCAAAGCCATCTTAATGAATGGGAATGATCTCTCTCTTATGAACAAAGCAACAACATAAGGGTACGATTAATTTCCAAAATCCAACCTCTAGATTGCAAACGATAGTAAATATATATGAGAGGATGGTAGTGTATAAATTCTTATCTTTTTACCAATCTAGGCTTGAAATCCACTCTTGATGGGAGGATGAACTCAAGGGATAAGAAGGTGAAAAAGCCAAGGTAAGGGAGATAGGATACAAAGTTCTTATCCAAGGTAAATGGCTGTAACAATTCTTGGAAGCTTCTAGAAGAGGAAGCTTCAAGATTATTTTATTTTTCCAAATTTTTCTTGATCAGCGCAACCCCAACAAGGGAAAACTTGCTCTGATCAGAGCAGGTGCAGAACTGAGCAACATTCCACTCAAAGTAGGTCCCTAAAGGGCTAAGGTGCATTGGGCATTAAAAGAATTGAAATGAAGAAATTAAGGTTAGAAACTCAGGGATTTGAGAGATTGATGCTTATGGATTTGTGTAGGGATGATGACAAGGTGTTCATAGATGCTGATGGATCTAGTTTATAGGCCTATTGACCAGATGTGACAAAATGGTGTATAACTGATTTACCCCTAAAGCGCAAAGTTAGAAAAAGTGGTTGATGACTAAAGTGCTTTACCTTGTGACAAGTTTGGATCAAGAACAACTGGTCACATCATCATCTATTACAATACATTTACATCATGATATCTTTGTTGGGGAGTCATATCCATACTCAACACATAAACTAGTATTACATGTATAATGATCAAGAAGACATGTCCACTGATGACAAAATATGGACCCATGATTGGATGAATATTTGTATGATCGTAGCCATCATACATTGTGATCTTGTATTAATCCTGAAATCACAACCCTGATGGATGGAACTATATCCGGGGTCTTCTATCTCGTTCACTCGATCATCTAATGTATGAGTCTAACCATGCGAATAAAGGAGATGGAGTTGAACATGGTAGACACCATCTAATTACCAACCAATGATGTTAGCCGTTAATACAGGTGAGAGAAACCATCGATGATGTTAATGGATCTCAAGGTACTACAGTACAATCCATATGGTGTGAATGAATGAGTTGATGTCAAAAACCACACTAAATCTGTCGGTCGAAGGCCGGTGATGTAAACCTGTCGCCAAGAGTGAGGAAAATTTCCATTGATGTATGCAAGTACCAAGGTACTGAAGGGAGAGTTTCTATGTAAACTTCCTGAATAATGAGTTGATGTCAACAGGAAGCGACCTATCGCAGGAGGGCCTTGACATATCCCCCATCAACGTCACAAAATGAGTATCATGATTCAAGACATAATGACTTTGATGTGGAATTGGTTTAGGAATGACAAAAATGGAATGAAGGCTTAAGAGTATCATAGAAAATATTAACTGAATGACTTCTCTTGAACACATCAATGACACTGAATGGAGTTGGCAGCATTGACCCAAAACAAAAAATAAAGTCTTTGAAATGGTGTGGTGAACCAAAAGACAAGCAGATTTCCCAACCCAACAACCACAAAGATGAAGTGGAAGAGTGTCATGTTTAAGAGCAGATTGTTGCGGTAATAGGTAGAGGATCCCATTTTCCCAATTTCCCCAACCATTGCTGGTCATTACTTCTTTATTTTTTAACAAGCTTAAGGAGGATAACATATGCTTGATATGTAAGTTCATCCTTTAGATGAATGCCTCCAAGTATGTTTAATGAACCCTAAGAAGAAGTGGTTCGGTCCCATAATGTTCAACGAGTCCATCGTTATTTGATGTTTTAACGAGTCCAGCGAAGGTACAACTCGGAATATTTTTCATCTTTAAAGAGTTGGAAAAATAGGTGAAAAAGAAAATTCTAAAGGTTCCTTTTCATAGATAGTCTCTTGAGTCTGAAAAGGCAGAAAAAAATACTCAGGAGAACCTCTCAGCCATGTTCGACTAAGGTATTCCATTTTCATAGTTAGTCTGTCTCAGTTCGTAAAAGGGTTAAACTTATACTGAATATACGTCTTTTAATTTACTTTAATGAGTTCGAAAAGCTGTGCTTGCCAGTATTTCCATGTTTAGGGAGTCTGAGAAGAGTTGAAAGAGGACTCTAGGGGGTTTCTTTTTTGTAGGTTTACGAAGCTCGGAAAAGTGATAAAATTATGCTCCTTGGTCAAAATGGTCTATTTCAATCGATACATCGTCAAATCCATTAAATTAATTATCATCCTACTCAAAATACCACCAAAATATTAAAAATACTCGTTTCATGATAAATCTTAGTCATATTTAGGTTGAAACCCAAATAAATTAATGATGAAAATGATGAAAATGACCATAAAATAGGCAAAAGGTAACTCGTTTTTACCATTTCACATTTACCTCTTGCAGAGTGAGTTTTGAGTGTTTTTTCCCTTAATCTTCTACAGCTGATTGTGACCAATCCATGGATCATTTCAAGAATCACCATTTCCAAGTAGGAGTTAGAACCTTTCTCTTTCTTTTCATGGTTCCATTTTGTGATTTCATGCACATTTTTCAAGGTTTTGAGGCCCCTAGGGATCTAATTCCTCACCCTACGTCCAACACACCCCTAAAAGGTCAAAAGGTGCATTGATTAGGAGGAAAATACACTAGGGCCAACGTTGCAATGCACTGTCTTCCCTTAGGAGGGTGCATTAGGTGCAATCTGCGACATGATTTTGCTTGATGCCTCAAATTTTCACTGGTTTTTTGCATGAAACTTATCGTAATGATTCTTCTTGTGATGTTGTAGGTGTCTATTGGAACAAAATGGCCTTGATATGGAGGGAAAGAGAACATGAAGAATAATATTTAACTACAGATAATGATCCTGGCACAATCTAGGCTTTAAGAGATTATGGGCTCCTAAAATTCTTCTCGCTTCTTGGTAGGAGGCAACAAATAGAGTTATTGAGGTGTCTTGTTCGTGCATGGGATGTTCAAGCAAAAACATTCAGACTTGGTGCACATACACTTAAAATATAGGTAGAGGACATATATTTATTGATTTGTCTGCCAAGGTGAGGTGCTCCCGTCTCTTTTTCTGGTTCAAGGAGTGGTGGAGAAATAATCAAATATTATGTCAGTACACATTATCGATCGAGATCCCAACCAACTAAGGATGGAAAAATGGACATCAAAGATGTAATCCATTTTCCTTTAAGAACGATCTTGTTCCTTATTGTCAAATTAGCCGGCAATGCATCTCTCCATGTGTCGAATAACTCACATTTGCAGTATGCTCTAGAATTTCTGGAGCCTACATTATTCAAATGGAGTGAAGGGGTATTGATGAAAGAACAACTGACTAAAGAAAAATACGGATGGATGAAATTTTTTTCCTATGGTTCGATTATGATCTCTTTTGCTCTAGAGTGGATTCCATTACTCAGGCCACAACATATCATGCTCGAGCCCGCAGATCCAAGAGTCCCACAGATGAGGAGATGGGTGGATCTCATGTCTAGGCATGCATGTCCTTCATCAATGAGCTTCACACATGTCTTCTTCAATTGGTTGTGCATGCATCTTATCATGATAAAAGACTATCCATATGTAGGGTTGGATTTCCATAGAGACTCAGAGCTCATGCTTCCTAATGGCAAGCGATGGGGTGCCATAGGTAAGACATTTTCACCATTTTTTTATATTTTTAAGTTTTACATTTTTTTTTTTGATTTTTGATGTATCTGAGACTAGACTATTGGTTTGTATACATGCAGATTTTGGACCCATTCGACAAGTGGGATCTTCTTATCTTCATCATGAAGGAGAACCACAACAGGCACCAACAATAGTACATGCGATTGCAGTAGGACGAGAGGTACTACAGGATCTCGATGTGGCCAAGGTCCTGGAAAAGGCTGAGCATCATATGGAGGGGTTGACCCATGGTATTGTTGAGACTATGGTCAATGAGATCCCTACGCGATTGCAAATACATACTATTGGCATGCCTGGCTGTATCAGTTTGCTTTTGTGCAATATGGCTCACATAGTGGTGGGCTATCATGAGCACTATGGTTAGTCTACTAGGAGGCTTATAGCTATATTTTGGTCACATGTATATTTTAGGCCGTGTGAACACATGTGTCTCAGCACAAATTTTGTAAAACCAAAACTTTGATATATATATATATATATATATATATATATATATATATAACTATCTATCTTCAATGTTTCTTACGGTTCTATAACTTTGTTTCAATGTGATGTGACATGTATTGAATTAAATATATATTTGTCACATATATCTATCAAAAACATGATTAGCAATTGCAATTGTCAATGTATTTAGATTTCTAGAAATGTGTTGATACTGTATGAAATCAAAATATCTTTCCAAAATTCGAACCCTCATGAACATGCGAAACATAGTTGGACTTATAACCGAATAAACATTAGTCAATTGTAGCACTTCATGATGTGAGACAATTCTGATGACTATATGGCAGATACCAAGGGAAATAACATCAGATAATAATTTGATCATTGCATTATACTCAACAATGTTATTTGTAGAGATACCAATACAAATGCCTTGTAAACTCACTAACTCGCCATTTGGAGCAAATATGGCCCAAGATGTGGAAGAGAGGTTCCGAGTACTACGACTAGCACCATCAGCATAACCAACGTATGGTTCGAGGGATGTCGAAATTTGCAAACAAAATGTAAACAAAATTAACAAAAAACTAGGAAACTCTGAAGGGAACACACTACAATCACATTCAATCACACTATATACAGTATGTACACAGTGCACTACGCAAAAATAAAGCATAGTATTTCTTACGATACAACCCATTTCTAGGTTCCGCTAAGGGAACTCCATCAAAATAAACTAGATCATAGGTTGTTGGCTTAAGGGGGTCTGACCCAGGTTCAGAGTGATTCACGCCAACCAAAAAAACCCTAAATTCTGGCCCTTTTGGCAACAACCTGCGTAGCGCAGGCTACAGTCTCACCCGAAGTAATATTGGGGGATGCTAGAACCAGGTTTCTACTTCTAGAGGCCTGTGTGATGGTCTTCATGAATTTCTTAGCTTATATTTTCCTTCACGTAGATCTATTCCTTCCGACTGTCAACCACTGCAACTCTATCGAAATGACCTTCATATCTTTGCGAAGGTACACGATTGTACTTAACTTGCATAAAAGGTACAAATTCACTACTTTCGTGCAATAAATTGTATCCCTAGATCTGCCTTCATGCAGATCTAACCTTTTTCGAATAGTTAATTCCAAAAGATCTATCTAATAATTCGCGAGGTAAGCTAATTACTCTTATCATGCATAAATATTATAGATCCCACAGTTTCACGTAGTAAATATACTTTAATTCATAGAAAACAGATCATTGAGCGAAGATGCATAAACTTAAATAGAAATAAGGAACAAGGCACATATGCAATAGATTCGATCCAAAATAGTCTTTATTAGATCTAGCATTCATTTACAGACTCTTTCTGCCCTGCACACTCAGCTGCAGGCTACGGACTTACCAAGGTCTCTGCGCACTCAACTGCATGAGCCTTCCCCTTTCGCCTAAGTATAGGAATCAAACCTTTCCTGCCTTAGCACCTTTCCCTTACAATAATTCGCTATCAAAAGTCAATTTTTAAGACTTGCTAAGACTCAACTATATATAGCCTTTTCAATAAAATACCATGGCCCATGGCCCATGGGTGAGTCTCAAAACCGACCTGTCACCTACCCATACAAGGGACTAATGCCCCTTTGAATTTTGCTTAGCTGTGCGCTTTGCTTCCTTATTTCATGAAGAATTTTACATTATTTTACAAAAACTATCAAAAATTTACCATAGGGACCTTATCCCAACAGACCCCCAACACAAATATGGTGACTCCCCCTCGAGTCACTCGGCTATTTCGACAGATAGGAAATAGTTAAGTTCAACTTGGTCTAGTATAGAGTTAGGTAAAGTGTGTTTCTTTACCATTGTACATTTTGTAACTTACAATCCGACGGTCACGATATGTAGTGATCCGACGGTTCACTCTCTCCTCGGTATTACCGACACTTGATCTGTGGCTTGACACCCAATTGGTCCATGAGTTCTATTTAAAGTGCATGGAGGGTCATTGTTCGAAAAAATCCGTCTATGAGAGAAAGCTTATGTAAATTTTCATTCTTTGATTAATAAATTGCCTGAAGTGGCCACGTTGGCTCAGGCCGTGGACTGTTTCCCTCTTTGAGGGTTTTAACCACGTCAAAAATACTGGTGTATTGATTTGAGATCTGGTTGTGAGCGGTGTCCTTTCGGTGTTCTTTCTGAGGAACTTACCCTGTAAATTCCTACATGGTATCAGAGCTATTTGAGGGCCACGTCCGTTGGTGATCCAAATCTGAAGCCAGTAGAACTGCATGCGGCTGTCGTTTCCTAGATCTACTGTTTCTGACTGCTTTCGGGCCGATAGGACTGCTCTGTTGTGTTCGGAGCATCTGTTCCAGTGAGGAACCCCTTTCGTTTCACGCGAAAAGGTTTCCGGTAGCCCTATCTGCCTCATTTTTAAGATCTGGAGGTATACAGTGTTTATTTGCAGTTTACTGTTATTTTCTCTCTGGTTATTTCAGTTTCTGTTTATTTAGCTTTTTTTTATTACCGAATCTATACCTTTCATTTTTGCGTATGCTCTTTGCCCTACGACTATGTGCGATCTGGGCAAATCAGAAACAGAAAGGAAGTTTTTTTTCTCATGCGTATGCTCTTTTCCCTGCACCTTAGTGTGATCTTGGAAAATCAGAAACATTGAGAAAAATATTTAGTTTCCGGCTAAAGCTAACTTCGAGCCGTAAGGTTCGTTTTTCTATGCATATTCGTGTTGGGTTTTGTGTTTTTGTTTTGTAGGAAAAAAGAGCTTTCTCAAGGCAAGCACGCGACCCAAGGCCCCCCCCCTCTCTCTCTCTCTCTCTCTCAAATTTTTTGTATAGCTCAATTGGTTCAAAGCTATTTTAAGAGAGTAGAGGTCTTGGGTTCAAATCTCCATTTTGTGGGGGCGTTTTTTTCATTCCCGCACATTCGCGCACTTTGCCGGCAACTTCAACAAATTTTTTTCAAAAATCCATAACTTCTTCATCCGGAAGCCTTTTTCAGAGCCGTTTTTTTTAAAACAGCCTAATTTTTCGAGATCTATCCATTGGAACACTTACTTTCAGCATCTTCAGCTTCAGTTTTAAAAAAAAATGGAAAGTCCATGCCAAGTCATTCTTGACAGCACTAACTACTTCCAATGGATATCCTACATGGAAGATTTACTTAGAAGTAAAGGTCTCTACAGAATAGCCAGAGGCCAAGAGAAGAAACCAAAAGATGAAGACAAGGCTGCAAAATGGGAAAATAGACAAGATCAAGCACGTGGTTTGATAGGGATGTCTATTTCTCCTGATCTTAGATTCCATATTGCAGAACTTGATACTCCTCATGAAGCATTGGAACAAATCACTAAAGTTTTTGGGATTAAAAATGAAATTAGAGCTCATCAACTTGAAAATGAGTTGCTTACATTGGATCCTAATAATTTTTCTTGCATTGAAGATTTCTTGTCCAAATTCAAGACCCTTAGATATCTCTTGGAAGGTGTTAAGGTTAAGAAAGAAGATAGTAACCTTATTTATTCCATCCTTACTAAGTTGGGACCAGCCTACTCTGTATTTGTTTCCACCTTCCATTCTACAAGGGAAGCTTTCATTTGTCAAGGAAAAGACTACAAGGCCCCTTCCTTTGACTCTTTTTGTGATTCTTTAATAAGAGAACAAGAAAAACTCTTACACCTTGGTCTTCTTAATCTTGGAAACTCTTCCAAGAAAGCGTTAGCCGCCCAGCAGCAACCAAATTCAAAGAATCCTAAGAAGTCATATCCTAAAAAGAATGGTCCTAAACCAAACAAGGGTCCTAAGCAAACTCAGCCTCAAAATGAAAGATCATTTCAGCAAAATGATAAGACCAATAAAAACAAATGGAAGAAGACTGATAGACATTGTAACTTTTGTAATCGAGATGGCCACTTAGAATCTAAATGCTTTAAGAAGATGGAAGCCTTGGAAGCCGCAATGAAGAAACATAACATCCATGTGGAGCATTCTTCAACTTCAACTTCAACTTCATCTTCAGGAATGGCACTTTCTGCATGTCGTTGTCAATCATCTCAGTCTGGTTATGCATTAAATGTATCTTCTTCTTCTCATTCTCATGAGTGGCTCATTGATTCTGGAGCCTCTTATCACATGGCCAAAAACAAAGCCATGTTTTCTTCTTTAAATGATTGTAACACCAAAAATATATATGTTGGTGATGATAGATCTCTTAATGTTGTAGGGACTGGAACTGTTCATCTAGACAATGGTCAGTTTAATGATGTATTATGTGTTCCAACCTTATCCTGCAACCTTCTATCTGTATATCAGATAACTCATTCAGGTGAAGGTAAAATTGTTGAATTTTCACCTCATGATGTTGTAATCAAGGATCTAAGAGATCCTAAACAGATTCTAGCTACTGGTATTGCTGATGATTCCACAAGGTTGTATAAGTTTCACAACTTTGGGTCATCAAATCTTCCCTCAGTATTTGTTGCTCATAATGATGAAGTGAGCAAACTTTGGCATGAGCGATTTGGTCACTTAAACTATCGCTCCCTTCAGCATCTATGTAAAGAAAATATGGTGACAGGTCTTCCTATGGTATCTTGCAGAGATGGTGTTTGTTCCGGATGTGTACTCGGAAAACATCATCGGGACAGTTTTGAAAAACGTGCCTCTTGGCACGCCTCAGCCCCTTTACAGCTTGTGCATAGTGATTTATGTGGTCCACTTCCTGTTGCTTCATTCTCTGGCTGCAAGTATTTCTTAACTTTCATTGATGATTTCTCCAGACGCACTTGGGTATACTTCTTAAAACTCAAGAGCGAAGTATTTAACACATTTTTGGCCTTCAAAGCCTTTGTTGAAAAACAATCTGGACATCAAATTCTTAAGCTAAGAACTGATAATGGTGGAGAATATGTTAAAAACACATTCATCAACTTTTGCACTGAAAATGGAATTCAAATGCAACATACTGTTCCATACACTCCACAACAAAATGGTGTAGCTGAAAGGAAAAATCGCACCTTAAAGGAAATGGCTAATTGTATGCTGCAATCTAAAGGACTCAGTCTTAGTTTTTGGGCCGAAGCAATTAATTGTGCAAATTATATAATAAATCGCACTCCTACTAAGGTTCTAAAGAATATCACTCCAGAAGAAGCTTGGAGTTCCATTAAACCAGATGTAAGTCACTTTCGTGTTTTTGGAAGTGAAGCATGGGCCCATATTCCAGATGAAAAACATAAAGCTTTAGAACCTAAGAGTGAGAAATGTACTTTTGTTGGATATTCTGAAGATGTAAAAGGTTATAGACTTATTCCATTTAAGTCCAAAAATGTTATCATTAGAAGAGATGTAAAATTTGATGAAAATAAATCGGCCTGCGAGCCTAGTCCGGCGGATGTGCCACCTCTTCCTATCTCTTCTACTTTTGAAAACATTTCTTCTTCAGATGATGAAAGTGAGGATGACAATCCTCCCCCACCTTCTCAGGATCCTCAACTTCCACGATGGGTCCGTGCTACTCGGGATGCAGCAGGTGATCTTGCCGGTGATCCTACAGATCAGCGACGTACACGTTCTCAGTTTGAAAGAGCCTCTTCTTTACTGGCTCAAGCTCCAGTAAATCATGATCCTGACACTTTTGCAGAAGCTTCAGGCCATCCACATTGGGAAGCAGCTATGAATGAAGAATATCATTCATTGTTGGCAAATGATACATGGGATCTTGTTCCTCTACCAAAGGGACGCAAACTTTTTAGATGTAAATGGGTTTACAGAACCAAGTATGGACCAGATGGGAAAGTTGATAAACATAAAGCTCGTCTTGTTGCTAAGGGCTTTTCACAGGTTGAAGGCATTGACTACACTGAAACCTTCTCCCCTGTTGCCAAAATGAACTCTATCCGCCTTGTTCTTTCCCTTGCTGCCTCTTTAAAATGGGAAGTCCATCAGATGGATGTTAAATCTGCCTTCTTGCATGGGGACTTGCATGAAGAAATCTATATGGAACAACCCATTGGCTTCATCCAAACAGACTCCAGCCTTGTATGTCGACTTAAGAAATCTCTTTATGGTCTCAAGCAAGCTCCTCGGGCTTGGTATGCCAAAATGGATAGCTTTCTTTTAGAATCTGGCTTTTCTAGGTGTTATTCTGACAATACTGTCTACACCAAGAAAGTGGGCAACTCTCTTATCATCCTTGTTCTTTATGTTGATGATCTTATTCTTACTGGTAGTGATCCCAACCTTATAAACCATGTGAAGTCCAGCCTTAAATTTTTTTTTGAAATGACAGACTTAGGACACTTACACTATTTTCTCGGTCTTCAAGTCTTGCAATCCAAGGAGGGTATTTCCCTTTCCCAGTCCAAGTATGCTTGTGATATTCTTCGTCATTTTCACATGGAAGACTGTAAGCCAGCCCCTTCTCCCTTTCAGTCTGGAGTCAAACTTTCAGTCTCTTGTACTTCTCCTGAAGTTGATGCTACCTTATACCGTCAACTTGTAGGAAAACTCTTGTATTTAACCCATACTCGTCCTGACCTTTCCTTTGCTGTTGGCCTTGTTGCTCGTTTTATGCAAAACCCCTGTGAAAGTCATTGGAAAGCAGCTAAAAGAATACTTCGTTATGTTCGAGGTACAGTACAGTTTGGGATTCATTACAGTGCCAAAGCAACTCCTCTATTAGTTGGTTTCACTGATTCTGATTGGGCTGGTGACCCTGATGATCGGAAGTCTACTGCCGGTTATGTCTTCACTCTTGGTTCAGGACCTATTACATGGGCTTGTAAGAAACAGGCTGCCATTTCTCTTTCGTCAGCAGAAGCAGAGTATCGTGGTGCCGTGGAAGCTAGTAAGGAAGCCTTGTGGCTTCGTCAGATCATATCAGAGTTTGTCTTTGAGCAGCAGCATCCAACCACACTTTGGTGTGATAATCAAAGTGCCATTCAACTATGCAAAGATCCAGTCCAGCATCAGCGCAGCAAACACATTGAACTAAACATGCACTTCATCAGAAAGCTCATTCATGACCATGTTCTTGAAGTGCAATATTGTTCAACAGATGATCAGGTTGCAGACATCTTCACAAAGGCTCTCAAAGAGGCGAAGTTCACTAAACTTCGATATATGCTTGGAGTTCAGGAAGTTGTCACTAAGGGGGGATAGGCTCTAGTGCCTCCTTCCTTCTCCTATTGTGTCATATTTGTAAATCCTTCAATCCTATCCCAAGTTGTTCTTAAGGGGGGATGTTAGGATATTCCGACACATAGGAAATAGTTAAGTTCAACTTGGTCTAGTATAGAGTTAGGTATAGAGTTAGGTAAAGTGTGTTTCTTTACCGTTGTACATTTTGTAACTTACAATCCGACGGTCACGATATGTAGTGATCCGACGGTTCACTCTCTCCTCGGTATTACCGACACTTGATCCGTGGCTTGACACCCGATTGGTCCATGAGTTCTATTTAAAGCGCATGGAGGGTCATTGTTCGAAAAAATCCGTCTATGAGAGAAAGCTTATGTAAATTTTCATTCTTTGATTAATAAATTGCCTGAAGTGGCCACGTTGGCTCAGGCCGTGGACTGTTTCCCTCTTTGAGGGTTTTAACCACATCAAAAATACTGGTGTATTGATTTGAGATCTGGTTGTGAGCGGTGTCCTTTTGGTGTTGTTTCTGAGGAACTTACCCTGTAAATTCCTACACTTTGCTTCCTTATTTCATGATAATTTTACATTATTTTACAAAAACTATCAAAAATTTACCCTAGGGACCTTATCCCAACAGACCCCCAACACAAATATGGTGACTCGCCCTCGAGTCACTCGGCTGGCTTCTCCACTTTGTGGTGGAGTTCGCTGAACTCCATCTTCAGTACTTCAAGGTCCGCTATGCTCTGTACTGCGGCCTACTTCACTTCTTCAACCAACTTCTCTGTAGTTGGCCCCTCCATCGTGAGGCGCATGGTCCTCTGTGTCTACTGGAACGTCTTCAACTTCTCTTGGATAGCCAGAGTAACCTGGATTGATTCCTCTGTCCATGGTTGAAGTCGAGCCTTCAAAACTTGTTCTTTGTGTTGCATCTCCTCAACCTGTGCCTGTAACCCCTTCATTTCTAGTAAGTGCGTGAAGTGCTAGATTGGCGCTAACGTGCGCGCAATTGCCCTGACCTCATTGACTTTCTATTGTGCCTCTGACTTCTGTATCCAATCTATGCAAGTTAGAGTCCTCCTGCAAAGTGGTCCATAACTCCATTGCATGTTCAAAGATAGAATTACAACTTGTTACTGCGTTGTCCAAGGTAGCCATATGTTCCCTAATGGCTGCGTTGCGCTACTCCCTAACCTTTGGTGGAGTAGTCGGCTGCAGTTTCAATTGCAGTTCTGAGATCTTCATCTGAAAGTCAAAAGTGACTCGGCCTACCTCTTCTTTGGACTGTCGCACTACAACGGCCAATTTTCGAACCTTTGCTGATGCGGCTGCATCCTCTAGAATGTGTAGCTATGGTACTGAGTTACACTCTTATGTAATTGATGCCTCTAGGCTCTAGCTTCACGCTGTGAGCTCTTCTTTTTCCTTGAGAGCCTGAACCTTCTCGGTGAAGATTTGGTCATTGTTTGTTTTAACTTCGCTTATCATTGCTAATGTGCATTGTCCTCTGATCCGAAGCTCATTCGAGACCCCCTGATGAAGCGTGTGGAGGGACTGAAGTGGAAGTGCAGCTAGATTCATACCCACCCCTTTGATCTTTCCAAGATGACCGTTGTCTTCCTATGACTCCGTGCATAATTTTCCTTCTAGAAAGGAAATGACTCTGAGGTCCAGAGTCCTTTCGGGTTCCATGACGTTCATGCTTGCTTATTGCAGGCTCGCTTGAACCCCACTCACTTGTCCAACACTCACCTGAATTATGCTTGTCTGAATCTACAACTCGTGCAGATCACTCAGGACTCTCCCCAACATCTGCATGTATTGCTGCTCAAATTGAGTCCACAACTTTGTTTTTGTGTCTCTCACCTTATCCCCAATTTCATCAAGGTCCCCTTATGTGAGGACCATGGGGTCAATGCGCGTTTGCTTATCTGATTTGTGCTTTTTCTTGGGTCCAATAGTTGTTTCCTTTTGTCAATCTGATAGCCTGAAGGGAGTGCTCTGCGCATCACCCCTGCCTCCTTCCTACTCAGACTGCTCTTGCTCTTCAGTACGCTGGGAAGTCGATTCTTTGACTTACACTGTGTTTTCTTTGTCGGCCTGCTCTTTCTCAACGTGCTCTTTCTCGGCACGCTCTTTTTTAGCAGCTGTCTTAGCAGTAGCTGCCTTATTAGTATATGCCTTAGCAGCAGCGTCCTTATTCTTTTGAGTGGCCTCCTCGCGTGCTACTTCTTGCTCTACTTCTTTCTTCTTTTGCTCAGATGGTGTCTGCGTGGAGGATCTCTCCTCCTTTACTAGTTCTTGTGCAAAGGTTGGTGGGCTCCTGCCACTTTGCTGGCCATAGTCCCATGATTTCCTCTACATCGGCCTCTGTAACTAAGTATGGAAACTTGTGTTAGATCTTCTTAGGGTCTCGCCTCGCGTGAATGGATATATTGTGAAATTCACCCTTAAATTCCGCGAAGGCCCTCAACTTCTCAAACAAGGTTGGATACGAACTTGGCTGATGACTTATCACTATGTAGAGGTCCATTTCGACCAATATCCAGAAAAATTTGGTCTCCATGATCCTCTCTGGATCCTTTGTTGCCCACAGCGAAGCGAACTTCACTGCCTCCGGTAAATCTTCTTCCTGTGGAGGGAACTGACTATCCTCTGACAATCTCCATGCAACTAATACAATCAACAATAGGATCCAGGCATAGTGAAATGCCTTGCTCTCCTCCTGCGCTTCGTGAAAGTTTGCTAAGAACTCCTTGCAAAGGTATTGTGCCCAGTTGTACTGCACCCCCTTTGCACACTGTGCAACCAACGAAATGACTGGCGCTGGAACTTCGTCCACATGAAATTTTCACATGATCTTCACTGCCAATATTTGAGCGGTAAAATGCACCACTTGGTCTGTAATTAAGCGGATAGAATATCTGTGCAACTTCTTGACTAGCCCAAACTCAATTTTCATTCTATCTGCAAGCTCCTTCTCTTTTCTCTTGCCTCCAAACTCCTTGGCAGGGTCCACCCCTTTATAGGGAAACTTCATAATTCGATGGATCAACATATCTGTTATGGGGATGGGTTCGCCTAACCACAAAAACCCATCATGCACCAGTGCGAGAAACTGGCATACATAGATAATATTGATAATTGATTGGTGGAAGTGTTGCACACATAACATATGCAACAATCTGGCCTGCTCTACACCTTTTACCCATTTCATTGGTTCCAACCTTGTAACACTAGCCGCTTTGTAGTAAATCTTGGTCATGTATTTATTAGTGGCCAAGTGAGGGAATTTCTCATGGTCGGCGAGATCCCAATCCTCCATCTTTAACATTGGGATACGTACTAAGAGCACGCCTTCAAAAACTACTTCTTTCGGTAACAGTGGCGTAGAGACCATGAATTTTCCTGAATCCGGGTCCTTGGTTACCTTTTCTTTCCCTTTCCATGGAGGGATATACACCGAGAGCCTCGTGATAGTCTCGCCCTTAGCAGCACCCAGTTCCTCCATGCCATCATGAAGTTCTTTGACTTCCAAATCGACAGTTTCCTACGGCTTCTTTGCCTTGTCCTTCTACTCTTTTTGTATAATCTTCGGGTTCTTCCTCGGTGACTGCCTCACCGGTACAAGTTGTGGTTTCTTCTGTTTCTCCTTAGCAACCGATTGCTTTGGCCTAGGTGACCTTGGCGCCATAGGCATAGAGGGCATAACTTCCATTGACACAACTTCAGGTGTCTCTGCTTGAGAAACTGCAGCTTCAGAACTTACTGGAGCAGACATTTTTTCAAGGATAAGCTTCTTGCTAAACTTAGGCAGTTTCGTGAATGCCGGGCTTGCAACGAATTCCTGCCAAGTATGTTGATTCATAGAGCGAAAATACGAGGGCTTATACCAATCTATCAGAAAGCAAAGTGTTCTTCAATAGACCAACATGTCAGATTTATAGGCGATTTTGAATTCAAATCCGTCTGCTCCCTCCATTTTATGATCATAAATGCATCTTTGGTGACAAATCTCCAAATATTTTGGCCATAAATGTCACCTACCCACTCCTCCTAACGAGATTTTCTCTATCAAATCATGAAGAGTGACTTAAACGACTACTTTTAGATCTGGCTGCGTGGCACCACCCCTCATGGTGTAGCTCGTCCATCATAGCTTCTTCTGTTGTAGCTTCTTTGGTCGTAGCTTCTACTGTTGCACCTTTTCTGTCCATCATACAGCCCCCATACTGCGGTATTCTCTTCTTTGGGCAGTGTAGTTTATAGTCCCGCGCTCCCTTTCAGCTACCTGGAGCGCTAAGACTGTCCTACTACCATATAGTCATTGAGCAGGGGCAGGATCCTCTGTATACAACTTCAATCAACTTCCATTCACCCTTCCAGGAAACAATTTGTCATTCAGCTTTGCGAGCTGAACTGCACCACCGTCCTTGATTTCCTTGACTACATAGGGTCCCAACCAATGCATTTGAAATTTAGCCGAAAACTTTGTGAACTTACTATCATAGAGTAGAACCAAATCATTCACCTTAAACATGCACAACTTAATATGCCTATCATGCCAGGCCTTCTCACATTATTTTTCACTTGCTTGTGAAATCCTAGAAGAAATTGGTCTTCTTCCAACTCCATCAAGTGCGCAAGCCATTTCTCCAAGGTCTCGCGATTTGTCATCTTTGTCAAAGCCATAATGCGCAAGCTTGGAAAAATATATTCCATAGGCATCACCGCCTCGATCCCATAGACTAATCTAAATGGAGTTTGGTCGGTCAATTTCTTGCATGTCATCCTATATGCCCATAGGATTGCTGGTATGTGCACATCCCAATCATTCCTCTTCATGTTACAAACCTTTGTCAGTGAATTCTCCAGAATCTTATTGAATGCTTCCACTATACCATTGGCTTGGGGATGACAGGGCGTACTCTTTTGATGGTATACCTGGAATTCTTCGAGCATTGCACTGATTGTTTCGTTTAGGAAATGTGTACCCCTATCACTCATCAATACTTTAGGGCACCCAAACTACGTTAAGACATATTCAAACATGAACTTCACAATAGTAGCAGCGGTACAATCCTTCACCGGTGGTGCTTCTACCCATCTGGTTAAGTACTTGGTCGCAGTAATAATGTACCGTGTGCTTGTCTTCCTTCTTGGTGCTTTTATCGGACGTACAAAGTCAATTGCCCATTTATTAAATACTTGTAATGAAACCTAAGGGTTTAGGGGAAATTCATCTCTTCACAAAGGCTTTCCCATTCTTTGACAAGCATCGCATGCCTTACAAAATTCCTTGGAATCTTTATGCACTGTCGGCCGCCATAACCCTGAGCAAAAAATCTTCTGCGCGGTCACTCTACCTGCATAGTGTCCTCCCGCCACTCCTCCATGTGCCTTGGTGAGGATACTAGTGCGCTCAAACTCTGGAACATATCTACGCAATATTTCATCTATCCCCATTTTATACAAACGTCCCTCTATAACAGAAAAACCAGTAACGCGGACCACCAGTTCCTTCTTTTGTTGAGTAGAATACCCTTCCAGAGTTGTTCCAATAGACATGAACTGAATGATATCTTCAAAATGATTATCCACAATGCGCACAACAAAGAGATGCATATCCAACAATCCTTCTTCCAAATTGGTTGGTTCTTGCTTGTTTCAATGTTGGATAGGTGGCCTGGTCTTGCATTCAGCCTTCTCAGTTTTACAATCACTTCAAAGTTATACTCCTGAAACAATAATAACCATTTGTAGATTACCCCCCACCCCCCCCCCCCCCCCCCAACACAGGCTTATTGACCAAGTATTTTAGCATGTTATGAAACCAAATCACATAAAGATAGAAAAGATAGATGAATGCCTTATAAATCAGCCTATTCAAGGGGGAAACCTCCTTTACATTACACAAATGAACAATTCTTGGATGATACAAATGACAAGACCTCCTTTCTATATATAGGAGTCTAAGGGGTCATAATATAATCATAGCCAACATAACAATAATAATGTAAGGGAACAATAATAAAAATAGTGGGCTTCTATGGGGCAAAATAATAACAATATGGGGATTACATGGGCACAACAATATAATAAGGGGGTTGTACTAATAACAATAAGGGGTTACACTAGTAGTATAGGGACCTAACATGCCCCTCTCCTTCAAAAAGTGTTGTCCTCAACGTTTGAGTAGTTCTTGATGCTTTTGTATAAAATTCTTGTCCTCCCATGTGGAATCTTCAGTAGGTAAGTTCTCCCACTTGATGAGATACTCTAAAATTGATTGATTTCGTAGCTGTCAAGTTCTTGTTTTTGTGACTGCTCCAGGCTCCAATATGATTTTTCCTTCCTTGTCAAGTTCTGGCAATATTGTTTGAACTGGGATCTTCTGCAACTTTTGAATGAGTGGCCACACTTCTTCATCCTTCTTCCATTCATCCCTTTCTTCATTTATCCAATTTGGTTGGATAATAGAAATAACACAAAATAATGCTTCCACATCCTCATCCTTTCTTGAGACTGCATCTGCCACAGCATTTTGCTTCCCTTTTTTGTAGATGATTTCAAAGTCATAACCCAACATCTTTGTGACCCATTTTTGTTGCTCTTCAGAGGATAATCTTTGTTCTAAAAAGTATTTAAGACTATCATGATCCGTTTTTACCTTGAAGTTTCTTCCCATTAGGTAGGGTCGCCATTTCTTAAGTGCATGTAGTATTGCCAACATTTCCTTCCCATAAATAGATTTGTGTAAATACTTTCCTTTGATTGGATGACTTTCGAAAGCAATCACTCTTTCATCTTGCATTAAAACAGTACCAATTCCATTTCCTAAAGCATCACATTCCACAATAAAGGTTTTTGTCAAGTCCAACGTAGCTAAGACCGGTGCTTGGCACATTGCCTCTTTAAGATGTTCGAAGGCCTTTGTTGCTTCTGGAGTCCATGAAAATGCATCTTTCTTCAATAATGTTGTTAGAGGTCCTGCTATTCTCCCATAATTCTTAACAAACTTGCGATAATACCCTATCAACCCGAGAAATCCTCGCAAATGCTTTATGGATGTGGGATTTTCCATTCCTTAATGGCTTTAATTTTGCTAGGATCTACCTTAACACCTTCATGAGATACAATATGACCCAGACATTCCACCTCTTTTACTCCAAAGAAACATTTGGAGTTTTTTTGCATATAATTGTTTCTCCTCCAACAGTTTGAGCACCCTATCAACATGTTGAACCTGATCCTTCCAAGACTTGTTGTAGATTAGTATATCATAAAAAAAAACTAACATAAATTTTCTAAGGAAGGGTTTGAAAATGGAATTCATCAAACCTAGAAATGTAGAAGGTGCATTGGTAAGGCCAAAAGGCATGACCAAAAATTCATAATGACCCTCATGAGTTCTAAATGTTGTTTTTGGAATGTCTTCAGTCTTCATTATGATTTGATGATATCTTGAACGAAGATCCAACTTGGTGAAGTAAATTGATCCAATGATTCATCAATGACAAGAATGGGAAATTTATCTTTAATAGTGAGCTTGTTGAGCTCCCTATAATCCGGACACATGCACCATGACCCATCCTTCTTGTGCATCAATAATACTGGAGTAGAGAAAGAACTTTGATTAGGTTGAATTATACCATCCTCTAGCATTTCTACAACCATACGTTCAATTTCACTGTTTTGGGCATAGGGATATCTGTAAGGCCTGATGTTTGGAGGAACACTTCCTGGAATGAAATTAATAGAATGATCATGATCATGAATAGGTGGGAGGCCTTTGGGAGTCTCCAATACCTTGGAATGATTGTCCAAGGATTTTTGGAGATCCGGAGAAATAGATGATTTCAATGTGGGAACCTCTATGGAACATAATTGTGCAGTTACACCTTGTTTTTCTTTATTTAGAAGCTTTTTTCAGTCTCTTAGAGCTGATTATCTTTCCCGGTTTCCCTGTGATACCCCTTAATTCAACTTACTTTCCTTTCAAAGAAAATTTCATGTAAAGTTCTTGAAAATTAAAAGCTATTATACCTAGGGATTTTAGCCATTGGACTCCTAGTACAAAATCAACACCAACTATTGGAATGGAAAGCATTGGGCTATTCAATACATATTCTCCCATGGATAACTTGATATTATGGCACTTTCTAGAGAAATTTATGGTTCCTCCACTGGCAACCATCACTTGACACTCTGGTGGTGGATATAGGAAGCAATTCAATTCCTTGGCTATCTTACAATGAATAAAATTATGCATACTGCCCAAATCAATCAACACTATTACCTTTTTCTTCTTGATATGTCCTTCTATCTTGATAGTTTGAGGAGTGGTAATTTTGGCCAATGCATTACAAGATATGGTCGGATTCATTTCTTCTTTCTCAATGTGATCTTTCACTTCTTGAACCTTTTTCTTCTTGATATGTCCTTCTATCTTGAGAGTTTGAGGAGTGGTAATTCTTTCCAATGCTTTACAAGATATGTTCAGATTCATTTCTTCTTTCTCTGGGGTTGGTTCCTGGTGTATATCCTCTTCTTTTGATGTTTCTTGATCTTTTTCTTCCTCCTCTTCACAATCTATGTAAAATAATTTCTTCTCAACACACTTATGACCTTTAGTGTATTTTCTATCACAAATGTAACAAAGTCCGTTTTCTCTTTTTTCTTCCAATTGTTGTTGTGTAAACCTTGTAGGTTGTGGAAGGCTAGAAGAAAAAACACTTCCATATTTATAGTTTTGAGTGGTAGGATTCCTTCTTTCCATAATTCCACTTTAAATTTTTCTTGCTAACCTGAATGCCTTCTCCAATGAATCAGATTCCCAAAGACGAACCTCATGTTGAATGTTACCCTTTAAAGTCCCTAAGAAGACATCTATCCTTTTCTTCTTTGGAATATCATTTACCCTTATATTTAGTTTTTTGAAATCCTCAATGTGATTTTCCATTGAACCCTTTTGTTTGAGATTTATCAATTGGCTAAAGAAGGTGTTACTCTTTGTATCCTCATAATGTGCTATCATTCTTCCATGAAAATTGACCAAGTGACAAGTGCTTTACGAGAACACAACCCTTTATACCATAAAAATTGATCCTGTTCTAAATATGAAGATGAAATATGTACCTTTTGTAACAGTTTCACCTCATGTAGATCAAAATATTGCTCCATATGTAGTACCCAATTTACCGGATCCTTGCCATCAAACTTCCTCATATTGCCTTTTCTTGATTTTAGGAGCTCGATATTGAAACGACTGTAATTCTGTAATTTTGGATTTTCTAGTTTTGAATTCGTGACATGCAATATCCCTCTGCATCCTCTTTCCATGCCACCAGTTTGATCGAAATTGGATTCTCCAAGAAAGAGTTATGCACAATCTCCCAAGATGACCTGATTATATACCTTTTCAGAAGAGCGAACTTGTATGAGGTGCCACGTGTCACTGTTTTGACCTTTGCATCTAAAAAATATAAACAGGAAACTACAGTCCATCCTCTTTCTGTAACTTCTTACGAAATTTCAATTTGATGCTCAGAGAGAAAGTTATGACACTTGTTTAAGATGTAGTTTGGGAGTCTAAAAAACCCTAACTTCCTCAGATCATATATCCAAAAATCGAGCGAGACAAGATCTGAAATTTGGACCCAAGGTTCAAACCGCTTTCTTCTCAAATGGGTTTTTTTTAGCTTCTGAAACTTTGTAGCTAACAAGTTATTGCAAAACTTCTATGATGGAATGTTTTAGATGAAATTCTGGAGCTTGCAAAAACGCCAACTTCCTCATATCATATCGCCGAAAATATAGTGAGGCAAGATCTGAAATTTGGACGCGAGCTTCAGTGCGATTTTAGCTCAAATGGGTCTTTTTTTTAGCTTCTGAAACGTCACATAAAAAAAAGTTATAGTAAAAGTTCCATGATGACCTGTTTGGAGCAGCGAAAACCTAGAATCCAAAGCTCTGATACCAAATGTTATGAAACCAGCTCACAAAAAGATAGAAAAGATAGATGAACGCCTTATAAATCAACCTCTTTGAGGGGGCAACCTCCCTTACATTAGACAAATGAACAATTCTTGGATGATACAAATGACAAGACCTCCTTTCTATATATAGGAGTCTAAGGGATCATAATATAATCATAGCCGACATAACAATAATAATGTAAGGGAACAATAATAACAATAGTGGGCTTCTATGGGGCACAATAATAGCAATATGGGGACTACATGGGCACAACAATATAATAAGGGGGTTGTACTAATAACAATAAGGGGTTACACTAGTAGTATAGGGACCTAACATAGCATGGAATGATCTGTATACATTTTAAAATGTACGCCCAATAAGTAATGCCGAAACTTTTGCAACACGTAGACCATCGCCAGCTCTTCAGGTTTTATAGTGGAGTAGTTCTTTTCAGACTTTGACAATTTCCTACTGGCAAATGATATTGGGTGATCAATATCACATTCACGAGGCTGGGTCAATACCACACCTAGTGCAATACATGAGGTATCTACATGCACATGGAACTCTTTCTTCCTTACATCCATTCCTTACAAGCTTATTGCCATTTTCCTTGTCATTACCATTCCCCTTCATTTCCGCCAATAAAACCTTGCTTGAGTCAAAGTCCTAGAGTCTAAGTATCATTGAAAAAAACAGCTAGAGGCTTGCATGCCTTAATGGCAAGTACTCTTGCCAATGAACAATGGGAGTACATTAATATCCCTTGTTCGTTGGATCTTGTAGGTGACTCGACCACGACAAATTTATTCGTACCTACAAAGATGTGTTAGGCATCCTGACTCCCATTGGAATCAATGGTGGGAGCTCTTGTGTTGGCTAGGGGCATTCATTAACGACCACTAAGTCAACAACTTCTTGCTATGTTCGACATTGACACATTTAATCACATAGTAAGATTTGTGCCATCGAGCGTTGAAGACTTGAAGACCCATATTTTGTAGCAGATGAAGGCAATTTCCTTTCATTGTTTTTCAGTTTGTCATCACTTGAGGACAAGTCAATAAACAAGGCTGGGGGGGAAATGTAACTTCTATATTTTGTATACCTTCCAAGCCTTATACATTTTCAGCCGCATTTAGCAGCAGATTCCGAACATTCAGCAGAAGATCCAACAACAGATTCAACAGCAGATGTAGCAACAATAAAAGATTCACTTTTTCGATTTCATCCACCATTTTCACAACCAAGTAAAGAAGACTATGAACAACAATTTTTGCAGCCACACGTGCACAACTCTCATCCATTTTTGGAAGGGTAAGTTAAGGTATGATATTTTCTAACTTTTAACCATTAAATTCCTTGAAAAGTTAGAATAATAATTTTTGGAAAAACTTCACTTCCTTTCCTCATTTCACATAACTGCCCAAACCATCCGTTTAAGGGGAAGGATACATTTACATACAAACTTTGTCACATTCATATAACATCCATAATCATATATCACATCCTAAAACCCACTTAGCTTCAAAATATATTCACTATTACCTAAGCATACAAATGGCTTTGTCAAAAGCATTTAAAAGTTAATTGGATGCCAACACAATCATGGTTGTTACACAAGAACCAACCATGATGAATTCCAACAAAAATTCTTTGCAATAAAAATCACATCATCAATATGCAAAGATCATACATTGAATGCAACAAAAAAAATATGGTTGAAACACAAGAACCAACCAAGTTGTAGTTCATCAAAATAACGCTTTGCAAAAGTTAAGTAAATGATATCATGCAGAGTTTAAGCCAAAGCTCAAGTACCAAAAAGTAATGTAATAGATTGCATGAGGACATGCAATACCTTCAGTTTGGGGGTATGTTGGGCTTCAAAATTGTCCTTATTCTCACTCCATTATTCACCAATATCTTCACATTTTACCTTCATGTCACCTCCATTCCACCTCCACATCATTACATTTACCTCATTATTGGGTTATGGCTATGATTTTCCAAAGTTTATTAATTCTTAACATTTTAAAGTGGATTCATGGTTAAACTTTAGAAAATAATATGCTTATACTTATACCTAACAATTAGAATGAGTTTGTTGACATGTGTAGGTACAAAGGAAGCTTCCAGGGTATCTTTATGTGGCCTTGAATGATCAAATTCGAATTTGATAAGATAAGCCTCATGGAAAAGATCATGATCTCATGGAGAAGATCATGGACCTCATGGAGGAGATCATGGAGGATAGGGTTATGTGTCTAGATGGTTGAGAAATGTATGGAACTAAAGAGAGATTAGTGGATCATCATTATGAGTTTGTTATCTCATCCCATTGTATAAATAGGAGTACCTCCTCCATTCCAAAGGGAGGACTCTTGGAGCATGTATCCAATTTATGATGGAATAGAATAAAGCTTCATTTTACATAAATTTCCATTATATAGTTTTAGATATAAATTGTGTTAATGTAGGATATCAATTTATGGAATAACTTGTCACTTTGTTCTTAGGAGAATTGAGCTCACTCTAAAAGGATCAAAGGAACATTTTATTTCATAATAGATCTTATTTCATTGCTTAGATGTTTGAGGATTTGTTTGTGATTGATGAATGAGTTTTAAATTAAAATCTTATCAGCATATGAGAGGATATCCAAGGGTCTAAGTTAGGCTCTCTCTCTCCATTTGATTTGCATGATAATTGAAATTCATTCTTTTGCTTTTATGTTTCAAGTCATTTTTTCTTATGCTTATGAATGAATCTTAGTTTAGTTTGGATTAGTATATGAGGGGACAAGAGACTAAGTTAGTCTTTCTCCCTATTTGAATCTGAACAACAATTAAAGTTCATTCTCTTGTCTTTATTTCAAGTTTCTAGTTTTATGTAATCAATGATTTCTTTTCAATCTATAATACTGTAGGGAAGGACAACCAGGACCTCCTCAATTAGGAGCCTCTTCCCTTGCATATTATATTCAATCGTAAATAATTTAGTTATACATAGAGTTAGTTGCCTACTCCCACATATATTTTGCTGGCATCATCACAAGCTTACGAGTTTCCCTGGTTGATCATTTAATGAAAGCAATTTAAGCAATTAAATTGCCCAACAGATGTCCCATTCAACTGCCCCATGGTGAAGCTCTGTTTCCAAATACTAGTTCATTGGCATTGTATCTAATTTATGATATAAGATGTGCACCCATTCTAGTTGTGGCTCCGTTCCCCAAGCTCTAGTCCACCGCGCCAAATTCTCGTGAGGATCATCCTTCCCAATGTACTTCTTAGTCATCCTAGTATTAGCATATCCAAATCTTAATCTCATCATCCTTCTATATTCCTTTAGACCCGCGAAGTTCTCCTTGTGCGTACCCCACGAATGGACAGGTGTAGCATGCAGTGTCAATTCAAGCGCTTGGAAGAGATCTTCTTCAGGTACTTCCCTTTCAAATTCATCCAAACATAGATCAACATCAATCACACCATCATAATGTGGAAGCTTTCTTACCTCAGTTGAGACACACCGTAGTGATTTGGTCATCATATTGCACCGACGCATAGATACTTCGTGCAACCAATTCTACCAATGCTCGAGCTCTTCATTCGAATCGGAGGTACATGAGCTATCTCGATCCCATGCGATTTGTCCATCTGCAATGGGATTGATCCAAACTTCATCTTGTACCTTGATCTTGTATATATGGTCTAGATCATCCTCATCCTCCACAAAATCACGAACATGTTCAGTATAGCGTGCTCCTTTAGTGGGGTCTAGTGGCACAATAACCCTAAGCACCATCCTTTCAAACGTCATCTTCCGCTGCTTCAGATTAATCACCGCATCCATATTAAAGGCCCAATCAATTTCTAGTAGTGCAGGATATGGGTTACTGTCATCTACTATTTCTATTACTTCAAAATTAGCCAGCGTGCTTGTGCCCTAAATATCTACCATCACTCCATATAAGCACCCCATCGAAATGATATTTTGTTGATTAGCCATGCACAATTGTATAGGAGACCATTGCAGCGTAGATCTCCCCATCCTTTCCCATGTATTCTTAGGTAGCACGTTCGCATCAGACCCCAAATCCAAGATGAATTGGTCCATTTCATATTCTCCTATTTGTGCGGTCAGCCTCATCTTGCGCATTTTCCTCTTCTTATGCTTACCTAGTTTCCTGACAGCGCACTGTTCTGAAGGAGCCTTAGTCTTATCTGCACACTTGTCTATTAGTTCTTCATGTAGGTCTTCAATAAAGTGGCTGACAATGACAGATCCACCTCTTGTACTTCATTGTTCCCAACTGATTTCTCTTGACTCCCTGACGTAGAAGCTTCAACGAAGTTCTTTTTAGCCTCCATAAAAGTTTCTTTAGCTCGGTTGAGGTCAAATTTGACTTCCTTTTCAGCAGCCTTGTGTATCCATCCCTCGATCTCTGGCTTTTTTCCTTATCTTCGTCGGTGGCCATACCACTACGTGTTACTATATTAACACTGTGATCTTCTTCGTGCAGTTCTATCCGCATCATATGGATATTCTACGTAGGCTGCTGGGGTTGTGTCTTCTTTTCTTTCATATTTTCTATAAGGATTGGGAAATCTTCTATCACATGGTCAAACTGTCTGCAATATTGACACGATAGGTGCGTAGGGTTCTAATAGTCGCACGCGAAATGTCCAGCTTCACCACAATTATAACAAATAACTTGTCCACGACCTCTACCAGCCCCTCCTCCTCTTCCTCTTCCATGACCTTGGAATCCTCCACGCGCTGCACCTGCGCTCTGTTCTTGAGGCCAATTTTCTACCTGCATTCGGTAGGTATGGGTTCTATCCATCATTAGTTCATAACTTCGGAAATGGTGCTCATCATGGCCTACAGACTTGCAGAAATTGCAAAACAACCACTGAGGGGTCTGTACAAACTTCTGTGGCAGATGACAATTGTTCGTCGCATGCTATCCTGTAACTTGACATATAGCACACCATGGCATTGCTCCTGTGCTCGGCCCAATGATATTTTCCAGTTTCAGGGGAATAGGCCCTCCCCCAATAAGATAATTATGATAAACTAGGCAATGGTCCTTATCGTGCCCATGGCCCTTGCATTTCAAGCACCAAACTTCCACGCAAACTTTAGGCTAGGCCTCCTTTCCTTTCTTCAGGCTCTGCAACTCTAAGTGCAGGCTTTCCAGCTGCGAGTGAATCTGTTGTACTCTAATGTTTTTATCCTGTACTGGTGAGGCTTCCAACCTCATCGCAATCTCTATAGCCTCCATTTTTGTTTCTATATTTTGTTGTGACAGTGACAATCTTAAGTGTGGTAAGAGCGTTGTGATATACCAATCCTGATGTTGGGAATTTGTAATCACCATATTGGCCTTGTCGGATCAGACATTTCAACCTGTGATCGAAGTTCCAGGACAACTCAGTTACATTTTGTCAAATTTCTTTGAACTCAGTTATCGACTGTGCCTCTGACTTAGGCTTTCTAAATTCTTTATTCAATGCCAAATGGGTTTCTGCCAACATCGCGTTGGGGTTATTAGTGCAGTACTTGATATACCATGTTAATGCTCAGTCTCTTAAGGCCGTGACCAGTTGTGATTTCTTGATGTTATCATTTGTAATTTGTTGTGTTGTCCACACAACACCTGCAACGAAATAGAGTTGTTCAGAGTCTTCGCTCCCTACCCCTTTAAATATAGGCATCTTCATTGAGTTCGCCATGTTGAATGGTGGAAGCAGAGGTGGAGTTGAAGGTGAAGGTGTATGCGGTGGATATGGAGGTGGAGGTGGAGTGGATGGATGAGGTTTTCACAGGATACCCTGCCTAATCAACTATACCGCACTCCAGGGTGTACTTAGGACTGTCCCTTCATCGTCACTCGAATGGGATCCAATTAATGGACTATACTTAGAGCCTGATTCTTTGTTCCTTCTGAAAGGTTTTCCACTTCGTTTAGTTCCAAACATCAAGGTAATGGCATAACCCATTTTTCACATAACAACATCTTAATCCAAGTTTTCAGAGATCATAAGTACTTACCTCGTGGTCCCTTGAAGAGCCTGCACTCTGCTTCACTGTAACTGACAGTTGTATCAATCGTGAATTCAGTCACAAATGCTTCGAGTGTTTGATCAATCCAGTGGTCAATGGCCCGCGTGATATTGTTTTATGAAGCTTCCAAGCGCCTCACCAGCTCTAGAGTCCACACAATAGGGCCGTCAAGTCTCCACGTACCTTGATTGTCCACCAATCTAGACAGCTACTCGTGCAATTTGCTAGGGATGAAACAAAAAATGTTCTAAGTTTTGTTTGAGTATAGGTATCTACTCAACCACTGCTCCTTGGATAACTGTGGATTTCTATTCTCCTGAGTTGCAAATGCGTGTTCCTTTTGATCTAGCCACTTCTCAATTTCCTTCTTGGTAAGGAACCACTTATTCGACATCACACATTCCTCAGCTTGATCCTGGTCCTAGCAATAGAACCATTTGTTGGATTAAGAGGGCCTAACCCAGGGTCAGAGTGATTTGCGCCAACCAACAAAACCCTAACTGCTAGCCCTTTTAGCAACAACCTGTGTAGCACAAGCTGTAGTCTCACCTGAAGCAGTATTAGGGGATTCTAGAACCAAGTTTTTGCATCCAGAGGCCTGTGTGATGGTCTTCCTGACGTTCTTAGCTTAGATCTGCCTTCATGTAGATCTATTCCTTCTGATTGTCAACTACTGCAACTTTATCGAAATGACCTTCAGATCTTCGTGAAGGTGCATGATCGTACTTAACTTGAATAAAAGGTACAGATTCACTACTTCCGTGCAATAAATCATATCCCTAGATCTTCCTTTGCACAGACCTACCCTTTTCAGAATAGTTAATTCCAACAGATCCATTAATACTTCGTGAGGGTAGTTAATTACTCTTATCATGCATAAATATTATAGATCCCACAGTTTCGTGCAATCAATATACTTTAATTCATAGAAAACGGATCACTGAGCGAAGATGCATAAACTTAAATAGAAATAAGGAACAAGGCATAGATGTAATAGATTTGATCCAAAATAGTCTTTATTAGATTTAACATTCAGTTATAGACTCTTTCCACCCTGTGCACTCTGCTGCAGGGGCCCACGTACTCAGATGCAGACTTACCAAGGCTCCGCACACTTAGCTACAGGAGCCTTCCCCTTTCACCTAAGTATAGGAAACAAACCTTTCCTGCCTTAGCACCTTGCCCTTACAATAGTTCTCTATCAAAATTTATTTTTTAAGATTTGCTAAGACTCAACTATGTATAGCCTTTTCAATGCAATACCATGTCCTGCGGCCCACGGGTGAGTCTCAAAACTGACCTATCACCTACCCATACAAGGGACTAATTCCCCTTTGACTTTTACTTAGTTGCATTCTCCACTTCCTTATTTCACAGAGAATTTTACATTCTTTTACAAAAACTATTTCAAAACTATCAAAAATTGACCCTAGGGACCTTATGTCAACATAGGCCCCTTTAGAAAGAACACATTTGACAATATATGGACCTAACCACATTGGCTCGAACTTCCTTGGTCCTAATTTATCAGACTCTTAATCATATAACATAATGAGGTCTCCTTACAAGAAGACATGAGGCTTGACACTCTTGTCATATTGCGCCTTGATACATTTCTTATGGACTTCGTTAGCCATAACGACATCTCATCGGGTTTCATCTAAGCATGTAAGATGTAAGAGATGTTCCTCTTTCACGAAAGTAACAGGGAGTAGTTTGACAACAAGTTTGAGGGATGGAATTTCACATTCAATTGGAAGGATTGCTTCTAGACCATAGACCAATTGGAAAGGTGTAAATCTGGTAGCAGTCCTAACAAAAGTTTGGCATGCCAACAATTTTGCATAAAGAATGAGATGCCAATCTAATTTATGGAACCCTAGCATACATGGAAGCATCATTTTAAGAACTTTATTAATCGCCTCAACTTACCCATTTGCTTGAGGGTAGTAGGGAGTGGAACTTTCATGGGAAATTCCCAACTTGGCAGTTAATTTGGACATCATGTGATTGCGAAAATGTTTTCCATGGATCGTAACTATAGCTTGCAGAACACCAAACCGTGCAATGACATGGTTGAAGAAAAATAAAGTAGTTGTTTTGCTGGTATTGTTATATGTAGGCATTGCCTCGACCCATTTGGTAAAATAATCAACTGCTACGATGATATAGCCATGCCCCCTAGTTGAGTGAGGGTTACATGTCATGAAATCAATAACCCATTTCATAAAAGGACCAACATCGATAACATGATGCAAAGGAGTGGGTGGAGCATGGAGATTTTGATAAAAAGTTTGGCATGCATGACACTTCTGGACAACGAGGATACAATCACAAAATATGGTGGGCCAAAAGTAACCAACACATAGGATCTTCTTTGTGGTGGCATATCCAGATAAATGACCACCACATGCCCCCAGATGGAATTTATTTAATACTTTCTCAGCATCCTCATGGGTGAGGCACCTTCGAAAAACTATATCGATACAATGAAGATAGAGAGTGTCACCGATTATAATATAATGTTTGGCTTGATAATAGATACATCGCTGGTCAAAGCAAGAGGTATCAGACCGGAAAGTTTGGGTCTGGAGATATATGAGAATGTCTCCATACCATGGGTCAGATGACGAAATTAGAAATAGCGACTCATCTGGAATATAATTGTTAGATGTTGTTTCAGCTTCAGAATTGGGAAGGTTGCAAATTAACTCAGCAAAAACTAGGGATTTCTTTGACTTGGATTTAACGAATTCCAAATCAAACTCCTGTAGGATGAAAATACGCTTAGATTATTTGCTCCCCATTAACTTTCATGAGAGGATGTATGTCATGGGGTTACAACCCAAAAACACCATAGTTTTACAGAGCATGATGTAATGGTGAAACCTTTGAAAACTTGCACAAATTCCAAGGCTAACTTCTCGACATGGGTGTACTTGACTTCGGTATCATTGAGATTCTAATTTAAGTAATAAATAGGATGTTAAGTTCCTATATCATCCTCTTGAACCAATACCATAGCAATGGTAGTACTTGCAATGGCGAGGTACAAGAAATAATCGCGTTGGTAATTGGGGGGTATAATAAATATGCCTAAACCAATACATATTTTGAGGTATTGAATGTTTTTTTAGCAGCATCATCCCAATGGAAGGGGACACTTTTCTTTAGAAAGCGAGTAAATCCTTTGGTTAATTTTGCGTAACTAGGAACAAACCTCCGAAGAAAGTTATACTTTCCTTGGAGCCATTGAATCTGAAGGAGGGAAGAAGGAGCAAGCAGATCAATGATCATTGGAAATTTCAAGGGATAATTACAAATTCCTTGTTTTGATACAAAAAAATCTGAGAAGATGACCGAAGCTAACACAAAACACACATTTGTGCAGATTGATTTGAATGTTATAATGTCTACATCATAAAAACATGGCCCTAAGATGCATTGGGTGATCAGCCCGATGTCATGAATGAGAAATAAAATCGCCCAAATAAGGTTGCACAATATGTTTGATGTTGTGGAAGGTGTACTTCATGGCCCTCTGGAATGTAGCCCCAACATTCTTTAATCCGAAAGGGAGTTTTTTGCATGCAAACGTGTCCCAGGGACAAATTAATGCAGTTTTATGTTGGTCTGTGGAAGAATGTTGATTTGATTATAGCCAGAGAAACTGTCCATAAATGAAAATATCTCACAACTGACACAATCATCAATGATTTGGTTGATGAACGAGGTGGGATAGTTGTCCTTCAGACAAGCACAATTTATGTCCTGATAATCGATACACACACGGATTGTTCCCTATTTTTTCATAACAGGAACAATAATAGATGCCCAGTCAGTTAAAGGTACAAGGATGAAACTAGCTCGTAGAAGTTTTTGAACTTCAGCTTTGATAACAATGACCTTCTTGGGATGAATGGGGCGGAGGTGTTGCCACATTAGTTTAGCAATAGAATATGTTTTAATCTTGTGCACAACTATGTTTTGATCGATACTGGACATTTCTTCGTAAGGCCAGGAAAAAACATCTATGAATTCCTAGAATAGGGCTTTGTAATTCTTGACCTCATCTAGAGAGAAAGACGCACCAATATGTAGATTTTCGACAATGCCTGGTTTAATTGAAATGTCGAGAGGGATGGTCTCTTCAATGTTTGTAGTGTCCTATCTAGGTTGCTAGACTAGGCTATATTTATTATCGACCAGGATGCGTAGACTTAGAGGCATGCGTCTACAGTATATAGACATAAAGGATTATTAGCTAAGTGGTTATGATGGTAGGTCACAGGACTTCTTTACGGAAGATTGAGGTATGTTACCTATCACCCAAACACTTAGGTCACTCAGTTAATCTACCTAATTACAACACTGTCATTCAATTCATTTACCAAATTAAAACACTGTGTATCACTTCAAACCAAGATTTCAATATCCTTACAGAGACACTATGCATAAAATCCCTGTTCAACAAATACTCAGCATTCACTAATATTCATGCAAGATAAAGACATACGGAAATTATAAGCATACTTTGAAATGATAACAGAGTTCATGACATTGCTTTAAAAGACAACAAAGGATCGAATCCCTTACAGGATACGATTCACGATCTCAATGATGAACAGTTTAAGCACTATCATAAACATAAACCATACGCATTCTATTGAAATAAAAAACCAATTCTAATTACTGTGCATATCATTTAATACCCTAAGTTGCGAATGAAAAGGAAATGACAGTATACCAGTTTAACGCAGGGCCCGTCTGCGTTTAGAGGTATACTGGACTGTGTTCAATCGATTATAAAATCAACGCAACAAGGAAAAATCGTGACTGCAACCGTGTTCTTGGTATTAAGTTCAAACTCTATTTTCAAACGATACAATGATAACCAACTAACCACTACACAGAACTGTGTTTACATATGTTTTTACAACCCTTACATTTCGAAAACGAATGTACATTCATGATGTGGCTGTTGCCGCTTTTATCATGTCGTGATTTTTAAAATGTTTCTATCCTAAACTGATTTCAAAAAGGAACAAAACTAAATCAATTTAGAATGCTATGCTGTTGCTGCCTTTGTCGCCAACATGCTATACTTTGACCATCGTTGACCGCGCATGTAGGAGGGTCGGTTCTGCTGTAGGATAGGTATTCGTCCATGCTTGGACATTCTACTTTTCATCCCTACCCTTCGCTCTAGCCTAGCTGTCATGCCACATGTCAAACAATGAACCAATTACAAGATGTTGGAACTTCCTATAGTCATTTTACCAAAAATTCCTAATTATTTAACATAAAACTCCTAAATCAATTTCAATGCATTTTAATAACTATAGTACTATTAACTAATCAATTTTCAAGGGATCTAAGAGATGTATGATGGAAAGAGGTAGGCAAATGATATGTTTTAGGAGGAAAAAGGAGGTCATGGGATGGTACCAACATCTCTCCCCGACTTAATGAATTAGCATGTCCTCATGCTAACCTCGAAGTGCTTCCCTTGAACTCTGTCCCTGCATGTACCTCTGCTGCCTTTAGCAATGTATCCACATTCTTTTTCACCTGGGCATCTTTCTGACCATGGAGCTCCTGCTTTAATCTTTTGTATTTTTCTTTGAGGGTCTTCTTCTGGTTGTACCACTTAGTGGCCCATTTACAAATATCCGTTTGCTCAGCCTCAAGTTCACTGATTCGCTCCCTTAACTTTTCATTCTTCTGTTGAGTCTCTTTACTCTGCGCTTGGAGCATCTCATTTTCTTTCTTGATAACTTTTTCTAGCATATTAGCCTCCATGAGTTCTTCCTTTAATTTCTCAATTTGTTTCTCCAGTTTCTTCTGTTTCTTCATGGGAGGTGGTGAACCTTTTTCTTGCCTGTTATTGCTTTCAACCTCTATATCAGCTCCTGGTCCTGGTTGTGAGTGGTCACTACTCTCAACATCCATCGGTATAGGTGCATTGGATTCAAGCTAGTCTTCTTGTAACTGGGCTTTTGGTGCTCTCCTTGTTCTTCTTCAATAAGTGGTGAAAATTTTATCTTGCTCTGCCTTCTGAGCATCCTCTTTTCTCATTTTCCTAGTCCTTATGCTGCTCACAAGTGGAGGCACCTTGCTTGCTTTGGATACTGGGATCTCTTCATCGATATCCTTCATGAATCCTGAGTTCTCCTGCAGTTCTTCTTTGTCTTCTTCATCTTTAATTTGGTTAGCAGCTAAGAACTCCTTCCACGGTTTCCCTCTTCTCTGCAATTCATGCTCAATAAGAATTTTAATTAAGCCAAAGTGATATGGGTTCTTGTCTTCATTTCCCTTCTGCTTTTGGATGGTCTTCGACATCTTGGTTAGGCTTTGCAATAGAAAATATGGTAGACTGATAACACACTGCCTTTTCAAGTGTAGCAGTAGTTTAATATGGTATAGATAGACAATACTGTAACGGCCTTCACAAGTTACGAATTTTTGGAGGATATAGACCATCTCGTCCCAGGGATGCATCAACCAACTCCTTGGGATGCCTTTCTTCTAGTTAACTGATGAGACTCTGGATCTAGACATAAATTGAGTCCATGACTTCTCTTTAAATTGCTTTGTCTTAAAGTACTTCTCCCCTTCTGGGCTGATCCCTATTGACTGGGCTATGGTGTCTTCCGAAACCCTGAATGAGAAATTACCTATCAGGGCTTTCTCTCCATTGAATGTGAAAGCGAATTGTTTGGTAATCTCTTCATTACTTCCATGAAATTTCTCTAAAAAGGGCAACCACTGTATCTCTTTGAGAATTGAGATGCAATCTTCATGATATTGAGAACTATCGAACATGCTCGGCTCGACCCTATTGGTCATTTTGGCAGAGGGTCATGCTCTAACTCTTCTCTGTTTATGTTTTGCAATTTCAACAAAGAAGTTTCAATTTGTTACCTGGTGGTGTCGCTCCCTTAATATCCAGTATGATGCTCGGTTGACTGTCTTGTGACTTTGGTGGGAGTCGAAACCGAATGGTTATATTTCCCTCTTGTGGCGCTCACTGCTTTCAATCCTTACTGTGGAAGTCACGGGAGTCAAATGCCAGCGTGAAATAACTGAGAATGATGGTGAAATAACCAACTACACTTACTTCATAGCGTATTCATCTTTTGGAACAGAGGAATGGCTGTACCGCTTGTATAGATGCCATCATAGGAGCGCTGGAAGCGTATATGCAATACTGGGGTATGATTTCAGGGAGTCCTCTGAATCATTTGGCTACGTCGGGTGGTGGAATCATAATTCGGCCGTGTGGGATACAATGAATAGGCCCGCTTTAACATTTGTTTCTTTCCCTTTTAAAAAAAAAAAACAATTCACCACGTGTCCTGCTTCTATTGGTACTCGGCCAAATGGAAGATGTTGGTATGGCTGTAGGATGCGATTGGCATAACAAGGTTGATATGAAAAGGGGTAATGGATTTAGAGGTATGAAATAGGTTGGAGTATGAAAGATGATAAGAATTAACAGTGAGATAAGGGATGATGGAAAATGTAGTGCCCTTGAAATCGATCATAACAGTCACAGTCATTAAATTCAACATTAAAAATTAATCTAAGAAATTAAATGTTAAGAATAAGGAACACATTACACTTTTGTTGGTTGTTGTTGCATTGGCATGCTGAGTAGGACTAGTCTCTTTTGACTATTCTTTGTTGTTCATAACAGGTCCCCTGAGATAGATTCGAATGCAACAGGTCCCTCTGAGATCTTGAAGATGTTCATGCAGCTCCTTTGAAATCCAGAGAAGGAATTATATGCATACAGGTTCCTTGATCTTGGGTATTTGATGGAGTCTTGGTGCCCAACAACCTGTGGATCCTTGTAAAAACTTGATGAAGCTTTGTTGAAGTAACCCTGAAGTAACAGTCTCTTAACAGGTCCCTTTTATGTGTCTTAAACAGGTCCCATTACTGTTGGTGTTGGTAGCATGGTCTTTTGGACAAAACAGGTCCCCTTGCATAATGTTTATAACCAGGTCCCTCTGAGATAAAACAATGACAAAACAACTTCTTTATTGAAATCTGGAATGCTGGAACAAACTGCTTTGGAAATTTACAGTGAGGAGATGAGATAAGAAATCTTTAAGAATTTACAATGGAGAAAGAACAAAATGTTGATGCTTCTCTCCCCCACTAAGGTTTTGACTTGTCCTCAAGTCATTATTCAGTTGATAAATCAAACAGTGAACAAAAGAAAGAGAATTCTTACCCGCCAACGAATTGGTTTTCAAGTAAGAATTCGGGGTTAGAGTGTGCCAGAGTCTGGTTTTCACATCTAACCCATTGTTATTATATTTTTTTTTATTTTTTAGATTTTGTTTTGTTTGTTTTTATTTTTTAATTTTCTTTTTGAATTTCTAAATTGAAAGGAAATGAACTAAGGCAGGGATACTGCAGCTGAAGGCTGCATTATCTCAACCTCTCTTTGTTGAGATACTGTTTGGAGAAAATCTTGCTTGCTGATGGGCTTAGTGTATAGTTTCAGGCGATGACCATTGACAGTAAAGGAATGACCTTCTCCATCAATAGTTTTGAGCTTGAGTGAACCATTGTCGTAAGCCTGAATAATTTGGTATGGGCCCATCCAATGGGTGGTAAACTTGGCTTTATGATCTCTGAATTTAGAGTCAAAAAGTAAAGCCCAGTCACCTTCCTTGAACTGCTTCTTCTTGATATGTGCATCATGCCATTGCTTTCTTTGTTTTTGCATGAGGATTGTGGTTTCCTCTGCTTGTTGCCTCATTTCATCCAGCTGGTTCAACTGCTGAATTCTTTCTTGTTGTGCTTGGTCCAAGTCAATTTGCAAATCTGCAGCCAGTTTAAAAGTATGTATTTGAAACTCAATAGGAAGCATTACCTCTTTGTCGTACACCAACTGATATGGTGTAAATCCTGTAGTATCCTTCCACGTAATTCTGTAAGCCCAGAGTGCATCTTTGAGCTTCTCTTCCCAATTCTTCATGTTCATTGCCATAGTTTTAGTAATGATCCCTTCCAAGGTTTTGTTTGTGGATTCCACCTGCCCATTGGCCTGTGGATGGTAAGGTGTGCTTCTCCTATGCTTGATTTGGTATTTGTCTGTGATGTCCTTCACTAGTTTTGAGGTGAATTGAGTACCTTGATCAGTCACTATCTCCCTTGGTACTCCATACCTTACAAAAATCTCTTCAAAAAGGAAATTTACCACTGTGTGTTCGGTGGCTCTAACCAGTGCTTTGGTTTCAGCCCACTTTGTGACGTAATCAGTACATACTAAGATGTACTTCTTACCATTGGAGGTTGGGTTAATGGGTCCTATAAAGTCTAGAGCCCATTTTTCAAATGGCTCTAGGTGAACTTGGGGCTGAAGGGGCATCTCGTCTGTAGCTGTTGGCCTGCCCATTCTTTGGCAGCTGTCACAACTCTTCACATACTTCTTATCATCCTTGAAAATGGATGGCCAGTAGTATCCAAGAGTAAGAACTTTGAATGCTGTCCGCTTAGCTGTAAAATGCCCACCACACGGTTCATCATGGCAAGATTTTAAAATATCAATTATCTCATCATTTCTTACACATCTTCTAATGATCATATCATAACCATTGTAAAATAAATTGCCATTAAGCCATGAATATCTAGCAATTTGTTTGACTAGTCTCTTCTTTTCCTTTGCAGTAAAGTGTGGAGGTTTCCTTCCTGTAGACAAATAATTGGCCAAATCAGCATACCAAGGATTTACTATGGAAATTGCAAATAAATTTTCATCTGGAAAAGAATCTTCAACCGGAACAACCTCACCTGGATTTTGCAGTCTAGAAAGAAAATCTGCCACCTGATTCTCTTTACCTGGTCTATCTAACACTGTGATGTCAAATTCCTGTAACAATAATAACCATATGGTAACTCTGCCACTAGTTATTGGTTTATTCATTAAATGTCTAATGGCAGAATGATCAGTATGTACAAAGACCTCATAACCAGTTATATAATGTCGGAATTTATTCACAACATATATGATAGCAAGTGTTTCCTTTTCTGTGACTGTGTAGTTTGACTCTGCAGGTGTTAGATTTTTGCTAATGAAATAAATGGCATAATTACAAGATTCCTCTTTTTGGCCTAATGATGCACCCACTGCAGTGTCAGATGCATCTGTAAAGATATGAAATGGTAGGCTCCAATTAGGCCCTCTTAAAACTGGTGCGGTTGATAATTTCTTTTTGAGTACTTCGAATGCTTGTTGGCAGTTCTCATTCCAGTTGAAAAGTACATCTTTTGTTAGAAGTTTAAACAAAGGTAAAGCTATCTTACTAAAATGTTCAATAAACCTTCTGTAATAGCTTGCATACCCAAGAAAACTTCTTACCTCTCTTTGATTCTTTGGAATTGGCAAATCAACAATGATCTGGATCTTTGCTGGGTCAACTTTGATGCCTTGAAAAGAAATATAGTGGCCTAATACTATCCCTTCGTTTAACATCATAAAGCAATTTTCATTGCTCAGAGACAGATTAGCTTCAATACATATTTTCAAAACTCTTTCAAGGTTCTCTAATGCATGTTCAAATGAATTGCCGTACACTGAAAAATCATCCATATAAACTTCAACACAATCATGAAATAAATCAGCGAAAATAGCTAATACAGCTCTCTGAAATGTAGCTGGAGCATTGCAAAGTCCAAATGGCAAAACATTGTAAGCATAAGTGCCCCAAGGATAGGTGAATGTGGTTTTGTCCTGGTCTTCTGAGGCTATCCTGATCTGGTTGTAGCCACTGAAACCATCAAGAAAAGAAAATGATGATTTCCCAGTTAGGGTGTCTAACACTTGGTCAATAAATGGTAGTGGGAAATAATCTTTGAGCGTTTCTTTGTTCAGTTGTCTATAATCAACAAAAATGCGCCACTTACCATTTTTCTTGGGCACTATAACCAATGGGGATACCCACTGACTGTCAGAAATAGGATATATAAAATTAACTCTCAACAGTTTTTGCAATTCTTCTCTGACAATATCCTGGAGCATGGGGTTCATTCTTCTCTGTGGTTGCCTCACTGGTTTGATAGTACTATCTGTGTAAATATGGTGAGTGCATGTGTCAGGGTGAATCCCATGCATATCGGTGTAGTCCCAAGCAAATGCTTTCTGGTATTTTCTCAATAGTCGAATCAATTTCTCTTGCTGAGATGAGTCTAGGTGATTGCCTATGTTCAGAGTTTTCCCTGGACTAATCTCTATGATCTGACTCTGTGTGTTGGTGATGGATTGAATTGGAAAAATGTCGTGAAATGTGGTTTGCAAAGATTGAATGGTGCATGTTTCCTGAAAATTTTGGGCTAAAAGTACATCTGCAGCATGATATTGGTCATTTCTCAAATTTTCGGAACTATCAGGTTGAGAAAGGAATAATTCTACCAAATCATTATTGTCTTGTTCTTGGAAATCATAGATTTGGTCAATGCTAAAAACAGATTGTACTTCTTCTTTATCTTTGAATTTATCATCAAGCCACAAATTGTGTGTTACTGCTGGTGATTGTGCTAATGGATAAAGAGTGAGTTGTTTTCTTTCGGTCCCTCTTGAAATGATCATGTTGCCCGATCGACATCCTATGAATGCATCAGCAGTCGCTAACCATGGTCTACCAAGGATGATAGGGTTCCCTCCTAAATTGGATTTGGGTTGAAGAACGAAGAAATCCACTGGATACTCCCAAGAGTCCAGTGAGACAATTATGTCCTCCAAAATCCCTTCAGGAATCACTTTAGACCTATCAGCTATTTCTAGAACAATCGTTGTATGTTGCAAATTTATGAGTTGGAGTGTTCTCATGGTTTCAAGAGTCATGAAATTGATTGCGGCCCCAAGATCTATCAAAGTGTTTAGAATTTGTATGTTGTTAATGATGGTGGTCACTTTGGGAATGCCGGGATCAACATACTTTTCCATAGAGATGGTATTGGTCATAAGGCCTGCTAAATGTCCTATAACATGAATGGTTTGAGGATCAATCCTTTTTCTAGTAGGCTTCTTGAGGCACATGTCTTTGATGGCTTTAGTATATATGGGAATGTCTTTTATAGCTTGCAGCAGTGGAATTTTTTTGTAGACATTCTTGAGTTCATCTAAGACATCCAACGGTGGTATAGACAATGGAGGTTTTATTTGGACCAATCGGTCTGGAAAAGGTGGATGCAATGGTTGCATCTGCTTATCTTTGGTATCATCGTTTGGTTTTCTTTGATTTGTCATTTCATTTTCATTTTCTGTGTTTTCTTCTTGCTTATCTATTATTGGAGAATCTTTGTGGAGTACCCTACCAGACCTCAAGTTGATATTTTGCAAGGGTAGTGTGGGATATGAAGTTCCCTCTTATACATTGTAGGCTGGCCTCTCTGCTCTGTTATTTGGATTTGGGACAGTTTGAGCAGGAATTTGAGTAGGTCTGGGAGGTTGTGAGTTAGCTGGAAATTGCAGTTGTGGTGGATTTATTGGTGGAGGAGCAGGCAGTGCTTGTTGAGTAGGTTGAGGCTGATAAACAATTTGCTGAGGATACTGCTGATATGGTTGAGAATGTGATGAATACGGCTGATGGTATTGTTGATATGGTTGTGAATATGGTGGGTATGATTGAGGATATGTATGATAGGATTGAGAGTACTGTTGAGACGGTATCCATTGTTGCTGTGGGTGGTTTTGGTGCTGCCATGGCATGGGTACATTCCATGAATTCTGTGCATACATTTGATCATTTACAGGAAATTGCAAATTTTGATTTGGAAACATACCTTGAGGTGCTGGCCTTGGCTGCCATGGTCTCTTTGTGTCCATGTAATACACGTTTTCCATCTCTGCATTAGTTGCCATATTACAGTTCTGCAAAACCTTAACTTTAGGACAATTAAACATATCATGATGTTTAGTACAGAAAGCACAAACTTGGATGTTTTCTAGTGGGCAGTGTTTTAATGCATGTTTCTTCCGGCATTTTAGGCAGAAGATAGCCATTATCTGATCTTCATCTTCTTGTTTCTTCTTAGCTTTTAGAGTTTCAATTTGGTTCCCTAGGGTGCTTAACAGATCTGTTTTAAACTCTTCTAACAGATTCCCTATTTCAGCCCTTGTGACACTTGCTGAGGCAGATTTTGTGACTTTGGATGACAGGGTTCTTTTTCCCATTTTAGCTTTGCTCCTTGAATACTTTTCGCATAACTCAGTGATTTCTTCAAAGGGTAAGGCAGAAATGTCACCTTTGCCCATCAAGTTAAGATCATCCATGTATTCTTCTCGGATACCTTTCAAGAATATTGTGCGGATCAGATCAAGAGGCATAGTTCGGTGTTTGGATTTTTGTAAGTTGTAGACAAACCGTTCTAAGTATTCCTCTAAGGTTTCATCCTCTTGCTGGATCATTCTAAAGATATCATATTTAGAATCTTTGGATCTACAATAAGGTTGATATTTCCTTAGAAATATTCTTCTCATGCCATCCCAATCAACTATAGCATGCTCACCAAGCCTCATGAACCATCTTAAGGCTGATGCCTTTAATGTCACTGGGAAGAGTCTAAGCCTATGGGCATCATCTGTATAGCCATATGTTCGACATACAATGTCAAACTCGAACAAGAATGAGTCTGGATCTTCCGAAGCCATACCATAAAAGTTTGGTAGCACGGATGGAGGTATGTTTTTCATTTTGATCTCATCATCTTCTTGTGGTTCATGTATAGGAAACTTAAAAGTTGACTCTTCTTCATCTCTCTGTCCGTGATTTGGTACTGATCCAGCTCCTTCCTCAGCCATTCTAATAGGTCTCTCTGTGTCAGTGTCACTTGTTTGAAAGAGGAGATTAAAGAAAGATTGTTCGGTCACTGTGCTACTTTCTCCTTGTGTGGAAGATCTAGGAAAGTGCTTCTTCTGCGATTTATGTGTTAATAAAGTTTGCCTTTCGATGAGAGTAAGTCTTTGTCCTGACTTTTGTTTTTCCTCTAATGCTTGGATGGTGACTTCCTCAGCTGCTGTTGTATTCCCTAAAGAGTCTGCTCCTGATGATGATGGGTTAGTTTTTGGATGGTGGGGGGTTTTTATGAATCTACCCTGATTGTCCCTAAATCTAGGCATAAATGAACATGATTTCTAACTGTGTTTTTGCTCGTTTTTGTTTATTGAATTTTTTTTTTCTTTTTAAATCCTTTAAGTACGCCTCCCTGGCAACAGCGCCAAAATGTAGTGTCCTATCTAGGGTGCTAGACTAGGCTATATTTATTATCGACCAGGATGCGTAGACTTAGAGGCATGCGTCTACAATATATAGACATAAAGGATTATTAGCTAAGTGGTTATGATGGTAGGTCACAGGACTTCTTTACGGAAGATTGAGGTATGTTACCTATCACCCAAACACTTAGGTCACTCAGTTAATCTACCTAATTACAACACTGTCATTCAATTCATTTACCAAATTAAAACACTGTGTATCACTTCAAACCAAGATTTCAATCTCCTTACAGAGACACTATGCATAAAATCCCTGTTCAACAAATACTCAACATTCACTAATATTCATGCAAGATAAAGACATACGGAAATTATAAGCATACTTTGAAATGATAACAGAGTTCATGACATTGCTTTAAAAGACAACAAAGGATCGAATCCCTTACAGGATACGATTCACGATCTCAGTGATGAACTGTTCAAGCACTATCATAAACATAAACCATACGCATTCTATTGAAATCAAAAACCAATTCTAATTACTGTGCATATCATTTAATACCCTAAGTTGCGAATGAAAAGGAAATGACAGTATACCAGTTTAACACAGGGCCCATCCGCGTTTAGAGGTATACTGGACTGTGTTCAACCGATTATAAAATCAACGCAACAAGGAAAAATCGTGACTGCAACCGTGTTCTTGGTATTAAGTTCAAACTCTGTTTTCAAACGATACAATGATAACCAACTAACCACTACACAGAACTGTGTTTACATATGTTTTTACAACCCTTACATTTCGAAAACGAATGTACATTCATGATGTGGCTGTTGCCACTTTTATCATGTCGTGATTTTTAAAATGTTTCTATCCTAAACTGATTTCAAAAAGGAAAAAAACTAAATCAATTTAGAATGCTATGCTATTGCTGCCTTTGTCACCAACATGCTATACTTTGACCATCGTTGACCGCGCATGTAGGAGGGTCGGTTCTGCTGTAGGATAGGTATTCGTCCATGCTTGGACATTCTACTTTTCATCCCTACCCTTCGCTCTAGCCTAGCTGTCATGCCACATGTCAAATAATGAACCAATTACAGGATGTTGGAACTTCCTGTAGTCATTTTACCAAAAATTCCTAGTTTTTTAACATAAAACTCCTAAATCAATTTCAATGCATTTTAATAACTATAGTACTATTAACTAATCAATTTTCAAGGGATCTAAGAGATGTATGATGGAAAGTGGTAGGAAAATGATATGTTTTAGGAGGAAAAAGGAGGTCATGGGATGGTACCAACAATGTTCGACAAGTTCTTCTTAGAATCGACATCATAAATGGATGCGAAATTTGTAGATAACTCAATGATATTGTGTTGATGGAGTTCATTAAGACCGTCCTCGAAGGAATCTGGAAAGGAGGAACGATGATGATGAGCATCCCATGGTGCATCATCTAGCATCATGATCTCCATGATGCTCTCATTGGTGGAAAATGTATGAGATAAAGGATCAGACAACGTACCATAATATAAAGAATGATCAACCTAATTGATCGAAGAGGAAGGACTAGAATAGGATGTTCAAGCCGAATGGATGGCATCGTAATCATTATCAACGAGGTTGAGTGGCATACGGTCACCAAAACTTATGCTATTAGATTGATCTGGTACTACCCATGGATTAGCTAGAGTAGTAAAAGAAGAAATCATATTAATATAGGCAACCGAAGTCGATTTATCAGGCAATTGGGGAGGAGGAAGTGAAAAGGTTCCCATGTGAAAGGAATCCTTAAGAAGTCGGTGAGGGGTTTCCCCCCATGAGAGGAACACTTCCAGTAACTAAAGAATCAACAACAAAGAAATTGAGTTGATCAATGGCTATGCTACCACCTTTATGAGGAAAAAAGATCATTCAAAAGTATGTGTAAACAACAACAACCATGGCATAGACCCATGCGCGACCTAGTAGAAGATTATAATCTAGAGGTCCGTCGATAACTTAGACTTCTACTGATATAGTATTTCCACCTAATTATACCACTAGAGACTTCAAAATCCCACATGGTTTGTAAGTTCTTCCATCAAAATCTTTTAAAGTGGTTGGTGACTGGCTTAATTGGGGAGAACCAATAGCCTTCTAGTAAGACAGGGACATAATACAGGTTGAGGAACCTTCGTCCACAATGGAACGATGAATATTTTTACCACGAACAACAACTTGAATCATGAAGGCTAGCTGAGTTAGAAGTCGAGGTGTATGGTTTTCATGGTTAAAGACTACTAGGTTGGAATCCAAAGAATCAATACATCTAATTGTCGAGATAAAAGCCTTCTTTTGGTTGGGGAAATTTTGCAACACCTCAAGAGTGGACATAGCTAATGGGGCCTAAGCTAGGTCCTCAACTATGTTATAATTTTGAGCAACTCTTGCGCGAGGGTTGAATGTCAATTTATGAATAACACCCTTGGGAGGCTTAATCGTTAATTCAATAGGTACGACATTTGGAGTAGAGTCTGGTGGAGATGCGATCAAACTGGTAGGTTGATCAATAGCCTGACCGTTTGAAGGATTCATATTACCATAGTACTTACTTCGAGTAGTCACCAAAATATTGTTTTTAGGCTTAGTAGATGAAAGAATTAAAACCAAATTAGAGGGAGCAGGGTCCCGGAAAACCAAATTGGTCTTCTGATTTTGGAATGGGCATGTCAACACAACAGGTGTAGCAGAGGATTTAAGGAATTGATTCATCCATGCTTGGTGTGGAAAATCATGAGTGAAATGCTCCTCATTACAAATTAGACATGGGTAACGAGGTTTCCTCTTCTCTTCAGGAGACTGATTGTTTTGTTTATCCCGTGGACCATTATATTTCTTCTTCTCTCCTTTTCCTTTCTTCTTACTTCCTGGTTGTGGATATTTTCCTTTAGATGATTGAAAGAGATTGATCTTAGAAGTAGAAGTTGCAGGAGTGAAGGAGGGTTTTGAGCAACGACAACAAGAGTTAAACTAGATGGTTTACTCATCGACTGTTGGTTGGTAGAACCAATCACGCCATTAACAGCTTGTGATTCTTTACTAGGAGTTTGAGAAACAATATTAGTAGGTTACAGAGCATCAGGTATCTAATCATACAATGTGCCAAATTGGGTATAAATCAGATCCAAGTACTAGGCATGAGCGATTACCCGTTCTTCGGTTATAACTCCGCCTTTGTCTATGTCTTCTATTATAGATGGAAACAGAGACTTTATGAACCATTCATCTAACAATTGATTAGGAACAAAAGTCTTAACCAAACGACAACGACGTCGCCACTCATGAATATGATCAGAAATGTGAGTGGCCTTGCTCTGTTTGAAATTTGCTAGGAGTTTGGTTCTAGTTTCATATTTGATGGGTAACTGGAAATGTGTTAGGAATGTAGTAGCTAAAGTTGTTAAACAAATCTCAAGGTAATTCTATGTACCATTTAGTTGTCGTACCAGTGAGTGTACACTAGAAAAGACGCAAATGAACAAAATCATCATTGAGGGAGTTCGAAGAACACCACAAATGATATGTCATTAATATATACCTGGATGGGTCTTCTCCAAGATTTCCATTGAGTTTTGGAATATCAGAAGGAAACATAGTAGGAATAACCGACCACCAAGGATAACGAGCAATGGGATTGTTGGTGAGCGTGGTCAAATCCGACAATTTGAGAGTTTCCATGAATGGAAACTACTTGTTAAAGTCTGGTGGAGGATATCTTGGATAAGAAGGGATAGCTTGAGTAATAAGTATTTGTTTCCTAGGATAGGGAGGATTTTGATAGCCAGTATACACATAACCTTGCTATCCAGTTCCAGGATGACCTTGCAAAGGTTGGAATGACTGAGTTTGGACTTGTTGACCATAAGGCATATGAGGTATACCTTGATACGGTGGATATGGTTGCCCGATGGGATTTTTCATCATCCCAACATAAGATGGATTCAATTGTGGTTGTGTCTATGCCATAACATACACATTCTAATCCATCTAAAGTTGAGGAATGGCCTTCCAAAAGCTTTGTGATAGTAAGTTACCTTGAAGAGGCTGGGTATACATGGGTTGAGATGCGCCAGATACCGACAAAATGGGTTGAGTTAAAGGTACAACCTATAAAGTTTGGCTCACATTCATTTGAGTTTGGATAGGTTGAGACATGGTTTGTTGAACATAAATCTGAGGGGTAGATGGAATAGGTTGAGAAGCTAAAGATGAAGCCACAACTGAACCAGGTTGAATAGGAAAAGTAGGTTTCCAAACACTAACAATCATTCCTGAATAAGGAGGACTCATTTGAGGTTGAGCACTAATTTGAGGAGATGTAAATGAACCTACAATAGGTTTCCCCCTATCGAAAGAGGAGGGTAATATAGAGGAAATTTGCCCCAAGTGGAGGGTAATATAGAGGAAATTTCCCCCAAGTGGAGGGTAATATAGAGGAAATTTCCCCCAAGTGGAGGGTTCCCAATAGGAGATGGATTGGGATTTTATAAATAACCATTTCCACTAACATAAGGGCCAATATGCAAATGAACGGTAGGTGTAGATGGGGTAAGAGGAGCATACTATGTAGCACTCATTAACAAAGTTATAGAAATAATTCCTTTTGTAGATGTCATGGGAGAGGTCCATGGACTAGATGCTGAACCAAAGAAGGTACCAGATAAGGATTGGTAACCAGGCGAGACAAACTGGCCACCATATAAATGTGCCTCTGGTGTGGTTACAAACATGGATGAGGTTGCAACATGGCTTATCTCAGCCATGGTAGAAGATACAAGCTGAGAAACCAAATCAGACTTAGTCATGGTTAATCCCAAAGATGATTGCTAAGAGAATCTCAAAGGTGAGTTGAAAGGAAAAGAATTAGACAAAGGAGGTTGAAATGGAGTATGAGGAGACAGAAAAGGATGGGATTGATAAAAATGATTCCCTTCTCAAATGGGAGAGGAGGGTTGAGGCTCTTCACGTGGAATCTCTTCAGTACTCATAAGACCATGTGGAAGGGGTTCATCGTCGAGTCCAAGATATATAGTTTGGGGTTTTGTCTAAGACAATGGAAGAGAATGATAAGGTCCTGAAGTGATAGGTGAAGATAGTTGAGGTATCTCAGGTTGTATAACCTCGGGTTGAGTTGTATTTGACTTGGGAAAGTCAAGTTCAATAATCTCAAGTAAAGAGATTTTAGGTGCTTCGATATCGACTATGTTAGAGTCACTAGCTAATGGAGAGGTAATCTCGGGCTCCATACTCATAGGAAAAGATTATTTTGGTGGATCTATCTCAAATGGAGGACCATAAGTAATAGCCCCTGAAGTATTGGATTCAGTAGTCTGTGTTTTCTTATGCTTCTGATGACGTCCAGGAGTTGCCTCTGGTGGAAGAGGAGGTTTATTTTTCATTCTATGTGAATGACAAGGTAAAGGGCCTTGTTCTTCCACGATGCATTAATAAATTTTAACAATTAACACACAAAATAAATCAAAGAGGGTAAACTAGGCATACAAGTTTACCAAGCAACTGTGAACTGCAATAGACATCCTTGGAAAACCAAGGATTTATGTACGGACATGAAATATCCCTGAATGTTGTGTTCGGTGTATCAAAGTGTACAAGGCAGTCAAATCGGTTACCTAAGGCGAGGATAACAACCTATGGTGGACTTCCAAAATATACTCGACAGTACGTAGAAGTGTGGTTCGTGTTAATGTTATCTAATGCATAACCATACAATGAGATGTTCCCATATACTTTTCATGCATGGAACACCATCCAATATACCCAGAGGTGCATGGAGAACAATCCAATACACTTACATACATGGAATGTGATATCACTCCTGGACTGCAACGTTGGAAAAAATGACAACTCCTATGTTTAAATACGTAGAAACACGTCTCTAGCCTAGACCTCTAGATGTTTGCGTTAATGTTACGAATTCTCCTTAGGTTGATTCAGTAAAAGTTTATCTTTATTTAAGTTTCGGTTTTTAGGGCTCACCACAAATTTCACCCGAATAATCTAAAATGCAAACTAGCATGATAAAATGAAACTTTTCATTTCAATGAAAATCTATATATGGTAGGGAAGAGAACAAAGAATATGCAACATAAAAGAAGCAACAAAAAGTTCTCAAGCAATTCCCATAATGCAACTATTTCTAACCACAATTTTCACTCGCAAAACCCTAGATGCAATGCATAATGCATAATATTTTTCTTTTCAATTCCACTTAATTTTCAGATGAAAACTAAGATATTCGCCTAATCAATGATAAAAAAAACTTTTCAAAACGATGACTGAAACACTAATTATTTCAAGCAATCCAATGATCAAGAAAGCAGTTCACTAATGATCTAATGACAAGAAGAAAGTAAAACTCAAACAAATTTTTATCAAAGGCACTCAAAACCAAAAGCAAACCAGATGAAGGCTTTTGAGAGGGCTAAACACACTAAGTGACACAAGGAGGACCAACTAGAATCAAGTCAACCAGAGAGCAAAGCATCAAAAGGATTTTTTTGCAGGAAACAAGGGTCAGTGCAAGTGAAAAGAGGCTACAAGTGCTCTGGAACGCAAGTACAGAGAAGGCCAGGGTGCTCGGCACTGCTCTATCAGCAGACTAGGGGGTGCATTGATAAGGGAAAAGGGATTTTCTAACACAACAAGTCAAATGCAGCTGAATGAAGGGTCTTCCTAGGGTAAATTCAAGCCGAGTGAGACATTGAAAGTGTTATGAAGAGGTGTAACAAAGGAAAAAGTGTAGGAAACCACTAAGGGAATGAATTGATCCCCATTATATAGAATCTATGACTATAGATAAAAGTATCTTCCCTACACCTAGTGGCCTGGTCTATAACAACGGAAATCAAAGACTATAAATTTTTTATTAGAAGAATTGGAGAATGGAAAGATGCTTACTTGTGATCCATCACAAGCTCTCCTCTCCTCTTGGCTTGTCAACTCCAACCGTAGCTCCAAACGCTATAATTAGAATCTGCATAAACAAACAACACAAGCCAAATATCTACAACATCTATGTAGCATTATCTAATCATCCTATTCAATGGATCATCATAGCATTGAAACACATGTTTATGTAGGAAAACTGTAAACTATTTGTATTAATATGAAAGGGAGAGAATTTACAACCAAAAGTGGAAGCTGATCTTGTAGAGAACCTCCCATGTTGACTTGTCCTTCCTCACCACAACCATAATGCATGGGAATGATATCTCTCTTATTATCAAAGAAAAATAATAAGGGTATGATTAATCTACAAAAGCAGACCTCTAGCTTGTGGATGGCAGCAAAGATATAGGAGATGATGGTAGTTTAAGAATTATTATCTATTTACCAATCTACACTTAAGATCCACACTTAATGGGAAGTTGAGCTCAATGGATAAGAAGGTGAAAACTCCAAGGTAGGGGAGATAGGATTCAAAGTTCTTATCCAAGGTAAATAGTTGTAACAACTCCTAGAAGCTTCTTGAAGTGTAAGCTTCAAGATTATTTTTATTTTCACTAAATTTTCTTGATCAATGCACCCCCAACAAGGGAAAACCAGCTCTAATCAGAGCAGGTGCATAACTGAGCAACCTGCCACTCAAAGCGGGCCCCTAAAGGGCCAAGGTGCATTGGGCCTCAAAAGCACTGAAATGAAGAAATGAAGGTCAAAAACTAAGGGATTTGAGAGAATCATGCTTAGGACTTTGTGTAGGGATTATGACAATGTGTTCATGGATGGTGATGGATCTAGTTTGTATGCCTATTGACTAGATGTGACAAAATGGTCTATAACAACTAGGTATGTATATTTTGTAAGCTTTAGAATTTTCACAATAACCAACAAACGTACCTTTCCTACTTGAAGCCTCTATCTTGTTCCTCTTTTCCGTTGGCACATGAAAGTAGACATGCCCAACCTTGGGCTTTTCACTAGCTAAACTTCTTCAAGAGTCTTATTGTTTAAGGCTTGATGTGGAGATATATTTTGGACATAAACAACATCGTTAGTAACTTCTCCCCGTATAAAATTTGGTACCTTTTGATCATGCAACATAGCTTTTAATACTTCCATGATAGTTTTTTTCTTTCTTTCAACCACTAAATTTTGTTCTAAGCTATAGTGAACTCTCCTCCATTGTCAGATTTGAAGATTTTGATATGATTTCTAGTTTTTTTTTCTACCAGAACTATGAAATATTTGAACATGTTAAATTCTTGACTTTTGTTTTTCGAAAATAAATTATGTGTCTTGTAAGAAAAAACATCCAGAAAGATTATATAATACAACTAGCCACCAAGAGAAGTTACATGCATAGATCCACATAAATTAGAATGTATAAGATGAAGTACATGACTGGTTTTGCTTTTTCTTGAAAGGAATGGTCCCTTTACATGCTTTCCACTTGCACACATTTGGCAGACCCCATCATGATCCACTCTAATCATAGGCATTCTAGAAACCATCTTTTTCACATGAGGCAATGCTTTATAGTGCAGATGAGTGAACCTTCGGTGCCAATGTTCACATTGATGATTGTTGTCATGAATCAATGCATGGATTGGTCTTCCATTCAATTTTTAAAGACCTTCAGATCTTGATCCTAGGATGAAGGAATCTCTCATGCTAGATCTCATTGGATAATTGAGAAATTTTCCATTTATGAAAGCAACTTTCATTCTTTTGTCTTCTAAGGTAGATATAGATACAAGATTCTTTTTCAAACCAGATACATACAAAAATTCTTGAAGAGATATAGTTTTACGTTGATCTAGATGCAAAGAAACAGAACCAGATCCCTTTACAGAATATGTAGATTTATCTCTAAGAATGATTTCCATATCCATCTCCCTCTCAACCAAATTTGAGAGAACTTCTTTATTAGCAGTAAAGTGTCTTGAAGCACCACTATGAACCAACCAGTTGTCATAAGAATCTACAAGAGAGGGACTAGAAAGAGAAGAAACAAGAAATTATTGTGATTGTGTTTGAGCTGCATTATTATCATACCTTGAGTTCCTTTAACTCTTGGAAGTGGTAGCTTTGTTTACAAACAACAGGAGCTTCTATTATTCTTATATAATTAGATATGAAATTATTGCTACCATTGTTGTAATTGGATCTTGGTGCTCTTCTATTTTTTGTATAGTCATGAGCATAGTGACCATGCTTATGGAAATTGTAGCATTTAACTTTTGATAAGTCCCTATTCCATTTATAGGAACTGTTGGATCTAAGAGCAAGATTTCTTGAAAAGTCATGACATCTTTTTCCTTTTTACTTCTTGCCTTGGACAAATAAGGCAGTAGGTTCCCCCTCTTCATATTTGGGAATTCTTCCTATGGAAATCATTCTAGCTTCTTCTTTACTGCACTTTCCCAGGAGCTCATCAAATGTGAGAAACTTATCATTGTTGTTGACAGTAGTAATAAACGTTTCCCAAATTGGAGAAAGACCTCTATGTGTAATCAACACCAACTCTTCATCAGATACAATTTCACCAACAATTGGTAGTTGATCCTTAATTTTTGATATCCTCACAAAGTATGTTTGAATGTTATTTCCTCTGTTCATCTTAATATCCTTGAGTTGATTCTTCAAAGCAAGGATTTGACTCAAGTTGTTTACTTGATACATTCCAATTAACTTTTCATACATTTCCTTATATTTCTTCAACTTGGAGACATAGGTGATGAGATGGTATCCAAGAGAATCAAGGATAATATTCTTAGCCTTGACTTCTCCCTTCTTGAATTTTGCCTTGACAAAATTTGAATTTTTTGGTGCTTCTACTACCTCACCTTCCACATATTCTAGTACATCATGTTCTTGAAGGGCAATATCTAATCTTTCATTTGAAGCATTATTCAACTTCTCTTCATTCTTGAAGTAAGAAGAAGACATCTTGATCAAGTCAAACAAATTTCAACAACAAGTAAGGTCTCTTTGACGTAAAATTTATGAAAAATGAGTGGTAGCTTTTATCTCCTTGGGTAACAAATTTCAGTAGCAAGTAAGATCTCTTGGAAGTAAAATTTCTACAAAGGAGTGATAGCTCTCATATTCTTTGGGCTTGTCTTCACAAAAGCTCTAATACCATGTTGAAATACTGATGTTCTATGCTGAAATAGTTACTTATTCCAAAAAATTCTTTCTACTACAATATTAGTTAAGCAATTGTAGATAGAACATAAACCAAATGCACAATAGAAGACAACCAAGAAAAAAATGGGATACAAAGAATTTAGGTCCAATGACCGGGGAGAAATGCACAAGGGGAAAACCCAACCAAATTCTTCTTCTATTAGATATCAATTGTTCAACAGAGATACAAAGTACAATGAGAGATCAAGAGAATGAGTAAATTCACCAAAATATGAACTAGTAGTAACATGAATATCACTAGTAGAAACAATAGATGCAAACATTGAATCAACCTTCCCTTCAATTGAATCAACACTGGAACACTAAAGCACTGAATCAACCTTGGCTCAGCAAGTTCTGCTCTTATTCTCCAAGTCTATCTCTCACACAATCTTCTTCAAGTCTCTCCAACTCTCTCTCTCTCTCAAGTTCATTTTTTTCTTTCACAATGCACAAGTAGTAGTTGTCGGGTGAGAAGAAATGAGACACATATATAGGAGGAGTGACTAATTCTTGTCATAAATGAGGAGAAATATGCATGCCTTGAGAAAGAGTAACATATGCATTAAAGAGAGCGTAAGAGGAATGTTTTATGACATGCCTTTAGTGAGTGTAAGAGGAATATGCCATGCCTTTAATGACTGCGTAAGAGAGCATGTCACATATCATTAAGAGGGTGAGAGAGTTACATAGTGCCATGTGAGTCATCAAGAAGAGAGATGCGAAGTGATTGAGGTGATGAAAGTAAGGTGACTTATAATTCCTTTTAATAATAATATCATAGTTTCATAAAGGATAATGATAATATTAATAATAATGATGATGATTAAGTTAAGATTGAACTATTAGAATTGATTAGTGATAAGTTAAGTGATTTTACTTCAACAATACTTGATTACCAATTGATGCAAGGTGATTTAATATTTTTGGAAAGTCATATTTGAGATATTAGACACAACTTTCTATTTTTAGAAAGTCACTACATAATTGTTAGAAATGAGATTTTATTTAAGTAAATTTATCCCTGAACTGCCAATTTTCAACAGTATTCAGGAGCCCACCAAGGCCAGCCCTTGAAAACTAAATTGTCATCTATATTTCTATAGTCACAACATACCTTAGCTCCCATTAAATTATATAATTATAATTTTTCCAAATATGATTTATTATTAAAATATAAAGAAATTCATAATTTAAATAATGTTTAATTTAAATTAAATAGTTACACATTGATGAGGTATATATTAATTAGTTTTTGTGGGATTTAATATTTATTAAACTTTAAATCCAAATTTTATAAGGAGGACTTGAGGCTAGATGCCAATATGGGGTTATAGTGTCCCAAACTGCATCAAAGTTTGGATAATGATAATGACAACATCTTACAAGTGGGTAGATTAGATTATTTTTCCATCTAACATGTGGGCTAACCTTAAGCTAAACACAATCTAGTATTGAAAAAAATACCAAATGGTTATTTAATATATAAATTATTGTTTGGTTCACACTAATCATGATCGATGAAATTTTATTGAAGATAAAAATAAAGGAGTTTATTAAATAATTCAAGAATTTGTCTTATCCTAATTACCTATTTATCATAATTTTAAAAATATTTTATTTAGATTATTTTATTAATAAAACAATAAAAATACATATTGTAAGATGCAATCTAATTGTTCTAAGCTTTGGTCTTATCTCTTGAATCTAATGATACAATTCTTGGTGATATTGTAATTTTTAGTTGTTTCATTTGTATTCTTAAATACAGAAATGTATTAAACGCTCTAAAAGAAATGTTTGGGACATTCAAATTTTGTAGGCTACTTAATTCAAACTTAGAATTCTAAAAAGCCAAGTAGAATTTCTAGTAACTTAACTAAAAAATTTACCCAAAAAGAACTAAAACGTAGAACAACTAAATTTATGCTTATATTCTAAAATCCAAGTAGAATTTCTAGTAACTTCACCAAAAAATATACCCAAAAATAACTAAAACGTAGAATAACTAAATTATGCTTATAGTGTAATATATATCATAAAAATAATCATTATATTGTAATATGTATTTGTAAAAATAATGGCAATATGAGATAAGAATAAGGATTATTAGTTATAGAGATGAAGCTATACAAAGTATACCATGTATTTTTTTTTTTAAATTGATAATTTTATCATAATGTAATTGTCAACTACAAGTGAGGACATTTATCATTGACTACTATTCATGAATATGAACTAATTCATCAACATTATTTAAAAAAAAATATGTCATCTATTTAAGAAAAAATACACCACTTGACATGTTTGTAATTTGTAAAAGACCACATATTTTTGAATCTCATACCATTAATTTTATGTATTTATTTTATTAAAAAATAAATAAATTAAACACTATAAATCTTTCTCCTAAGATCACTTAATTACACCATATATTAGAAAAAAACAATTTATATAAATTTTTACCACATATTACATTATACATTTTTACACACATTACATGGTGAGTGTACATTTTTTTTAATAAATTTGAGTATAATATAATCTAGTACATAACCAAATTCAATATTATAACTCTACTACACAATTTTAGTCTATTCCTTCGTTCCCATTGAAAACAAATGTTCCTTAAAATTAAGTATTTTTATATTAATTTATATGGTGTTGTGTCCTTAATCCTCAATTACAACTATTGATTTAACACTTGCAAAATACCAACGTGTTAATTAAAAAACATGGAGACTAAGCATACATATATCGACACAAAAATTAGGCACACGTTAACTTAAAACTCTAAAAACAAGCAAACACAAGATGAAGGATATTCACACAAATTGGTCTAATTTACATTATTTGGATTTAATCATTCATACCAGGAAAATATCAAATCTAAGCCCAAAAATTCTCATTTTTAATAGCTCTCTCCAAATTGCACATTACAGGTTGATAAGGAAATAATTCGTCATTTCCTAATTAAATCTCTATTTAGACTAAAAAATCAATCCCTTATCTTTAATTACATCAATTTAACTTAAATTGAAATAAGGAAACCCACTCCCTTTACTAAATGTGACAAGACCTCCTAAGTCTCATTGACTTGTAGAAATGCTCTTACATCATAAACATAAAGAGATTTATTAAATTATTCAAGAATTTGTCTTAGAGTGATTGTGTATTTATCATATTTTTAAAAATATTTTATCCATATTATTTTATTAATAAAAAATAAAAATATATATTGTATTGTGTAATCTAACTATTATAAGTTTTGATTTTATTTTCCAAAATTGAGGATGACCTCCTAAGTCTCATTGACTTGTAGAAATGCTCTTACATCATAAACATAAAGAGATTTATTAAATTATTCAAGAATTTGTCTTAGAGTGATTGTGTATTTATCATATCTTTAAAAATATTTTATCCATATTATTTTATTAATAAAAAATAAAAATATATATTGTATTGTGTAATTTAACTATTATAAGTTTTGATTTTATTTTCCAAAATTGAGGATGCAATTTTTGGTAAAATGTAATTTTTAGTTGAGTCATTTGTGTTTTTGGATGCATAAATGGATTCCACGCCTTAAAAGACTCTTAGAGCATTCGAATTGTGTAGACTACAACTCAAACTTACAATTCCAACAAATTTATAACAAATTTCGAGTAAAATTGATGGTAAAATATGCCCAAAAAAGAGCACGTAGAACATTTAAATTATACTTATATTGTATTTATGTTGATATGTATGTCTATTTTAGAATAGATCTTCGAAAATTATAATTTAACTATTAGTAATTATTAGGCGGATGGTAGAGATTTAACCTCCAAGGAATATGCCAGAATATTCATAGTAGTATTTACAGATCAAGGGTTAAGATTTATCTCCAAGTTAGTTATGATATTTTAATTAATTGACCTCAAAAGAATTATTTAAAGAAAATGTCATATCAACACATGTCATATTGGGTATGTGGTATTGATAAGTCATGGTACTAACCAACGGTATTCTAACAAAAGGTATTTACAAGTTAAGAATTTCCATGGTGAAGTGGGGATGAATATCCCTAGTTAAAAATATTGTTTGACTCATATTAATTCCTTTTATAATAAATAACGATAATATATTTTTTAAATGAATTGTATTACCTTCAAAAGTCGGATTACATCACTTATAGAATTTGGATAAAGTATATCGACTTCACTTTGCCACACTGAAAACTAGATTTGTTGGCAGGTATATGATAATACTAAGTTTCCAAAGAAGACAAAAAGCATCAAATGAACATAAAATACCATATAACCAATAAATAGGCTACTCACAAAATCCACAACATGTAATCCATATCAGGTGTCTAAATATATCATTGGGATTAGGTCCTTTGCACTCATACCAGAAGGCACTGAGAGATTAAACTCACATTAAATGTGTTTCTACATGTGAGCTAAGCGAGCTTCCAACCTATCTTGACACGTTTGCATTTTCTATTGGTTCTACTGAATGTCATTCAAAAAGGAAATGAAGTCATTCCTATCCTCACGTTTATCCTTTAAAACTCATTCTAGAAAGGTCTTTAGTTGACCTAGGTGGATATTGGTTGCCACCCGCTTATTTCACCTAGACCCCCTAGTCAGTTTCATATGTTTCCTTGCTCATTTCAACATTTACTATTTTTAGTAGTTTTTTTGGGTCCTGAACTTCCAGAATAGTTTTGACCCCTTAAACGACGTTTTTTTTGGGATCCGCGACAAACCCATAGCCATAAGTAAGGTCCTGTGGTGAAACCTATAGTACTTATAGATACCTTTCCAACAAGATATCGTACGCGCCAAATGGAGATAATATGACCAAGTTATGACCTCGGGAAGTTGGCTGCCCAACTAACCCCAACGGGGCCCACAAACTCTTGGTGTTACATCTCATGGAGTTAGGGTTTTGGTTGTTTAGGGTTTTCTCATATTTTCCAATAATAAATAGGCCCTTGAGCCTCATTGTAACACAGTTCAGATGCATGTAGCCGCCACATCTCTTCTCAGAGATAAGCTAACATCGCCCGAGCTATCTTATTTCCATTATGTTTTTAAGCATAGTTCAATATTTTTCTATTAATGAAATGAAGTTTTTTTCTGCTGCATCTCTGTGTTTATGATTATATATGTAAGTTGTTGCGTTCCTGTTTAAGTTCGGATCACTGGTATCAGAGTGGTCTGCTCTTTCTTTGTTTTTCTTTGCTTATCCCCAACAAGATCAGGGTGTAATGAGTTAGGGCTTGATCTGGTTGAACCATTTGAAGATCAGCCTCGTAAAACCCAATGACCTCCCATGGCGGAAGAATAACTTTGAAGCCCTCAACCTTCAAAGGTACGCGATGATGAATAACTTTGCCTAGATCCTTCGACAATTACCCACAGGCGATGCATCTTCATCTAGCAGTCACTCTGGAGGCGCCACTATTTTTAAGGTATAAGTTAACTTCGATATTCCCATATTCGAAGGCCTGACAGATGGAGACACCGTAGATAAATGGTTAAATCTACTGGAAGGATATTTTTCAATTCATGTCTTTTCCAATCGAGAAAAGATTACTTTTGCAGTTCTTAAAGTTGCCCCACATGTCAAGGATTGGTGGGAAACCTACTGTGAACAAAAGGACGAGAGTGAAGCCTCACTATTTTTAGCCGCATCCACTTGGAATTCTTTTTGAGACACCATCAAGGAACAAAATTACCCTGTCGGGAGCTATGAAGACAAATACATAAAGTGGACCATGCTACAGCAGGGAAGGGACCAAGATGTGCCAAAGTTCACAAATACTTTCCATACCCTTTGCACGAAGCTGGGTATCAAGGATAGTGAGCGGCATTTGGTACTCAAGTACTGCGGTTGTCTACACAAGTATATCCAGAACGATATGGAGTTCCTAGACATTTCCTCGCTCGAAACGATGTATCGGTACACTGTCAAGATTGAACAAAAGTTTAAATAGAAGAAGTGAGACTTTGGATTTGTGAATCCAAAGCAAAGAAAAGGCGCCCCCAAACCACAAAACAAAGGACCAAGCCAAGGTGACACTACCCAAGACAACCCGTTGAAGCCGCAAGCAAAGAACAACACCCTGAAGATGAAGAAGGACACAGGAAAATGGTGTGAGTTCCATAAGAACTCCACTCACAATACAAGTGAGTGTCGGGCCAAGAAGTCACTGGTGGTCGAGCTGAAGGCTTACGAATCAGACGCAGGTTCCGACTCTAAATCAGAACCTGATAAGGGAACTGACAAAGGGAAGCAGATCATTGATGCAGAGCCTAGTGCCACCATGGCCACCACCAAGATCCAAAATATTGATCCTAAATATCCAGAGGAGGGGGAATGCCTCTTCCACTCACAGATGTGGGTGAAGGGTTCTCTGCTGCAATTCATTATCGACAACAGGAGCCAAAAGAACCTCATTTCAACAGAGGTCATGAAGTGGCTAGGCCTAAAGACTATAGCACATCCACAATCGTACACCATTGGGTGGCTTCACCAAGGACAAGATCTTCATGTTAGCTAGCAGTGTCGCCTTCCCTACAACATCAAGCCCTTCATAGATGAGGTATTATGCAACATACTCCTCTTGAAGTTTGTGATGTATTGGTAGGACAACCATACTTGTGGAAGCGACATGTTGTATATGATTCTAGACCTCGCTCTATGATTATTACTTTGGCTAATAAGTTGTACAAGATACTGGAGGTAGCCCCACCTACTGCCATCTCTTTGATCATTACAAAACAATGCAGTAAGATCATTTCCCAAACCATGAGTTTTTTTTCCTTATGATTCACCCCTAGGGAAAGAAGAATGTTGTGGCCACGACTTCCAGGTAGGGCTCCTCTGCACAACAGCAACAAATGGACAAGGTAGTGGAGGAGTATAGGGATATTTTTGCCTCACCCACAGGGGTACCTCTGCATTGTTAGGTCAAGCACTCCATTGATCTAACCCCAGGTGCGTCACTTCCCAATGGATCGACCTATCGATGCTCTGCTATGGAGAACGACGAGATCAAGAGGCATATTCAGGAACTAATGCAGAAAGGGAACACCATGCCAATCTCATCACCTTTTGGGAGCCCGATTGTATTGGCACAGAAGAAGGATGAGACCTAGAGGCTATGTATTGACTATCGGGCGTTGAACAAGAGCACTGTCTAAAATAGGTACCCAATCCTACGGATTGATGACCTTCTGGACCAGCTCAAGGGGGCCAAATATTTCAGCAAGATTGACTTGAATTTAGGTTATCACTAGGTGCCTATCAAACCCTCCGATGTGTGGAAGACTGCCTTCAAATCCAAGGAGTGCCTTTTCGAATGGTTGGTCATGCCGTTCAGATTGAAAAACGATCCTACAGTCTTCATGAGACTGATGGAGGACATCTTGTGACCCTTCACCAATGCATTCGTGGTGGTATATTTAGATGACATCTTGATCTTCAACCAGAGTTGGGAAGAGCACCTCCACCATATTCAACAGGTTCTTCAAACCCTACTCCAACACAAGCTGTGTGCTAACCTGGAGAAATGCACCTTTGGCCTGACCCAGGGTCAATATTCGGGGCACATCATTGATGAGCAAGGTGTACATGTGGACCCATCCAAGATACAATTCATTCGAGATTGGCCAACCTCTATTGGCCAGCTCTAACCACTCTGACAGAGCTCCACAACTTTCTGAGTCTTGCTAATTTCTACTGTAGGTTCATGTTGGGGTTCTCTCATATCACTTGGCCTTTAGGTTAAGTCACCAAGGGAGGAGTGAAAACAATTTTTTTTTGGTCGGAAACCTAACAATAAGTGTTCTCCGAGTTGAAGAATCGCCTCTATTCTGCACCAATGCTCACATTACTAGACCTACAACAATGATTTGAGATTGAGATAGATGCCTCCGACTATGCTATTGGTGTAGTTCTTACTCAACATGGGCATCCAGTGGCATACCACAGTGAGACACTTTCAGACACAATGCGAAAGTACCCCACTTACGACAAATAAATGTATTCCATTGTGCAGGTCCGCCGTCAATGGAAGCATTACATTCTAGGGAAGGAAACAATCATCCACATATACCACTGACCTCTACAGTTCATACAAACACAAGGGAAGTTGCAAAACGATTGCCATAAGAAATGGTCCACTTATTTGCAGCAGTTCCATTTGAACATTAAGTATAAGAAGGGAAGCACCAATAATTTTGTTGATTGCCTCAGCCGACCATCGTTCATGGCACTGATCACTATGCTCAACTCCTGTGGACACGAGACATCGGGGTGGCTGCATCTTTACAAGAGCGATCCAGAATTCGACAGCATATACCGGACACTCTTGGAAGGGAAGCAAGTTCCAAACTTTCACCTTTAGGATACACTACTATGCCACCTGGGACACATCTATGTTCCTTCAAATGAGTGTTCCAAGATGACTTGGGATGCACACTACAATTAGGTCAATGGACATTTCAGAGTAGAGAAAATAGTGGCGGTATTGCAAAAGTATTTCTATTGGCTGAAACTTCGTTAGGATGTTGGGAATTACATTAGATCCTGCACTGCCTACACCATTGCCAAACCAACCATCAAGAAGCAAGGCCTGTATAATCCTCTACCTACTCCTAGCCAGCCTTGGGAATTTGTCTTCGTGGATTACATGTTGGGCCTTCCTTCTACTAAGAACATTAACGATTGCATTTTCATGGTCTTTGACACATTCTCTAAGATGGTCATCATGGCGACCTGCAAGAAGAGTATCACAATAGAGGCCATTGCTAAGCTCTTCTTTGAGTGAGTATGGGTACACTTTGGGATCCCATAGTACATTGTCTCTGATTGGGACATCAGATTCCTAAGTGCATTTTGGTCAAGTCTCTGGTCGATGCTGGATACAAAACTTACTAAGTCCATGGCTTTCCATCCCCAAACTAATGGCCAAATAGAGGTTGTCAATAGGATGATCGTACACATTCTGCGACTGTACAAATCAAAGAATCCACGCATGTGGGATGAAAATCTTTGTTATGTCCAACATAGCTACAACAGAGCTCTCCACATATCAACATGCCACAACCCCTTTTAGGTAGGTCTGGGATTTCAGCGATTATGCCCCATCGATGTGGCCATACCATTTGTAGCCACTCAGGTAGATTCGGCTCATGTTCAGTCCGAAGTTGAAAGGCCTAATAACTTCATTGAGCGCATTCAACATATCCGCCAACAGGTCCATGATATATTGGACAAAGCCAATGCTAAGTAAAAGCAGCTTCATGATCAACATTGAGTGCCGCACAAGTTCTAGGTGGGTGACAAAGTTTGGCTACATTTACAGAAGGAGCGCCTTATTGTACCCCACCGCAAGCTTCACCCACTTCATATGGGCCATACACCATCACCAAGGCCGTTGGTGACAATTCCTTCAAGTTTAGCATCCCACCATTCCTTGGTCTGCACCTAGTGTTCAATGTAGATAGCATTTGGCCATACTTTCCACCATTGTTGGACACATCTGACATTACAGAACAAATCACACTAATAGAGCTCAACCCAGACTACATGGAACAGGCCACAACTAATCAGATCATGGAAACATAGACCAAGAACACTCGCCAACAGAGGATATAACTATATCGAGTTGTCAAAGCAGACCAACTCCTTCACTAGGGCAAGTGGTTCACCAGGGACCAGGTTCAACAAAAATTTCCTCACCTTATGGAGACTTTGCACGCAATGGGGACCATTGCTTCCTAAGGGGGGAGGAATGATCCAGGTGGATATTGGTGGCCACCTGCCTATTCCACCTAGACCCCCCAGTCAGTTTCATATGTTTTCTTGTTCATTTTAGCATTTACTATTTTTAGCAGTTTTTCGGGTCTGGAACTTCCGGAGTAGTTTTGAACCCCTAAACGACATTTTTTTGGGACTGCGACAAACTCATAATTGTAGGTAGGGGCCTTTTGCAAAACCTATAGTACTCAGAGAGACCTTTCCAACAAGGCATCGTCCGTGCCAAACGAAGATAATATGACCAAGTTACGACCCTGGGAATTTGGTTGCCTAACTAACCCCAATAGGACCCACAAACTCTTGGTGTTACATCTCCTGGGGTTATGGTTTTGGTTGTTTATGGTTTTCTTATGTTTTCCAATAATAAATAGGCCCTTGAGCCTCATTATAACACAATTCAGAGGCATGTAGCTGCCACATCTCTTCTCAGAGATAAGTTACCATCTCTTGAGCTATCTTATTTCCATTATGTTTGTAAGCATAATTCAATATTTTCTATTAATGAAATGAAGTGTTTTTTTGCTGTATCTATGTGTTTATGATTATATATATAAGTTGTTGCGTTCTTTTTTAATTTTGGATCATTAGTTTCCAATGGAGAGTAATAGAATGCATGTACTGATTCCTCCTGCCCCTAGTGTGGCCAGGGTTAGGAAGCCAATGAGAAACCTCCTCCAGTAGTTTTGAGTCTAAATAGCAAGGAAAATTTTAAGAGTCCCCTTAAATTCATATGTATAATAAATGGGAGAATCCCGATGATACATAGGAAAAATGGAAGGTGATTTTATCAATAATATAATATGTATATATAATTTTTTTGGCAAATCTCTCATTGGATTATATTATCTTGTAAAAGCATGGCGAATCTTTCACTGAATTATAAAATATTTTAAGATCTTGGTGAATCTTTCACTAAATAATAAATACTTTGTAAAGGGCTAACAAATTTCATAATGAGTATTTCTTGTAATGGCTTCAAGCCTTTTCAAGTAATCCATCAAGAACCAAAACAAGTAAATTCCTTATATGGAATATAAATATATTTCTCATGGAAATTCAATTAGGTTTAGCGCAGGTGGTAGGGAGAAATCATACATGTGACGATGTGTTGAACTCATAATGAGTATTTATTGTGATGGTTATGAGCCTTGTTGTCTAAGCAATCCCTCGAGAACTCAAATATGTGTTGGAAATAATACTGAGAGGGGGGGTGAATCAGTATTATCAAATTCTTTTTAACAAAACTTCCTTATTTGTTCTTTCAATTATTTTTGCATGTCAGTACCATAAAATAATGAGCATGAACAAAGAAAACAGATAGTCACACCAAAGAACACAAGATGTAAGGTGGAAACCCAATGTGGGTGAAAACCACCTGCTGCAATATGTCTCTATCTTCTTTCAAATTAGAAACTCCTTTTACAATGGTTTTGTACTGGTGCAGTCCTTTACCAGTACGCAGGCTGCAACCTGCAGAGAGCTACAACTCTCTCTCGTTTTCTAGTCTCTCCTGGAAGGGAGCTACAACCCCCTATTTCTTTTCTTACAAGAACCACTTTTTCATAAATTTTCAAACTGGATCCATAAACATCAAATGATCATCAAGTATAAGAAAATCACCCAGTCAGCTGTAGTAACCAGATCAACAATAATAGAACTAAACCCATAACACCTTATCAACAGAAAAATACAGCCAAACAAAATTTCTTAGGACAGATACGCAGTTTTTCTTTCTCTGGTCTACGTGCGTATGCACTTCACCTTCTGCTCCCCTGCGTATACCCGCAGAGACCCTTCTGTCGCACTCCGTGTCCACGCACTGTTTCTTCAACCGCACTGCGTACTGTTACTGCAGGTACGCACCCAGAGACACTATCACGCCGCGTACTTTCACTGCATGTACGCACCCAGAGATACTATCGCGCTGCATACTTTTACTGTGCGTACGCACCTGAACCTTTGTCGCACTACGTACCCACGTAGTTCTCCTTCTTCTGCTCTGCGTACCCACGCAGCTCTCTTGTTTCTTCTCTGCGTACCCACGCAGATCTCCTGTTTCTGCTCTGCATACCCACGCAGCTCTCCTGTTAAACACCTGCGTACTTCTGATTATTTCCGAATTGGCAGTCCACCAGAGTGGCATAGTTGCTCAGATCTGATCATGCGCTCGAGAGATCACCCTTCACAGATTCGCTTTCAACTTCTCTTACATATAGATCAAGCTTTTAAGACCATAACCCAATATTTCAGATCTTAAGATATTCAATTGCAAAAGATACTTAGCCAAGTGATCTCCTTTGCTTTATATAGGCAAGCTCCTCCTAAAATCATGGATCAATACCACGAGCGAAAACCATAATAACAAAAATACCGTCGGCTAAATCCAAGAGTTAAACATAAGAAACCCCACGAGTGCTTTTCTCTGCCTTGAAATGAGTGCACTGGGGGTACGCACCTCCTGAACGGCTGACCTGCGTGTCTGGCCGCGGTCCCTTCACGGTGTACCTGCGGGTACGCACCTTCTGAACTGATCTCCTGCGTACTTCTTAATTTTCAACATATTGAGAGCCTTGCCACGGGTGTTGCCATCAAGTACAACATTTGTAACATATAGCCATACTAGAAACATAATGCCAACAATATCCCCCTTTGGACTTGATGGCAACCTCAATATGGCAACCTCAAAAACTTCAGCTTCATTCTCCCCCTTTGACATCAAGGGTAAAGGTTTATGCTCCCCCTAAGAACATGCTCCCCCTGAATATGAACCAGATCTGCAACGAAGAACCATAATCCACCATGAAAGAGATAGAGACATATTGCAGCTACTTCCATGATCTCCTTCTGTACATCCTCCATAATGCCAACAATGCATTATATGCTCCCCCTGAACCTGTGCCATCAATCTTCAACCAATCAGCCACCCAGCACATGTACACATATACCCCAGATGAACCATGCGTACAACCATCAAACAGAAGAGTTTCAACAATAAGATGATGCATCAACAACCCCCAGCTTTTGCCTGAGGTATTCAAAAGTGTCCCTGGGCAATGGTTTGGTGAGTATATCAACAACTTGTTCCTTAGAAGGAACATACTCCAACTTGACCTTCTGTTCAAGCACTTGTTCCCGAAGAAAATGATACTTGATTGGTATGTGCTTGGTTTTTGAATGCATGACAGGATTCTTTGAGATGCTGATTGCACTTGTGTTATCACATAAGATGGGGATAGGTGGTGTACAAGTGATTTGAAAATCCTGCAAAGTCTGCATCATCCAAAGGAGTTGAGTGCAACAAGATGCAGCAGCAACATATTCCGCTTCAGCTGTAGACAAGGCAATCGAACTCTGTTTCTTGCTGAACCAAGATACCAGTCTGGAACCCATAAAGAACGCACCACCACTTGTGCTTTTCCTGTCATCCACGCTTCCGGCCCAATCTGCATCTGTATAAGCATGAAGTGTGAGATCTGTATCTCTAGGATACCATAAGCCATAATTTTGAGTCCCTTGAAGATATTTCAAAATTCTCTTCACTGCCTGAAGATGAGTCTCCTTCGGATTTGCCTGAAATCTTCCAACTATTCCAACTGCATGCATGATGTTTGGTCGGGTACCTGTCAAATAAAGTAAACTTCCAATCATAGATCTGTAGGTTGGTTGATGTACTACTGCAGATTCATCATTTGCACTGAGGCTACATCCTGTAACCATGGGTGTACATACTGGTTTTGCATCTTCCATGCCATATTTCTTCAAAATCTGTTTGAGATACTTGGTTTGAGATAAAAAGATTCCTCCTTTTTGTTGGATTTGCAAGCCAAGGAAATATGTCAGTTCTCCCAGCAAGGACATTTCAAATTCTTTCTGCATGACCAAGGCAAAGCTTTGACTCATAGCTTCTTCATTGCTGCCAAAAATAATGTCATCTACATACACAACAAGTATTAGCAATTTGTCATTTTCAACTTTTATATAAAGATTGCTATCTACTGATCCTTTTGAAAAACCTTGTTGATGAAGATATTTGTCCAAACGATAGTACCAAGCCCTTGGAGCTTGTTTGAGACCATAGAGAGCCTTTTTCAATCTGCATACAAGATTTGGATCATTTCCAAGAATGAACCCATCGGGCTGCTCAATGTATACTTCTTCTTCGAAGTCTCCATTCAGAAAAGCTGATTTCACGTCCATTTGAAATACTTTGAAGTTTTGAAAACTTGAGAGAGCAAGGAACATTCGGATGGCCTCAAGTCTTGCAACAGGAGCAAAGGTTTCTTCAAAGTCTATTCCTTCTTGCTGCGCATACCCTTTACAAACAAGTCTGGCCTTGTTTCTAATTACTTCTCCATTTTCATTCAATTTATTTTTGAAGACCCATTTTGTTCCGATAACATTCTTATCCTTTGGTCTAGGAACCATCTCCCAAGTGTTGTTCTTTTCGATCTGCTCAAGTTCTTCATCCATTTCTTTCACCCAACATTCATCTTTGCATGCCTCTTTCACATTTTGTGGTTCAGTGGAGGAGAGTAATGCCAAATAGCTTGAAGCTTCTGCAACTGTTCTTCTTGTTTGTACACCTGCTTCTTTATGCCCCACAATCTGAGATTCTGGATGATTCTTTTGAACATATCTGGATGGAGTTTTCTCTTCTATTCTTGTCTGCTCCTCTAGTTCTTCTTGAGGTTCTTCTTCTTCATCATTCTGTCTTTGAGGGTAGCCTTCATCTTCTTCGATGTCTTCATGATGTACTTTCCTAGGAATGTATCCCTTCTCATCAACCACTACATCAATGCTGTCAACAATTCTGCCAAGTCTTTTATTGTAGCATTTGTATGCTTTGCTATGTGGAGAGTAACCAAGAAGAATGCCTTCATCTGCTCTAGGTTCAAGTTTGCTAAGCTGCTCATCAGTATTCTTGATATAGCATTTGCTCCCAAAGATTTTGAAGTGCTTTACCGAAGGAGTCTTACCACTCCAGAGCTCATGAGGAGTTTGAGTGCTGTTCACCCGGACATTTGTCTTGTTGAGAATAACAACCGCAGCATGTGCAGCTTCACCCCAGAAAGTTGCGGGAGTTCCTGACTCATCAAGCATAGCACGAGCCATTTGTTGGACTGTTCTGTTCATTCTTTCCACAACTCCATTTTGCTGAGGAGTTCTAGCTGTAGAGAATTCTCTTCTTATCCCATGTTCTTCATAGAAATCGAAAAATTCATTTGAGGTAAACTCCCCACCTCTGTCGGATCTGAGGCACTTAATTTTGTAACCTGATTCATTTTCAACCAAGGCTTTGAAAGATTTGAATTTTTCGAATGCTTCATCTTTGTGCTTCATAAGTCCTAACCAGACAAATCTGGAGAAATCGTCAATGAATAATATCAAGTATTCTTCTCCTCGAGGTGTTCTTTTCCTGAATGGACCGCATGTATCTGTATGTACTAGCTCAAGAGGCATGCTAGCTGATCCTTCCTTCTCTGGAAAGTTAGTTCGGGTTTGTTTTCCAAACTGACATGATTTGCATATGGTGTTGTCAGGAATTTTGATATCTGGAAGATCGCGAACTGCCTGATATTTGCATGCTTTCCTTATTTGTGAAAAGCTTAGATGAATGATCTTCCTTCAAGCGATCAAGCTTCTCCGAAGAACCTGCTCTGATACCAATTTTTGGAAATAATACTGAGAGGGGGGGTGAATCAGTATTATCAAATTCTTTTTAACAAAACTTCCTTATTTGTTCTTTCAATTATTTTTGCATGTCAGTACCATAAAATAATGAGCATGAACAAAGAAAACAGATAGTCACACCAAAGAACACAAGATGTAAGGTGGAAACCCAATGTGGGTGAAAACCACCTGCTGCAATATGTCTCTATCTTCTTTCAAATTAGAAACTCCTTTTACAATGGTTTTGTACTGGTGCAATCCTTTACCAGTACGCAGGCTGCAACCTGCAGAGAGCTACAACTCTCTCTCGTTTTCAAGTCTCTCTTGGAAGGGAGCTACAACCCTCTATTTCTTTTCTTACAAGAACCACTTTTTCATAAATTTTCAAACTGGATCCATAAACATCAAATGATCATCAAGTATAAGAAAATCACCCAGTCAGCTGTAGTAACCAGATCAACAATAATAGAACTAAACCCAGAACACCTTATCAACAGAAAAATACAGCCAAACAAAATGTCTTAGGACAGATACGCAGTTTTTCTTTCTCTGGTCTACGTGCGTACGCACTTCACCTTCTGCTCCCCTGCGTATACCCGCAGAGACCCTTCTGTCGCACTGCGTGTCCACGCACTGTTTCTTCAACCGCACTGCGTACTGTTACTGCAGGTACGCACCCAGAGACACTATCGTGCCACGTACTTTCACTGCATGTACGCACCCAGAGATACTATCGCGCCGCGTACTTTTACTGTGAGTACGCACCTGAACCTTTGTCGCGCTGCGTACCCACGCAGTTCTCCTTCTTCTGCTTTGCATACCCACGCAACTCTCTTGTTTCTGCTCTGCGTACCCACGCAGATCTCCTGTTTCTGCTTTGCGTACCCACACAGCTCTCCTGTTAAACACCTGCGTACTTCTGATTAGGGCCGAATTGGCAGTCCACCAGAGTGGCACAGTTGCTCAGATCTGATCATGCGCTCGAGAGATCACCCTTCACAGATTCGCTGTCAACTTCTCTTACATATGGATCAAGCTTTTAAGACCATAACCCAATATTTCAGATCTTAAGACATTCAATTGAAAAAGATACTTAGCCAAGTGATCTCCTTTGCTTTATATAGGCAAGCTCCTCCTAAAATCATGGATCAATACCACGAGCCAAAACCATAATAACACAAATACTGTAGGCTAAATACCAAGAGTTAAACATAAGAAACCCCACGAGTGCTTTTCTCTGCCTTGAAATGAGTGCACTGGGGGTACGCACCTCCTGAATGGCTGACCTGCGTGTTTTGCCGCGGTCCCTTCATGGTGTACCTGCAGGTACGCACCTTCTGAACTGATCTCCTGCGTACTTCTTAATTTTCAACATATTGAGAGCCTTGCCACGGGTGTTGCCATCAAGTACAACATCTGTAACATATAGCCATACCAGAAACATAATGCCAACAATATGTATATTCCTCATATGGAATATAAAGATATTTCTCATGTATTAAAAAAAAATGGGGGATATGAAATGAATGATATAATTACAAAGTCATGTGATGGTGTACTTAGTATTGACTAGTCACAATGGTTGAGAGATTAGTCATGTACTTTAGTTAGGATGTGTCAATTCATTTATTGTTTTAATTGTTATATTATAATTATTGTGTTTATTACAAGTTGGCACCAACACACATAATTTTGGTAAGGCAGTGTGTGGTCTAGTTCCAAGTTAGAGTGTTTGTCATGGCGATGACTTAGGCTCAAATATTTGTGGGTAGGCTCTAGTAAAAATAACTAGAAAAAAGAAAACTGTAATTACCTTAGGTATCATGCAACATCTGAAATGTGGATTTAAAAGATGTGATTTTATGGACCTTATAACAAGCTTCCTTAATGGTCTAAATACTAAAATCGCCTAATTAAGAAAATATTTTTTTTTCATAGCTAGGAATATGATTCACAAATACAAAAGCATTTCATTAATAGAAAGCTAGATGAGGGAGAAAACTCAAAAAACAAAGAAGCTCCACGTATGAATGATGGTGATATTTTAGGAACAAAAGGAGATTTAAAAAGGCCCTTGGTGACCAACTTCTAAATCCTAATATTTCATATATTGTTTATTTTTCTTGTATTAAGTGTCCCAAAAATTTCAGATTAGTTAACAATCACAAATTAAGCTACACAGGAGATAAGACAACAAGAGCCATGTGGTGGCAATGTCACTGCTCTTGTTTTTTTTTGCACATTGCCACCACATGGGTTTTGTTTTTTTGGGCACGAGTGACATGGGTTTATGTGTGACATAGGCAATGATACTTAATAGAAAAATGTAACTTGCTTGCTACTACTATATTTCTGATTGGAATTTCAATTGTAAGAAAAAGTTTAATTAGAAAGTAAACTATTAAAAAAATGTTTTTTGTTTTTTTGCTTTTGTTTTGTTTTGTTTTTTTTTTTTTAAATTGCCAATCACTTAAAGGGGGTGGAGCATTATCATTCAAAAGATACAAATTCAATCCCAAAGCCCTTGTGCAAAAGAAAGTGTCTAACCTTCCAAACTTGGGCAAAAAAACCCTACATATACATAATATCTTTAATAATTACTTCCACAAAGACAAAATGACAATATTTTGAAAAGAAAAAAAGACAAAATGATAAGATTTCATTAATTTTTCCTAGTAACAATGTCATATTAAAGATTTGACTATAATGTCATTTTCAATGAAAATGTCTGGCACACTACGCAATAAGATGACATAATTTTAGATGTGCTCGAGAAGAAACACATTTTTTTTGAAGTAATATTTATTTAAACATTCAAAGGTTACCATTAAAAACAAAAAACTACACTTAAATAAACACACTTCTTTTTTAAAGTAATTTTTATTTAAACAATTCAAAAGTTACCATTAAAAACAAAACACACTTCTCTTTCAAATTAATATCTATTTAAACAATTCAAGGTTTACAATTAAAAAATGTATCATTTCTCATGAGAATTTTGCATTTACTAACTGTTATCACTGTAAAACTTCCTTAAAATTTTTTTGGACAACTTACATGGTTTCTCAATTCTTGTATCAGTCATGGTCAAGTCATGGTGTTAAAGGGTCTCTAGGTCATTTCATGCTTTAAGGGTTAGGTCATAAGGTTAGAAGTCTTTTAAGATCATATCTCTTTTCCAAATAATGTTTGACAGCCTCATTCCATGTTTTAGAAGTCTTACCAGGTGTTTATAAGTCATATCTCACATCTTTTTGGAGAAATTTTGAAATTAGCTATGAAATCACTGAACTAGGAGTTTTCGTAGCGCGCTACGAAACCCCTGTAGTAGCCTGTTTCAGCAGAAAAAACTCTGCTTTCTGCGTTTACTAGTAAATTTCCAGAAGGGGTTCTGAGCAGCTGAAAACTTAATTTTGAAAACTTAAAGAGGCTTTTATTCATAGCATACCAAACTACAAAAACCTCTTTCATTTTTTTCAAATCCATTCTGAGGTGGGAGGAATTTATGATCAAACTTGCGCTACGAAACTGCTGTAGGTGCAAGTTTTCCACAGGCATATTTCTCTGTTTTACACCTGTTTTTCAAAATCAGTTTCTGGTCACATGAAAGGGTATTTTGGAATTCTGAAGGAGGTTTATCTTCATCAACTCTCCTACTACAATAACCTATCTCAATTTATTCATAAGTGTTTTCAGTTGGGAGATACTAAGCTTTCATTGAAACCCTACTTTCAGAAAACGGATTTTTCCTGTTTGCCACGTGTTTTTCAAGGACAGTTTCTAGACAGCTGGAGAAATGTTTTAAAAAACCAGGAGAGGTTTTTGTTCTGGACAACATGGTCTACAAAAACCTCCTTAAGTTTCATAAAATGTGTCATGGATGAAGAGATAAAGGCTCTGTCCCACGTGCCAATTTTCAAGGATCTAAACCTAAAAACAGGTAAACATGTTCCATAATTTCTAGGGTTTGTCATCAGCAGTTGGGTGACCACGTGGGAGGCTTCATCAAATTCGACTTCTTGAGGTTGCAAGTTGTCAAATAATGCTTTAAATGCTTAGATAAGGTTGTTGAATCATGATAAGGAGTTACACTCCTAGTTGTATTAGGTCTCTAGGACTGCTAGTTAGGTGTCATTTGCATTTAATAATTAGTTTTATGTATCAATAGGTGTCATAGTAGGATGAATTCGAATTTCCCTCATGCTGGAGGAGGAATCTCAGTTATGTAAAGAGCTCTATATATAGAAGAAGATCTAATGTAATCAGGGTTGGAAAATTTTATGATACAGCTTGTATTTGGCTTATGTAAAGACTCATTTCAGTAATATAATTTTGACTCTACTTCTCAGGATTCATGAGGGATTTCTATTGTTCAGAATATGTGATCTTGTTCTTTCCATAATTTTTACAGTGGTATAGATGTATAATCACTCAGAACTCACTGAATGTGCTCTGATTTCCTGTATGCATTTATAAACTGTGGTCCTATATGAGTTATGTTCTGAATATCTAAATGCTGAGTGCCCTGACTTCTATGTAAGGTTGAGTTCACTGTTATATTGAGGTGTTGTTGACTCCATAAGCCCAATGGATAGATTCTTAATGTTTTTCCAGCATTCATATTTGTCACAGTTGTTCTACAAGAGTTAGCCATCTTAGTTTTAATCAAAATCATTATTACACCCAGAGAGAGCCCTCTCAGGTTGAGGAGGCTAAGCCTCAGCCTAAAGCAGGTTTGAAATAGTTACTTAGAATCAACCTGACCAGCAGCCTATCAGGGTCTGATTTTGAGATAACATTTTGGTGCGTCTGCCGGGAGCCTGAAGTCTATTCATTCCCGAAATTAAGAGACTGAACTTCTGAAGGTAGCAGGAGCTCAAACATCTTTTTGAGGCTGCAAAACTACCTTGGCGACTCCACACATCGAATAAGAAATTGGAAGGTGACTCCACTGCTAGAAGATCAGTAGCTTGATGAAGTTTCAAGATGAGTTCCACTGCAAGAATGAATTCCAGGTATGCTCCTATGAATCGGTCTCATATCCCTGGTTTTCCAAATCCTATGCCAAAGGTTGATTGGTTAGATGATCTTCCAATATTCAAAGATGAAAAGAAGGACAATGCTGCTCTTCATTTGGTTAGGTTCCATATGCATGTACGCAGTCTTAAGGTTCATTTCCCTGAAGATTGTCTCATGAAGATATTTATGACCACTTTAGAAGGAAAGGCATGGTCTTGGTATAAAGGTTTGGAAAATGGTTCAATATATTCGCTTGCTAGTTTTCATGATGAATTCTATGAGATGTATAAAGAATGATATCCTTCCTTATTGCTGCTTAAAGATTGCTGTAGGCATTCTTTAAGTCTTATTCAGTACTTGGAGGATTGTTATGATGATGATGAATTTATGGATGAAGAAATTTTAGAGGCTCTTCATAACAATGCATTTCAACACCAAGAAGAAAGTATAACATCTCATGAAACACAACGTGAAGATCAGCAGGGGTTTACTTATGAAAACCATGTTACATCCTTTGATATAAATGAGAAGATGCAACAAACTTGCCAAGATTTTGATCACAATGAGTATGAAATTGATTGCAAACACCAAGAAGAAGTATCGGAAGATAGATTTTATAACCCTCAGGCAGAGGAAAAGGTTGTTCATTTTTGTAATTCCTTGCAGCAGCTTGCATCAAAGAATGATCTTTATAATGAAGAAAATTACATTGTTTGTGGGCATCATGCAGAAAGGAAGTTGGATATCACATCAAAGGGGTCTTGTGTGGTTGAGAATCAGTTGTCTGAGGATTTAGAGTGTTATGATGGTCATCAAAATAATCATGTCTTCTTTGACCCTATAAGTGAATACATGGCAAAGCTTTGCACACCAGTATTTCATTTTCATTTGCAATATGAAGATCAGGTACATTATAAGTTGATTTGGTCATCTCACTATCATGGTTATTTTGAGGTTGAATGCAGTCAAGAGCCTCCAATATCAGAAAGAACAATTGATTGGCTTTATTGGAAATATCATGTTGCTTGACCTAAAGTGGAAATGGAGCTAGTAGGTAGGTAGGAAAATGCAAATAAGCTCAGGGTAGGTTGACTGAGCATCTATTTCAATAGGTGCAGTTTGAATTCTTCTTACAAAAAATTATTCAAGGCTTGAGGAGCAGATTGGGCAGAAGTTCAAATTTTTCTTCTAGAGGATGGATAGCGGCACTGGAGCTACAGGTTCTTAATGTACCACAAGGGCACACTATCCCTAGTGGAGCCACTGTTATCACTGTAAAAATTCCTTAAAAATTTTTTGGACAACTTACATGGTTTCTCAATTCTTGTATCAGTCATGGTCAAGTCATGGTGTTAAAGGGTCTCTAGGTCATTTCATGCTTTAAGGGTTAGGTCATAAGGTTAGAAGTCTTTTAAGATCATATCTCTTTTCCAAATAATGTTTGACAGCCTCATTCCATGTTTTAGAAGTCTTACCAAGTGTTTATAAGTCATATCTCACATATTTTTGGAGAAATTTTGAAAGTAGCTACGAAATCACTGAACTAGGAGTTTTCGTAGCGCGCTACGAAACCCCTGTAGCAGCCTGTTTCAGCAGAAAAAACTCTGCTTTCTGCGTTTACTAGTAAATTTCCAGAAGGGGTTCTGAGCAGCTGAAAACTTAATTTTGAAAACTAAAAGAGGCTTTTATTCCTAGCATACCAAACTACAAAAACCTCTTTAATTTTCTTCAAATCCATTCTGAGGTGGGAGGAATTTATGATCAAACTTGCGTTACGAAACTGCTGTAGGTGCAAGTTTTGCACAGGCATATTTCTCTGTTTTACACCTGTTTTTCAAAATCAGTTTCTGGTCACATGAAAGGGTATTTTGGAATTCTGAAGGAGGTTTATCTTCATAAACTCTCCTAATACAATAACCTATCTCAATTTCTTCATAAGTGTTTTCAGTTGGGAGATACTAAGCTTTCATTGAGACCCTACTTTCAGAAAACGGATTTTTCCTGTTTGCCATGTGTTTTTCAAGGACAGTTTCTAGACAGTTGGAGAAATGTTTTAAAAAACCAGGAGAGGTTTTTGTTCTGGAAAACATGGGCTACAAAAACCTCCTTCAGTTTCATAAAATGTGTCATGGAGGAAGAGATAAAGGCTCTGTCCCACGTGCCAATTTTCAAGGATCTAAACCTAAAAACAGGGAAACATGTTCCATAATTTCTAGGGTTTGTCATCAGCAGTTGGGTGACCACGTGGGAGGCTTCATAAAATTCGACTTCTTGAGGTTGCAAGTTCTCAAATAATGCTTTAAATTCTTAGATAAGGTTGTTGAATCATGATAAGGAGTTACACTCCTAGTTGTATTAGGTCTCTAGGACTGCTAGTTAGGTGTCATTTGCATTTAATAATTAGTTTTATGTATCAATAGGTGTCATAGTAGGATGAATTCGAATTTCCCTCATGCTGGAGGAGGAATATCAGTTATGTAAAGAGCTCTATATATAGAAGAAGATCTAATGTAATCAGGGTTGGAAAATTTTATGATACAACTTGTATTTGGCTTATGTAAAGACTCATTTCAGTAATATAATTTTGACTTTACTTCTCAGGATTCATGAGGGATTTCTATTGTTCAGAATATGTGATCTTTTTCTTTCCATAATTTTTACAGTGGTATAGATGTATAATCACTCAGAACTCACTGAATGTGCTCTGATTTCCTGTATGCATTTATAAACTGTGGTCCTATATGAGTTATGTTCTGAATATCTAAATGCTGAGTGCCCTGACTTCTATGTAAGGTTGAGTTCACTGTTATATTGAGGTGTTGTTGACTCCATAAGCCCAATTGATAGATGCTTAATGTTTTTCCAGCATTCATATTTGTCACAGTTGTTCTACAAGAGTTAGCCATCTTAGTTTTAATCAAAATCATTATTACACTCAGAGAGAGCCCTCTCAGGTTGAGGAGGCTAAGCCTCAGCCTAAAGTAGGTTTGAAATATTTACTTAGAATCAACCTGACCAGCAGCCTATCAGGGTCTGATTTTGAGATAACACTATCATTAGAATCAACTATGGATAGCAACCATAATGCAATAATTCCTCCTAAGATAGAAGCATAATCAAGCTCTGAGAATGGTTGCCCTCCCTTTTCTTTTGCAATCCATTCCATAAGGTGTTCTTTACTACTACATTCACTACCTTCATCAAATTTGACAAATGCAGAACCACTGATGTCTATACCTTGCTTTACCAAATCAATAAGAGAGTGAATAAGAACAACAAAGAATCATGATGCATTAAGAGCTTCCAATGTTTTCTGTCTATGTTCCTTGGCAACACAAATGAGTAGGGAAGTTCCTCCACTTTGACTTCCAAACTAGAAGAATGTATAATACGATCACCCAATACAGTAATGCATTTTGGTGTTTCTATAACCATATACCCAAGAATTACAGGTTGATCTTGGCACAGTCTAGACAAAACTTCAATTGCCTTCTCTTGAATTGGTGGAATATCAGTGGCCAAACAAATAATCAATGGCTCCAAGGTGCAAGGTGCTTCAGCAAGGGATGTCCATAGAGGATGATTCAAAGCACCACCATGGTTTTCTTTAGCCAGCAAGGAAAGTGTTTCAAGGGCTTCTTCTATCACTTTGCCTTCCAAATTGGTTGCACGAACAAGAGATGCTAGATTAAGCACAGTTCCATAATGGTGAATACCCTCAATGAATAAATCATCAACTGGACCATGGCATACCAATCTAGAAATTGTAGCTACTGTATGCTGCTTTCCCCTGATGGTCCCTTCCCTCAAGACTCTGGACAACGGTGGAATAATATCATCTGCAAGATCTTCTGAAACAATTTGTCTATCTAAAAGAAGATTAGCCAAGGTAGTTATTCCCATCTTTGCAACATATACGTTTGAATATTTTGCAAGGTTGATTAAAGGCATGATTGCATCTTTAGCAATAAAGGCCATGTGCTTTTTAGTCTCAATTGATAAGAAAAGGGTTGCAAGTGCTCGGGCTAACTGCATGGCAACACACTCAGTTCCACTACTTAGTAAACTGCATAAAGGGCCAATGATCTCCAGTCTACCTCAAATTTTAGAAAGGTCTCTATGAGCATCAAATACATCTACATGAATAGATGCAACATTCTTTTGAATGTCCTCATTTTAAGAGCCAAGCATTTTCAGAGCCATTTGGAAGACTTTGTTTGCAGCAATTCTCTCATGTAGAATGTCTCCATGGGATGCAAGTGAAGGAAAACAACCACACTCCTAAAGTACATGCACTTTTGACTCTAGATGATCTCCCAAAAGTAGAGCCCCCAAATGATATAAAATACTAGGATCTGCATCCCGAATAAGGTGACCAAGGGCCTCTGCAACAATTTTTTGAGCTTTGATATTTGCAGTATGTTTTCTATATGGATTTTGGCTAGTATGTTTTTTTTGTGAAACTTATATTCTAGGCAAGCAACAGATGGAAAAATATGGAAAAGAAGAAGATGCATGAAGAGCAAGCATGTAATTGCAATTATTGCAAAGTAACCTTTGTCATCCCATAAGAACTCTATCATTAGCATTTGCAAACTACTTTTATGAAATTTGTTGATGACTTTTCAACAGATGAGAACCCCGTAAATAGTATGTGAAAAGTACTTTGACATTTAGTGTGACTTTTCCAGAAAATCATGTCTGTACTTTTTGGAAAACATGTCAAATGATCTTGAAACATTTGAGGAATTCAGGGACATTTTTAATAGGTAAATTGGGAAGAATGTTAATTTTCTCAAGGCAGGTAGTGCTTAAGAACTTAGATCCAATTACTGTAAAGCTTATGGTATTGCAAGCAGCCTACTTCATTCATTTTTCCTAGTAACAATGTCATATTAAAGATTTGACTATAATGTCATTTTCAATGAAAATGTCTGGCACACTACGCAATAATATGACATCATTTTAGATGTGCTCGAGAAGAAACACCTTTTTTTTGAAGTAATATTTATTTAAACATTCAAAGGTTACCATTAAAAACAAAACACTACACTTAAATAAACACACTTCTTTTTCAAAGTAATTTTTATTTAAACAATTCAAAAGTTACCATTAAAAATAAAACACACTTCTCTTTCAAATTAATATCTATTTAAACAATTCAAGGTTTACAATTAAAAAATGTATCATTTCTCATGAGAATTTTGCATTTACTATCATGAGAAGCAACTATGGATAGCAACCATAATGCAATAATTCCTCCCAAGATAGAAGCAGAATCAATCTTTGAGAATGGTTTCCCTCCCTCTGCTTTTGCATTCCATTCCATAAGGTGTTCTTTACTACTACACTCATTGCTTTCACCAAATTTGACAAATGTAGAAACACTAATGTCTATACCTTGCTTTACCAAATCAACAAGAGAGTGAATAAGATCAACAAAGAATCTTGATGCATTAAGATTCAGGACTAGATATCAAACATGAACAACACAACCTTTCTAAAAGGAAGCACACATCCTTTCAAGATGAAATATTCTAGAATTTATTAGTGATCTAACTATATTGGAAAATAAAAAGTATTACTAAATTAGTCTAAAAATCAGGAGATGTCCTGATAACAGGATTCATGAATAGCCATCAAAAATTTTAAATGCATTCTGTAATACATGATAGTTAAAACATACCATTAATGGTTAGTGGTTCCAAGCTTCTTGCCCTACCTGTTTCGTATCCCTAAAAAGTATACAGAATAGAATGTAGTGATAATTAATATAAAACAACAAAGACACATTTAGTAGAGTACCCAGACAACAAATAAAATTAAGTTTCAAAAATTTGAACCTAAATAAAATGGAAGGAACTTACATTTTGTGAATTATCTCCCTCGCTACCTTCACTTGAACCTTCACTACCGCTGCCTCCGCTGCAACCAGCAATTACTTGGATAAATAACAGGCAACCACAGTAAAGGATATCAATAGGACTCCAACTCAAAGTACATAATCCATTTCCACTTTAATATAAGTTAAGCTAAGATTCATTCTAGGGATTCCAAATGGAATTGTTATACTCCCAGAATTAACCAAAAAAAACAGCTTCAAATATTGACCTCTGTGGGAATGCACCATTTGTAGAACTGGACAATGCTTTCCCACTTCCTCCTTTTGTACTAAGTATTTGAAGTTTTTCTAAATTTCCTTTTACCTTCTTTATTGAGCTTCGACCTTTACCCATCAAGGACTTTGCTTCTGTTTCAGTGCCTGAAGGAACTGAAACCTATATCCATTGAAAATAAATATCATAACCTCATTGAAGTTTCCATGATAGCAGAAATTCAATAATAGAATGACCAAACGTCCTATAGGATTATCAACAAAATGTCTATCTACAACAGTTTGTGTAGTTACTAATGCAACCTCTGTTGGATTGCCAACAGATGGGGCACTGTATTGATTGAATGAATTAGCACCCTAGTGTTTGACATAAGAAAATGATGTTTGAAACATTAATGATAATTCACATAATTGGGAATGCAAATTGAAAACAGAGAAATTCAGCCAAACTAAATACATGTCAATATGTCAGTAATTGGAATTTAGGGGAACATCACTCCGCCACTGTCACCCACACTAACCACAATGAAAAGAACAAAAATATTCTTAGATAAATCATGATGATAAAAGTTATCGGAGGCACAGAAGGATGTGTGTAGATTCCTCCATGGTGATACACTGCAGCGAATGGAGGGGTCATCCCATAAGGTGTCATTAATGGCTGAGACATCAAGATACCAATCCTTTATAATAGTTGAAGTTTTAATAAGATACTTATTGTAGAAACAAGATTTAAACTGCAAACACTTGTTACCTGTCCTCCCCACACATATGGAGGTGGTGTTGGCCCTGATGCAACTGGGGAGGCAAAATAAGGTGGAGGAGGTGTGACACCTGGACCATAATATGCCTACATATGAAGCACACTGTTAGACAACTTGGAGGTATCCACAATTGATTCAAAAGAGGAAAACACCAAAAAATGCAATAAACACCACAAATGAGGATTGAAAAGAGAAAACCTGTAAGGCTGTTGTCCAGTCAGGATATGCAGGTGTGGCTGGCTGTTCCTGAATATAGGAAATAAATATAACATCAGTTTTATTTCTTAAGTACATGTGGGAAGAAGTCTTACCTGAATTTCTTGCTACAATGTAAAAGTGATGCCTACCTGTAGCATGGAATATGGTTTTGTAGCCTTTGACTGTGTTCCACCTTCCACAGTTCCCATAGCTAAATCAGACACTTACTGATTTGAAGTTCAAAGATAGAATACGCTAGTACACAATGCCTTATGATGGGTTCCTGATTCCTTAGTTACTGAAAAAGCACATAAAACTTCATTCATTAGACATGGTGAATATCATCAATGTATGTCAAAAAAAGAAGACAACATAAATGAAGGAAAAACAACCATGCATTCTTGTTATTCAAACATGATTTTGGCACCAAGAGAAGCTCTCATTAGCCATTTTATAAATCAGTAATATATTACTAGGAACAAGATTTAAAAATCATTAGCAACCAGTCCATCCACAACTGCAGGGAAGTGCCCAGGAGTTTTCCCACAAGGTGTTGGTTGAAAATGAAATGAACATACGAAAAGAAAAAACTGCATAGCATTTTTTTGTTGCTTCGTATATAGAATTTTCCTCAAATATTTATATCCAATTCAATTCCTCCTTTTCACATTGAGTTTTCTTGCTTGGCATTTATCAGGTCACAATGTTCTTGGTAATCATCACGTCTGGTTTTGAGAATAGGTCCAATAGATAATGTTTGATCTCAATTGACATTAAATATTTAATTGTAATCATATTTAAGGGGCAAGCCAGCCTTGACCTAATAGTCCTTCCATGTCATTTACCAAACAACATAAGAAGATCCAGGTAAAGTCATCACTTGCAGACAAGTGATAGTCTTGAATCCCAAGAGGAAACAAGAATGAGGAACAAGGCATCCTCTATTCTATACAGAGAAACCAAATAGTAGACAACGACAAAGCCAATGGCAATGCAGGAGTAAAAGTAAGATACTAGAAATCCTCACCATCATCTGCTAGATTGCCGGAGATCTCAGGAAGAGTAGTTCCTGAGAGGCCAATAGTTCAAAAAGCAAAGCCTAGAAATATCTTATGGGTTCGAAAGGTCTTTCAGGTCCTTCAAGATCAATTCTTAGAGAATCTTTTCTTGATCGACCCTTATCTGTTGAAAAAGCAAGCTTTTAAGGTCCATACTTCAACAGAGTTATCTATGATTAACCCTTACCTAAGAAAAGGTTGCTCATGAAAGGTCAATACTATGAAAGAGCTCATTCTGGTTAACCCTTATTTAATGAAGAGTTAGTATTTTTGATAAAATCTTCACTTGCACCTCCTCTGACAGCGTCCTGGTCACCAGTTGACCTCTGAAACAGGGAGAATCACCAAACCTAGTTTACTAGAAGTTAACTACTATGATTTCTATCGTTCTGGAAAGGTAAGCTCAATGGTCTCCTTCCTCTGAGAAACTCAATATAGTAGAACCACAGATTCTAAATTTCAACTGTGATACTAGGGCACATGCCGTCACCATACATATAATTCCCCATTCACACACTTAGGCTAGCTAAAATAAAAAAAAATCTTTTGAACTGCAACAAGTGAGTATCATGGTCCAATTCAACTGAAATTCAACTCAGAGAAACAACCTATGGGCATTTACCCCTTTTATGTTGATATCACTAGAACAATGCAATCCAATACTGCATACAATTCAAATATTTTCCTCTAAAATTTAGCCATGACTCCAAGATGGAAATATATAGTGAAAAAGAAACTTATCGAGGCTTAGAATACTACCATTACTTTGACCTAGAAACTTATCCTTCTGATACTGAGGGAAAGCCTAATTATACTTAGCCTTAGACAGAGGGTAAGCGAATCATTGATATCGAAGTAAAAGCTATCTCATGTTTCAATTTGTTGATTGGGCAATCGAGACCCAAAGGTAGTTGTTTACTAAGAAGCCATTGTAGTAGTTGTAGCTTTGCAAATGTCATAGTCTTTGAAGGTAGAGTAAAGTGCCTCTGCAGCGGAGTATGGCTCTCTATCTGTATCAATTGGAACAAATTCTTTAATTGGATCTTCTGCTGGTGGATCTATAGGTTCTGCTGGGATTGATTTCGTAATGAGCCTGCAACCTTCCCTCTTTTAGTCAGTGGAAGATTGAGCAATACAAAAAAAGAGAATTTCAGGAGCAAGAGGCCATCGTTCGGCTCCATCACTCCGCCCGCTATGAAGACCAAACCCCACCTGCATTCGTGAAAATCGGGGTGATTTGCAACCTTCCCTCTTTTAGTCGGTGGAAGATTGAGCAATAGGGAAAAAGAGAATTTTAGGAGCAAGAGGCCATCGTTCGGCTCCATCACTCTGCTCACTATGAATACCAAACCCCACCTGCATTGTGAAAATCAGGGGCGATTGAAGCAAACCCCACTTGCATTGTGAAAATCGGGGGCGATGGAAGCAAACCCCACCTAAAAACAAGGCGAATTCGGTATTTTGAATGTTTAACTACTTTATTTTTCATGGCTAAAATATAATAATTATTTATTTTTTAAATAATTTTTGGGTGAACTATAGAAAATGGGTGCAATATAAAAAAATCACCCTTCCAAAATATAAAACCCCTTAAATTTCACCCCTAAAATTTTCTATGCTAAATAACTCTATTTTCTTAAATAACATGGTTCTCTAAATGTTGGATCTCCTCCTGAGTAATAGGAGAGGTCACAAAGATAAGAAATTGTCACCTCTTGAGCCTGCACCATGGCAGGTGACCAAATTTGCTAGTCATGTCCCCTAACCCCAAAGTGACCATGCATGCACTAAAACTACATATTGAACCCAACAAATAATAAAGAAACATAGTACCAACAATGAAGAAACCACCAACTCCATAGACACCAAACAGGAAGTAACCCCTTATAAATAAGAAATATTACCAGAAATTTGGGAAATTCTATTTCCCCCATGCTTTCCGCATACCAGGGATCAACTAGTCCCCAAAATATATATACAACAAGACAAAAAAAAGACAAGGTATGATGGTAACCAATATAAACAAAGTTTTCCCAACAAGGCGACTACTTTGCTAAGGTCCAACTCGATCCAAAAAAATTGTGAGTACTTAAACAAAAATCGTTAATTCATGACCTTTAAATCACACTTAATTGCATGTGAACAACAACACATTCTTTAGATACTGTTTCACCAATACATCAACATATTCAAAGAAGAAAATAAAAAATAAGCAAGCATAACAAGAGGCTTGATAACAAATTTCTCCCTGGGCGAAGGGGCTAAATCTCTGGATTCGTTTTGAACTATAAACCACTTTTATTAATTTTGAGGCAATCTTCTTCTTACAAAATGGGTTGAAACCTTCTCACCATATGTAGATTGTAGAGTCCAAAGATTGTCTTACCTTGACATCCCTTTTTTCCTATATTTCCTCTCTTTTCCTATACTTATCACCTAAATAATGCAATAGACACAAGGTTTTGTTAAAGGTAAGCAATTACATGTCTTCTTCTTCATGTTTGTCTATATACCCTATTGTTTTGTTAAAGAATGCATTTGGCTACAGAATTGGTCTGTTTCTGCAGCTAATCCAGATTTCTGCAGCTGCCTCCATTGTTTGCAAGGTTCAAAAGCTCCAGCTCAGCGAAGAAAGATATGGATGGATAAGGAATGGTCCCCTAGTGGATTCCTTCCTATTCCCTCAAACCAATTCATCAAGATGATCGCAGGATATCATGGTCAAACTCCAAAGTCAACTACAAGATTATCGTGGGGATAGAATCCGAGTTTCAAGGAAATCTTATTGATTTTCTTTTGGAATAGCAAATCAAATGTTTAGCGATATATTTTAATTGAAATAAAGATATTTAGGCTTAAAATGCTCATACTGTTATGCCAAAGACTTATTATAAAAACTATGGCCGCACTATGTTTTGGGTGTGCACCGGATGATGTAATTTTTGAAAACAATTTGTTAAGTTTCGTTTTGCAAGTAATAGACTTGGTTTTATGTTTGTATGCGCTGCGTTGATTGGAGATTGTGGACTGATTCGTGGAGGACCCCTACGACTAGTAACAGGTCTTTAACCAATTGCAATTAGATTTCTTTCATTACTTGAATACTCTGTTTTGTGTGAAGAAATGCAATATGATGAGTTCGCCAGTGAATCATTATATGCATGAGCACTTCCCTTTGCTTTATACCTAGTTTAACTCTGCTATTTGATTTGTTTTTTATCTAGTATAGTATGGTTATTTCATTTGCCTTTTATCTAGTGTAGTCCAACTGTGTTTACTTCATAGTGTAGTTGTTGTTCAGAATGTCTTGTTTGGATGAAATTGAATAAGTAAAAGCGTGAGAGTATTCTCCTTAGAAATTGAATTCAGACAGTATTCCTTTACATTTTGATAGAATAAATTTCTCTTTCACTTAGTAAATTAGAGTTGCAGCATAAAAATTCAAGACAAAAATCCAAAACAGTCTAACACAAGTAAAATCTAGAATCACTCTCATATCATCCATAAACTGATTCAATAGAGAATAACTCCTAAGAAATTAGCTGATAACTTTAGGGATTGAGACATTAATATAATTAACAACACCATCTCCATACTAATATTAAGTTTAGATCCTAACAAGAACATAACGACATAAGAAATAACTTCTAGCACATATAGTGCACTTGTACTTCATCAATATACCTACCCTGGTTGATAATTTATGATTGACAATTTAAAGACATTAAATTGGCCAAACATTTTGGCGCCGTTGCCGGGGAAGTACAAATAGAAGTTAAGAAAAAAAATCTAAAACATGATATGCATAGGGATAGAGACTCTAGAGGTAGATTTGTAGGGCAAGGAAGAAGTTTAATTCCCACAAATCCACTCACTTCACCACGATTTCGAGAATCCACACCACCTACTCAAACCCAAATTCCATTTAGAGGTTGACAAAGACTTCCTGAAATCTCAAGATCATAAATCGAATCCAGAAATTCACCCACTTCCTCTACTGAAGCTGTAATTGAAGAAAATCCTACATCCCCAACTATAGGAGTAATTTTTCTATCCTCCACTGGTGAGCAAATTTTGGGAGAAAAATTAGAAGTTCCTAGTGAAGAAGAGGAACAGGAAACTTATTTTGAACAACCATTGATAAAGGAACCAGAAAGATTAGAAGAACACTATATTAGTTCCGAAGAATCTATCATGGCTGAAGAAGGGGAAGGAGAGGTACATAATGTCCATGGCGAGGAAAATAAGATTAGAGGAGGTAGGGGTAGAGGTAGAGGTGGAGATAGGAATAGAGGAGGGGGTAGAGGCAGAGGAAACCAAGATCCTTCTGGATTTCCTATTCTTGATGAAGATACAACCCTCACAATGAAAAATATATCACCCTCAATTCTTCCTAATTTCCACAGAAAAAGAAACGAAGACCCAGAGACATTTCTCTTCGAATTTGAAGTATTATGCAGATCATATGACTATATGCATGATGCTCAAAAATTAAAATTGTTCCCTGCTACATTAAAAGACTCAGCATTAAAATGGTTCATGAGTCTAGGAGTGCATTCTATAACAACATGGGGACAAATGAAAGAGGCTTTCTTAGGAAAATATAGATATTATTGTATGCCTAGTAACCTTAAAGATGAAGTCTTCAAAATGACATAAAAAGAAGAAGAAAATCTTCAAGATTTAGTAGAAAGGTTTGTCTACAATGTTAAAAGAGCAAAAATGGATAATTTGGATGAAGAAACCTTAAAAGCCCTCTTACTCAGAGCTATTAAAGATGAGTGGATCGATCTCCTTAACCTAAATAGGAAGGGAGACATTTCCCAACTACCATTTGCAGATATTTGTGATCTATGTGTACATATCTCAAGGGGTAAAGCACGAGTTGGAAGAAGTCCTAGAGACCCTCTCTTGTCAAGAATTAATAAATCTGCAGCTGGAACAATTAGCAGGGTAGGATTAGGGAACTTTCTTGATACCTTTAAGACATATATTTTAGGGAGCCTAAGTGAGCAGTTAGACACCCTTAAAATACAAAACAAGCAAAATTATGAAAATGCTGCATTATCTATCTTTTGTCCTAAGTGCCGAAAGAAACAAGCTCTAAGAGAGTGTCCCTTAGATTCAAAAGCTATAGAAACTTGTGTCATATGTGCAGATAATCATGATATGAAGGAATGTCCTTCTTTACCAGGTCTCAAGGCTGTATTTAACGATGAGGGGATTCCAGAACAATTAGATCCTCTCTACTTTATAGCCAAGAGACCATGGAAAAATCCCCAACCAAATAAATCACAAGGATTCATACCACAACAATTCGCTTAGTCTTCACAAAATAGTTGGAATCCAGCCTAGCAACCTTGGGCTCAGCGACAGTCACAACCTTGGAATCAAGGATGGAAAAATCCTTATGGAGCCTATGCTCAATATCAACAATACTCGCTATCCTACCTTCCACCATAATTTCTACTGCCATCTAATCAAATTCCCCAAGCTAACCAATTACCACAAATTCTAGTTCAGAATCAAAACCCATAGCTCTCCCTACCATTTCCACAAAAACCAAATCAATTACCCGCTCAACCACTTCCAAATCCTAATAATAAAATACCACAACAACCTGTGTACAACATGGAGGGGAAGAATCCTCAAACTTATGTAATAACTCCACTAGACCTAAATAATGTCCAATTAAGGTTTGGAAGAGTGTTACCAAGAAAACCCCCTGTTGTCATTCAAGAAACAAGATCCGATCTTCAAAAACACAAAAACCAATCAGAAGAAGGGGAGACCTCTCTCCCTCAAAAAGAGAATAAACAAACAAAAGATGTTCCAATAAATACTCCCATCATAGAACAACCCTCGGTATCAATTAGACCACCTTTCCCTGAACGGTTGAAAATTGATGGAGTAGAAAAACAAATTATCTTGCCTGATTACAATATGATGGATGAATTGAGAAATGTCTGTATTAAGATTCCTTTATTACAAGCCATAAAAGAAATACCAATTTTTGCGAAAACAATTAAGGAACTAAGTACACAAAGATTAGGAAGAAAAATAAAAGACATAAAAATAATTCAGTTAGTTGGAAAAATTGCAGACGTTGTGATGGGTAAGATAACAATTCAAAAATATTTATATCGAGGAAGCCCCATTGTAAAAATTCACATCAATGGAACTGAAATACAAACACACTGATTTATCTAGGAGCAGCCATAAACATAATGAGTGTTGGGTGATAAAATATGTCTTTAAAAACTCCTAATTACCCCATATTAATCATCAACCTGGGCAAGTCCTTTTATTCCAAGAGTGTACGCAATATGTGCATGCTATGAATCCAGAGAGTAATATTTCTTAAAATGAAGTATAAACCTTTGATACAAGAGTAAACAGATGCATCTAATAAACTCAAATTGCAATTATTAAAGGAAATATGGCATCTAAGCTTCAAGACTCAATTCTCTGTTGAAATTGTAATCAAATCTCACACAAGCAATTCAATTAACAATAGAATCATCCGAGAGCATAGTAGCAATAACTCATCTCTTCCTAGCTGATTCAATCTAAATCATACTCAATCTCTATGAAGCAATCCAGATGGAAATGATATCAATCTGAGAGTTCGATAGCAATAACCAAACTCTTACAGTTGATTAAATCAATATGATTCACTATCTAAATAATTTAATCTGCAATAAGCGTAAATCGAATCAAATGACAGTGCTGTAAAATATGTAAAGAAAATGTACTACTTCAATATAGGAAAGCGATAAATAGCGAATAAGATAAACTCACAGAAAAGGGGAAAATTAACAAACTAATCAAACTTGCGAGAATCAGAAATATATAACACAAAGAAGTAGTTTAATCCACCAGAGGCTGGGCCCTTAGCCGCCAGCGAACACTGCTGAGCTACTTCAAAGAATACGAATGAACAAAAACTTCAATTATATATTAATCATTGAACTTAAGTAGCATTACAATATGGTCGCATTATCTAACAACACGAGTCTGTAAATTAAAATTAAAATTTGAAATAATAGAGATTGATCCCCTTTCTTCCTACAGCCGTTTGCTTTTATAGTCAGGAAGAGGTAAAAGATAAATGCAATCCCTCTGGATCTCCCGATCTTGAGGGATTCGCAACTGATTGCTATCTTCAAATACCTTTCCTATTTCGTGTTGATCCTCCTGATTCGTCCTCTGCCCTATCCACAACTGACGCGTTCCATTCTTCATTTGTTGGTTTATGTTATTCCATCGCCAGGGAACAACAAATGTTCCTTTCGTCGTTTTTCTGCATATAGAGGAGTAAATGTTAGTTATGATAGCTAAATATTAAATGCGAGTAGTTCATCCGCTTCTTATCATAATCCATCAATATGTTAGCGTATTAAATATGAAAAAGATAAGAAAAGAGGAAAAAGGTGATGAAATTTAGAGTAAATACACACCCATTTTATAACTCAACATACTCCCCTGCTTACCCTGTTTCTTGTCCTCATGAGAAGTAAGTAATTCTTATACAGTGCAGTTAAAGAGTAGGCTGGAGAAGGAGCGTCAAAAATTGGTCTAAAAGCATGATGTTGAGCCAGGAGCGCAAAGGTAGGCCCTTCATTTCCTTCAGGCAATTTGTAAATAGCCCGATAAACTTCAGGATGATATCAAATGATGGGGCTATGAAACCGACATCCTAACCAATAAGGTACTTCTCTCAAAATAAGATTGCTATAGGTGACAAAATAGGCCGTAGTTGCTTTAAAATTTCTATAATTAAATGGCTCCCTATCCTGCACACTACTAGTGGAGCCAGAGAGATTTCTTGAATGGAGAGGAAATACGATACTCCTTTCTATACAATCTCCTTATGAATGGGCCCTAAAATTTTAATCACCCCTTCTCATGTCATCAGACTCTTATGGTTGGCAAGCATTTGTAAAGGGTGCTTAGGTTCACTTACCCAAAGATCCAATCCATGCTCCTGTCTTTAGAATGCATTATGAGCTTTAAACCATTTGAGTTGGTTAACTGCAAATGAGATAAAGGCATGGAATTGAACATCTCCCACAAAAGGGTTAGGGTTCTTTTCCACCTCGTTCTCTAATACAAAATTGTGTAGGTAAAACTCACAAATAAACCTTTGAACCTTTACACCATGTTGTTTGCAACAATTTATAAAATATTCAATTGTTCTTAATTCAATTGGTTTTCTAGCTCTCACGGCTTTAATTTTAAACAAAAGGTATTGTTCTAACAAAAACAAGGCATAATTGGTGGTGGGAGACCTGCATGCCAAGACATCTATATATAGTGAGTAGATGGTGTCCGTCTGACCTATGACCCTATCTAGCTTGAGCTTGATCTTCTCTATTTTTTCTTCCACCTTTCTGCATCTGTTGAAAGTCTTGCTCTCTGTTGCATTCATTTCCCGAAGCTATTTCTGTAGCTCTTGATATTTCTGCCGGGAAACGGTTTCTTGTTCAAGTCGTTCCAACGTGAGCTAAGCTTGTGCCAATTCTTCTTGAAGATTCAGTATAATGGGGTCATTATGTGTCATGATGTCCTTGGCTTGTATGCCTGTTTGAGTGCTTATGCTATGAGAAAGGATATCTTCTGTCTGTATTTCTTTATTATGGGAGGTCCAAACCTCCATCTGAGTAGCCATGCTATAAGAGGGTACATCCTCTGTCTGAGTAGCTATGTCTACTAAAATTGCATGTTGTTCCTCTTGAGTGATGACTGGTTGAGTAGGTATGGGCTCAGTTTGAGTTCTTGTAGCCCTCTCTTCATATAATTCTGTTTGTACGGCTGCATTTACTATCTCCGAGGTATTGTCTGGAACCTTTCCCGTTGTGATTTCTTTTATTTTTCTTCTGAGCCTCTTAACCATTTTGTGAAGCTTCTGTTGTTCTTCTCTTAGCTTCTTCAATTTGGCTCTATACCTTTTCAGAGGAGTAACTAGTCTGCTGATAGTCTCATTAATAGCTTTTGTCTGTAAAGAGCCTGGCTGTTCACCCTAGCTTTGTTCCAATAAGTCCGCGTCTCCAGATTGATTATCGGCTTCCCCAATAATCTTTGTCTCTGCTTCTTCTTCTTGGCCTATGTTTTTTGTGTTTAGGCCTATCTGGCTGTTTTCCATTGGGAGCATGTCACCAAATTGGTTCTCTACTTCTTGAATGGCCTCTGCATATATTTCTGCTTCGCGACTTGCATCTTTTGAGGGAGATATAATTCTGGTATAGCCAGAATTCCCAAGATATTGGGTCTCTCCTAAGTTAAGATTGAGCAGTCCTTCAGGCTGCATGTAGACATTCATGTTGGCCAGGACCTGGGCCATCTCAAAATCATGCAACAGATCGTATTGGGGGCTCATATTTGGTGTTGTGGAAGGTCCCAATTTGTTTCTTTGTTCATCTTCAGAATGCCTTGTTCCTTCCTTAGGTTCTGATTAAGGGTTATCTTATCCTTCTAACTTTAGCTACAAGTATTTTTCACTTATTGGGTTGGATAATTCTATGGGTTGACTAGCGCTGCCTTGAGGATTTTCAGATGCTCCCTGTTTTGACCTCAACCTTGTGGATCATCTGCGTTTGTGAGGTATGCTTCCTAAAAGGGTAGTCCTCTTTCTTTTTGGAACAGGGTTAGGTGCTGGCAAGGCTACACCTCCTTCGAGGGCCAATATTAGATCATCCCAGGTTGATTTTTGTTGGGAAAGGTTATAGCTAACTATTAACTTGATCAGACAATGGTGGCTAACTACTGTTTCTATGTGTTGGGACCGTCTCAGCCTCTCGGAAGTGTCATGCAGTAATGAATTCAATAGTGCAGGAAAATTAACATAACATTTTTGTTTTAAAACTGCTAAAAGTTTGAGTTGTCACGGCCTTACCACGTCTTTATGCCCATCACAAGTAATATAGTTCTAGATAATTCATGCCAATTCTCCCCATGGCTCTCCAAGAGAAGATGGCCAAATGCCTTTGCCCTTCTTGATTAGCTCCTGTCCTTCGTCCCTAAAAGCCTTGATAGCGTCATGCAACTTTAATCGCTTGCCAGCCCATACTGGTCCTTCTGCCGGCAACCCAGACACTTCTGCTATCACAACGTTTGTTACAGTGATTTGTCTGCCTCTTACCACAGATTGTCCATTCTGTAGATTTCGTAAAAATTCGATGGCGATTTCCTCATTGGGGGGTTGAAATCTTATAAAATATGCTATCCATCCTATGCGAGCTAGAATTTCCTTGGCTTCATCGGAGACAACCAATGTTAAAGGTTCTCAGCACACTGTTCTTCCTCCCATAATGCTTGAATTCTGCAAACGATTAGTGTAGCGGGGAAAGCACAACAACGAACAGAGCCAAGTGATGGAACAAAAAATGGTTGTAATGGCTCTATCAGGTGATACTTTATAAACATAAATACCATTATTGAGTATTGTTATAATGCCACATGCTCTGTGATCATGGGATGTCGTATTGTTCTACAAAATCAAATTAAAAGATGACAGCACATGCATAAGTGTATTGGAGATCCTCGCCCCCTTCGAAATAATAGGTCACCTACGACTGAATGAATGAAAGGATAATGCACTGGCGGCGAAGTACAGGGGTGATGGATTGGGTAATGAAAGTGGAAAGGTACGCATATTAATGAAAGGATCATAAAGGATATTGGAGTGATGAAAACAAGGCATGTAACAAGAATTATCAATAAGTGATAAGATGCTGTGAGGTGATGCGATAAAGAAAAAGGACAACATATGTAGGAAATAATACTTTACTGCCATTATTCCACTTAAAGTTGTTATGATTGATTTTAAAAGATTAACTCATGCATAAAGGTTCAAGCTAAGTTAGGGACAAAATCTCTCCGTAGAAAAGATAGAAACATATGAAGAGGGAATTATAATAATTATTGATGTCGAAAATAAAACTTTAATACCATCAGTAGAGCTTCTGTTGCCTGTAGGCATCCATAGCCTCGACAGAGTTGCTTTCTAACCCTTGGGAACCATGGTCCTCTATGTATAATTGGGGAAGTGCATTATGATATCCATAGTAGAGACCAATGTGCTGGCATGGTAACCAGATGAACACATTGCCATTCACTGGGAAGTAGTGAAAGTGGTCAGGCCGACTCGTGATGAGACCTCTTGTTCCAAGGACTTTGTTTCTTGATGCATCCATTGGATCATATCCCTGGTGTGGTGGCCATAGTGGGAATGCCACTTCGCTCTTTTGGCTCGTGATGAGACCCCTATCCTCCATCTGTATAAAATTGTTAGTGAATATATATATATATATATATATATATATATATATATATATATATATATATTTAACACTCTCCATTTTATATATAGTGGGTGGCTCATCACTCCTTAAGAGTAGGGATGGCGGAAGAAGTTTGAACATATCAATAGAAAAAAATATGCCCATAATCTTACTGATAATAAACAGAGAGAGTTATACAGGACAGGGGAGAACTAGCATGGTACAGATAATCAATCAGTTTGATTTATAGCAGAAATGAAGATAGTGAAGTGATATAGATAATTGTGTCCTTTATTTTTCGATCATCACAAAGCAATCTTGTTAAAGATGATAATATTCAAGATATTTGCATATTCTAGTAGACTCCATACTTGTTGTCCTTAAATATGTATTGTACTTTTATGCCATAAAGAGGATCATAAAGAGTGAACTGGGATGGTCTAGGGATGATCATGTAAGGGGAAGAAAGGGTGTTCTCAAAAATACTCACAAGGTGTTGTTCCCTTCAGAAAACCCATACAAAAAGTGTTGTTCCTTATAGGGAACAACAGCTGTTCCCTATAGGGAACAACGACTGTTCCCTGTAGGGAACAACAAAGAAAAACACACACAAAATGTGTTGTTCCCTATAGGGAACAACAGCTGTTCCCTGTAGGGAACAAAAAAGAGAATACACATGAAAAATTGATGTTCCCTATAGGGAACAACAACTGTTTCCTGTAGGGAACAACAAGGGAAATACACATGAAAATTGTTGTTCCCTATAGGGAACAACAAATCAAAATACACATGAAAAGTGTTGTTCCCTATAGGGAACAACAACTGTTCTCTGTAGGGAAAAACAAAGGAAAGTGCTCACGAAAATGTGTTGTTCCCTATAGGGAACAACAACTGTTCCCTGTAAGGAACAACAAAGGAAAATGCACATGAAAAAGTGTTGTTCCCTATAGGGAACAACAACTATTCCCTATAGGGAACAACAAAGGAAAAAAAACTAAAAAAAAAATCATCTCTACTATTCTAAGCAAATCCAATCAAATAGAAAGAAAACAGAAAAGCAATTTTATGTACAGGTTTCAAAAAATAAATTCTTCACTGGACTAGTGCTGTCGAAGAGTTGCCCTCTTCAGCGAGAATTTGTATCGTAGAATCTTCACGTATTTGTTGGAAAAAGGATTCCCTTGTAAGCGGTTTGTGGTAGAGGCATACTCGATGTCCATTTGATTTAAAAGAGTAGCTAGACCCATCAATGGTGGCTAATGTAAGGGTGCCATTATTGTGCACCTCTTGTATCTTTTAGGGACCTAACCATCTAGTCTAGAGTTTCCCTGGGAAATCCTAGAACCTGGAATCGTACAGAAGTGCCCAGTCACCTTCATGGAATATCTTTTTCTTGATGAGGGAAACATGCCATTTTTCTCTTTTTTGTTGAATTAGTGCAGTATGCTGAAGAGCTGATAGCCAGATTTCATCCAATTCATTGATTTGATGTAGTCTGCTAACCTGTGCTTCATTCAAATCCAGCCCTACTTCTTGGGCTATCCTCAATGTCTGAATTTCAAATTCTATGGGGAAGATAGGTTCTTTGCCAAACACTAGCTGATATGGGGAGTATATGTGGTATTCCTCCAAGTCGTGCGATATGCCCATAGGGCTTTTGGCAATCAGGTAGCCCAATCATGTCTATGCGAGGCGATTGTCTTTGTTAGAATGGCCTCGATTACTTTGTTGGCACTTTCTACCTGGCCGTTGGCCTACGGGTGGTATGGAGATGTGATTCTGTGGAAAATGTGATGATTTTTTAATGTAGCAACAATCTTATGGCCTACAAATTGTGGCCCTCCATCTGTAATTATTTCTCTGGGCAAGCCATACCGCACGAAAATTTGGAAAATAAAGTGGATTACTGTGTCCTCTGTTGCCCTTGGTAATGCTTTTGCCTCCACCCATTTGGTCACATATTCCATTGCAACCTGTATATATGTATTTTGATTAGACGATGGGTTTATTGGGCTAATGAAATCTAACGCCCAGTGTTCAAAAGGTTCGATGACTAATTGTGGATGTAGGGGCATCTCGTCAGACTAGCCAGGGAGACCCATTCTTTGGCAGCTATCGCATGCCTGGACAAATTTCTTGGCGTCCTTAAAAATGGTGGGCCAATAATAGCCGATCTGTAAGACTTTATGTCTAGTCCTGTGGTCTACAAAGTGTCCATTGTAGGGAAAATTTTAAGGATGGAAATTTATCTTAAAGCTTAGAAACCTTGGCAAATCCCACTAGTCCATAATATGAAATCTATAAAATGTTTGGAGATATTTTTGTAAAAATATTCAATTTTATAATATTTTTATATAGTCTATATATAATTTTTTGGCGATTTTTAGGGTAAAATAATTTCATTCTATAAATATGGGCGAATCATTTTTACAAAAAAATGGAAATTAGCGAATCTTTTTTTGGAAAAAGTATAGAAAATTAGCCCATGGGCGAATATTAGCCCCTAAAATTTTCCCTGGTCCATTGCAAGGTCCATCGTGGTAGGCTTTTAGGATATCATATATTTCGTCTTCCCTAACACACCTACGGATATGCATATCGACTCCTGTGTGAAAGAGGTATTATCTGATCTAGGAGAACCGAGTGTTGCGTTGCACTATTAATTTTCTTTCTCTGGGCGTCAGGTGCTTGGGTAATTTTCCTACTACTAGGTAATTCACGAAATCCGCGTACCATGGTGTTTTCATGGCTACAACAAATAGGTGCTCATCAGGTAACTAATCTTCTACTGCCACTGCATTGTCTGTTCTTGGCACGTGTGAGAGGAAGTCTGCCACCAAATTTTCCTTTCCTGGTCGATCCTTGATTGTTATGTCAAATTCCTGCAAAAGGATTAACCATCGTGTCACTCTTCCATTCGTAATAGGTTTATTAGCTAAATATTTGATAGTAGAGTGATCAGTATACAAAACCACAGGGTATCCTGTTATATAGTGTTTGAATTTGTTAATAGCATAGATTACAGCTAGAAACTCTTTCTCAGTCACAGTGTAATTCAACTCAGCAGGAGTTAAATTTTTGCTGATGTAGTATATCGCATAAGGTTTCTTATCTTCCTCTTGGCCGAGAACTGCTCCAATGGCCGTATCTGATGCATCAGATGAAATCTGGAATGGTAAATCCCAGTTCGGGCCCCGTAATACTGGGGCTGTTGATACTAGCCGTTTTAATTCTTCAAAGGCAATGTCACATTTGTCAGTCCATATAAAATCGATATTTCCTGTCAAAGCATATAATGGTGTAGAAATTTGGGAGAAGTTCTTTATAAATCTTCGATAATATCCAGAAAATCCCAAAAAACTATGTACCTCAGTTTGAGTGCAAGGGGTAGGTATTAAGAGGATTATCTGAATTTTTGCTGGATCTACCTGAATTCCAACTGTTGAGATGTAATGACCCAGGATGAGGCCTTCGGTCATCATCATGTGGAATTTCTCGTGGCTTAAACAGAGCCTAGTAGCAATGCATCTTTGCAGGACTTTCTCCAGCGTCTGTAATGCCAGCTCAAAGTCATCTCCATAGGGTGTAAAATCATCCATGTACACCTCGAGTCCCTCATTTATCAAGTCTGCAAAAATGCTAAGTATGGCTCTCTGGAATGTGGCAGGTGCATTGCACAGTCCGAAAGGTAATACCCTATAAGAAAACATCCCCCAGGGGTAGGTGAAGGTAGTCTTATCTTGGTCTTCAGGGGCAATTTGGATTTGGTTGTAGCCACTGAAGCCGTCTAGGAAAGAGAAGAATTTTTTACCTACCAATGTGTCTAGAACCTGGTCGATGAACGGGAGGGGAAAATGATCTTTTTGCATTGCTTTATTAATCTCTCTATAATCGACACATATACGCCACTTCCCATTATTTTTAGGAACCACAACTAATGGAGAAACCCATTTGCTATCAGATATAGGATAGATGAAATTTACATCTAACAATTTCTGTAGTTCGTCTTTAACAACATCCTTTAGGTGAGGGTTTAATCTTTGTTGAGGTTGTCGAATGGGTTTCGCATCTTTCTCAGTGTAGATGTGGTGCGTACATAATTGGGGGTAAATCCATTTCATATTTGGGTAATCCCAAGCAAAAGCCTCTTTATATTTTCTAAGGAGTTGGATAAGCCTCTACTGCTAGTCATCAGTGAGGTTTTTGTTAATGTTTAGGACTTTTCCTGGCTCAATTTCAATGGGTTTGCTGTTATAAACAGTTGTTGTTGGTATTGTTTGGTCATTGATATATTTTAAGGGATCTTCTTCAATTTCGTTATCCAGGGCTGCTTCAATCATGTGACATTTTAGGTTAGATATGGCTGCTGGGCGGTTAATGTAAGTGTTAATAATGTCATCTTCTGTTTGATTCTTAAATTCAATAGCATCTGCTACAGTTAGTGGTGATCAAATATTTTCAGTTAAATATGTTACAGGTTGTTTCCTAGTTTTTATTATAGTTAGGCTTGACTGAGATGGAGGATATAAAGCTAGGTTTTTCACATTACTTCCTCTTGCTATAGTCATACTACCTGTTCGACATCTTATATAAGCATCTGCGGTCACTAGCCAAGGTCTTCCTAATATTAGAGTATGTCCATCTAGCCGGTTTCTAGGATTAATAATAAAAAATCTGCTGGGTATTCCCAAGAATCTACAGACACCATTACATCCTGTAATGTCCCTTCTGGTTGGTCAACAAGTTCCAGCAAGGTCGTAGTTGGATCTAAGGCTGTGATGCCAAGTCTCTGACAGGTTGTTGTTGTGAGAATATTAATGGCTACCCCTAGATCGACCAATGCATTGGGAAATGAACGTTCATTTATTTGTACTGTGACTATAGGGTTTCCTGGGTCCTCACATTTTATCGGTGTTTCTCTTCATGATAATAAATCAGATAAAGTTCTGACTACGTGGACAGTTGGTGTTGCTTTTATTTTCCTTGTAGGCTTTTTGGTACACAATTCCTTAATGATTTTTGCATAGATTGGAATGTCCTGAATAACCTAGAGGAGGGGTATTTTTACACAAAGATTTTTTAATTCTCCCAGGAGATCGAAATCGGGATATTCGATTGGGTGAGGTATAATCAATATTTCTAGGAATGGTGGAGAAGAGGTAGTAGTTTGATCGTGGATTTTCTGTTTACCTATATTCTTTGTTTGAGGTGTTTGTTCTATAGGCAATGGTTCTTCTAATTGTATATTTTTATCACCCTCTGACTTGATTATCTGTCCAGGTGTCAATTTGAGTTCATTACACTCTCTCAACTCAGTTTCCGGATCCAGCCCTTCAATAATTTGTACTAACTGGACTGGTCTATTGTTGGGATTCGGGTTGGGTTGGGCTGGGAGTTGTGGTCGTAAATTGGGTTGAGGATTCTGTTGCAACGTGTAAGGTTTTGGTAGCATAGGTTGAGGTAGGGGGATTGTTCCTACTGGCTAGTTTGTAGGTCTTTGCCAGCTTGACTGCCAGTTTTGGTTTTGTGAAGTGGAAGGGGGCCATTGATATGGGTATGGATTGTTCTACCAGAATGGTGGAAAGTAAGAGGAATTTGGCCAAATATTATTTGGATTTGATTTATTGGACCAAGATGGCATAGAAAGTGCTTGTGGTGACCAATTAGGAAAATGTGGCTAGTTCTACTATGTATCCCCTGTGTATTGCTGAGAATTATATTGTGAGGGTTGAAAGAATGAAGATGGGTCAGTAGGCATACTTGTTTATTGTGCTTGCCATTGGTGATGCTGATTTAACAAGTAGACCGGTTCCGTTTCTTCCTCTGCCTCTTTGAAGACCTATTTTAATCCTAGGAGCGATTAGAAATTTTTTGTGGCATATTATTTAGTGCATATGGCATAGGTCTGTACCATATCCAGTGGAATTCTTTATGACTATGTTTCTTCCTACATCGAGGGCAAAAAATAACCTAGTTTTGTTGTGCTTTTGCTTGGCTTGCATGATGTCTAATTGTGTTGTCAAGGTTCCCAGGATATCCATTTTGAAATCTTCCAGCAAGTTGCCGATTTCAGTATGAGTAATGCTTCTGCCAGAGATTTTTCTGTCCCTGGTGATCATATCACGTTCAGTTGGTTTTAGTCTTGTACTACCCCTCGAGCACCTGATACACAAATTAATAATGTTAGCATATTCTTCTTGATAGATATCACCTTTACCCATAATATTTAATGTCTCTATCCACTGGTCTTTCATCCCCTTAATCAGTGTGGTTTTTAGCACATTATCAGGCAGAGGCAGATTTGCGTAGGGAGACCTTTGGAGGTTATATTGGAAACACTCCACATACTCTTCCAAAGTTTCACTAGGTCTTGCTACCATTTGGAATATCTCATCTTTTAGTTCTCTAGATCTGCAATAATCCTGATATTTTTTAAGGAAAGCAATTTTCATTTGGTCCCAATCATTTATGGTGCCCCCACCCAGTCCCATAAACCAACACAGGGCTGCTCCCTTTAACGTGGAGGGAAACAACTTCAGTTTTTGGGGATCGGTGGTGTAATCATAACCCTGACATAGGACGTCAAATTCAAACAGGAACGCATCCAGATCTTTTGAAGTGAGTCCATGAAAGGTGGGAATATTTTGTAGAGGGATAGCTTTCATGGGGGCATTGACAGTTGTGTCAACAATAGGATACTGTAATGTAGAGGTCTGGGGTGCTTGTGGATTATTGGCCATTTGATCAAAGATATGCCAATACCCTTCCGGGATTTCTGGAGCTAGAGAGTTATCTTTGGGTTGTCTAGAAGAGGTGGGAATAATCCTAACAACACTCCCTTGATCTGGGACACTAGGTGTCCTCTGCTCAATTACTACCTGAGGGGATCTTGGTTCCTCTATTTCCCCTGTTTCTCCTCCTCCTTCACGAATGTTGCAAGAATTCCCTTCTTGTGAGGGAATTGGTCGTGAATTTTCAATGTCTTGAAAACTCTGCTCAGTCCCTTCAGTTTTACTGTGGACCTCAGCATAGGCTACAGATGGTGAGCCTGTGGCCCGAAGGGAGACAGTAGGCTGTCTGGAAGCAACGGTTCGGGGACCTATTGATGGCTGAGATTCAACTTTTCTTAAGATGTCGTCGATAAAAGTTGATCGTCCAAGGGTCACCGGTCCCTTAGATTTTTCAGGTTTGGGATGTGGAATTGTATTGTTTTCTGGTCTTTTCTTCTTAGTCATTCATGCAAAAATTCAAATGTTTATTTCTACCTTAAATTCCTAGAAATTCTGCTAGAAAGTGGGTGGGGGAGTAGGCATTTTACTTGCTCCGTATGCAGGTTCTTACCTTCCATTTTTAATACCTAGTTCTCTCTCAATAGACAAACATCAAACACCTACTTCACTTTTCTGAAATTGTGCTGAAAAGCGAGCGGAGGAGCAATCAATTTACTTGCTCGTTACGTAGGTTCTTACCTTCTGTTTTCAATACCCAATTCTTTCCCAACAACAATTATCAGATATACATCAATTTATGTAAAATGGCGACACTCTCCCCGACAACGGCGCTAAAATGTTGGGTGATAAAAGGTGTCTTTAAAAACTCCTAATTACCCCACATTAATCATCAACCAGGGCAAGTCCTTTTATTCCAAGAGTGTACATAATATGTGCATGCTATGGATCCAGAGAGTAATGTATCTTAAAATGAAGTATAAACCTTTTATACAAGAGTAAACGGATGCATCTGATAAACTGAAATTGCAATTATTAAAGGAAATATGACATCTAAGCTTCAAGACTCAATCCTTTGCTGAAATCGTAATCAAATCTCACACAAGCAATTCAATTAAAAATAGCATCAACGAAGAGCATAGTAGCAATAACTCATCTCTTCCTAGCTGATTCAATCTAAATCATACTCCATCTCTACAAAGCAATCCAGATGGAAATGATATCAATCTGAGAGTTCAATAGAAATAACCAAACTCTTACAGTTGATTAAATCAATATGATTCACTATCTAAATAATTTAATCCGCAATAAGCGTAAATCGAATCAAATGATAGTGCTGTAAAATATGTAAAGCAAATGTACTACTTCAATGTAGGAAAGCGGTAAATAGCGAATAAGATAAACTCACAGAAAAGGGGAAAATTAACAAACTAATCAAACTTGCAAGAATCAGAAGTTTTATAACACAAGTAAGCAATTTAATCTAGCAGAGGCTGGGCCCTTAGCTACCACCGAACATTGCTGAGCTACTTTAGAGAATACGAATGAAAAGAAACTTCAATTATATATTAATCATTGAACTTAAGTAGCATTACAATATGGTTTCATTCTCTAACAACACGAGTCTGTAAATTAAAATTACAATTTGAAATAACATAGATTGATCCCCTTTCTTCCTACAATCGTTTGCTTTTATAGTCAGAAAGAGGTAAAAGATAAATGCGATCGCTCAGGATCTCTCGATCCTGAGGGATTCACAAATGATTTCTATCTTCAAGCACCTTCCCTATTTCACACTGATCCTCCTAATTCATCCTCCGCCCTGTCCGCAACCGAAGCGTTCCATTCTTCGTTTATTGGTTTATGCTATTCCATCGTTAGGGAACAACAACTGTTCCTTTCGTCGTTTTTCTGCATAAAGAGGAGTAAAAGTTAGTTATGATAGCTAGATCTTAACTGCGAGTAGTTCATCTACTTCTTATCATAATCCATCAATATGTTAGCGTATTAAGATATGAAAAAGATAAGAAAAGAGGAAAAATGTGATGAAATTAAGAGTAAATACATACCCATTTCGTAACTAAACAATAAGTAAACAAGTTATGAACTCACTTAGGCTTCCTAACATTCAATACAAACCAACCTTATTGCAATTAGCAGATAGTTCTATGATTAATCCTGATGGTGTGTTGGAAGATGTTTGTGTATCCTTAGATTATTGGGAATATCTCGTCGATTTCATGGTCTTAACACCCAAGAATAATTTAGGAGGACATCCATTAATTCTAGGAAGACCTTGGTTAGCTACAATTGATGCTTTTGTAGATCAGGTGACATGTTTATCTCAGATGGAAATTCTACAAATAGATTTACATTATACCCTCCTACAAGGACAACAATAGATACAAAAACTGAAAAATGAATAGAAGATGAAGAAGATATACAACCTATTTTTACTACTGAACAAATAAGAGAGGAAGACCAAATTCTAACTCTACTAGAAAATAATGAATCTTCCTCATATTATGATCGTAGTGGCAATGAGTATCTCTCATCTAAGCAGGTATCATTTCTCTCCATGGAAAAATTTGGGAATTCCTCAATAGAAATCTTTCTAGGGAAAACCTTCAATGTCAACAAAAACCTGGAAGAATTGCAAAAAAATGAATTGATAGAAATTTTACAGAAACATTCTTATGCTTTTGCATGGGAATACACTGACATGAGGGGGATTGATCCTAAAACTTTCATACATCATATCTACATTGAACATAATGCAAGAATGGTTAGACAGCCTCAATGGAGAATGAACCCAAATTTAAATGAAATTATTAAGGAGGAGTTGCAGAAATTGTTAATGTAAATTTCATCTATCCAATATTTGATAGTTAATGGGTTTCACCCCTAGTAATCATTCCTAAGAATAATGGAAAATGGAGAGTATGCATCGATTAAAGGGAACTAAATAAAACAACATTAAAAGAACATGTTCCACTACCTTTTATAGATAAGGTCTTAGACACATTAGCAGGAAAAAAATATTTTTCCTCTTTGGATGGGTTCAGTGGATAATCAGATTCAGATAGCCCCTGAAGATCAAGATAAAACCACATTCACTTGTCCATCGGGAACTTATGCTTACTGAGTACTTCCCTTTGGATTATGTAATGCTCCATCAACATTCCAAAGAGCATTCCTCAGAATTTTCTTTTATCTTATTCATGATTGTGTGGAAGTGTACATGGATGATTTCACAGTTTATGGAGATTCTTTCAATGAAGCACTGGAGAATTTGGAAAAAAGTATTAATAAGATGTAAAGAAACAAATCTCTCGCTAAGCCATGAAAAATGTTTCATGATGTCTAACGAAGGAATTTTAGGTCATCATATTTGAGGAGATGGAATCAAGGTAGACTCATCTAAAGTTGAAGTCATTTCTAAGTTATCAGTGCCAAGTTGTCAAAAAGATGTTAGAATTTTTCTTGGTTTTACTGGATATTATAGAAGATTCATAGAAAACTTCACAAAAATTGCATCCCCACTTTTTAAATTGCTCACCAAGGACTGTGAATTCAATTGGGATTCTGAATGTCAAGCTGCCTTTGAAACTTTGAAAAAGAGAATTTCTGAAGCACCTATCTTAAAAGGACCTAACTGGAAATTTCCTTTCCATATCTCAACGGATGCTTCAGATTCAACCTTAGGAGCTGTGTTGGGACAGAAAGATCTTACTCCTTATGCAATCTATTATACTAGTAAAAATTTAACTCCTGTAGAGTTAAATTATACTGTAACTGAAAAGGAGTTTTTAGCTGTAGTTCATGCCATTAACAAATTCAGACATTACATAACTAGCTATGAAACTTTTGTTCACACAGACCATTTTGCCATTAGATATCTAATGAATAAAACAGTCACTAATGAAATAATAATTAGATGGATCTTACTGTTACAAGAATTTAACATAACCATTCTAGATAGGCTAGGAAAGCAGAACACAATTGCCGAATTTTATCTAGAATAAAAAATGAAAATAGTGATCAACTCATAGAGGATAAATTTCCTGATGAATATCTTTTTACAGTATCTACTAAATCACCTTGGTATGTAGATATTGCTAACTATTTAGCTACAGGAAAAATGCCATTTCATTTATCTCCTAGAGAAAAGAGAAGAATAGTCCACAATAACACATCTTATTCATGGATAAATGAAGAGTTATACAAGATAGGACTAGACATCATCATCAGAAGATGTGTTCGAGAGGACAAAATACCAGAAATACTTAAATCTTGCCATGATGAGCCATGTGGGGGACATTTTTCTGACAGAAGGACTGCTTACAAAATCTTGCTTTTAGGATATTATTGGCCTTCCATTTTTAGAGACACTAAAGAATATGTTAAAATATGTGGCAGTTGTCAAAGGATGGGCAAACCCACTCTTGCAAATGAAATTCCATTGCAACCATAGGTACTCATTGAACCATTTGAGAAGTGGGAACTAGATTTTGTTGGACCAATTAGCCCACCTTCAAAGCAAAAGAAGTATATTCTGGTATGTACTAATTATGTCACTAAATGGGTAGAAGCTAAAGCACTTCCTTTTTCTACTGAAAATGTTGTAGTTTCATTTCTTTTTGAGGATATTTTTACTCGTTTTGGTGTTCCAAGAGAAATTGTAACAGATCAAGGAACATAGTTCACATCTAGATTAGTGCAGAAGCTTGTGGATCAATACAAAATCAAACATCGAAAGTCCACTCCATACCATCCACAAGCCAATGGACAAGTTGAGTCCACAAATAAGGTGATTGAAGCAATCCTCACCAAGACTATACATCTACATGGAAAGGATTGGGTGGAAAATCTTCCAGAAGCTTTATGGGCATACAAACCTACATGGAGAAATACTACAAGACATACTCCCTATGAACTTGTTTATGTCAATCAAGTCTTACTTCCGATATAATTCAAGATCCAAACCTATAATAAAACAGTCTAATTAGATCTTGACTTATCAGAAGCACAAAAGCAAAGGATGAGACAACTAAATGAGCTTGATGAAATTAGATAAGAAGCCCTCCAGAGAACTAGCCTAGTTCAACAATAGAGATCTAGAAGGCATGATAAGTACATTAAAGAGAGGAAATTTCATCCAGGAGATTGGGTATAACTCTTTGATTCAAAGTTCAAGAATTTTCAAGGGAAATTCCAAACCCACTGGCTTGGACCTTATGAAGTTGAAAGTGTTTTTGACAACGGTGAAGTTAGAATCAGGACTATTGATGAAGAGAAAATTCCTCTATTAGTAAATGGACATTAACTCAGATTTTACCAGAAGCCATTGACAAAAGAAGAATTTGTTAAAATATTCCAAGATAATTCAGAATTAAAGATGGTAAAGAAGGATTCTTCTTCTTTTCCACCTTAGAAAATTTTTTCTCAGTCTTAATTTCAATATATATATATATATATATATACACACATATAATAATCATAATAATAATAATAAAAAGGGGGTATAAACATGAAAACCAACATTCTGTTGGCAGGTTTATACAGAAAATTTATACTGAAAACCAATTTTTGTTGGCACTTCAATTTTTCCTTTCAAAAAGAAAATAACAAATTTCCTTTATTAAATTTTTCTTCTGAGTTGTAGAATCAACAACTTTCCACAGCTCAGACAAGTTTCTGTAGATAGGACAAGTTTCTGCAGCCTAATATTTTTTTTTTTAAAGCCTACAGGGACACTTGGTGATTTGAATTGAAGGACAACTGACAAAGCAAAGTACCTATAGGAGATCTCAGAACAACAAACAAAGTTAGAAAAGTGGACACAGGTATGTGCTACTTTAATTTAGCAATAGGGATTGATATATTGCATATATGACTAAGAAGACATAGTACTGCCGAAAATTAAAAACGAAATCATTACAACTTAAGGGTGATGGTCGCCTAACAAAACATCATAATCCACCACTTAAAAGTCATGTCACGTCCTCATTCCAAATCTGCCGAAGTAATTACCGAATCATAATTTTAAATGCATCCCAACGGTTCGATTCATTCCTATAACCCTTATTATAATCCGCCTGTTCTTACACTCCTCTGAACTTTCACAACCACTATGTACTTCTGCCACTTAGCAAAACCCTACCAACACCATTCTCTTGTCAAGGTAACCAGTCTTTAAGGAAAAGAATCCTCCATAATGGGGATCATTGTTCGAACCAAACCAGCAGGGAAGAAATTCTTGGAGGGATACCCTCAGACCAAGGAGCTACTGCAAAAGAAACAATGGTTGTAGTTTATTGAAAAATTCAACGGTTTTCACAAGGAAGTGACAAAAACATTTGAATGATTGTTTGGTAGAACTGAAGCTGAAATAGGAGACATTAAGATCACCATAACAAAGTCCGTGATCGCAGAAGCTACTGAATTACCAAGGAGCGGGGAAAAATGGTTCAAGAACAAGGGAATTAATGGAGAAGATTGGAAGGTCTTCCTGAAAAATCCAAATATGGACACCACTGTCTTCAAGAAAGGTATTCCCAGCACAACCCTTAAGAGTAAATGGAGAAATTTATTGCTTATACTTCAAAAATTTGTCACTTGTGAGGGTTGGTTTGGGTATATGTATTTTTACCATGTTAGGATGATGATGCATTTTCTTGAAGATCACCAGATGAATCTTCCTTATTTTCTCTTACATAGTCTCAAGAAAATGTCCACAAATGTTCAAAAGAGAATTCAATTTATAGAAAATACCATGTATCATCATGGCTTGATAAAGATATTGGTTGAGTTCCATCTTTGGAGTATAGGGGATAACTGGGAAAGTTTTTTGGTGAGGAACCATTTTGAAGAAAGATCCCTAGAACAAGCTAGCAACAATAGGACCCTCAGAGGAAGGAAGAGAACAATAGAAGTAATGAAAGAGCAGGAACCCAAAACTCACCTAGAATTATCAGAAGAAGAGCTCATAGTAGATATTTTGCAGAGAATGAAAAAGGGAAATCTTAGAAGGAAGGAAGTTAGCAAAAGAGCAAAGGAAATACCACAAACTAGGACCCTTCCTCAAGAAGAAAAATTAGAGACTAAAAGAAGGAAAGTACAGGGATTACAAACCTCAGGGCTAAGGAGGAGTACAAGGTTGAGCACAGTGCAATAAACAATCTCAAAAGCTACAGAATACATTGATCTCGAGGAAAATGAGCCAACTGAAAACCCTGAAAGTTCTCCAAAAGGGTCACCAAAATCATCACCGAGAGTGTCACCACCACCTTGCAGCTCACCTCTAAGAAGCCCAGTGCATAGTTCGGGTGTTGACCCTATTCAACAGGAGATTTATGACTATATAGAGTCATTGGAAAGAAAAGAGACAACAACTAAAGAAACAATTCAAAGTCCTGGAGAAGGGAGCAATCAGTTAAATGAACCACAAGAACCTTCAGCCTCAAACATTTTAAAGCAAGAGATTTTTGAGTTAGAAACATTGAACAGATATCTCAAGAATGAGAATCAAGCATTGAAGGCACAAAGTGAGATCCAGATTGCAAAAAGTGACAATCTCATCCTTCATTTGAGTTTGTGGTATAAAAAGAACAAAAAGCTGAAGAAGGAAAACAGGACAATGCAAAGAGAGATTATCAACTTAAAATACAAAATTCTCATGAGAAAACCTAGGATGCTAGTAGCTGCCAAAAAGAAGAAGAAAGTGAAACTTGGAGGTGATGATCAAAAGGAACAAGTGAATGACAATGATGAAGTGTATGAGGACATACAAAACCTATAACATGGGGAATGTAGAGTCAAAAGATTGTCTTACCTTGACATCCCTTTTTGCCTATATTTCCTCTCTTTTCCTATACTTATCACCTAAATAATGCAATAGACACAAGGTTTTGTTAAAGGTAAGCAATTACATGTCTTCTTCTTCATGTTTGTCTATATACCCTATTGTTTTGTTAAAGAATGCATTTGGCTACAAAATTGGTCTGTTTCTGTAGCTAATCCAGATTTCTGCAACTGCCTCCATTGTTTGCAAGGTTCAGAAGCTCCAACTCAGCAAAGAAAGATATAGATGGATAAGGAATGGTCCCCTAGTGGATTCCTTCCTATTCCCTTGAACCAATTCATCAAGATGATCGCAGGATATCATGGTCAAACCCCAAAGTCAACTACAAGATTGTCGCTGGGACAGAATCCGAGTTTCAACGAAATCTTATCGATTTGCTTTCGGAATAGCAAATCGAATGTTTAGTGATATAGTTTAATTGAAATAAAGATATTTAGGCTTAAAATGCTCATACTGTTATGCCAAAGACTTATTATAAAAAATATGGTTGCACTGTGTTTTGGGTGCGCGTCAGATGATGTAATTTTTGAAAATAGTTTGTTAAGTTTTGTTTTGCAAGTAATAGACTTGGTTTTATGTTTGTATGCACTACGTTGATTAGAGATTGTGGAATGATTTGTGGAGGGCCCCTACGACCAGTAACAAGTCTTTAACTGATTGCAATTAGATTTATTTCATTACTTGAATACTCTGTTTTGTGTGAAGAAATGCAGTATGATGAGTTCGCCAGTGAATCGTTATATGCATGAGCACTTCCCTTTGCTTTATACCTAGTTTAACTCTGCTATTTGATTTGTTTTTTTATCTGGTATAGTATGGTTATTTCATTTGCTTTTTATCTAGTGTAGTCCAACTGTGTTTACTTCATAGCGTAGTTGCTGTTCAGAATGTCTTGTTTGGATGAAATTGAATAAGTAAAAGCGTGAGAGTCTTCTCCTTAGCAATTGAATTCAGACAGTATTCCTTTATAGTTTGATAGAATATATTTCTCTTGCACTTAGTAAATTAGAGCTACAGCATAAAAATTCAAGACAAAAATCCAAAACAGTCCAACACAAGTAAAATCTAGAATCACTCTCATATCATCCATAAACTGATTCAATAGAGAATAACTCCTAAGAAATTAGCTGATAACTTTAGGGATTGAGGCATTAATATAATTAACGACACCATCTCTATACTAATCTTAAATTTAGATCCTAACAAGAACATAATGACATAAGAAATAACTTCTAGCACATATAGTGCACCTGTACTTTTTCAATATACCTACCCTGGTTGATAATTTATGATTGACAATTTAAAGACATTAAATTGGCCAAACATAGATCATGCTCCATAAGGGGATACCTTCTCCTATACGAAGGAATTGCAAAACTCACATAAGTGGCATTTATTTAGCACAAGAAGGGCTACATTTCCTCTCAATGCAAACTCCAAGCTTCAAGCTCTTACCAAGTTCCTGTAAAATCTCTCTCAAAAGCTCACATAAAGATTTTTTAAATAGTTTTTCTAGTCAAAGAGACATAACTCCCTAGATCCATAATAATAGGATCTCATGATTTTTAAGGAAAAACAATATCCAAAATAATAGGATCTCATAAAAACTCAATGCCCAAACTAAGATAGAATCTCAGACCACCCATGAGACTCTCAACCTGTCATTGAGAATAGGAAAAATAGTTGTGAGATGTTTTCTCACACAAAACTAATTTTCATTTTTACAAATTAAAATGAATAATACATGAGATTCTCAAGCTCACTTCCAACATTAATTATTTTCCCCATTTTAATGACTAATACATGAGTTTGTCATGCCCACCTAAAGCATTAATCATTATTGTTGGCTTGTTGGGGCCTGACCCAGGTTCGGAGTTGATTAGCCAAACAAATCCTTGTACAACTAGCCCTTTTGGCAACAGTCCGCGGAGCGCAGACTGAGGTCTCACTCGAAGTAGTATGGGAGGGTGCTAGAACCAGGTTTCTACACCCTTGAGATGTCTGAGAGGTTCGATTGGTCCATTGTTTCTTCCTATGCGCAGGTTACTTCGTGCACTTCCTGTTCCTTGCGGCCTGATACACTGCCTTCGCGCAGTCCTAACCAGGGGTTGTGGAGCTCCCGCGCTGCTAGAGCCACACTCTGCGCTATTACTTGAGATCTTACTTATCTTCCTATACCAGTTAATTACCTTCGTGTACTTGGATGTATTATGTTATAATTAGTTATACAAAACATTCATACAAGTTTGCGCAGTAAATAAACAATATACTTGCAAATTATATCCAATCATGCATTAAACCAAGAAAAGATACACATAAATATAGTAAAACTTCTCTTTATTGGTTCTCCCAATGGTTATAGACTCGACCTGCCCTGTGCACTCAGTTGCGGACTACTAGGCCTCTATGCACTCAGCTGCAGAGCCTTCCCCTACTCTACGACCCAAAGAGACACTTTACACTTTGACTCAGTCACTTAGACTTCTCATTCTCTTCTATTCTATATTTTTTATCTTCTCTACTTAGAGCCTCGCTCTATTTATACAATCCCATTGTCCACGGACCATAGGTAGGTCTATTAAGTCGACATTACATTACAAAATGAGGGCGGAAAACCTTGTGACTCTATCATAATTTCGTGCTCCACGCCCACAATTCGCGGAGCTTTTACAAGAAGATTTGGTCAAAACTTGGGCTTTAAGCCCCAAAACATGCCTTTTGGGGATTCCATGCCCAATAAACTGCCAACGCAAACATCGTGAATTTCCCTCGAGTCACTCTGTCGGCGCAGAGATCTTTGCGCAGAGTCCCTCCAACTCTGTCTGAACTGCTGCAAGGTCGGCAACACACTGAGCTACTGCCTCCTGGATCTGCTGCATGCGTTGTTTCGAGACCGCGATGTTGGAAGTGCTTCTCTACATCTATGCCTGTATCCCATGCATGTGTGTGAGCTTGCCTTCAATTTTTGCTGTGATGGTGAAGGCCTCGTCGATTCAAGGCTGAACGCGTGCCTTTAGGATTGCTTCCTTTTGTCATGTTGCGTCCACTTGTTCTTTCAGCGCTTTTTCCTATTGCATCCGCGTGAGCCTCTGAGTGAGGGCCACCGTTTGCACAGTTCCTTTGACGTTGTCATACTTCTGTTGGAGTTCTCGCGCTTCTGTCTCTAAGCACTGGATGTTGGGCTCCTCCTGCAGATTTGTGAGTGTTATAGACATATTTGGGCACTGCAACCCCAATCACATATGTCCATAAACCAAGGGCTTCTAAGTCCCTAAAAGTGTTATTTCATACCCTAAAGGAGCAAGGTCAGCTGATTACATCATCTCCCAGAAGTTCTCCATGAAAAACCACTCAGAATTGGTCAAAGCAGGACCATACAGACTGCCCAGTGCTAAGGGTGCGATGCATCTCACCTGCCACATGCAAAAAGTGCGATGCATACTGGAAATATCTTCTGTAGGGTGCGATGAGTGAGAGCAGACAAATGGCACAAGCAGTTTGCTAGGTGGAGACCCTAAGAATCTTCTAGAAGCTGCTCATTTGACACTTGCCTCCCTGAATTCGACCAAGGATGAGTAAGAGATAATGAAATCTCCAAGTGGAACCAAGAAATATCAGAGAGATGACACTAATCAAAATCCCAGAAGCTGACTCACCCCCTGCAAATATCTATATATGGATCCCTCATGCTAGAGATCCAAAGGTTGGAATTTGGTAATTTGCAAAGAAGTGCTGTTGGTTTCTCTTTGAAGACATTGTTGGGTGATCTTGCTTTGTATTAGGTGAAGAGGGCTTTCAAGCTGGGAGGATGGCACTGGGTCAGACCAAGTGGTTGTAACCCTCTCTTCTACTACTTTTATCAACAAAGCTATTTGAGTTTTCCTCCATATTATTGTGTATCTTTGAATGTTGTGTTGATATATGCATTTGTGTGGTCAATATATATCTGATCCTATATTGTTTACAGTGATAGATCTCTATGCTTTGATGGTATTATGTTGTTGTGATTCTACAAGTGTTCTTTGAAGTGGGACAAGTAAGGAAGCAGTGGTGAGATTCTGTCAAAGGGGAAAGGAAACAAGCAAGGATCCAAGCGAAATACTGAGGTTGGTACTCTCTGCTTCTTTCTCATCTATCTCTCGTAAAGGAAAATACAAGTAACTTTAGTTTGTTTGTTTCTAAGATAGCTACCCGTCTTAGTGGGACTAGCAGTTCTGAATAGACACTAGTTTTCCCGGTAACAAAATGGCGACTCCGCTGGGGAGCGATTAGTTTGATTGCTTGTCTCTATTTGTTTGATTCATAAACCACAGATGGAGCCTAAAGTTAAGCCAACTAGCCTTCGAACTGCATTTGCTATGCAAGTGCAAAGTAGATCAACGCTGCTTCAGTCAATCTCTGGGTTTGTTTATGAACTGAACAATTGACTTGCAAACATCCTAAGTGCCCTAGAGGTAGCTCAAGTAACCTCATTAGATCAGCCCCTATACTTTGTATTTACTGACTATCATTAGCTCGGCCTAAATCCCTAAACTAAGCTGCAAAATGTGACCAAAAACCAAGTTAATGTGTCGTCTCTAGACCATCGCACCTTCTCTTCTTGGCAATCTGGATGCATCGCACCTCCCGTGTGCAGTAGATGATATGCATCCCTGTTTCCTCGTGTTACAGGTGCGATGATCAGATAAGACTATTTCTGCCTCTAGATTTTGGTTTTTTCTTCACCGTCTTCAGCTTTGTTCAGGAGTTTTGCTGTCTGTGATCAGTAGACCACTGTTGAAACCCCCTTCCTTTGCATCATCCAGCCTCCATTGTACAAATATTTGTGAATGTTTTTATGTGTTTTTCACTATTCACAGTTCTCATTTACAAAATAGTAGCTTAATCAAATTGTCCTCTTTTGATTTGAAAGTGTCGCAAGTGTCGTTTTCAGTCAAGGAAAAGAATCCCTCTCTTTTTGATAGTCAATTACAATGTTACTCTTGTATTTGATTTGAATTAATAGTATTTCAAGTGTCGAAAGAAATTTTCAATTCAAAATCGCAAAGTGTCGTCTTGTCTCCTTTTCGTTTTTTGAAAAGAAAATCGTTAGTACTGTCACTTTGAAAGAAGATATAATTCATATTTGTACTTAGCATTCTTTTTGTCATTCACACATTAAGAAAGCGGAAAACAAATACATGCATGTGCATTTGCATTTAGACTGCTTGTTGATTTTGATTTAGGACAGTGCATCTAGTGTGTGCTCTCTACTCTATGTTGAAAGGATTTCATTTCTCTTTCCTTAGTAGCTAGGATTTTCATTGCAAAAAGAAGAGTAAATGACTGTTTATCATCTTAGATTGCATATTTAGGAGTTGTATATCTACATCACGCGGTGAACCTTAAAGGCAAACTTCTTAAGAAAGATCAACTGTAAAATAAATTCAATGAACATAAAAATGCTTTGGAACCTAACGCACAACATCTAGAAGTCTAGGCTAGAGACATATTCCGGCGTCGTAAAGCCTGGTAACTGTCGCTTTCATCGTAGGTTGGGTGATTCCTCCTCTTTGAGACGACAAGTGCCAGTACAGACTTGTGCTCCCACGTATTGTCGGGTATATATTGGGAGACCACAATAGGCTATATCCTTTATCCTTAGGAAGCTGTGTCTGCCGCCCTATTGATCACAATGCATTGAACAAAACATTCAGGAATATTGACTACCGTACCATAAAAAGTATTCTGCAGTTTTGCGATTGGTTTGGTAATCCCTCTGTCTAGATTTCCAGAGTAGTCTCTTTCATTCCTTTTCAGACTCCTTAAAGGAAAAGGTCCATCTGAGCACTTGTCACTTCAGGCTCATTAAAATCGAAGGTGACTAGAGTCATCTTTAGCTTTTTCTCGACTCTTAAAAATTGAAAAGGCAAGTTGTGTCAAAGCACCTAAAATTTATTTTAATCGGAATAACCTCACTGTTCCTTCGTTGATCTTAGGTTGAGAAAATGGAGTCCACCAACTAAGGATTTCCCCTTGGGGGGAATCATAGTCCTTTCTCCTCTTGGGGAGATGTTGGTGCACCTCATATGGCCACATTGTCCGTTCTAGGACTCACAATTGGCCTGCCAGTATGGATTTTCTTGACCTCTGTTGTTCAAAGCACCGTGATTCCCGAGCAATCAAATCAACAACTGGATGATACGAGAGTTACCCCCAACCTTCTACTTCATTTGTTTCTCCCTCTCCTTCTTCCTCTTCACTTAGTGAAGATAGTAAAACTAAAAACCAAGTAACTGAGAAGAAGAAAGGGAAGGAGAAGAAGAAGAAGAAGGAGCCAACGACAAAGAGGGGCAACTGTGCATCGTCTAGTGAAAATCCACACACTACATCGTCCAAACCTAAATCTCCACGTGTCATTCGCAAAGGAGACCATTATCATCGAGATTGTCCTTGCATCCCATGGATCTTAAGGGACTGGTCTCGTCGCTTGCACAATCTGGTGTCGTCAAACTCTAACGATCATGTTGAGAGTACACTGTTAACTAGTGAAAACGAAGTCACCGGGCAGAAAGGAAAATCTAAATTTCCTTGCATACTGTGTGAAAGTGATCATGCCCTCCACCGTTTTCCCTTCCTGGACGAAGCTAAAAGAGTCTTGGATAACCATCCTGCATCACCACAACGACTCCCTCCTGGATACAAGAAACTCTTGCCAAGTCCATTTCTAGTTGCAAATCTGTCTGACACACGTTTGTTGTCGGTCGAAGCACCTATCATTGAAGATGAACCCTCTGGGTCCACATCGAACCAAAGTCAACAGGTCGAGATGGTAGTCGACCCCATCTTGCCTTCAGAGGATTTACCTTTAGATGATACAGTCACCAAAGAGAATGAGAACGACACCGTTCAAATTCTTTTCATAAACACAGACTCTGATGAACATGGGGGAAATCTACCCATTCCTTTACTGCAGGAAGGAAGTTCATCAGAGATGTATCCGGCCATTTATTCGGTCCCACCTCCAAGCAACCTAGTTGTCTCCTTCGATTGGAATCTACTAGGCAGACCCCGTTTACCATCTAATGTACCATTTCGAATCATAGCGCAAACTTATAGAATGGTCATGGTTGGTACCATCATAGATGAAGGGGTTTCTGTGAGTATCCTTTCCTCAACTGCTTGGAAAGAGCTTGGCTCACCATCGCTTTTGCTTGAGATGCGAAATCTAACAGGCTTCGACAAAGGAACCAGTCGACTGTTAGGGATCCTTCCAAATTTGCCTATAACTTTGAGAAGGAAAACCATTTATCTGAATGCAATGGTAGTCCAAGGACCTTTAGATTACAATCTACTCCTTGGACGTGACTACATTTATAACATGGGAGTTATTGTTTCCTCACCCTTTCGAGTGATGTGTTTTCCGCATGAAGGAAGAGTGGTCCAGCTCGTAGACCAGCTTTCATTCCCTGGTTCACACATAGCTAATAGTCAAATGCCATCCCTAATAGGTCTTTTTGCACAAGGAATGTCTCATCAATCTCCAGTCTGTCCACCTGATGAACGCGAGTGATTCGGTGGTTGTGACTGAAACCCAGGGGGCATGCACCCTGGTCTGCTTCGGCAGAAAAAATTCAGGTATAGGGTAGGTTTCCATGGGGGATATATGACTAGTCTGACACACCCGTCTGTTTAGGAAAATGGGATTAGACCGGAATAAGATACCTCTGTCAGAAGGTATGCCTTTCTCGATAGAACAAATGTTTTGTCTGCAAATTGAAGGGTAACCTGGGAAACTCTACTTCGCTATACCTGGGGGCATGCAAACCTTTTTGCGTGAAAGTGAAAAGCGACCATTTATTTTCCTAGTTTGTAGATTCTTAACCCTTTAAACTTGTAGGATTGGTCGTTCCTAGCTTACATAATAAAAGGAGTCAGAGCATAATTTCGAATGGTACAAGCTTTCTAAAAAATGAACCTATCGATGAGACATCCTTATTATACGACTGGCACGAGCAGTTTTACGCGAAGTTCAAGCTCGTTAAAGTTAAACCTAGCAATGAGCATATGTTCCACCCGAGTTTAAGGTCATTAAAAAATGAACCCATCTTCGGTAAATAACCATTGGGAACACATTATCATCAGCTTTTGAGCCTTGGTTGTGTTCTTACTATCACCTCCACTTTGTTTTAGCCGATCATATGCCTCCATTTGATTGTTTACCCCTTTTGAGGAATAGCTATGACAAGTGATTCTATTAGCCATATTCTTAACATTGTCGTGATTGGAACTAGCTGCTACTCAAAATATCACTCGTTCCTAAAAAACGAGTCTCCTTTAAGCTCTTTTCATCTGACTCGTAAAATATGAAAATATTGCCGAGAAATTGGCCTCTCCAGCTTGTTAAAGTAATTGGAAGTGCCATCCCTCCTCTAGATTTTAATATTTTTGGACCTGACGGATTATTACACAAAAAGATCGAGCGTTTGTCTTGTTCGGCTTGTTAAAACTATCGAAAAGTCATCCCTTTCGCATTGTTTTATACTTTTTCGGACTTAAGGGATTATACTACGAAAAAGGAATATTGGAGTTTCCTTTCCGTCTCTTTTCAGACTCTCTAAAATTGAAAAGGACCGAGTTATCCTTGTCGTTAAACTCGTTAAAACAATAGCGACAAACTTGTCCATTCAAACAAGAGCAAGTTTCACTGTCGCTAGGCTTGTAAAAACATAGCGACAGGTTTGCCCGAAGGGAAAATTATAGAACAAGCATATGTTATCCTCCTCAAGCTTGACAAAAATAAAGAGGTACTAGTCAGAAATGACTAGGGAAAATTGGGAAGAAAACTTGAAGAAACTTTATTGGTAGCAAGTCGCTCTTGAACATGACACTTTCACTCCGTCACCATGATTGAGTCGGGTTGGGTTATTTCGTTCACCGGTCACATCACCATTGGTCCAAGTACCATCCAATTTTGGGGTTAATGCTACCAATCCATTTCAGTGTCACTGATATGTTCAAGAGAAGTCGCTCAGAGACTTCACCTACCTAGCTTGTGTCTCATCCACTGTAATAACTTCACGCTTCATTCTTTCATGACCGCCACCCTGAACCTTGTATCATCATATCGTTTTCACCTCTACAAAATCATTTGCTCCGTTCCATGTCATAGATGTGGGATCCATCAATGCCCTCCTACAACGGGTCACTTCTTGTCGACATCAGCTCATTATCCAAGAAGCCGACATAGGAACAACCCTTTCAGTACTTTGAAGCTTGCATGCCTCAATGACAAGTTTCTCACTTCCAGTGACAGGTTTACATTAAGGGCCTTTGATCGAAAGATTTTGCGTGGTGTTTGACATTGACTCATGTATTCACACCACGTGAATTGTACTGCAGTACCTTGAGGGTCATCATCATCATCGGTGATTCCTCTCGTGCCTGTTAACAACTTACATCATTGGTTGGTAATCAGGCGATATCCTTCCATGTTCGACATCAGGAAATCTTTTCACATGGATCGACTTGTACTTTCGAGCGAAGATTGAACGAGTTTTGAAGATCCCGGATCTAGTTTCATCCATCCGGGCTGCGATATATTTAGGAAAATAAAGACATCAAATGTACATCATTGCTGCATAGATAATCATCCAAACTAAGGGATGATGGCTCCACCAGAATCATTAGTCTGCACACAGACGGTTGTCTGTCCTATGTACATGAAAATGAATTTATCAAGCTGAGCATGGGAATGCCAGCCTCAGCTAGATCATGAAAATATTATGAAGATAATGTATTGTATTGTATTGTATCTTATTACAAGTCACCTTCCAGTTCGAAAAACCTCGGATCCTCATTATAAAGCATTTCGCCCGGCATCAAAAGATTTACGACCCCATGCTTTAGGGGGCAACTGTTATAGACATATTTGGGCACTGCAAGCCCAATCACATATGTCCATAACCAAGGGCTTCTAAGTCCCTAAAAGTGTTGTTTCATAGCCTAAAGGAGCAAGGTCAGCTGATTACATCATCTCCTAGAAGTTCTCCATGAAAAACCACTCAGAACTGGTCAAAGCAGGACCATACAGACTGCCCAGTGCTAAGGGTGTGATAAATCTCACCTCCCACATGCAAAAAGTGTGATGCATACTGGAAAGCCCTTTTGTAGGGTGCGATGAGCGAGAGCAAACAAATGGCACAAGCAATTTGCTAGGTGGAGACCTTGAGAATCTTCTAGAAGCTGCTCATTTGACACTTGCCCCCCTGAATTCGCCCAAGGATGAGTAAGAGATCATGAAATCTCCAAGTGGAACCAAGAACTATCAGAGAGATGACACTAATCAAAATCCTAGAAGCTGATTCACCCCCCTACAAATATCTATATATGGATCCCTCATCCCAGAGATCCAAAGGTTGGAATTTGGTAATTTGCAAATAAGCGCTGTTGGTTTCTCTTTGAAGACATTGTTGGGTGATCTTGCTTTGTATGAGGTGAACAGGGATTTCAAGCTGGGAGGATGGCGTTGGGTCAGACCAAGTGGTTGTAATCCTCTCTTCTACTACTTTTATCAATAAAGCTATTTGAGTTTTCCTCCATATTCTTGTGTATCTCTGAATGTTGTGTTGATATATGCATTTGTATGGTCAATATATATCTGATCCTATATTGTTTATAGTGATAGATCTCTATGCTTTGATGGTATTATGTTGCTGTGATTCTACAGGTGTTCTTTGAAGCGAGACAAGTAAGGAAGCAGTGGCGAGATTCTGTCAAAGGGGAAAGGAAACAAGCAAGGAGCCAAGCGAAAGACTGAGGTTGGTACTCTCTGCTTCTTTCTCATCTATCTCTCGTAAAGGAAAATACAAGTAACTTTAGTTTGTTTGTTTCTAAGATAGCTACCTGTCTTAGTGGGACTAGCAGTTCTGAATAGACACTAGTTTTCCCAGTAACAATGAGGACCTCAAATGATTCTTCCAACATGCTGGTGCAGTCTCGCACTGCACTGCCAATCTCGTCCAGTCTCGCTGTAATAGCGCTAGCGTGCTGTTCTTTGACTTCTAGGGGGGTGGATGGTTGTGCCTTCAATCGCAGCTCGACGATCTGAAGGTTCAGCTCCAGCTGAACCTTTGTCATTTCCTCCCACACCTCACGCACCCCTTCTGCTAACCTGTGGATGAGCGCCTCTACTGGTTTGTATGTTGGGATGGCTAGCTCCGGGACGCTTTGAAAAACCTCATCTATTACCTGTACTGGCTGTCAATTCTACAAAACCACTTCATCGCGCTGCAAGCTCAATAGTTCCATATTGATTTTCTACTTGCATAGGACTTGTAGTGCGCGGCTCTCCCTAGCTCGGAGCTCTGCAGTTATCCCATCCTGCAGAACATATAAGGTCTCTCCGCGCAAGTGCAGCCATATTTTTATCGAGACCCTTCAGCGTGCTAACTGTAGGCATGTCGGCCTCATTTGTTGTCACTAGTGCACCTTCTGGCAACACTATGGTATTCGTCACCCGAGCGCACAACATCTGTTCTGCTGCAGTTGTTCTGACTGTGAGGCTAGTCGAAGGGTACCAACCTGAGGAGGGCACACCTGCAACTCCTACAACTGCGCTCTAAGGACCCCCAACACAATCTGGTTCTCCTGAATGAAATTTTGGAGGGCTTCGGAGGTGACATCGTGCACTATCTCGTTGATGTCGTGCAGATCACCCTTGGTTAGGGTGATCGGGTCAATGGACAACTTCGATGCCTTGAACTTCTTGTGTGACCCTATATGCTCGGTTGGGTGTTGGTGCTTCAATTGTGTTGACGCAATTTGTGGGTCCGCACCTCCCTCTTCTTCCTCTACTTCCTGCTCATGCGAAGGTGACTCCTGCGCTGTTGCTACTAATGCGGCCTTTTTCTGCTCAGTTACTGTCTGTGCAGCGTCCCGTGTCCCCGCGCTTCTGCTACCACTGCTTCGTTCCTTCTCTTTTCTGCCTCGTCTTTCTTCCTGGCCTCGTCTTTCTTCCTCTCTGCTGCCGACTTCTCTATCTCCGTGATGTCTTGAGTGTGCCACTCTGGCGGCCATGACGCAAGTACGTTAAAGATGACATCGTCCATGGCTACAAAGGGTAGCTTTCTCCATTGTTTGGCCGAGTCCTTGTGCGCTCTGATGTATATGCTATGGATGTCCACTTTAAATTCCGCAAAAATATACAGGCTGTTGTAGACAGTGAGCGATAACCACAGCTTGCGGTTGATCCCCATTTTGAGCTTCATCTCCATGAACACCCATAATATTTTGCTGTTGCGGATCCTAGTGGCATCCTTTATGGCCCAGAGTGAAGTGTACTTCGCGGCCTCCGGCAGATCCCTATCAGTTGTGTGGAATTAACTATCTTCTAGCAATTCCCCTGCCACGAGCAATATGGACAGCAAAAGCCATGCATAGTTGAACATTTTGCCCTGTTCTTGAGCTTCATGGAAATTCTCTAATAATTCCTTGCAGAGGAACTCAAACCAGTTAAACTGGACCTCCTCCATGCACTGTTCAGCAAATGCTACCACCGGCATGGGTACCTCATTCGTGCGACACTTGCACATAACCTTACTGGCCAATATTTGGGTCGCCACTCTTACTGCTTTATCAGTGATGCGGGATATGGCATAGCCCCTTTTATTCTTTGCCAGCTTGTATTTTTTCTTTATGGCCTCTGCGATGGCCAAGTCACTACTCTTCCCTTCCGAGATGTTTGCGGGGTCCTCTACTTTGCATGGAAGCCGGATAATGTAGTGAATCAAGTCTGCTTTGATAGGGATGGGCTCCTCCAGCCACAAACACCCATCATGCACCAGGCAGAGCAACTACCTGATGATGAAAATGGTTATTGGGGCACGGTGGAAATGTGACACCCAGAGCAGGTTTAGTAGCCTGGCCTTTTCCACTCCGCGCAACCACTTTTGTGGCTCTAATTATGTAACCCCCGCCGCAGTGTTCTGCTTGGGCTTCATGAGGTGCGAGGTCTCGAGGTGAGGGAACTTCTCGTGGTCAGCGAGGTCCCAATCTTCAAATTTTAAGCTCGGCACCCGTCCTATGTGCATGCCCTCAAAAATAATGTTGTCTGGGAGGAGCAGGGTCTGGAGTGAGCTCTTGGTCTCGTCAAGGTCCTTGGGCACTTTAGCCTTTCATTTCCGCGGGGGGACACAGGTGGGATGCTTCGTCGGGGGGTGCGCAAGCTCGGTTTCCTCCTCCATGCCTTCGTCCTTGTCTTCTCCGATGATAAGATCCTCCAGGTCTTCTTCTTCTTCATTGTTCTCTATGGTGACGACTTTCCTCTTCTCCTCCATTGATAGCTTGGTGCGCAGTGGGTTTTGTGGGGACACACGTATAGGAACCATCGCTTGTTTGTCCTTCTTTGGTCTTGGTGTGCGTGCGTGATGATTTGGGATTTCTGCCACAATCTCGGCGCCTTTTGGAGAATCTCCAATAGTCAGGTGCTATGAAGCCGCTTCGGTAGTCATTTATGTTATTTCCATAACTTCCTTAGCTGCTGCAATCGTGTCTATCCAAAAATCTATCACTTGTGAATTCAGGTGCTCAATCAATGCTCAACATAAAAAAAGGGCTCTGCTGAATAGTTCAATTCACAAATGACCAAGTGTTGTTTGCTGGGCAACTCCTTGTAATTTATAGCACTTTTTGAATTTGAATTTGAACATTCCCCCCAAATCTGGTTCATTAATGCTCCCTTGGCGGCAGATTTTCTCAAATCTTGCCCATAAATCGCGTCTTAATTGCCTGCTGCCCGCTCCATTTGGTCCGAAGTCGAGCATCCCATTGTGAATAGTGACTTCAACGGTTACTTTCTGGACAACCCGCGTGGCAGCGCAACTCCCTGTGTGTGGTCGCAGACCTTGTGATTCTTTACTTCTGCGCACAGCTCCAACATCGTGTAGCTCCTGAGCAGAATATTTTATAGTCCCGCACTTCTTTTCAACTACCTGGAGTGCTAAGACTGGACTTGCTCGGCTAGTCAGGTGGTCACACCACCTGTGTAAATTTTCATCATGTCATCCATCACGTTTCCTGGAAAATACCCACCTTTTATTGCTACGGGCGACATTGTGCACTTTATCATCTGCAACGCACTACCCTAGTCGATTCGCTTAGTAATGTGCGGTCCAAGCCAAGAAATCAGACTGATCAATTAGCAACGATATGCCTCAAACCTATCATCGTGATCATGCGCATCCTGCCTTATCACCCTTGTCTTTTTACCGAGAAAATCTTCCTTTATCTCGTCCTCGTCCTCGCCCCTGATATCCAGTGAGCGTCATTCTTGTGTTTTGATCAAGGGCCCGTGTTTCGGCCTAAACTCTGTAGGTAGGAGTTCGATCCATCATTAGCTCATAACTTCGAAAGGTGTGCTGATCATGTCCTACTAACCTACAGAAATTACAGAACAACTACTGTGAATTCTGCGTATACTTCTGTAACAGATGGCAGTTATTTGTAGCATGCTTCCCTCCTATCTGAAAAATCGCGCAACATAGTGCAGGCGCCGTGCTTGGTCCTGCTTGTTCCTCTGGCCTTAATGGAATTGGCCCTCCTCCCACAAGGTAATTTGTGAACACCAGGCATTGGTATTTGTTGTGCCCCTGGCCCTTGAATTTTACGCACCATACCTCATTGCACATCTCTGGGCGGGTTGTCCTGTCTTGTTTCAAACTTTGCATCTCAAGGCATAGGTTTTTCAACTGCGTGTGAATCTACTGAACTCCCAGGTTAGGATCTTGTATCGGGGTCTCGTGCAATCTCATTGTGACCTCCAAGGCCTCGGCCTGAGTGCTTATCCTCTGTTGTGTTAGCATGTTTCGTAGATGTGGCGTTAACGATGCTACAAACCATTTGTAGTGTTTCCCATCTGTTAATTTCATGTTCGCTTCACAAATTGTGCACTTCAGTCTTTGCTCCAACTCCCATGAGGTCTCGCCTGGTAGCATTGTGATTTCCTTGAACCCAATGATTGACTGTGCCTTTGACTTTGGCCTGCTAAATTGTTTGTTTAGCGTAGCTTGGATATCCCGTGATCCCAACATTTGGATTGTCATTGGAATTCTTAATGTACTAGGTGTTGGCATTATGATTCTGGTATGGCTCTATGTTACAGATGTTGTACTTGATGGCAACACCCTCAAGTGGCAATGCTCTGATCAGACTCTCAAAATGTTGAAAATTAAGAGGTACGCAAGAGAATAGTTCAAAAGGTGCGTACACGCAGGTACGCCGTGAAGGGACTGCGACCAGACACGCAGGTCACCCATTTAGAAGGTGCGTACCCCCAGTTCACTTACTTCAAGGCAGAGAAGCGCGTTCACGTGGGGTTTCCTATGTTTGGCCCGTGGTATTTAGCCCGCCGTTCTTGATTCTATGGTTTTGGCCCGTGGTATTGTTTTATATTATTATTATTATTGAGCCCCATGTTTTAGGGCCCCTTGTATTGGTGATCTATGGTTTTGATCCATGATTTTAGGAAGAGCTTGCCTATATAAAGCAAAGGAGATCACTTGGCTAAGTATCTTTTTGAAAATTGAATATCTTAAGATCTGAAATATTGGGTTATTGTCTTAAAAGCTTGATCTATATAAAAGTGAAGTTGAAAGTGAATCTATGAAGGGTGATCTCTCGAGCGCATGAACATATATGAGCATCTGACGATCTGTAGCACACTGGTGGACTGCCAATTTCGGCCCTAACCAGAGGTACGCAGGTGATTAACAGTGTAAGTGCGTGGGTACGCAGAGCAGAAGAAGGCGCACTGCGTGGGTACGCAGAGCAGAGGAAGGCGCAGTGCGCGGGTACGCAGTGCGACAAGAGGATCAGGTGCGTAGGCACAGGGAAAGTATGCGGTGCTTCAAAAGCCGTAGATGTGTAGGTGCGCGGCGTGATAACATCTGTGGGTGCGTGGCTACAGTAGAAGTACGCGGCGCGATAGTATCTGTGGGTGCGTGCCTACAGTAACAGTACGTAGAGCGATTGAAGAAACAGTGCGTGGGTACGCGGTGCAGCAGAAGGGTCTCTGCGTGTATATGCAGGGGAGCAGAAGGTGAAGTGCGGAGCCACGCAGACCAGAGAAAGAAAAACTGCATATCTGTCTTAAGATCTTTTGTTGGCTGACTTTTCTCTGTTGATAAGGTGTTCTGGGTTCTGTTTACTGTTATTGTTGATCTGGTTACTGCAGTTGACTGGGTGATTTACTTGTACTTGATGATCTCTTGATGTTTATGGATCCAGTTTGAAAATTTATGAAAAGTGGTCCTTGAAAGAAAAGAAGTAGGGGGTTGTAGCTCCCTTCCAGGAGATACTGGAAAACGAGAGAGAGTTGTAGCTCTCTGGAGGTTGCAGCCTGCGTACTGGTAAAGGACTGCACCAGTACAAAACCATTATAAAAAGAGTTTCCAATTTGAAAGAAGATAGAGACATATTGCAGTAGGTGGTTTTCAGCCACATTGGGTTTCCACCTTACATCTGGTGTTCTTTGGTGTGACTATCTGTTTTCTTTGTTCATGCTCATTGTTTTATGATACTGACATGCAAAAATAATTCAAAGTATAAATAAGGAAGATTTGTTAAAAGAACTTGATAATACTGATTCACCCCCCCTCTCAGTATTATTTCCAACAATTGGTATCAGAGCAGGTCCTTCAGAGAAGCTTGATCGCTTGGAGGAAGATCATTCATCATGAGCAACTACGAGAGGGAAGCATCAATCAGGCCACCAATCTTTGATGGGACAAACTTCAATTATTGGAAGGTAAGAGTTACTGCCTATCTTCAATCTCTTAGTACAGAAGTTTGCGATATCATAGATACAGGCTACACTTTTCCTTTAGCTACTCCTACAGATTCGGCCGAGAAGAAGAAATATGAAACAAATTCTAAAGCAGTCAATACTCTGCTAGGATGCTTATCTCAAACAGAATTCGTAAAGGTTATGCAATATAAATCCGCAAAGGAAATATGGGACAAGATTGTCTTGAGCTATGAAGGTGATGAACAGGTAAAGCGTGCTAAACTTCAAACCCTCAAAATTCAGTATGAGAATCTTAGAATGTATAATGATGAAAGTGTGGCTAACTATTTTCTTCAGGTAGACGAGATTGTTAATTGCATGAAAAACTTGGGTGAAGAAATAAAAGAGGCTATTGTGGTTGAAAAAGTTCTAAGATCATTGTCCCCCAAGTTTGAATCTAAAGTGTCTGCAATAGAAGAAAAGGAAAATCTACGAATTCTTACTATGTCTCAACTACACAGAATTCTAACTGCTTATGAAATGAGAAAGGGAGGTCCATCAGAAAGAAGAGAAGCTACTTTCAAGGCTTCAGGCAAAGGAGACTATTATGAAGCAAGTCACGTGTCAGAAGAAGAAGAAGAAGAATCAAATTTTGTCAGAAATCTTCAAAGGGGTTCTGGAAGGTTAAGAGGTAAGTTACCTTTTAAATGCTTTGCTTGTGGAAGAGTAGGTCATTATGCTGCGAAATGTCCTTATAAGGATAAAGGAAAGGAACCTACTAGATGGAACAAGAAACAGATTGCAAATAAGAAAATCAACTACACTCATGAAGATAGTGATGGTCTATCAAATAGTGATGAAGATGAACGAGGTAATGACTATAAACTTTTAATGGCATTTGAAGATGATGATTACATGGATGCTATAGATGTGGATAGCTTTCATGAAGAAATTTCTAGTCTCAAGACATCTATAGAAGAAAAGAATATGATCATTGATACTCTACAATTTCAGATTGATGAAAAAGAAAAATATCTTGAAAAGTTAGAAGGTGAAATTGTTGGTCTTAGAAAAGAGATTGAGAAAACAAAGGCTATTAATCTTAAGTTTGTCAAAGGATCTGAAACTCTGGATGAGATCATCAATGTACAGCGTTCTCCTCTAAACAAGACAGGTCTGGGATATATTGGTGTTACACTAAAATTTGTCACCATGACTATTTGCAGTTAGTATGGCTCCATCAACTGTCATACTATCCTCCTTGGCAAGCCTCATACCTCTGCTCTCCATGTCAAACTCCAAGAAAGAGAGAAAGTCATTAAAAATCTATATATCTCTGGGTACGCAGTTTCTCTTAGCCTTACCTGCATGTACGCACCCCAAGTTCATAATACCTGCGTACTCGTACGCTCTGTCTATAAAGCAATGGGTGCGTACTCCTGTAAAGGTCAAAAGGCGCAAGTTTCACTCCAAAAAAGTTACTTGTGGTCATTTCTAGAGCATTCTAGAAGCTTGTTTGACGTGTATGAAGCGCCTCTAGATGGTTCATGTATCCCTACCAAAGAGGAACTTATCCCATCAAGAGGGGAGCTATCCCATCCAAAGAGGGGCTTATCCCATTGATGGTGGACCTGAATAACTTCCTCTAGAGCACTATAAATGCAGGCATTGGGCCAAAGGGAGGAGAGGTTGAAAGCTGAACATTCCTAAGAGTAGATGCCACTGGAATTAGGACTCCCTTGTAAAGCTTGAGAGGAGAGATTCCCATCCTTTCCTAGCCTTATTTGAGAGTGGGTGAGCTGATCAAAGTAAAGGAAAATTCTTGCTGGACCCTAGGAGGGACTTGCACAACACCAAGGCTCAGGTTGTAATGGTTCCTTTTGTTTCCTTTTAATACAAATGAACTCATTTTTCTCAACAGATTGTTATTCATGATTTGTTTCATATACTCCTTGGTCTGTATGATGGATATGTATTTTTTTATGAGTTCATCAGGTGCTATTTAATCTTTTGGCTTGTTAGTGAATGCAGGTTTCGAAGAGAAGGAGGAGCTCATCCGGATCGGCGAGGCTGGACTACTACAAAGCGTTGGACTAAAGGTATGTTAAGATCACCTGATTACTTGTGTTCTCAATGCATGTTTAGAGAAAGGTAGTGTTTATTTGTCTTGTTTGTCACTAGAAAGCTTTTGCTTCTAGGGAGGTCGGTTGTGTCCGCACTATTGACTCTTTCCGTATGACAAAATGGCGACTCCACTGGGGATCGAACCCAGAATCTCTGGTTTCACAGACCAGAGCCTATATCGATCAAATAATTGATGATTGTGCCGACAGTGAAATATTTTCCTTTATGGACGGTTTTTCCGGTTACAACCAAATCAATATTCTACCTGCCGATCAACCAAAAACGGCTTTCATTTGTCCATGGGGGACATTTGCTTATTGCAAATTACCTTTTGGGCTTAAGAATGCCGGAGCCACTTTTCAAAGGGCGATGTGTTATGCATTTCATGACATCAAGCACATTGTGCAACCATATCTCGATGATTTGCCCGCTCACTCCTTACATCGAGCTGATCACCTTGTCCATTTACGAGCAATTTTTATGAGGTGTAGGCATTATCGTATACGGTTGAACCCACACAAATGTGTCTTCTGCATCAAAGTGGGACGATTGTTGGGATTTTTAGTTTCAAAAGCCAGCATTCGCGTTGATCCCTCGAAGGTCAAAGCTATCATCAAATTGCCTCCTCCTTCGAGTCTGCGCCAACTCCAAAGTTTGCAAGGGAAAGCAAACTTTTTACGCCGATTCATTCCTAACTACGCCGAGATTACCAAGGGTTTTACCCGGTTGTTGAAACAAAATGCTCAATTCTCTTGGGATGAGATAGCTCAGAAATCTTTTAATGCGCTAAAGCACACGTTGACCCATGCACCGTTGCTGCATCCTCCCAACTACAACCAGGATTACTTTTTGTACCTCGCCGCCGCTCATTCCACCATTGGAATGGTCTTAGTACAGGAAGATGAATTCGAAACGGAACATGTGATATATTATCTTAGTAGGACGTTAAATCCCACTGAGCTAAAATATTCGCATGTGGAGAAATTGGCCCTGGCAGTTGTTCAGGCTGTCCAACGTTTTCGTCATTACATTCTTCTCCGTAAAACTACAGTAATTTCGGATTGCAACCCTATGATTTACATTTTGACTAAACAATTGCTAGGGGAAAGTACTCTAAATGGATTGTTATCTTGCAAGAGTTTGACTTAGAGTTTGAAAAGTCTAAGTCTAAGAAATCTTTAGTTTTTGCGGAATTGATGTGTGACTTCCCGCGTGCTGACACGGAAACTGTGGTAGAGGAACCCACTGCGGACGAATCTCTGTTTCTCATCAGCACTTTAGATCTGTGGTATGGGGATATAATCGTCTATCTCCAAACCCAATCCTTTCGGCCTGAAGCTTCAAAGTCGGAACGCCGAAAAATTCGATTCCAGTCCCAACAGTACAAAATTATTGGAGATACTCTTTATCGTCGTGGGGCAGATTTGTTTTTTCGTCGTTGTTTAACTCATGAAGAGGCAGAAAGGGTTATGAATGACTGTCATTCTGGAGCATGTGGCGGTCATATGTCTGGGTATGCCACAACCCAGAAGGTGTTGCGTGCTGGCTACTTCTGGCCGTCCATGTTTAAAGATTGTATCATTGCGGTCCGAAAATGCCACAACTGTCAAGTGTTTGATCGCAAGATGCACGCACCACCTGCTCCTCTCCACCCTATAATTGCCGTTGGTCCTTTTGCTAAATTGGGTATCGATTTTATTACATGTAACCCTCACTCGGCCGGGGGGCATGCGTATATCATCCTTGCGGTTGACTATTTTACTAAGTGGGCCGAGGCGATGCCTACATTCGAGGCAGACGGCAAGACAGCTGTGATTTTCATATTCAATTATATTATTTCTAGGTTTGGTGTCCCACAAGCGATAATCACTGACCATGGGCGCCATTTTAGAAACATTATGATGACAGAACTTACAAGCCAGCTTGGTTTGCGTCATGATAGTTCTACTCCTTATTATCCCCAAGCAAACGGTTTGGTTGAGTCCATCAACAAAGTTCTAGTTATCATGATCCGACGAATCATTGGTATTCATCGGTCGAATTGGCACAACATGTTATTTTCAGCGCTTTGGGCGTACCGAATCTCAGTGAAAACATTAACAGGGTTCACTCCTTTCCAACTAGTTTATGGTTTGGAAGCAGTGTTGCCCATTGAATGCGAAATCCCATCACTTCAAATGGTTGTCGAATTTCTTCCAGCTACTTCCGAAGAGGAGAAGCGTCTATTATACTTAGCTAAATTAGATGAGACTCGACGTGACGCTGCATTGGCAATCGAGACTCACGCAAAAAGGATGAAAGCTCAGTATGATCGCAACGTGACCCCTCGTAATTTTTCGGAAGGAGACCTAGTGCTATTATATGATCAAGCTAAAGATAAATTAGGTGCTGGCAAATTCGTTCCTATGTGGCATGGGCCCTACATTGTCAAGCGAAAGCTAGCAAAAGGGGCCTATGAGCTGGTAGATTTTGATGGGGACTCTTTGGGTAATGGACTTTACCTAAAGAGGTATTATGCTTAAATGATGGGTATGGAGATTTAGTTAGGTTAGTTTTTCTTTCTAGCTGGTGTGTTTGTTAGTATAGACAGTGTGCTTAGCTTAGAGAGTGTGTTTTTCGTCGTTATTCTGGCTTATCTTGGTTTTACTCTTGATATTGCAGATGTCGACGCCTCTCCAAACGTACATTGGATTTGCTGATGGTGCTTGTCGTAGTACACGAAATATCTCTTCCGCAGCTTGGGTTATCTACTCGCCCTCTGACGACTTAGTTTCTATGCATGGGGTGAGCCTCGGTCAAACAACAAACAACATTGCAGAATACAGTGCAGTGATTGAGTTATTATCTGAATCTATTTCATTTGGGATTCGGAGTTTGATAGTGAGGTTAGATTCTGAACTCGTTGTATTACAGCTTAATAGAGTATATGCCATTAGAAATCCAGTTTTATTAAGGTTATTTTTGAGAGTGCCCCTCTTGGAACGTGAATTTGATTATATTGAATATCAGCATATTCCAAGGTCATTAAATACATTAGCAGATGCAATTGCTTCTTGAATGTTAGACAGACATTGGCGATAATCATAAATGTAAATTTAAAAACATTTCATCATACATGTTTAACAAAAAAAGCCGTTAATAATTATATATATATAGATAGGAGTGTGTCAAAAAAAAATATACATCGTCTTCGATCATAGGTTGAAAAACACCTTATGATTGGCAAAAATGATAAGTACAAAAAACCAAAAATGTCACATGTGTCTACAAAAAGTGACTAGCCAATCACTGGTGGTGCTCTCTATACGAGACCACTGCCCGCGCTACCCTACATAGGAACCTCCTGAAAGGTCCTGGGACTGCGACCACATAGCGCTGAAGTCGGATAGGAATATCGTCTATAGTCGTCTCTGGTATGTCCGCCGTGAGACGCTCTAGGTCTTGTTCCAACTCGGCTAAGGTCTCTGCGGCCACATCCTGTGGGGCCAGTGCTAGTGCAACTGGTACTCTTCTCTCGAATGGCCGGAGATTGGCCGGATGCTGTGGACCTACATCTGCATTTTGAAAATTGTCACTGTCAGTTTTGAGACGATATAAAAAACAAAAAAAGTAAATAACTTAAAAACTTGTGAAAAATGAAGTACCTCTGTCGTCCCATTGTTCTCCTTGTGGAAGAACCATGTCTGGATCACCGCGAAAATCTACTCCGGCATAAGGAAAATCCTGGATCGCAAAGACCTGGTCCTCCAACCAGTGAAAGTAACCCGCAGGAAATCGGACAACTCCCGCTCCCTCATCAGGATGCCGGGCCATCACCGCAACCCATCGCATCAACTTTGGCTCCCGAGGAGGCCCAGCTGCAACAGTGAGATGCTGTGGGATCAGCATCGGAACCCTCTCTAGGGCAAAGCTCACAACTAGAGGCCCATACCCAAAGGTCTTTAATTGCCCGTTCTTTGCCCTAGTCAGTTGACCCTTCATATTGGCCAACACAGCGTTACACCAATTGAAAATGGTGCCTCGGTAGCAATCTATCGCCATCCGCATTTGGGACCTGGTGGCAATATGCAAAGCGACTGTGCCGCAGAGTCTGGTAACTGTAAAGGCAATTACCATAAGTTCAGGCAGGGATATGTATTTGATTTCTATCCCTTTCTCCTGGTGCTGATTGTTGCACCACTCTAGCCGGAGGCTAGCAAGGGATTGGCGACCCGGCCTAGTCCCAGACAGAGTCAGTTGCTCGCCCCTATTAGGCAAACCAGTGAGAAAATATATGTATGAGGGCTCTATCTCGAGCTGGTGCCCTCCGATGTAGAAGCATTGATCCTGAACGTTCCACCTTTCAACCAACCATTCTAAGAATCGCACCTGGGCCCTCATGCCAGGTATGGCCCAGTATTTGTAGAGACCGCATGCCTTCAAAGCATCAATGGAAGGTTGATGATCTATTGCGGCCAAATCAACATCTTCGTGTTCTCTTTTGCGCCAATCAAGCATGGTGGGCAATCTACACACCAGAAAACATTCATTAGAATTCATTAAATCAAAAATTAATGGTTTAGTTTTGAGATTTGGGGTTTTAAATTCACTTTGCGCGGAGTACGCACCCCGCGTTCAGAAAATAGAGCGTGGGTACGCAGTTGTTCTGAAGGCAGGCTGCGTACTCCTTCCATTTTCCCATTAACGAAAATGTCGGGGGACGCAGGTCACCCATGGGGCACCTGCGTACCCCGAAAAGAGGATCCTAAAACCCCAAAGCCCCAAAAAAATCCAACTAGGGCTTAAAATGAAATTCTAAATGGATGAAAACAAAGAGGAGGATGTTGTGAAATACCTGAAAGAGACGACACTCGATTCCGACGGTCGGATTCTCCGCAAAGTCCATGGGAAGTTTCTTGCCAAAAGCCCTTTCCTCTCCCTCAACAGTAAAATGGTAAAAATGACATGGTAAAAGGTCTTTTTATAGGTTTTTTGGATAAATGGATGCTAAGTTTGTTTATTTTTCACCATGGAAGGATATTTCTCAATGCATTTTTGCTTATCTTAAACAGGTATGAGTAATGTGTCGTTTTTGTGCAGGACAAAAGGACTTTCAGGGAAAATTATCATTTTTCATGAACCAAAACATCAGAGTCATCTTTTAAGCCCTTTTTTGACTCCTAAAACATGAAAAGATTGCCAAGCGTCTCTTTTACACTCGTTAAAACGGAATTAAAAGACGGTCCCCTTATAGCTCTTTTCTGACCGTAAAAACAGGAAAAGATTGCCGGGTTTTTGTCGTTTCAAACTTGATACTGGAAATAAAATGACGTGTCCTTGATCGCTTTTTACTTTTCAGGTCAGAGGCACTAATCATGAAAGTACTCCTTGGTCGCAAGACTAAGCGGTTCTCTCAAGTATTATTTTATACTTTTTCGGGCTTGGGAGACACAACTTTACGAAAAAGTTCAACCTGGAGCCTTCTTAAGTTTTTTCAGACTCTCTAAAAATGAAAAACGCCGAGTTTCTCCTATACTGGACTCGTTAAAATTTCACAGTAAAGGACCTGTTCGATTACAAACAGGAACGGACCACTCCTTCTTAGGGTTCGAATCAAAACTAAGTTGGACTCATCCGAAGGATGAGCTTATAATCAAGCATATGTTATCCTCCTCAAGCTTGTAAAAAATAAAGAGGTACTTGCCAGAAATGGTGGGGGAAAAGAGAGAAAAATAAGCCCATTTGTTATCCTTTGTCTTAGAAGAAGCCTTATTACCACTCTTGAACACGACACTTTTCATTCACCTGGGTTGGGAAATCCTTTGCCTCACAGTTGATCAAACACATTGAAAGTCTTTAGCCGGGTATTAACTTTGGGTCAAATGTCACCAAGCCATCTGTCGTGTCGTTATGTGTTCAAGAGGTCTCTGCAATAAACATTCATCTGCAAAATACTTGTCATCCATTTTGACCATCCCTGAGTCAGTCCTTACAGCTACATTTCTTCAACTTGATCTATGATTTCGTGTTGTGGGCTTACCTGCAACGGGTTGCTTTCTATCGACATCAACACATTATCTAGAAAGATGACCTAGGAATCGTCAGTAACTTGAAGTCTGCATGCATCAATGGCAGGTTTCTCGCCTTTGACGACAGTTTACATCATTGACTTTCGATCGAAGCATTCCGTGAAATGTTTGACATCAACTCATTCATTCACATCTCATGGATTGTACTGGGTACTTTGAGAACCATTGACATCACTGGTGGTTTCTCTCACGCTTGTTAACAGTTTACATCATTGACTGGTAATCAAGTGGTTTCTACCATGTTCGAGATCAACTCATTTATTCGCATGGATAGAATCGTACCTGTTCGGGAAGTAGAAATGAAGACCCTGGATCTAGTTTCCACCATCCAAGCTGCGAGGAGTTTTGTATTCATTATACAGTAGACTAATCATAAACAGATGGCTGCATCCATACTGTGTCTACAAAAGTCTATGATTATGATGTACTGCAGAATCATTCCTGTATCAGAACAGTAGATAGTCAATTAGTTAAAATTTTCAATCTGAGTATGAGAATGCCTACCTCAGCGATGATATGATCATATATATGTATTTTGTGTTGAATACTTGCAGGTTCCGACTGGGCTCTCCATAAGATAATCCTTGAAATGATAAAGTACTTCACCCTTCCTAGATGATATGAAACCCTAATCTACTACAGGCTTCGCACTTTAGGGGGCAATCTGTTACACTAAAATTTGTCACCATGACTATTTGCAGTTAGTATGGCTCCATCAACTATCATATTATCCTCCTTGGCAAGCCTCATACCTCTGCTCTCCATGTCAAACTCCAAGAAAGAGAGAAAGTCATTAAAAATCTATATATCTCTGGGTACGCAGTTTCTCTTAGCCTTACCTGCGTGTACGCACCCCAAGTTCATAATACCTGCGTACTCGTACGCTCTGTCTATAAAGCAATGGGTGCGTACTCCTGTAAAGGTCAAAAGGCGCAAGTTTCACTCCAAAAAAGTTACTTGTGGTCATTTCTAGAGCATTCTAGAAGCTTGTTTGACGTGTATTAAGCGCCTCCAGATGGTTCATGTATCCCTACCAAAGAGGAACTTATCCCATCAAGAGGGGAGCTATCCCATCCAAAGAGGGGCTTATCCCATTGATGGTGGACTTGAATAACTTCCTCTAGAGCACTATGAATGCAGGCATTGGGCCAAAGGGAGGAGAGGTTGAAAGCTAAACATTCCTAAGGGTAGATGTTGCTGGAATTAGGACTCCCTTGTAAAGCTTGAGAGGAGAGATTCCCATCCTTTCCTAGCCTTATTTGAGAGTGGGTGAGCTGATCAAAGTAAAGGAAAATTCTTGCTGGACCCTAGGAGGGACTTGCACAACACCAAGGCTCAGGTTGTAATGGTTCCTTTTGTTTCCTTTTAATACAAATGAACTCATTTTTCTCAACAGATTGTTATTCATGATTTGTTTCATATACTCCTTGGTCTGTATGATGGATATGTATTGTTTTATGAGTTTATCAGGTGCTATTTAATCTTTTGGCTTGTTAGTGAATGCAGGTTTCGAAGAGAAGGAGGAGCTCATCCGGATCGGCGAGGCTGGACTACTACAAAGCGTTGGACTAAAGGTATGTTAAGATCACCTGATTACTTGTGTTCTCAATGCATGTTTAGAGAAAGGTAGTGTTTATTTGTCTTGTTTGTCACTAGAAAGCTTTTGCTTCTAGGGAGGTCGGTTGTGTCCGCACTATTGACTCTTTCCGTATGACAATTGGAGAAACTTCTCAAGCATCCACCTCAAAGATTTATCTTGATGTAGCAAGAAGGAATGAGCAAAAGCACAATGGAGATCACCAGGTAAAGCAGGGACCAATTACAAACAAAGACTATCAGGAAAACCAGGGGCAATCCGTCTTAAGGATGAACAAAAGCTACAACTAGCCACAGGTAAAATCCTCTCAATTTGCTTCAAGAATGAATGACAATAGAAATTACAATTGTTTGGCCGGAAGATTTGATAACCGCAGGAGTTTATTCAATGGACAATGCTTTTCTTGCCATAACTTTGGTCACAAAGCAGCTCAATGTGTTGCATATAAAACGATCATGACTAGAGAAGCTCAAAAACAAAGAAGTATGACAGGGATTACAAAAAGGACCTATAACAACTTTTCGGTTCTTGAAAATGAAGTTGAATGTTCTATTTGCAATAACTTTGGTCATGAAGATTCTGAATGCAGGAGCAGGTTTCAGCAGACAAAGGAACAAGCCTCAAGCACCAAAACATGGAGAATAAAGGAACCACAAGCAGAAAGATGTGGGATAGCATTTTATGCAGAGGGACAGGAAAATCTATGGTACATTGACAGTGGATGTTCGAAGCATATGACAGGTGATAAAGAAAAACTTGAATCATATTCTGCTTTAGAAAAGGGAAAGAAAGTTTCTTTTGGAAATGATACTCCTGCAACTATAAAAGGAAAAGGCACTGCTCAGTAAAAAGAAAAGGTCAAAGCTGGAAATGTTTTTTATGTTGATGGATTGAAGCATTATCTTCTGAGTTTCAGCCAGATGTGTGATCAAGGAACCGAAGTAATATTTAGATCAAATGGATGTCTTGTTCGTGATCTTGATACAGGTAAAACGGTGATCAAAGGTAAAAGAACTCCAAATAATTTATTCATATTTGAAGAAGGACAACAACAATGCTATCTAAGCAAGGATGATGAACACTGGTTATGGCACCGGAGGTTGGGGCATCTAAGCTTTTCACAAATAAGGAAAGCATGCAAATATCAAGCAGTTCGCGGTCTTCCAGATATCAAAATTCCAGACAACACCATATGCAAATCATGTTAGTTTGGAAAGCAAACCAGAACTAACTTTCCAGAGAAGGAAGGATCAGCTAGCATGCCTCTTGAGCTTGTACATACAGATGTATGTGGACCATTCAGGAAAAGGACACCCCGAGGAGAAGAATACTTGATATTATTCATTGACGATTTCTCCAAGTTTGTCTAGTTAGGACTTATGAAGCACAAAGATGAAGCATTCGAAAAATTCAAATCCTTTATAGCCTTGGTTGAAAATGAATCAGGATACAAAATTAAGTGCCTCAGATTCGATAGAGGTGGGGAGTTTACCTCAAATGAATTTTTCGATTTCTGTGAAGAACATGGGATAAGAAGAGAATTCTCTACAGCTAGAACTCCTCAGCAAAATGGAGTGGTGGAAAGAATGAATAGAACAGTCCAACAAATGGCTCGTGCTATGCTTGATGAGTCTGGAACTCCCGCAACTTTTTGGGGTGAAGCTGCATATGCTGCGGTGGTTATTCTCAACAAAACAAATGTCCGGGTGAACAGCACTCAAACTCCTCATGAGCTCTAGTATGGTGAGACTCCTTCGGTAAAGCACTTCAAAATCTTTGGGAGCAAATGCTATATTAAGAATACTGATGAGCAACTTGGCAAACTTGAACCTAGAGCAGATGAAGGCATTCTTCTTGGTTATTCTCCACACAACAAAGCATACAAGTGCTACAATAAAAGACTTGGAAGAATTGTTGACAGCATTGATGTAGTGGTTGATGAGAAGGGATACATTCCTAGGCAAGTAAATCATGAAGATATCGAAGAAGATGAAGACTACCCTCAAAGACGAAATGATGAAGAAGAAGAACCTCAAGAAGAACCAGAAGAGCAGATAAGGATAGAAGAGAAGACTCCATCCAGATATGTTCAGAAGAATCATCCAGAATCTCAGATTTTGGGGCAGAAAGAAGTAGGTGTACAAACAAGAAGAACAGTTGCAGAAGCTTCAAGCTATTTGGCATTACTCTCTTCCACTGAACCAAAAAATGTGAAAGAGGCATGCAAAGATGAATGTTGGGTGAAAGCAATGCATGAAGAACTTGAGCAGATCGAAAAGAACAACACTTGGGAGCTGGTTCCTAGACCAAAGGATAAAAACGTTATAGGGACAAAATGGGTCTTCAAAAATAAATTGAATGAAAATGGAGAAGTAATTAGAAACAAGGCCAGACTTGTATGTAAAGGGTATTCGCAGCAAGAAGGAATAGATTTTGAAGAAACCTTTGCTCCTGTTGCAAGACTTGAGGCCATCCGAATGTTCCTTGCTCTCTCAAGCTTTCAAAACTTCAAAGTATTTCAAATGGACATGAAATCAACCTTTCTAAATGGAGACTTGGAAGAAGAAGTATACATTGAGCAGCCAGATGGTTTTATTCTTGGAAATGATCCAAATCTTGTATGCAGATTGAAAAAGGCTCTCTATGGTCTCAAACAAGCTCCAAGGGCTTGGTACTATCGCTTGGACAAATATCTTCATCAACAAGGTTTTTCAAAAGGATCAGCAGACAACAATCTTTATATAAAAGTTGAAAATGACAAATTGCTAATACTTGTTGTGTATGTAGATGACATTATCTTTGGCAGCAATGAAGAAGCTATGAGTCAAAGCTTTGCCTTGGTGATGCAGAAAGAATTCGAAATGTCCTTGCTGGGAGAACTGACATATTTTCTTGGTTTGCAAATCCAACAAAAAGAAGGAGGGATTTTTTTGTCTCAAACCAAGTATCTCAAGCAGATTTTGAAGAAATATGGCATGGAAGATGCAAAACCAGTATGTACACCCATGGTCACAGGATGTAGCCTCAGTGCAAATGATGAATCAGCAGCAGTACATCAACCAACCTACAAATATATGATTGGAAGTCTACTTTATTTGACGGGTACCCGACCAAACATCATGCATGCAGTGGGAATAGTTGGAAGATTTCAAGCAAATCCGAAGGAAACTCATCTTTAGGCAGTGAAGAGAATCTTTAAATATCTTCAAGGGACTCAAAATTATGGCTTATGGTATCCTAGAGATACAGATCTCACACTTCATGCTTATACAGATGCATATTGGGCAGGAAGCGTGGATGACAGGAAGAGCACAAGTGGTGGTGCGTTCTTTATGGGTTCCAAATTAGTATCTTGGTTCAGCAAGAAACAAAGTTCGATTGCCTTGTCTACAGCTGAAGCAGAATATGTTGCTGCTGCATCTTGCTGCACTCAACTCCTTTGGATGATGCAGACCTTGCAGGACTTTCAAATCAATTGTACACCACCTATCTCCATCTTATGTGATAACACAAGTGCAATCAACATTTCAAAGAACCCAGTCATGCATTCAAAGACCAAGCACATACCGATCAAGTATCATTTTCTCCGGGAACAAGTACTTGAACAAAAGGTCAAGTTGGAGTATGTTCCTTCTAAGGAACAAGTTGCTGATATAATCACCAAACCATTGCCCAGGGAGACCTTTGAATACCTCAGGCAAAAGCTGGGGGTTGTTGATGCATCATCTTGTTGAATCTCTTCTGATGGTTGGTTGTATGCAAGGCTCAGTTGGGGCATATGCGTACATGTGATAGGTTGCGGATTGGTTGAAGATCGAATGGCACAGGTTCAGGGGGAGCATATAATGCATTGTTGGCATTATGGAGGACATACAGAAGAAGATCATGGATGGTGGTCTGAATATTGCTGCAATATGTCTCTATCTCTTTCATGGTCATTTATGGTGTTTGGTGGATTATGGTTCTTCTTTGCAGATTTGGTTCATATTCAGGGGGAGCATGTTCTTAGGGGGAGCATAACCCTTTGACCTTGATGTCAAAGGGGGAGAATGACGTTGAAGTTTTTGAGGTTGCCATCAAGTCCAAAGGGGGAGATTGTTGGAATTATGATTCTAGTATGGCTCTATGTTACAGATGTTGTACTTGATGGCAACACCCTCAAGTGGCAATGCTCTAATCAGACTCTCAAAATGTTGAAAATTAAGAGGTACGCAGGAGAATAGTTCAAAAGGTGCGTACACGCAGGTACGCCGTGAAGGGACTGCGACCAGACACGCAGGTCACCCGTTCAGAAGGTGCGTACCCCCAGTTCACTTACTTCAAGGCAGAGAAGCGCGTTCACGTGGGGTTTCCTATGTTTGGCCCGTGGTATTTAGCCCGCTGTTCTTGATTCTATGGTTTTGGCCCGTGGTATTGTTTTATATTATTATTATTATTGAGCCCCATGTTTTAGGGCCCTTTGTATTGGTGATCTATGGTTTTGATCCATGATTTTAGGAAGAGCTTGCCTATATAAAGCAAAGGAGATCACTTGGCTACGTATCTTTTTGAAAATTGAATATCTTAAGATCTGAAATATTGGGTTATTGTCTTAAAAGCTTGATCTATATAAAAGTGAAGTTGAAAGCGAATCTATGAAGGGTGATCTCTCGAGCGCATGAACAGATCTGGGCATCTGACGATCTGTAGCACACTGGTGGACTGCCAATTTCGGCCCTAACCAGAGGTACGCAGGTGATTAACAGTGCAAGTGCGTGGGTACACAGAGCAGAAGAAGGCGCACTGCGTGGGTACGCAGAGCAGAGGAAGGCGCAGTGCGTGGGTACGCAGCGCGACAGAGGATCAGGTGCGTAGGCATAGGGAAAGTACGCGGCGCTTCAAAAGCGCAGGTGCGTAGGTACGCGGCGCGATAGCATCTGTGGGTGCGTGGCTACAGTAGCAGTACGCGGCATGATAGTATCTGTGGGTGCGTGCCTACAGTAACAGTACGCAAAGCGATTGAAGAAACAGTGCGTGGGTACGCGGTGCAGCAGAAGGGTCTCTGCGTGTATACGCAGGGGAGCAGAAGGCGAAGTGCGGAGCCACGCAGACGAGAGAAAGAAAAACTGCGTATCTGTCTTAAGATCTTTTGTTGGCTGACTTTTCTCTGTTGATAAGGTGTTCTGGGTTCTGTTTACTGTTATTGTTGATCTGGTTACTGCAGTTGACTGGGTGATTTACTTGTACTTGATGATCTCTTGATGTTTATGGATCCAGTTTGAAAATTTATGAAAAGTGGTCCTTGAAAGAAAAGAAGTAGGGGGTTGTAGCTCCCTTCCAGGAGAGACTGGAAAACGAGAGAGAGTTGTAGCTCTCTGCAGGTTGCAGCCTGTGTACTGGTAAAGGACTGCACCAGTACAAAACCATTGTAAAAAGAGTTTCTAATTTGAAAGAAGATAGAGACATATTGCAGCAGGTGGTTTTCACCCACATTGGGTTTCCACCTTACATCTGGTGTTCTTTGGTGTGACTATCTATTTTCTTTGTTCATGCTCATTGTTTTATGATACTGACATGCAAAAATAATTCAAAGTATAAATAAGGAAGATTTATTAAAAGAACTTGATAATACTGATTCACCCCCCCTCTCAGTATTATTTCCAACACTAGGTTAGCGAGTGATCCTACAGAGTTCTGACCAACGTTGCCTTCTTTATATTTTCATCTGTGACTCCCTGTGCTTCCCATACAACTTTTATCACGAACCAAAACTGGTCTGGGTCTTTATTCCCTATTCCCTTGAACACTGGTAGCTTTATCACGCTTTCCATACTGCTTCGTAGTGGTGGCAGAGGTGGTATGGGTGAAGACGGGAGTGAAGACAACGAAATTGGTGGTGGTGTGGGTGTGGGTGGTATGCACGGAATTCTTTGTCTTATCAGATTGATCGCACTTCTTGGCGAGACCTTTGCGAGCTCTTCTTCATCCCCTCGCAAAGGTGAAATCAAGGGGCTAGTTTCTAGTTCTGTGCTACCCTCATTTCTGTAGATTCTCCCACTTTCCGTAGCCCCAAACATCAATTTATTTGCATCACCTGTTTTTCACACAGTAGAATTTTAATCCAAGCGTTCAAAGATTTAACGTACTTACCTCGCAGTCCTTTGAGGAAGTGTCATTCTGCCTCGTTATAACTGACTGAAGTGTCTACCGTGAATTTGGTGATGAATCCTCCTATGATTCGATTGAGTCAGTGATCGATAGCACGCACGATCTTATCCTCCGTTGCTTCCAGTTTGCGCACCAATTCTAGATTCCACACAATAGGTTTGTCGAGTTTACACCTTCCTTGGCTATTTGCTAGCTTTGTGATCCACTCATACAACTTAGTGGGGAAGGATGCAAAGAAAATTTCATGGATCTCCGTATATAAGTAGCAGTCTAACCACTCTTCCTTTGATAGTTGCGGAGTCCTGTTTTCTTGTGCTGCAAACTCGTGAATCTTCCTATCCAACCAATCTTCAATTCCTTTCTTTGTCGGATTCTAGTGATATGACATGAAACATATCTATGCAGATCCCAGTCCTAGCAACGGAACCATTTTTTGGCTTGTTGGGGCCTGACCCAGGTTTGGAGTTGATTAGACAAACAAATCCCTATGCTACTGGCCCTTTCGGCAACAGTCCGCGGAGCACAGATTGAGGTCTCACCCGAAGTAGTATGCGAAGGTGCTAGAACCAGGTTTCTGCACCGTTGAGATGTCTGAGAGGTTCGATTGGTCCACTATTTATTTCTACGCGTAGGTTACTTTGCGCACTTCCTGTTCCTCGTGGCCTGATACACTGCCTTTGCGTATAACTAACCAGGGCTATGGAGCTCCCACGCTACTAGAGGCACGCTCTGCGCTATTACCCGAGATCTTACTTATCTTCCTGTACCAGTTAATTACCTTTGCGTACTTGGATGTATTATGTTATAATTAGTTATACAAAACATTCATACAAGTACGTGCAGTTTATAAACAATATAATTGCAAATTATATCCAATCATGCATTAAACCAGGAAAAGATACACAAAAATATAGTAAAATTTCTCTTTATTGATTCTCCCAACGGTTACAGACTTGACCTGCCCTGCACACTCAGCTGCAGGGGTCTGCGCACTCAGCTACGGACTACTAGGCCTCTGCGCACTCAGCTACAGAGCCTTCCCCTACTCTACAACCCAAAGACACACTTTACACTTTGACTCAATCACTTAGACTTCTCATTCTCTTCTATTCTATCTTTGCTATATTCTCTACTTAGAGCCTCACTCTATTTATACAATCCCATGGTCTGAGGAGCATGGGTAGGTCTATTAAGCTAACATTACATTACAAAAGGAGAGTAGACAACCCTGTGACTCTATCATAATTTCACGCTCCGCACCCACAATTCGTGGAGCTTTTACAAGAAGATTTGGTCAAAAATTGGGCTTTAAGCCCCAAAACATGCCTTGGGGGGATTCCATGCCCAACAATTATTACAAATTTTGATGAATAATACATGAGATTTTCCACCCCATTTTAAGCATTAATCATCTCTATCCCATGGCGTGTAATATAAGAATTTATCACGTGGAGATACCCTTGGATCATTCCTCCCTACTAAGAATATTTTGGTCCTCCAAAAGCATAAACATGAATTGCAATCTAATGTGCTCATCCATTTCTTGATCTGCATAACATATGTCTCTGATAGACCACACTTCTCGCTTCTTTACCTTTGTACTTCAGAATTAGAATGATGAAGTTGACACCTGTATCGATATGCAAACCTGCATGTAGCGCAACTTGCAAGATCCCAAGCAAAACCCTACTTGCCAAGAGTTTATAAAGCACTCATGGTCAAGTTTTTATATTGATTGTCAAGAATAGGCCTAGGCATAAAAACAATAATGGCTATCACTTAATAGGGGCTATAATACCTTTTACAGTTTTCAACATCAAGTTTAAGGCCATATTACATCAAAGCAGATTCCCCTAATGTACACTAGGAGTGAAATCCCATGGTTTAAAAACCCCACTACAAAAGTGTGCAACATATATCAAATGCTTAACTCTCAATATTTGCACCCTAATATGCACAATAATAAATTATAATAATGTGCATTAAAATATGGCCAAAAATTGAGGTTAATGCATATAATTACCATACAAAAAAAAACCTCGATCAATTTTTTTCCTCATATCAAACTTTACCAAAGTTTTTGATGCCTCATTTTTGGCCCTCAGCTCCATGTGTAGTTCCTGTGGGAGACTATATGGCCAACTATTTCCAACAAATCTCTTCTCAACGCCAAAATCCACAAAACTCTCTATATTGCACAATGCATATTTGCCACACCACATAGTAGGGCCTTCTTGTCTTTTGAATTTACACATGATTCTCCACACCAATCACTTTGATTTATTGGCAGAAGACCTTCTATGTAGCCCCAGTCTGAAATGAAAAGTCGGTGACCTAAGACAGATTATTCGTTTAGATTGAGAAATCCCTCCAACATATGTTATTAACAACACCTCCTGAGCAGAACTGTGAGGTAGGAAAAAAAATTGAGAGATGTAAGGTGATGCAACATAGGTTGATTTGAAAGATCATCCGAACGTATATATGGATACCCTAATAAAGATCCAAAAGCAAGGGTTTTACTTGAGTAAAATTCATAATACCAAGTGGTCAACTTAAGAGGCACACGACTGTATCAAAGTTACCAACAACTGCATCCTCGCCGATCAACCATCATTATGGAACAACGATGCAACAACATATAGATCGGGGGTCGGATGCCATCATCCCTCAACGATCTCCATTGTAACAATTTTGCTATGGTGAACCTTACACCAGAATCCACAACATACCACGAAGAGCCTCACCACCATCCATGCAGAAATCAACATAGTCAAAATGAATTTTCTTACACCATGCATTAAATCACATATCTCAAATTTGATATGCCCTTGGATACATGACCACTATGGAACATTATTTCCACCATGGTTTAGGTGATATTCCTGATAATATTTCCCTCTGGTTATCAATCACCCATTCTTTAACATGACCGCTGCCAAAAATTATGGGACCGCAAGAAATCCCATGCACATCATAAAAAATCGTGAATACAATGTTTCTGTTGAGGCTGCCTACCCTCTAAACATGCATCATAAAACAAAAAATCCCTGAGGCCTTCTCTTGAGCTGTATCTACAAATGACGGTTGTTGTGGGTGGCAAAGTCATAACATATCGACATCCATATCAATGATGGAATGAACAATTATCTTTTGAAGTTCAAGTAGCACATGTGGGTATGGATCTACGGGGTATCTTGCACACCACAATTAGTGATGTAGACTCCATGAACAACCCAATCTAGGTAATACACATGTTCGTTCTTGCATTGGGGAAATCCTTCTAAGAGTTTCCTTGTCAATTTGAATCACCTGGATTCCAATTGCTTCCAAAATATTCCACCTCATCCCTTATGGCCAAGGCAACTTGCACACAAGTTTCAGACCTTGGTTGATCATTTCTAACGATAAAAAAATTCAAAATTGTGACTGGGCTATTAAACATTCCATTCATAGGTCAAGCAGACATACTCTGAGCCATTTTAGATTGAAAGACAATACTGGGCTTTGGGTCACTGGCATCACCATGGATAACTAGTGGCTTCACACATGGGGTCCATAAGACTGCACCCAACCATTGATTGTAAATGAAAAGCCCCGAAGTTTTTCTCCAAAGTACTCCACCATTTCATTCCTCTTAAGTTATCCATGCACAAGCACAACTTTTTTCTGTTATTTCTTCGACGATGTCCATAAGTCTTCATTGCATCAACAAAGTTTTGATCATCTCATTCATCCCTTGTATCCCAATGATCTCAAATCTAAATGTCATTAGTGATACAAGCTTGCTCGAAGAAAGATTTTAATTTTGTTGGTATGATGTAACAACCCCTGGTTGGTTTTCATGTAAAAAAAATATGAGAACAAGGTCATGGGACACGTATTCCAAGCTGAATGTTGGGAAATACATAGTGATGGGTGTCACTGGTGATTAATTTATGGCTATGGAAATTAGCAAAGGCATTGGCAAAGGCAAAGTGGAAATATTTGAATTTTGTTTATGATATAAATGAAATAAAGGAAAATAGGAGAAAAGGAAGGTGAAGAGACACATATTTGCACGAGAGGGAAATTGAAGGAAAAATGAAGGAAAATGAAGAAAATAGAGGCCTCAATTTTAAAAAGTATGCTTGGGATCAGTTCACAACTTTTTTCAGTTCAGTTTTGGGAGCTCTCTTCTATTCTCTCATTCTCTCATACTCTTGCACACTTAGAGCATTCTTGGAGCATGCTTGGAGCATTCTAGTTTCACTTGGATTTGGAGAAAGAAGGCAAAGGAAAGTGGGAAAGCACAAAGGGAACATGTGGATCAACAACTACAACTGGATTTCTTTGCAGGTAACAGGTTGCATGTGTGATTTCCTTGTTGATTTTTGGATGTATGGCATATGCAGGTGATTATCTGGTTATGTGATATCAATGGCATACAATTTTTCTTGGATTGACAGTGGTTTTAGCCTTTCCTTTCCATTTCCTAGATAGCCATGGTGTTATGGATTTTCCACTTGATTGTTTTTTTGATTGGTGCTCATAATTCCTTATGGATGCGGGTTTGAACAAATTCTCTAGAAGTCCCATAACATCTTGGGTTAAGTTAGTAGTCCTGGAGCCTAGGTTGGGACAAATGCTTTGGATCCTTGGAAGGTTGTCGGTTGAGTTACTAGTTCTTAGATCCTTGGACAGCTTGGTTAGAGAATGATTTGGTTACTTTTAGTGATGTCCGACCATGGAGGTGGAATCACTGTGGTTGAGGGTTGAGGTGGTTTGGCCTTTGGAAGCCCTGTATTGGTTTTGTCTTGGTTTATTCCATGAGATCCCACATTCATGCTTGGAATATGACACTAGAGTGATTGAATGAAAGATATATTTGGTTCAGCCCAATATATGGTTGGGTGGTACTTGGAATTCCCTAACTTGGTTGGAATTTTCATATGTTAATATGAAACTTTTTCCTGTTGTGATCTATGAGCATTTGTAGTATTATATTGGTGATATTATGGCCGAGTTTCCATGGTTTCTATGCCGGTTAGTTTCTGGTTATATGTTGGTTATATGATGTGTACCATCTATGGATCTTGTCGTGAATCATTTAGTTATTGGTTGATTGGTTAATGTATGGACTAATAAGTGTTGTTGCAATGATGTGGAGAGGGCATAAAGCCTTCTTGGTCATTCTCAAATGAATCTCAGACAATTATGATCAAATATGCATTCATGAGCTGTAACTTCTATGTTTGGCATGTGTTTGACGAAATATCTAGTGTTTTCTAAGCAGTCTAGGTCAAGTTCTTGATTCTAGTTTGAATTTTTAGCCTTGTCCTTATTTCAATAATGATTATAGAAAGTCTCATACAGTTCTGGGTAGTGGTATGGAGGTTGGCCTAGAATTGTGGCTCAGATCTTTGGCCCACACCCTTTGAACTGGAAATTTTGGTCTATAACTACATGGAAGCAGTGTCATGCATGCGGTTGGAGCCCCATAACTGCATCTCTGCCTTGTTTTGCATGCGTTTGGGACTTAAGATGTGAGAAAAGCATTCCTAACTCAAGGTTTGGTCACTTGGGGTGGTCCTTGAGTATCTTGTAAGCCTAAGTGATGTTTATGAAAAGTCATTTGTCGACCCCACTTTCATAACTGAAGCTTGGATGTTAGGTCATGTCATAGTAACTCTTTGTGTCATGTTTAGCCTCACAGGATTGTGAATTGGGTAAATGTGGGAGGAGGTGGTTACAGGGTGGTATCAGAGTGGGTTCTGTTCTCTTTGGGTAATATCTGATACCATAGTGTGGTATCAAATTAAGGTTGCATAATTGGACCTCGGGGTAGATGTGATTGTTATGTATGCATGATCGATTGTCTATGTGTTGTCATGCATCCATGTTGGTTATTTCTCGTGATGATTATTGTCACAGTTGTGTCATCATGTATAGGTTGATGATGGTTGTATGTTGACATGATTGCTATGTTGATGTTATCTATCTATCTATCTATATATATATATATATATATATATATATATATATATATATATATATATATATATATATATATATATAGATATATATATCTTCTAATCTGGACTGATTTGTGCAGATAAGATAACCTCCACTGAACTTCACTGAGGTATGTTGATTATGTTTATATTTGGTTTATTTGACATGGTATGTTTGCAGGAAGTAGAATATTAGAGATGAAAAGAAAAATGGTGGCTTGCAATTCACATGAATCTCCTTATAGATCATATGAGAAACACAGATATGAGTACTCTCCTCATATAGCATATACTTTTAGAAGTTTAAATGCATAGATTAGGAGTTGCAAGGCAGATAATGATAGAATCACTCAGTCACAAGAAAGACTTGCTAGGGCACATGAAAAACAAGTAGAGGTCAATTTAGTGGTTCCTCAGAGTTTATCAGATTTACAGAGACAGGGACAACCATAGATCATTTATGGACAAGAGGAAAGAACAAATGGGGCATATGGTAGTAGTTCTCATGGAGGGCATAGGTTGGACATAGATGACATGGTCAGAGGTGGTAGATGGTAGGATATACCTGACAAGAGAGGTGGTGGTTATGGATTCTATTCTAGTTCTGGATCAGAGAAATAGCATGGTCATCACCATTATCATCCTTACAAGAGGAACGAGAGGAAGTACTTGCCAGATGAGTTCAAGAAATCCAAGCCTCCTACATTTGATGGAGATTTGAAGAAACCAAAAGATGTAGAAGCATGGTTGCTTGGGATGAAGAAATTCTTCGAGATGCATGATTATATAGAGAATATGAAAGCTAGGATAGCCATTTTTAGTATTAAAGGAAAAGTAGGCATCTAGTGGGAAGATGTGAAGTGTGTCAGAGGCATCAGGACAGAGGAGTTGAGTTGGCATGAATTCAAGAGACTCTTCAGGAAGAAATACTTGTCTGGGAGATAATATGACGGTAAGGCTAAGGAGTTCTACGAGTTAAATATGGGGTATATGAAAGATGAATAATATACAACTAAGTTCTTAGAGCTATTGAGGTATGTACCATATCGTAAGGATGAGAAGATGAAGGTTCAAAGATTCATTAGTGTATTTCCATTAGCATTTAAAGACCAGATTGAGTATGATGAGCCTCGAACATTGGAGGAAGTAATTGAAGCATTTTTATGACTAGTCTAAGTGTAAGTCGGAGCCTAAGAAGGGTTAGAAAGGTAATGAAAAGACTAAGGGAAAGTGGGATAAGAAGCGAGGAATACCTTAGGATGCACGTAACAAAGAGAATGCAATGTTTTACAAGAAATTCAATGCAGTTGACATAAGACAAGGATTTTAGTCAGAGGAGCATAACGAGGGTTATGGTAGGAAGCCTTTGAAGTATTTGAATTGTGGCAAGGATCATTGGAGGAGAGATTATCCACAACATCAGGGTGGATGACCTCATATTTACAGTGCTCAAGAGGATCAAACAGTTAGGGATGTTGGACAGAGTATTCCTTAGATTTATGCAATATTGGATAATAGGTAGGCTGATCACTAGGCATCTATTATCGAGATGGAAGGTAAGCTTTGTGATCAAGTTGTTTATATTTTGATTGACCCTGGATCTAAATATAGTTATATCAATCCTGACCTAGTGGATAAGTGTTGCTTGAATAAAGAAGTTCATGCAGAGTCTTGGTTGGTGTAGTTGGATACAGGTACCAAGAAAAGAGTTCATCATTGGGTGAGATCTTGTGCATTTGAGCTGAATGGTATGTCTACATCAACACATCTAAATGTGCTTCCATTGGGATCATATAGTATTCTTTTGGGTATGGATTGGTTGTACATTTACAGGACTAAGGTAGTTTTCTATCATAAGGTTATTGAGTGTTTGGATGATCATGGAGAGAGGCGATTCTTGTAGGGTAAGAAGAAACCTACATCAGTGAGAATGGTTACAACTATGCAGACAAAATCCAGTAGCAGGAAAGGATGTGTATTGTTTATAGTTCATATTTCTAGTGATAAAGGGAAGGATGTTGAGGTTGCTGAAGTATTGAAGAGGTATCTGGTTTTGCAATAGTTTCAAGATGTATTTCTAGCATAGATTTCAGAGTTATTGTCTCATAGGGAAGTGGAATTTTCTATTGAGTTGATGCTAGGAGTAGCACTAACATCTAAGGCACTATACAGGATGAACACTCTAGAGTTGGTGGAATTGACTTGCAGCTAAGGAAATGCTTGACAAGAGATACATTAGACCAAGTGTGTCACCTTGGGGTGCACCAATATTGATTGTGAAGAGGAAGAATGGTACTCTTAGGTTGTGCATTGATTACAAGCAGTTGAACAAGGTGATGATCAAGAACATGTATCCTTTGTCGTGGATTAATGAATTCTTTGATCAGTTGAAGGGAGAAACAATGTTCTTGAATATTGATGTGAGATCAGGATATCATCAGGTACACATCAAAGAAGAGGACATCTACAAAACTGCATTATGGACCAGGTATGGGCATTATGAGTTTGTTGTGGTTCCTTTTGGTTTGATTAATGCTTTAGCTACTTTCATGTGCTTGATGAATAGTGTGTTGTGTCCTTATCTAGAAAAGTTTTTGATAGAATTCATTGATGACATATTTATATATTATAAGAATGAGGAAGAGCATGAAAAACATCTAGCAACAATGTTAAGATTACTGACAAAGCATCAATTGTATGCCAAGCTTATCAAGTACAATTTCTTTTAGATAAAAGTTCATTACTTGGGGCATGATGTTTCTAAGGTATAACATTGGACCTAGAAAATATCAGAGCTATCATGGAATGGGAAACTCCTAGGAATGTGGATGAGGTCATATAATTTATGGGATTAGTAGGTTACTACAGGAGCTTCATCAAGAACTTCTCATAGATTTCCTATCCTATTACATCCTTGCAGCGAAAAGGAAAGAAGTTTGAATGGATAGAGGAATGTGCAGCTAGTTTTGAGCAGTTGAAGCAGTTGCTTACAAATTCTCCGATCTTGAAGATTGCAGATCCAGATAAATAGTTTGTGGTATGTACATATGCTTGCAAGAGGGGACTTGGTGGAGTTCTTCTATAGGAAGGACAAGTAGTATGCTATGAGTCAAGGAAGTTGAATGAGCATGAGCATAACTATGTGACTCACAATCTGGAGTTGGCAGCGATCATCCATGCCTTAAAGATGTGGAGACACTATCTTCTTGGAAGGAGGTTCATTTTGATGAGTGATCATAGTGGGATAGGGAGTTTGAATTCAATATCAGGTACATCAAAGGAAAGGAGAACAAGGTTGTAGATGCTCTTAGTAGAAGAGTACACATAAATCAGATTGTAGCAATGAGTTCTTATGGGATATACTTGTAGGAGCAGACCTTGTCAACATGAAAACAAGATAATAGGTACTGGTCGCTTAGGCACAGGTTACAACAACATGGTACGAGTAATAGGATGAGGAGTATCATATCACAACATATGGCTTGGTTAGATTAAGGAACAAGATTTATGTGCTAGATGATGGTGAGCTCAATATGCTTATCTTGAGGGAGTTTCATGTTAGGTCATATTTTGGTCACACGGGATATCAAAAGACATTGACAACAATTAAGAAATTATATCATTGGTCGAACTTGAAGAAAGAGGTAGTTGATTTTATTGCAAGATGTTAGGACTCTCAACAAGTAAAAGCATAGTGTAAGCATTTAGGTGGTTTATTACAGCCGATTCCGATTCTAGAATGAAAATGGGAGGTCATTTACATGGAATTCATTATAGGTTTGTTGAGGACATCGAAGCAACATGACTCCATTATGGTTGTGGTTGACAAGTTGACCAAGGTAGCTCATTTCATAGCGGTTAAGTCTACGAATTCAACTAGTGAGGTAGCTCAAATTTTCATCAGGAAGATAATGAGATTTCATGGTGTACTTAAGAAGATCATATCTGACAAAGATGCCAAGTTCACTTCCAGGTTTTGGAAAGAGTTGTTTGCAAGTTTGGGAACATAGTTAGCCTTTAGTACAACTTATCATCCACAGACATATGGATAGATAGAGATGGTTAACAGGATTCTTGAGGACATGTTGACGATGTATGTCATACATCAGTAGAAGAAGTGGGAAGGGTATCTTACACTGGTTGAGTTTGCATGTAACAACAAGTATTAGGAGTCCTTGAAGATGAGTCTATTTTAGGAACCTAATGGGTGGAGTTGCAATACTCCTATTAGCTGGAGTGATCCAGTGAAACAGGTACTAATTGGACCGGACATATTGGAAGAGATGGAACAAGAAATGGAATTTATTAAAAGGAATTTGAAGGAAACATAGGATAGGGAAAAGAGTTATGCAAATTAGCACATATTATTTAAGGAGTTTTAGGTTGGGGAGCATGTGTACTTGCACATCAAGCCCAAGAGGAGCTCCTTGAGTATTGGGTCATGTGCCAAGTGGCATGTCGATATTGCGAACCTTTTGAGATCCTTAAGAGGATTGGACCAATGTCCTATAGACTTGCACTACCTTAGACAGTGAAAATCCATGATTTTTTCCATGTTTCATTTCTTAAGAAGTATGTCTAGGATGTTGATCATGTGATCGACTCATCTGTATTCAAGGTGGAACTAGATGAAGAATTCCATCCATAACCACAATTCATATTGTAGTGGAAAATACTCATGCTTTGGAACAAAGAAATCAAGCAAGTTAAAGTGCAGTGGAAGCACTTTGGGCCCAATGAAGTTACATGGGAGATGGTTGATCAGATGTGGGATATGTATCCTTCTTTATTCACAGGTTGAGCGGATGTATTCCGGTATATGTGTTTGATGTTGTGTTGGTTATATGTATATTCATATGTATGTTGTAAATACCACATCGAGCTATGTTATAAATCTCCAGTAAGTGGTATGGTGTTCATGTTATGATGGTTGTGGTCTCAACAATATGATATGATGTAAATTTTGCATCAAGTTGTGTTATAAAGATCCATGAGAAACATGTGTTTTGTTGGTTTATAAGTGTCATTAAACATCAAGGAAGATTTTCCACCAAGGGGGAGGGGTTTGTAACAATCCCTGGTTGATTTTCATGTAAAACAAAATATAAGACCAAGGTCATGGGACATGTATTCCAAGTTGAATGTTGGGAAAGACATAGTGATTAGTATCATCGGTGATTAATTTATTGATATGGAAATTGGAAAATGAAAAGTGGATATAATTTTCATTTTATTTATGAAATAAAGGAAAATAGGAGAAAAGGAAGGTGAAGAGACACATATTTGCATGGGAGGGAAATTGAAGGAAAAATGAAGGAAAATGAATAAAATAGAGGCCTGAATGATAAAAAGGCTTTTGAGGGCCATTTCACATATTTTGTCAATTCAAATTTGGGATCTCTCTTCTATTCTCTCATTCTCTCATACTCTTGCACATTTAGAGAATTCTTGGAGCATTATAGTTTCACTTGGATTTGGAGAAAGAAGGCAAAGGAGAGAAGGAGAGCGCAAGGGAATAGGTGGATCAACAAATACAACTGGATTGATTTGCATGTGATAGGTTGCATGTATGATTTACTCATTGATTTTTGTATGCATGGCATATGCATGTGATTATCTGGTTATGCATCTTCATTAGCATGGATATTTTCCTAGATCGAAAGTGGTTTTAGCCTTGCCTTACCATTTCCTGTATATCCATGGTGTTGTGGGTTTTCCACTTGATTGTTTTTCTAATTGGTGCTCATAATTCCTTACGGATATGGGTTGAAAAAACACTTTGGAATCCCTGGAACAAATTGGGTTGAGTTACTAGTCTTAGAGCCTAGGTTGGGACAAACACTCTAGAGCCCTTGGTGGGTTGAGTTACTAGTCCTTGAAGCTAGGTTGGACAAATGCTCTAGAGCCTTGGAAGGTTGTGGGTTGACTTACTAGTTCCTGGAGCATTGTTGATGATGTTGAACCCTCCAACACGTCAGGGGATATTCCGGTGAGAAGTGCCAACTAGACCTCAGACCGTTTGGTGTAGGAGTCCCACAATCCAAAGTGATGGTTAAACCAACAACACATTTCAATAAGATTCATACATACATATATAGAAAGAGTCTATACAGACATGCGCAAGTAAACAAATATATATACAATGAGAGTAAACAAGTTAGTTGAAATACAATAACAACATATGCATGAAACATGCTGGCTCTGTTATATTAAGAAGTCATATTTCCAATATTACAGTACAACCATGACCAACGACTAGTCCCGATAGCGGAACGTTACAGTCACTGTTGCATGATCCTCCAAAGAGATGTACTAGCTCTACAATGTGGAGAAGCCAAGGCTTGTTATAATACTCTCCAAGCTTTCTCTAAGATACTCCTATTGGAAGCTTGGTTGACCAAAAGACTCTACAATGAGTTATGAGGGACTATATATAGCAAAGGGTGGGGTGACCCTTGACATTCCCCTTTGTGATTGTTCATCTACCCTCATGACTCTTCAACTACTCTATGACTGTTACATTCAACTATTGACACTTGAACTTCCACTTGACAAGACGTTACATACAATATGCACATGTACCCATGTGAGACAAAATAGGCTTGAGAAAGCCATGCAAGACATCACTATGACTCAGAAAATTGTGGGAAGACCAACTCTTTGACATCCTCATGATGGTTGATGGTGGCGAACTGATGCCAAGCCCGATAGTCCGTGATGGTGTCCGTGTACTATGTGGTGACATCTTTCTGGAAATGAACTCTTGCCTCTGTTGCATCCAGGTACACTACTCTAGCTCCTCTTTCCAACTCATCTAATAACATGCACATCATTTTCTTGAGTGCGGTTGGACCAGTGACATACTGATGCATGGTGTCTGCACTGATTGCCAAGTCTGTGCTGGTGGCTATGCGCATCAACTCGTCAAAGTACGAGTCAAGATCTAGTCAGACTTGTGCCTTTATCTTTGCCTCAGTGAGTGTCCCAATAGATGGGATCGCATGTGCGTGCACAACAACATCCATGCTTCTGAATAGCCGTGCATGGGCAGCTTGCAAACTAGCGATGAGCTGCGAGAGTTCTTCATAGTTCCAGGTCTGACTCCAGATGTGTGCCTTCAACTCAACCACTTTGGGCTTTGTTATCACTCAGATTTTCCTTGAAGTTGTTGGGAAGAGGAAAGGGGTCCGAGGTAACCACAAACCAACTTTTAGGTACAGAATCTAGCCAATTTGTACCCAGAGAGGGCTCTCTCTTTAAGTTTTAGCTTTGTTTTGAAAGATATTAGGCTAGTTGTGAAGTTTAGGAGTTTTGATTGAGTTTGGGTGGTGAAATTCAATAGCAGAGGTAGAACTGAGTAGTTTTAGGCCATTGGGCTAATGGAGTCAAAGAAGATGGCTTAACTGGATTTGGTTTCTTAACAAGGGAGGGTTTCACAGGGCAAGATGGTCAAACAGGGAACAAATAAAGACTTAAAATAGATGGAATGGACTCAAAATGGGTGAAGGGCAGTTAAGAATCCTTCAACCTATTCGAAAGAGGGAACTTGAATGATTACTAATAAAGAGCAGTTAAGTATTATTTACTAAATAATCAAAGTGAATAATCTAGAAAACAGGAGCAATTAAGATTTCACTATTTATGCTAGTTCAGAAGAAAACATTGAGAATAATAACGATTGAAAACAGATTGCAATCAAGCACTTTCCGAATTACTCTTTTTCGTTTATCATTCAGATATGAAACACAGATGATATAAACAAGGAAAACTTTAAAACATAAGGTATAGAGGACTTATTGATCCAGTGTCTGACTCAAGAAATCTGTGAAAAGTCCTTTGCATCAATTCTTTATCCAGCAAGCCATACAAAAGTTGGTCCAACAACACTTTATTCCAAAATAATCAGTATTACAACAATGTCTAAGAATCCACCCTCAATACTCCAATTGAGGGAGTATTTATACAAAAATTTTACAAAAAAAATCTCATAACAGAGTGAGATATATTCTAGGATGACTATGAATAAGTTACAAGAAAATAGAGACAAATGGTCTCGAAGATAGGAGAAAAGGTAAACTGATGTTGTGTTGTTCCTATTCTTGTGAGTGTGTTGGAGGTAGGCCCTATGATTTGGCTTGCTGCTGTCTTCTTTAGTAACTCTATGCTGGCTGCCTTGTTTTCACTGATACTCTTTACCTGTTCTGATACACTTTGACCTGTTTGATCTCTGTTCATCTTCTTTACCATCACTTACTATAGTAAATAACCAAAATTTACATTTTACCAAGGATAATCTTACAAAATTTCTAATATGTCTTCCCACCATTTTGCTTCTGGCAATCTGTTTTTCTGAAGTTTTCTCAGGGTCTCATCAGTTTCTGTGTACCTAAAAAAGGTAGGCTGAATTGGGAACAAGTACTTCATCTCATGCTCGACATAGAACAAGTTCTCCAGACTGTCATAGAGAACTCTGCCTGTAGGCAATGCTTTTGTTCCTGATGCACTTGTTGATGAACCTGCTTGGTTGCCTACATACTTATTCAATTTCTCCACATAGTCTTTATGACTCATTAGTTTATCATGAATAACTAAAGGACTTGGCAATGCTCTATCCTATAAAATATCAAATCTCTTCATGAAGGCATTAATTTCTTCCTGCATATCACGGCACCTTCTTTCTAAGTTTTGCATAAGGGTTCTTTTAGTAAAAACCCTTTTGATTTCCAAAATTGTCCCTGTTCTATCTTGAATGCCCAGCTCTTCAAGCTGGTACTTATTCCTGGTATTCAAAAACTGTATGAGCCTGTTGGCTTCCTTAGGCATATTTCCTAATTCTGCCCTTGTCTTTTGAATTTCTTCTTGAGCTAGTTTCACTAAATCAATTTGCTCAAAAATTATTTGAATTGATGGCCAAGCATCATTTATTGATTGAGTGATGTTGGCCCAAAGAATTTTCTTGATTTCTGTCAGAGGCTTGTCAAAAGTAAGATATTTTTCCAATGATTTCACTTTGTTTTCTAACACTTTAATCTCTCTTGTCTTTTCTGCAGCATTTATTTTTGAGAGATCATACCTTTGCTCTAAGTTGGCATACTGCTCTTTTACCTTATTTAGCTCTGAAACTTGTAGTTTTAGGTCCTCCATTGATTTTATTAGCTCCTCTGTGCTCAAATTAGCAATGCTGCCCTGTGCTACTCCTGTTGTTCCTGTTGTTGTTGTACCTGTAACCACCTCCACTGTAACTGTTGGAATATTTGGTGCCAGAGCTGCTCCAAGAGTTGAAGGGACTGTTGTTGAGACTACTGGTATCACATTGGGAGGCTAAGAGGTCAACTCTCCCTGCTTGTCCTTCAATGCTTTTTCAAGTTCTTGCTCAGTCTCATTCAATCATTCATTAAGTTTTAAGAGAAAATCCATCAGCTCTTCTTCAGATTTTTTCTTTATAATCTCAACAGTCTGTGGATGCCTGGAAGGTGGCAGCTTTAGTTGTTTCCTTAGGGCAACAATATCTTCATCTTTCTTTTTGATCAAGGCTTCTGTAGCCTTTACATCTTTGGGATCATGACCCAATCCAATAATTATTTCTTCCAAAGACTTTATTCTGTTATCTTTGGCCTGGGAGGAAGCCTTCTCCAAGTGTAGTTGGGCAGTAGTGTTATCCAAAGAATTTTGCAACCTTTGGGCCATCATTGCCTTACCAGTCAAGGTTGAATAAATCATTTCTCTAGTTTGTTTATGCAACTCAATCTGATCCAAAGGATGAATATCCTTTGCCATGACTTCAAAATTTTTTCTAAGATAATCTGCTGCTGATTTAGGCTACTGCACCTTTGGCTTGAAATAGCTCATTATCATTTTGCCTTCTTTGATGACATAGGCTGACATCAATCTCTGTTGATTTGTGGGAGCCATCTTCAAATATTGATTATAAACTTGAAGCCTTAATGGATCATTCCTGGCCTCTATTTCTGTAAATGTATTCTTGATATCTGAGGCATCAGTCCCTGGTGGCCTGAAAGAATATACCTCTACACTTTGCTCTCTTTCTAGCTCCTGTCTCTATGAGCTAGTGGATGTTCCTCCTACTGGAAAAGTCTACTATCTTTCTACTCTTTCTTCCCTCTGACTATCTGTAGTTTCTTCAGAAAATTCCTCCTCTGAAAGGGGATTTAGTCTTTGTCTTTTAGTTCCAGGCTATCCTAAAGGTTCACTGGCAGGGGTAGTTGTTTCCCTATCTCTATTTTTGTTTCTTTCCTCATTTAGAGGAGTTTGAAGAACTGGAGGCTCTCCCACGTTTCCCTGAGTGCAAGGAGTACGTATTTGGTTCTGTTCTTTGGGAGTTTCAGGCTGCTTAGACATTGTAGTCTATTCTGTGGTTGGAATGTTGGTCTTTAATTCCTTGCCTTTTGATGTCCCTGTGACTCGTATGCTTGTTTCCTGCGAAGGTTGTTGAGAGGTTCCAGCAATGGAGGCACCAATTCCTAGTCTTTGAGATAACTCAAATGGTACCTGCCCAAAAGAATCCAGGTCAAGCATTTTCTCAAGATCTCTCATAACATTCTCAATATTGACCTGTTCACTATCATGTTCTACTAGGGTCCCTTCCCTCCATTCATCCATATTTGCAAATTGTTCAATCTCTGGAATCCTATGGTGAATGTATGGTGATAACCTGTTTTTCATTCTCCTATCACAGATGAAACTATTAGGGTCATATGGCCTCCAACCAAAACTTTTGTGCAACTTAAGATGATCTTCTAGAATTATCTCTGCTTCTCTCCATGCTTCCCTATCATTGCAGACAAAAGGGCCTAACTGATTTTTTATTCTAAGTTGAGCTTTCTTTTTGGCTTTGCAAAAATGAACCATGTCTGTATGTATCATTTGTCTGAAATACTCCAATGCAAACAGTCTCATTGGAACGTATTTGGGTAACTTGAAAGGGCAGAGCTCACATCCATATATCCGGATCTCTGTATGGTTCTTGTATAGGTACCAATCACCTATTCTGTATTGCTTGGAGAGCTGTAGGATTCTCTTGATGTCACCACTGATTCTAGGAGGGGAAACCCCTGTCAATAAAGTGGTTGCAGGATGAACAAATTGGTCAATGAACTCATTGTATGAGTAAGGAGATTCATAGGATGCATGGAAGATGGGACTCCAAAAGGTAACAGACCTTGGATTGCCTTTATTGTCAAGTTTCCTAACAGGGAAAGGGAAGTTCTCTGACTGATAATACAACATAAGATGATAAATGAAAGTGGTGTATTTAAAGACTCCTTCATTGTCCAGTCTCAGGAATTGGTCATGAATTTTATTGGCAATATAGGAGGCATAATCATACTTAACAACAGGGGGCTGTCCAGGAGTAAAAATTGACAACAACACTAGGGTTAAATCATCAACATACTCATTGGAGTTGAATCCCATGATTAAGGATATCATATCAACAATGAGTCTTCCTATGTTTATGAAGAAAGTTTGTAGATAGGGAGGTGGGCCTTTAAGCTGATGTTTAGGCACCATGAAAATCTGACAGATGCGAGTCAGTTCTGACTGAGACAATTGGGTAGATTTCTCAAGTAAATATCCTATAGAAAGAGGAGTGAGATCTTGTTTAGGGGAAAATTGCAACATTTCATTAATGGATGTAGCGGTTATGTGGAAAAGGACTGTTTGATTTGGGGACATAACAACTCTGAGGTTAGGGTCACAGTTTTCCAATCATGCATTAAACCAGGAAAAGATACACAAAAATATAGTAAAATTTCTCTTTATTGATTCTCCCAACGGTTACAGACTTGACCTGCCCTGCACACTCAGCTGCAGGGGTCTGCGCACTCAGCTACGGACTACTAGGCCTCTGCGCACTCAGCTACAGAGCCTTCCCCTACTCTACAACCCAAAGACACACTTTACACTTTGACTCAATCACTTAGACTTCTCATTCTCTTCTATTCTATCTTTGCTATATTCTCTACTTAGAGCCTCACTCTATTTATACAATCCCATGGTCTGAGGAGCATGGGTAGGTCTATTAAGCTAACATTACATTACAAAAGGAGAGTAGACAACCCTGTGACTCTATCATAATTTCACGCTCCGCACCCACAATTCGTGGAGCTTTTACAAGAAGATTTGGTCAAAAATTGGGCTTTAAGCCCCAAAACATGCCTTGGGGGGATTCCATGCCCAACAATTATTACAAATTTTGATGAATAATACATGAGATTTTCCACCCCATTTTAAGCATTAATCATCTCTATCCCATGGCGTGTAATATAAGAATTTATCACGTGGAGATACCCTTGGATCATTCCTCCCTACTAAGAATATTTTGGTCCTCCAAAAGCATAAACATGAATTGCAATCTAATGTGCTCATCCATTTCTTGATCTGCATAACATATGTCTCTGATAGACCACACTTCTCGCTTCTTTACCTTTGTACTTCAGAATTAGAATGATGAAGTTGACACCTGTATCGATATGCAAACCTGCATGTAGCGCAACTTGCAAGATCCCAAGCAAAACCCTACTTGCCAAGAGTTTATAAAGCACTCATGGTCAAGTTTTTATATTGATTGTCAAGAATAGGCCTAGGCATAAAAACAATAATGGCTATCACTTAATAGGGGCTATAATACCTTTTACAGTTTTCAACATCAAGTTTAAGGCCATATTACATCAAAGCAGATTCCCCTAATGTACACTAGGAGTGAAATCCCATGGTTTAAAAACCCCACTACAAAAGTGTGCAACATATATCAAATGCTTAACTCTCAATATTTGCACCCTAATATGCACAATAATAAATTATAATAATGTGCATTAAAATATGGCCAAAAATTGAGGTTAATGCATATAATTACCATACAAAAAAAAACCTCGATCAATTTTTTTCCTCATATCAAACTTTACCAAAGTTTTTGATGCCTCATTTTTGGCCCTCAGCTCCATGTGTAGTTCCTGTGGGAGACTATATGGCCAACTATTTCCAACAAATCTCTTCTCAACGCCAAAATCCACAAAACTCTCTATATTGCACAATGCATATTTGCCACACCACATAGTAGGGCCTTCTTGTCTTTTGAATTTACACATGATTCTCCACACCAATCACTTTGATTTATTGGCAGAAGACCTTCTATGTAGCCCCAGTCTGAAATGAAAAGTCGGTGACCTAAGACAGATTATTCGTTTAGATTGAGAAATCCCTCCAACATATGTTATTAACAACACCTCCTGAGCAGAACTGTGAGGTAGGAAAAAAAATTGAGAGATGTAAGGTGATGCAACATAGGTTGATTTGAAAGATCATCCGAACGTATATATGGATACCCTAATAAAGATCCAAAAGCAAGGGTTTTACTTGAGTAAAATTCATAATACCAAGTGGTCAACTTAAGAGGCACACGACTGTATCAAAGTTACCAACAACTGCATCCTCGCCGATCAACCATCATTATGGAACAACGATGCAACAACATATAGATCGGGGGTCGGATGCCATCATCCCTCAACGATCTCCATTGTAACAATTTTGCTATGGTGAACCTTACACCAGAATCCACAACATACCACGAAGAGCCTCACCACCATCCATGCAGAAATCAACATAGTCAAAATGAATTTTCTTACACCATGCATTAAATCACATATCTCAAATTTGATATGCCCTTGGATACATGACCACTATGGAACATTATTTCCACCATGGTTTAGGTGATATTCCTGATAATATTTCCCTCTGGTTATCAATCACCCATTCTTTAACATGACCGCTGCCAAAAATTATGGGACCGCAAGAAATCCCATGCACATCATAAAAAATCGTGAATACAATGTTTCTGTTGAGGCTGCCTACCCTCTAAACATGCATCATAAAACAAAAAATCCCTGAGGCCTTCTCTTGAGCTGTATCTACAAATGACGGTTGTTGTGGGTGGCAAAGTCATAACATATCGACATCCATATCAATGATGGAATGAACAATTATCTTTTGAAGTTCAAGTAGCACATGTGGGTATGGATCTACGGGGTATCTTGCACACCACAATTAGTGATGTAGACTCCATGAACAACCCAATCTAGGTAATACACATGTTCGTTCTTGCATTGGGGAAATCCTTCTAAGAGTTTCCTTGTCAATTTGAATCACCTGGATTCCAATTGCTTCCAAAATATTCCACCTCATCCCTTATGGCCAAGGCAACTTGCACACAAGTTTCAGACCTTGGTTGATCATTTCTAACGATAAAAAAATTCAAAATTGTGACTGGGCTATTAAACATTCCATTCATAGGTCAAGCAGACATACTCTGAGCCATTTTAGATTGAAAGACAATACTGGGCTTTGGGTCACTGGCATCACCATGGATAACTAGTGGCTTCACACATGGGGTCCATAAGACTGCACCCAACCATTGATTGTAAATGAAAAGCCCCGAAGTTTTTCTCCAAAGTACTCCACCATTTCATTCCTCTTAAGTTATCCATGCACAAGCACAACTTTTTTCTGTTATTTCTTCGACGATGTCCATAAGTCTTCATTGCATCAACAAAGTTTTGATCATCTCATTCATCCCTTGTATCCCAATGATCTCAAATCTAAATGTCATTAGTGATACAAGCTTGCTCGAAGAAAGATTTTAATTTTGTTGGTATGATGTAACAACCCCTGGTTGGTTTTCATGTAAAAAAAATATGAGAACAAGGTCATGGGACACGTATTCCAAGCTGAATGTTGGGAAATACATAGTGATGGGTGTCACTGGTGATTAATTTATGGCTATGGAAATTAGCAAAGGCATTGGCAAAGGCAAAGTGGAAATATTTGAATTTTGTTTATGATATAAATGAAATAAAGGAAAATAGGAGAAAATGAAGGTGAAGAGACACATATTTGCACGAGAGGGAAATTGAAGGAAAAATGAAGGAAAATGAAGAAAATGGAGGCCTCAATTTTAAAAAGTATGCTTGGGATCAGTTCACAACTTTTATCAGTTTAGTTTTGGGAGCTCTCTTATATTCTCTCATTCTCTCATACTCTTGCACACTTAGAGCATTCTTGGAGCATGCTTGGAGCATTCTCATTTCACTTGGATTTGGAGAAAGAAGGCAAAGGAAAGTGGGAAAGCACAAAGGGAACATGTGGATCAACAACTACAACTGGATTTCTTTGCAGGTAACAGGTTGCATGTGTGATTTCCTTGTTGATTTTTGGATGTATGGCATATGCAGGTGATTATCTGGTTATGTGATATCAATGGCATACAATTTTTCTTGGATTGACAGTGGTTTTAGCCTTTCCTTTCCATTTCCTAGATAGCCATGGTGTTATGGATTTTCCACTTGATTGTTTTTTTGATTGGTGCTCATAATTCCTTATGGATGCGGGTTTGAACAAATTCTCTAGAAGTCCCATAACATCTTGGGTTAAGTTAGTAGTCCTGGAGCCTAGGTTGGGACAAATGCTTTGGATCCTTGGAAGGTTGTCGGTTGAGTTACTAGTTCTTAAATCCTTGGACAGCTTGGTTAGAGAATGATTTGGTTACTTTTAGTGATGTCCGACCATGGAGGTGGAATCACTGTGGTTGAGGGTTGAGGTGGTTTGGCCTTTGGAAGCCCTGTATTGGTTTTGTCTTGGTTTATTCCATGAGATCCCACATTCATGCTTGGAATATGACACTAGAGTGATTGAATGAAAGATATATTTGGTTCAGCCCAATATATGGTTGGGTGGTACTTGGAATTCCCTAACTTGGTTGGAATTTTCATATGTTAATATGAAACTTTTTCCTATTGTGATCTATGAGCATTTGTAGTATTATATTGGTGATATTATGGCCGAGTTTCCATGGTTTCTATGCCGGTTAGTTTCTGGTTATATGTTGGTTATATGATGTGTACCATCTATGGATCTTGTCGTGAATCATTTAGTTATTGGTTGATTGGTTAATGTATGGACTAATAAGTGTTGTTGCAATGATGTGGAGAGGGCATAAAGCCTTCTTGGTCATTCTCAAATGAATCTCAGACAATTATGATCAAATATGCATTCATGAGCTGTAACTTCTATGTTTGGCATGTGTTTGACGAAATATCTAGTGTTTTCTAAGCAGTCTAGGTCAAGTTCTTGATTCTAGTTTGAATTTTTAGCCTTGTCCTTATTTCAATAATGATTATAGAAAGTCTCATACAGTTCTGGGTAGTGGTATGGAGGTTGGCCTAGAATTGTGGCTCAGATCTTTGGCCCACACCCTTTGAACTGGAAATTTTGGTCTATAACTACATGGAAGCAGTGTCATGCATGCGGTTGGAGCCCCATAACTGCATCTCTGCCTTGTTTTGCATGCGTTTGGGACTTAAGATGTGAGAAAAGCATTCCTAACTCAAGGTTTGGTCACTTGGGGTGGTCCTTGAGTATCTTGTAAGCCTAAGTGATGTTTATGAAAAGTCATTTGTCGACCCCACTTTCATAACTGAAGCTTGGATGTTAGGTCATGTCATAGTAACTCTTTGTGTCATGTTTAGCCTCACAGGATTGTGAATTGGGTAAATGTGGGAGGAGGTGGTTACAGGGTGGTATCAGAGTGGGTTCTGTTCTCTTTGGGTAATATCTGATACCATAGTGTGGTATCAAATTAAGGTTGCATAATTGGACCTCGGGGTAGATGTGATTGTTATGTATGCATGATCGATTGTCTATGTGTTGTCATGCATCCATGTTGGTTATTTCTCGTGATGATTATTGTCACAGTTGTGTCATCATGTATAGGTTGATGATGGTTGTATGTTGACATGATTGCTATGTTGATGTTATCTATATATATATATATATATATATATATATATATATATATATATATATATATATATATATATATATATATATAGATATATATATCTTCTAATCTGGACTGATTTGTGCAGATAAGATAACCTCCACTGAACTTCACTGAGGTATGTTGATTATGTTTATATTTGGTTTATTTGACATGGTATGTTTGCAGGAAGTAGAATATTAGAGATGAAAAGAAAAATGGTGGCTTGCAATTCACATGAATCTCCTTATAGATCATATGAGAAACACAGATATGAGTACTCTCCTCATATAGCATATACTTTTAGAAGTTTAAATGCATAGATTAGGAGTTGCAAGGTAGATAATGATAGAATCACTCAGTCACAAGAAAGACTTGCTAGGGCACATGAAAAACAAGTAGAGGTCAATTTAGTGGTTCCTCAGAGTTTATCAGATTTACAGAGACAGGGACAACCATAGATCATTTATGGACAAGAGGAAAGAACAAATGGGGCATATGGTAGTAGTTCTCATGGAGGGCATAGGTTGGACATAGATGACATGGTCAGAGGTGGTAGATGGTTGGATATACCTGACAAGAGAGGTAGTGGTTATGGATTCTATTCTAGTTCTGGATCAGAGAAATAGCATGGTCATCACCATTATCATCCTTACAAGAGGAATGAGAGGAAGTACTTGCCAGATGAGTTCAAGAAATCCAAGCCTCCTACATTTGATGGAGATTTGAAGAAACCAAAAGATGTAGAAGCATGGTTGCTTGGGATGAAGAAGTTCTTCGAGATGCATGATTATATAGAGAATATGAAAGCTAGGATAGCCATTTTTAGTCTTAAAGGAAAAGTAGGCATCTAGTGGGAAGATGTGAAGTGTGTCAGAGGCATCAGGACAGAGGAGTTGAGTTGGCATGAATTCAAGAGACTCTTCAGGAAGAAATACTTGTCTGAGAGATATTATGACGGTAAGGCTAAGGAGTTCTACGAGTTAAATATGGGGTATATGAAAGATGAATAATATACAACTAAGTTCTTAGAGCTATTGAGGTATGTACCATATCTTAAGGATGAGAAGATGAAGGTTCAAAGATTCATTAGTGTATTTCCATTAGCATTTAAAGACCAGATTGAGTATGATGAGCCTCGAACATTGGAGGAAGTAATTGAAGCATTTTTATGACTAGTCTAAGTGTAAGTCGGAGCCTAAGAAGGGTTAGAAAGGTAATGAAAAGACTAAGGGAAAGTGGGATAAGAAGCGAGGAATACCTTAGGATGCACGTAACAAAGAGAATGCAATGTTTTACAAGAAATTCAATGCAGTTGACATAAGACAAGGATTTTAGTCAGAGGAGCATAACGAGGGTTATGGTAGGAAGCCTTTGAAGTATTTGAATTGTGGCAAGGATCATTGGAGGAGAGATTATCCACAACATCAGGGTGGATGACCTCATATTTACAGTGCTCAAGAGGATCAAACAGTTAGGGATGTTGGACAGAGTATTCCTTAGATTTATGCAATATTGGATAATAGGTAGGCTGATCACTAGGCATCTATTATCGAGATGGAAGGTAAGCTTTGTGATCAAGTTGTTTATATTTTGATTGACCCTGGATCTAAATATAGTTATATCAATCCTGACCTAGTGGATAAGTGTTGCTTGAATAAAGAAGTTCATGCAGAGTCTTGGTTGGTGTAGTTGGATACAGGTACCAAGAAAAGAGTTCATCATTGGGTGAGATCTTGTGCATTTGAGCTGAATGGTATGTCTACATCAACACATCTAAATGTGCTTCCATTGGGATCATATAGTATTCTTTTGGGTATGGATTGGTTGTACATTTACAGGACTAAGGTAGTTTTCTATCATAAGGTTATTGAGTGTTTGGATGATCATGGAGAGAGGCGATTCTTGTAGGGTAAGAAGAAACCTACATCAGTGAGAATGGTTACAACTATGCAGACAAAATCCAGTAGCAGGAAAGGATGTGTATTGTTTATAGTTCATATTTCTAGTGATAAAGGGAAGGATGTTGAGGTTGCTGAAGTATTGAAGAGGTATCTGGTTTTGCAATAGTTTCAAGATGTATTTCTAGCATAGATTTCAGAGTTATTGTCTCATAGGGAAGTGGAATTTTCTATTGAGTTGATGCTAGGAGTAGCACTAACATCTAAGGCACTATACAGGATGAACACTCTAGAGTTGGTGGAATTGACTTGCAGCTAAGGAAATGCTTGACAAGAGATACATTAGACCAAGTGTGTCACCTTGGGGTGCACCAATATTGATTGTGAAGAGGAAGAATGGTACTCTTAGGTTGTGCATTGATTACAAGCAGTTGAACAAGGTGATGATCAAGAACATGTATCCTTTGTCGTGGATTAATGAATTCTTTGATCAGTTGAAGGGAGAAACAATGTTCTTGAATATTGATGTGAGATCAGGATATCATCAGGTACACATCAAAGAAGAGGACATCTACAAAACTGCATTATGGACCAGGTATGGGCATTATGAGTTTGTTGTGGTTCCTTTTGGTTTGATTAATGCTTTAGCTACTTTCATGTGCTTGATGAATAGTGTGTTGTGTCCTTATCTAGAAAAGTTTTTGATAGAATTCATTGATGACATATTTATATATTATAAGAATGAGGAAGAGCATGAAAAACATCTAGCAACAATGTTAAGATTACTGACAAAGCATCAATTGTATGCCAAGCTTATCAAGTACAATTTCTTTTAGATAAAAGTTCATTACTTGGGGCATGATGTTTCTAAGGTATAACATTGGACCTAGAAAATATCAGAGCTATCATGGAATGGGAAACTCCTAGGAATGTGGATGAGGTCATATAATTTATGGGATTAGTAGGTTACTACAGGAGCTTCATCAAGAACTTCTCATAGATTTCCTATCCTATTACATCCTTGCAGCGAAAAGGAAAGAAGTTTGAATGGATAGAGGAATGTGCAGCTAGTTTTGAGCAGTTGAAGCAGTTGCTTACAAATTCTCCGATCTTGAAGATTGCAGATCCAGATAAATAGTTTGTGGTATGTACATATGCTTGCAAGAGGGGACTTGGTGGAGTTCTTCTATAGGAAGGACAAGTAGTATGCTATGAGTCAAGGAAGTTGAATGAGCATGAGCATAACTATGTGACTCACAATCTGGAGTTGGCAGCGATCATCCATGCCTTAAAGATGTGGAGACACTATCTTCTTGGAAGGAGGTTCATTTTGATGAGTGATCATAGTGGGATAGGGAGTTTGAATTCAATATCAGGTACATCAAAGGAAAGGAGAACAAGGTTGTAGATGCTCTTAGTAGAAGAGTACACATAAATCAGATTGTAGCAATGAGTTCTTATGGGATATACTTGTAGGAGCAGACCTTGTCAACATGAAAACAAGATAATAGGTACTGGTCGCTTAGGCACAGGTTACAACAACATGGTACGAGTAATAGGATGAGGAGTATCATATCACAACATATGGCTTGGTTAGATTAAGGAACAAGATTTATGTGCTAGATGATGGTGAGCTCAATATGCTTATCTTGAGGGAGTTTCATGTTAGGTCATATTTTGGTCACACGGGATATCAAAAGACATTGACAACAATTAAGAAATTATATCATTGGTCGAACTTGAAGAAAGAGGTAGTTGATTTTATTGCAAGATGTTAGGACTCTCAACAAGTAAAAGCATAGTGTAAGCATTTAGGTGGTTTATTACAGCCGATTCCGATTCTAGAATGAAAATGGGAGGTCATTTACATGGAATTCATTATAGGTTTGTTGAGGACATCGAAGCAACATGACTCCATTATGGTTGTGGTTGACAAGTTGACCAAGGTAGCTCATTTCATAGCGGTTAAGTCTACGAATTCAACTAGTGAGGTAGCTCAAATTTTCATCAGGAAGATAATGAGATTTCATGGTGTACTTAAGAAGATCATATCTGACAAAGATGCCAAGTTCACTTCCAGGTTTTGGAAAGAGTTGTTTGCAAGTTTGGGAACATAGTTAGCCTTTAGTACAACTTATCATCCACAGACATATGGATAGATAGAGATGGTTAACAGGATTCTTGAGGACATGTTGACGATGTATGTCATACATCAGTAGAAGAAGTGGGAAGGGTATCTTACACTGGTTGAGTTTGCATGTAACAACAAGTATTAGGAGTCCTTGAAGATGAGTCTATTTTAGGAACCTAATGGGTGGAGTTGCAATACTCCTATTAGCTGGAGTGATCCAGTGAAACAGGTACTAATTGGACCGGACATATTGGAAGAGATGGAACAAGAAATGGAATTTATTAAAAGGAATTTGAAGGAAACATAGGATAGGGAAAAGAGTTATGCAAATTAGCACATATTATTTAAGGAGTTTTAGGTTGGGGAGCATGTGTACTTGCACATCAAGCCCAAGAGGAGCTCCTTGAGTATTGGGTCATGTGCCAAGTGGCATGTCGATATTGCGAACCTTTTGAGATCCTTAAGAGGATTGGACCAATGTCCTATAGACTTGCACTACCTTAGACAGTGAAAATCCATGATTTTTTCCATGTTTCATTTCTTAAGAAGTATGTCTAGGATGTTGATCATGTGATCGACTCATCTGTATTCAAGGTGGAACTAGATGAAGAATTCCATCCATAACCACAATTCATATTGTAGTGGAAAATACTCATGCTTTGGAACAAAGAAATCAAGCAAGTTAAAGTGCAGTGGAAGCACTTTGGGCCCAATGAAGTTACATGGGAGATGGTTGATCAGATGTGGGATATGTATCCTTCTTTATTCACAGGTTGAGCGGATGTATTCCGGTATATGTGTTTGATGTTGTGTTGGTTATATGTATATTCATATGTATGTTGTAAATACCACATCGAGCTATGTTATAAATCTCCAGTAAGTGGTATGGTGTTCATGTTATGATGGTTGTGGTCTCAACAATATGATATGATGTAAATTTTGCATCAAGTTGTGTTATAAAGATCCATGAGAAACATGTGTTTTGTTGGTTTATAAGTGTCATTAAACATCAAGGACGATTTTCCACCAAGGGGGAGGGGTTTGTAACAATCCCTGGTTGATTTTCATGTAAAACAAAATATAAGACCAAGGTCATGGGACATGTATTCCAAGTTGAATGTTGGGAAAGACATAGTGATTAGTATCATCGGTGATTAATTTATTGATATGGAAATTGGAAAATGAAAAGTGGATATAATTTTCATTTTATTTATGAAATAAAGGAAAATAGGAGAAAAGGAAGGTGAAGAGACACATATTTGCATGGGAGGGAAATTGAAGGAAAAATGAAGGAAAATGAATAAAATAGAGGCCTGAATGATAAAAAGGCTTTTGAGGGCCATTTCACATATTTTGTCAATTCAAATTTGGGATCTCTCTTCTATTCTCTCATTCTCTCATACTCTTGCACATTTAGAGAATTCTTGGAGCATTATAGTTTCACTTGGATTTGGAGAAAGAAGGCAAAGGAGAGAAGGAGAGCGCAAGGGAATAGGTGGATCAACAAATACAACTGGATTGATTTGCATGTGATAGGTTGCATGTATGATTTACTCATTGATTTTTGTATGCATGGCATATGCATGTGATTATCTGGTTATGCATCTTCATTAGCATGGATATTTTCCTAGATCGAAAGTGGTTTTAGCCTTGCCTTACCATTTCCTGTATATCCATGGTGTTGTGGGTTTTCCACTTGATTGTTTTTCTAATTGGTGCTCATAATTCCTTACGGATATGGGTTGAAAAAACACTTTGGAATCCCTGGAACAAATTGGGTTGAGTTACTAGTCTTAGAGCCTAGGTTGGGACAAACACTCTAGAGCCCTTGGTGGGTTGAGTTACTAGTCCTTGAAGCTAGGTTGGACAAATGCTCTAGAGCCTTGGAAGGTTGTGGGTTGACTTACTAGTTCCTGGAGCATTGTTGATGATGTTGAACCCTCCAACACGTCAGGGGATATTCCCAGTGAGAAGTGCCAACTAGACCTCAGACCGTTTGGTGTAGGAGTCCCACAATCCAAAGTGATGGTTAAACCAACAACACATTTCAATAAGATTCATACATACATATATAGAAAGAGTCTATACAGACATGCGCAAGTAAACAAATATATATACAATGAGAGTAAACAAGTTAGTTGAAATACAATAACAACATATGCATGAAACATGCTGGCTCTGTTATATTAAGAAGTCATATTTCCAATATTACAGTACAACCATGACCAACGACTAGTCCCGATAGCGGAACGTTACAGTCACTGTTGCATGATCCTCCAAAGAGATGTACTAGCTCTACAATGTGGAGAAGCCAAGGCTTGTTATAATACTCTCCAAGCTTTCTCTAAGATACTCCTATTGGAAGCTTGGTTGACCAAAAGACTCTACAATGAGTTATGAGGGACTATATATAGCAAAGGGTGGGGTGACCCTTGACATTCCCCTTTGTGATTGTTCATCTACCCTCATGAATCTTCAACTACTCTATGACTGTTACATTCAACTATTGACACTTGAACTTCCACTTGGCAAGACGTTACATACAATATGCACATGTACCCATGTGAGACAAAATAGGCTTGAGAAAGCTATGTAAGACATCACTATGACTCAGAAAATTGTGGGAAAACCAACTCTTTGACATCCTCATGATGGTTGATGGTGGCGAACTGATGCCAAGCCCGATAGTCCGTGATGGTGTCCGTGTCCTATGTGGTGACATCTTTCTGGAAATGAACTCTTGCCTCTGTTGCATCCAGGTACACTACTCTAGCTCCTCTTTCCAACTCATTTAATATCATGCACATCATTTTCTTGAGTGCGGTTGGACCAGTGACATACTGATGCATGGTGTCTGCACTGATTGCCAAGTCTGTGCTGGTGGCTATGCGCATCAACTCGTCAAAGTACGAGTCAAGATCTAGTCAGACTTGTGCCTTTATCTTTGCCTCAGTGAGTGTCCCAATAGATGGGATCGCATGTGCGTGCACAACAACATCCATGCTTCTGAATAGCCGTGCATGGGCAGCTTGCAAACTAGCGATGAGCTGTGAGAGTTCTTCATAGTTCCAGGTCTGACTCCAGATGTGTGCCTTCAACTCAACCACTTTGGGCTTTGTTATCACTCAGATTTTCCTTGAAGTTGTTGGGAAGAGGAAAGGGGTCCAAGGTAACCACAAACCAACTTTTAGGTACAGAATCTAGCCAATTTGTACCCAGAGAGGGCTCTCTCTTTAAGTTTTAGCTTTGTTTTGAAAGATGTTAGGCTAGTTGTGAAGTTTAGAAGTTTTGATTGAGTTTGGGTGGTGAAATTCAATAGCAGAGGTAGAACTGAGTAGTTTTAGGCCATTGGGCTAATGGAGTCAAAGAAGATGGCTTAACTGGATTTGGTTTCTTAACGAGGGAGGGTTTCACAGGGCAAGATGGTCAAACAGGGAACAAATAAAGACTTAATTGAAGGAATGAACTCAAAATGGGTGAAGGGCAGTTAAGAATCCTTCAACCTATTCGAAAGAGGGAACTTTAATGATTACTAATAAAGAGCAGTTAAGTATTATTTACTAAATAATCAAAGCGAATAATCTAGAAAACAGGACCAATTAAGATTTCACTCTTTATGCTAATTCAGAAGAAAACATTGAGAATAATAACAATTGAAAACAGATTGCAATCAAGCACTTTCCGAATTACACTTTTTCGTTTATCATTCAGATATGAAACACAGATGATATAAACAAGGAAAACTTTAAAACATAAGGTATAGAGGACTTATTGATCGACTGTCTGACTCAAGAAATCTGTGGAAAGTCCTTTGCATCAATTCTTTATCCAGCAAGCCATACAAAAGTTGGTCCAACAACACTTTATTCCAAAATAATCAGTATCACAACAATGTCTAAGAGTCCACCCTAAATACTCCAATTGAGGGAGTATTTATACAAAAATTTTACAAAACAAATCTCATAACAGAGTGAGATATATTCTAGGATGACTATGAATAAGTTACAAGGAAATAGAGACAAACGGTCTCGAAGATAGGAGAAAAGGTAAACTGATGTTGTGTTGTTCCTATTCTTGTGAGTGTGTTGGAGGTAGGCCCTATGATTTGGCTTGCTGCTGTCTTCTTTAGTAACTCTATGCTGGCTGCCCTGTTTTCACTGATACTCTTTACCTGTTCTGATACACTTTGACCTGTTTGATCTCTGTTCATCTTCTTTACCATTACTTACTATAGTAAATAACCAAAATTTACATTTTACCAAGGATAATTTTACAAAATTTCTAATATGTCTTCCCACCATTTTGCTTCTGGAAATCTGTTTTTCTGAAGTTTTCTCAGGGTCTCATCAGTTTCTGTGTACCTGAAAAAGGTAGGCTGAATTGGGAACAAGTGCTTCATCTCATGCTCGACATAGAACAAGTTCTCCAGACTGTCATAGAGAACTCTGCCTGTAGGCAATGCTTTTGTTCCTGATGCACTTGTTGATGAACCTGCTTGGTTGCCTACATACTTATTCAATTTCTCCACATAGTCTTTATGACTCATTAGTTTATCATGAATAACTAAAGGACTTGGCAATCCTTTATCCTATAAAATATCAAATCTCTTCATGAAGGCATTAATTTCTTCCTGCATATCATGGCACCTTCTTTCTAAGTTTTGCATCAGAGTTCTTTTAGTAAAAACCCTTTTGATTTCCAAAATTGTCCCTGTTCTATCTTGAATGCCCAGCTCTTCAAGCTGGTACTTATTCCTGGTATTCAAAAACTGTATGAGCCTGTTGGCTTCCTTAGGCATATTTCCTAATTCTACCCTTGTCTTTTGAATTTCTTCTTGAGCTAGTTTCACTAAATCAATTTGCTCAAAAATTATTTGAATTGATGGCCAAGCATCATTTATTGATTGAGTGATGTTGGCCCAAAGAATTTTCTTGATTTCTGTCAGAGGCTTGTCAAAAGTAAGATATTTTTCCAATGATTTCACTTTGTTTTCTAACACTTTAATCTCTCTTGTCTTTTCTGCAGCATTTATTTTTGAGAGATCATACCTTTGCTCTAAGTTGGCATACTGCTCTTTTACCTTATTTAGCTCTGAAACTTGTAGTTTTAGGTCCTCCATTGATTTTATTAGCTCCTCTGTGCTCAAATTAGCAATGCTGCCCTGTGCTACTCCTGCTGTTCCTGTTGTTGTTGTACCTGTAACCACCTCCACTGTAACTGCTGGAATATTTGGTGCCAGAGCTGCTCCAAGAGTTGAAGGGACTGTTGTTGAGACTACTGGTATCACATTGGGATGCTAAGAGGTCAACTCTCCCTGCTTGTCCTTCAATGCTTTTTCAAGTTCTTGCTCAGTCTCATTCAATCATTCATTAAGATTTAAGAGAAAATCCATCAGCTCTTCTTCAGATTTTTTCTTTATAATCTCAACTGTCTGTGGATGCCTGGAAGGTGGCAGCTTTAGTTGTTTTCTTAGGGCAACAATATCATCTTTCTTTTTGATCAAGGCTTCTGTAGACTTTACATCTTTGGGATCATGACCCAATCCAATAATTATTTCTTCCAAAGACTTTATTCTGTTATCTTTGGCCTAGGAGGAAGCCTTCTCCAAGTGTAGTTGGGCAGTAGTGTTATCCAAAGAATTTTGCAACCTTTGGGCCATCATTGCCTTACCAGTCAAGGTTGAATAAATCATTTCTCTAGTTTGTTTATGCAACTCAATCTGATCCAAAGGATGAATATCCTTTGCCATGACTTCAAAATTTGTTCTAAGATAATCTGCTGCTGATTTAGGCTACTGCACCTTTGGCTTGAAATAGCTCATTATCATTTTGCCTTCTTTGATGTCATAGGCTGACATCAATCTCTGTTGATTTGTGGGAGCCATCTTCAAATATTGATTATAAACTTGAAGCCTTAATGGATCATTCCTGGCCTTTATTTCTGTAAATGTTTTCTTGATATCTGAGGCATCAGTCCCTGGTGGCCTGAAAGAATATACCTCTACACTTTGCTGTCTTTCTAGCTCCTGTCTCTATGAGCTAGTGGATGTTCCTCCTACTGGAAAAGTCTACTAGCTTTCTACTCTTTCTTCCCTCTGACTATCTGTAGTTTCTTCAGAAAATTCCTCCTCTGAAAGGGGATTTAGTCTTTGTCTTTTAGTTCCAGGCTATCCTGAAGGTTCACTGGCAGGGGTAGTTGTTTCCCTATCTCTATTTTTGTTTCTTTCCTCATTTAGAGGAGTTTGAAGAACTGGAGGCTCTCCCACGTTTCCCTGAGTGGAAGGAGTACGTATTTGGTTCTGTTCTTTGGGAGTTTCAGGCTGCTTAGACATTGTAGTCTATTCTGTGGTTGGAATGTTGGTCTCTAATTCCTTGCCTTTTGATGTCCCTGTGACTCGTATGCTTGTTTCCTGTGAAGGTTGTTGAGAGGTTCCAGCAATGGAGGCACCAATTCCTAATCTTTGAGATAACTCAAATGGTACCTGCCCAAAAGAATCCAGGTCAAGCATTTTCTCAAGATCTCTCATAACATTCTCAATATTGACCTGTTCACTATCATGTTCTACTAGGGTCCCTTCCCTCCATTCATCCATATTTGCAAATTGTTCAATCTCTGGAATCCTATGGTGAATGTATGGTGACAACCTGTTTTTCATTCTCCTATCACAGATGAAACTATTAGGGTCATATGGCCTCCAACCAAAACTTTTGTGCAACTTAAGATGATCTTCTAGAATTATCTCTACTTCTCTCCATGCTTCCCTATCATTGCAGACAAAAGGGCCTAACTGATTTTTTATTCTGAGTTGAGCTTTCTTTTTGGCTTTGCAAAAATGAACCATGTCTGTATGTATCATTTGTCTGAAATACTCCAATGCAAACAGTCTCATTGGAACGTATTTGGGTAACTTGAAAGGGCAGAGCTCACATCCATATATCCGGATCTCTGTATGGTTCTTGTATAGGTACCAATCACCTATTCTGTATTGCTTGGAGAGCTGTAGGATTCTCTTGATGTCACCACTGATTCTAGGAGGGGAAACCCCTGTCAATAAAGTGGTTGCAGGATGAACAAATTGGTCAATGAACTCATTGTATGAGTAAGGAGATTCATAGGATGCATGGAAGATGGGACTCCAAAAGGTAACAGACCTTGGATTGCCTTTATTGTCAAGTTTCCTCACAGGGAAAGGGAAGTTCTCTGACTGATAATACAACATAAGATGATAAATGAAAGTGGTGTATTTAAAGACTCCTTCATTGTCTAGTCTCAGGAATTGGTCATGAATTTTATTGGCAATATAGGAGGCATAATCATACTTAACAACAGGGGGCTGTCCAGGAGTAAAAATTGACAACAACACTAGGGTTACATCATCAACATACTCATTGGAGTTGAATCCCATGATTAAGGATATCATATCAACAATGAGTCTTCCTATGTCTATGAAGAAAGTTTGTAGATAGGGAGGTGGGCCTTTAGGCTGATGTTTAGGCACCATGAAAATCTGACAGATGCGAGTCAGTTCTGACTGAGACAATTGGGTAGATTTCTCAAGTAAATATCCTATAGAAAGAGGAGTGAGAGCTTGTTCAGGGGAAAATTGCAACATTTCATTAATGGATGTAGCTGTTATGGGGAAAAGGACTGTTTGACTTGGGGACATAACAACTCTGAGGTTAGGGTCATAGTTTTCCTGGCATTGATGAATCAGATCAGGGAAAATATGGATTGAGGGGAGAAAATACCTGGGAAGGTTTGATTCCCATAGTCCCAGGATATCTGAGCCATTTAGGTATTGGTCTCTGGCTTGGCAAAAGACTTTCAGGTGGTTTTTATCAATGGATAAGTCCCTTATCTGAAAGTCTTTATCTGCAAGAGGCAGATAGTCTAAGTCTTTATGAGGGGCATTCATGGGTGTAACAGACATAGCCATAGAGGTTTCCATTTTTGGTTCTTGTGGATTCAGAAAGGAATTTGGGTTTTTTGTGAAAAATGGGCGAATTAACTGATCTGGGAACTTATATTGGCAAAATAAAGACTGAATTTGCAATGAATTTTGCCTTTCTCTGTGGATTTTATACAATAAAACCAAACCTGTAGGGTTTTGGTGGAAATTGGATAAATACCTGTATTTGGGGAATGAACAGTGTAATGACAGGTGCTGACGATGGCTAACAGGTTCCGGGCTGTGTCAGCTGCAATTTTTCTTAGCAAGGTGGTGGTTGGAAAGCTTGTATAGTTGACTTGGACGTTGTTTGCATGGGAGCACGGGTGCTGTACAGAATGATGAAAATGACACTTTTTTGGTTTTATTCACAAAGTCAAAGGTGGTGGGATTTTTTATTATTCGGGTGGGTGAAGTAAGCGGGAAAGGATGCTTTGTCGCATGCGGAGAGTGGTAAGTGGTATGGTATCGCACTGCTTTTGGAGACGGGCGGGTTTTGGCCGGGAGCCAGCGATTCCACAGACTTTGCGACGTGTGGCGGGGTACTGTGCAGAAACCACTTTGTGATTGTGCGCTAACGCGCGGTCACAAAGTGGCACGCGATATCGTTAATGGCCATTGGATGATGGAGGTGTGATCGGATGGCTGACAGGAGGCGCGATACGATGGGGTTTAATGTGCGTGGGCCCGACCCAATTAAAAACTATTTAATCGTATCGGGAGTGATATGATTGGTTGGGGAAGGTTCTTAATTAACTGTGAGGGTTAATTAATCCCTATTAATGCAGTGGGGGGATTAGGCTCTTAACTAGTTACGGGTTAACTAGTTAATCCTATTTAAACATGTTTATGGTTATAATTAACCAAAGGGGTGGAATATATAAAATTTGGGGATTATATATATATTTAAATATTACAGGAAAGGGTGAAATGATGCAGGATTTATATAATACATAGGTTAATAGTTAATATGACATGAAATGTAAAAGCGCTAAGTAAAACATTAGGATTGTGTATTTAACTTAGGCTTAAGTGAAAAAAAGGGGTTTTTATGTGATATTGTATATTTTTCCCAAGTATGAGAGTGAATGAATGATGATTTTAAGTACTTAGGCTTTTAAATTATTGGGCCGAGGGTCCGGTCCCTCCAGAAGTCAGAGAAATTCTCTGAGTCCCTCTAATTTTTAAAGACCTTAGTACTTAGGGGGAATTAGTGAAATCTTTAGGGAAAAATGAGAAGGGGAGTTAATTATTTGACCTTGTCTTGCTTGAAATGCATCAAGTGTAATGTCTGCCTTGCACTTGTGATGAAAGTGAAAATTAACACATTTAGAGACATTATCCATCACATGTAATTCTGCAACATCATCTACCTACCCTACCTACTTTAACCTGACATTTTTTCTCCTTTATTAGGGTGCACTTGGACTGGCAAACCCTTATCACACTTTCTTTTCTTTTACATGCAGATATCTATCTAAGTCTAACCTTATTACATCCAAAGGCTCAGATTAAACTGTTGAGCTCCTTTTATTCACTCTACCTATCTACTTATCTGCCAAGATTAAACAGTTTGGTCAGATTTTTATTCTCTATCTCTAAAACATAAAAATTGAAAATATGAACTAGTCAAGCTTAAGCTGTTTGACTGTTCATCAATTGTGGCATAAGTTACAAGTTGCGCAAAAATTGTTTATTACATAAGAGTAAAAAGTAGTGTCATTTAGACTTGCACACTTTCCTTAGTCTTTCTTTTGGTGGGGTTCATTTTCTTTCACTTTTTTTATCATTTTATTCTTTTCACCCTTTGATTTTTCTTTTAGGGTATACCCTCTTTACATTTTTTAAATTTTTTGATTTTTTGACAATATGGAAAACCTTTGCAACAAGTAAAGGTATGAACATATTACATAGCCCATCAAGTCAATCACGAAATATGACACCAATTGGTATAGGAGCATAACACTGTCTCCACTTGGGGATGGCTTTTCCTGGTGGAAAGTCAAGAACAGTAGGTCAGATGGCCTCTGAATGATTTTGACTGAACTATGGAATCTTCTTCTTCTTACTGCTTTATTGTATGTATGACAATGACACTTCTGAAGCTTAGGGCCTTCTCTTCAGGCTTCAACTCCAACAAGTTACTATCCAATCAAAATTGTGACATTACCAAGGATATAGTATGTACATGTTAAAATCAGGATACATTAGAAAGTAGGATCTAAGTAATGTTTCAACATCCGACCATTAACTAGCCCTTCTTCTGTTTCTGTACCATCCAAGCTTTTCAGGTAATAAGTATTGTTTCCTTGTAAAGCATAGATAATAAAAGGTCCTTTCCATAGGAAGTCAAACTTCCCATGTTTTCCCTTATCCTCTCTCCTGGAATCCCATCTTAAAACTTTGTCTCCAAGGTAGAAATCTTCTGCCTTGGTTCTTTTATCAAATATCTTCTTAAGATTCTCCTGCAACACTTGGGATCTTTGATATACTTCCTCTCTGGTCTGCTGCAGATGGATGGTCTGGTTTATCCTCCTTTGAATATCATTAGGTTCCACCTGAGCTTCTTGAAGTAATTTCATTACAGGAACTCTTAAAGATGAAGGAAATACAACCTCCATGCCATATACTAACTCATAAGGACTAGTTCCAATGGATTTATTGGTGGCGAGTCTGTCTTCCCATAGTGCATTAGTAAGTTTCTTGTGCCAATTTTTCTTATTCTCCTCCAATAATTTTTTAATAATATTAATGAGGCTCTTGTTGGAAGACTTAGCCAGACCATTACCTTGAGGGTAATAGGCTATGGAATGGCCTAAAGTGATATGGTACTTGTTACAGAAACTTATCATCTTCTTGGATTTGAAGGAAACAACATTGTCAGTTATGATTTTATCAGGATAGCCAAATCTATACAATATGTTGGTTTCTAGAAATCCTATGATCACTATGTCCTTGGCTTGTCTGGAAGGAATGGTTTCTATCCATTTGGTGAAATAGTCTGTGGCAGTGAGAATCCATTTGTGTTGGCCAGAATAGGGAGGATGGATTTCTCCAATGAAGTCCAGGCCCCATTGTTGGAAGGGTTTTTCAGTGGAAGTTGGTCTTAGGGGTAAAGGTAATAGTTTTCTCTTGCCTTCAAAAATTTGACATTTATGGCAAGTAGTGACAAATTTCTTTACATTAGCGAACAAGGTTGGCCAATAAAATCTAGCCCTTAGGATCTTTTCTGTAGTGGATTCCCAGTAAAGGTGTCCACCACAGTCTCCTGCATGAAATTCTTGGAGAGCCTTGTCAACTTCTTTTAATAAACAATTCAATAGAATACCTTCATTATTTTTCCAAAAAAGAGCATTATCTAAAATACGAAACTTTGAAGCTTTCATCTTTAAAAACCTTTTCTTTGTTCTGGATAACCCTAGAGGAGCCTGCAAGTTTAATAGTACATAAATTATATCAACATACCAAGGTGAATCTAAGAAGGCCTAGCTGATTTGTGGAGTCGCCATCTCCTGTTCATTATCCAGTTCATTAATATCTAGGGCTTGACAATTTGTTTCAGTCATGAGCTTGGCCAATCCCTGTCCTTTTATAAGCTTTGTAGGTTTTATTTCAATATCATACTCTAATATAGTAGCAATCCATTTACCTCTTTTGCCCTGAATTCCATCCTGGGTTAATATGTCTTTGACAACAACATTTGGTACATAGGCTATCACATGGGAGTACAATATGTAGACTCTAAAGTCTTTGATAGCTTTTACAAGAGCAAAAGCTTGTTTCTCCATGATTTTGTATTTTAATGGTGCATCCCTAAGTGCTTTACTAAAAAAGGCTATGGGTTTCTCACATCCTTGATCATCCTTTTGTAATAAAATAGCTGCTATGGTGTGTTCTGATGCAAATGAAAATATTATGAAGTCTCTATCAAACTTTGGACTTGTAAGGACCGGTGTTCTGGTCAAAGCCATTTTAATTTCTTCAAATGCTTGTTTGGCTTCTACTGTCCATTTAATACTTGAATCCTTTTTCAACATATTATTAAGCAATCTAATTAATTCAGCTAAGTTAGATATGAATCTTCTCAAAAAATTAATCTTTCCTAGGAAAGCTTGAAGTTCTTTGACATTTCTAGGGTGGGGTATTTGTAGAATAGCTTCTATTCTAGCAGGATCAATTCTAATGCCATCTTTGGAAATGATATGGCCCAAGAGTTTACCTTCTTCTAGACCAAACAAGGACTTCTTTGGATTCAAATAAATACCATATTTTTTGCATTTTAGGAATACTTGTCTAAGATGATCTAAATGCTGCTGATCTGATTTAGAAAAAACAGTTAAGTCATCTAGATATATAACCAGAAAATCATGAATTTCTTTTGCAAATGCTATGTCCATTGCTCTTTGGAAGGTTGCTCCTACGTTTTTAAGTCCAAATGGCATTTTGACGTACTTGAATGTGCCCCATGGTGTTGTAAATGCAGTTTTTTCTTGGTCATCAAGATGAACCCGAATCTGGTTAGCCTGAGAACCCATCTAAAAGTGAAACCCTAGAAGCACCTACCACTCTTTGTAAAATATGATCCATCTTGGGTAAAGGGTAATTATCCTTCAAAGAAACCTTATTTACATTTCTTAAATCAACACATAATCTGATTTCTCCAGTTTTCTTCCTAGTAGGTACTAAATTAGACACCCACTCTAAAAATCTGATAGGAGCAATTATCCCTGCTTCATACATACGTTTGATTTCTTTTTCAATTAAGGGCAGTAGTACAGGGTTAATTCTTCTGAGATTTTGTTTGAATGGTTTTTGATTTTATTTCAGAGGTATTGTATGCTGAATTATAGAGGTGTCATATGATTTCAAGTCTTCATAGCTCCAGGCAAAGACATCCTGGAATTCTCTCATTAGTTCAACATATTTTAGTTTTTGGTCAGGGGGCAAAGATTTAGATAACTTTACCATTTTTGGATTTTCTTCAGTCCCCAAGTTATATTCCTCAATATTTGCCTTTAATGGTTCCATCTTAGGTTTCTTTGGAATATCATTAAAATCAAAGAGATCTTCTAGAGGAGTTAATCCTTTAGGCAAATGATTGTCTTTTAAATTAATGACTTCAGATTCTCCTTCAATAATCTCATCAATATCCATTTGTTTAAGGTCCTGCATTTCTTTGTTGGTAAACTTTGTTGGATGAAGCATTTGAATTGCACTTTCTGCTGAAATGTTTGTTTCTATCTTATTTGTTTGATCAAACTCAATAACTGTATCTACATCTATGTTACTGCTAGAAAATTCTTCATCTAAAGTCAAGAAATTGTTAATCTTCTTATCACTATCAAACACTTGCTAGTTCTTTAAATTGTCAGGTATGGCTGGTCTATGTCTAATCTCAACTGTGAACTGATGATTAGGTTCAAATGGTAATTTGCAGGTGTTGGCAAACATTGCCAGACTATGAGCTTGCAAGTTATGTTTTCTTGGGATTTTAGCAAGCTTAGTTTCCAGAAATGTATTGAGAATCTCTATCACTGTTCCTCTGTAATATCTCAATCTGGGATCATTTGTTAGATACTTCCCTTTGATCTGTTGAATTATTAAATTAGAATCTCCTATGACAGATACCCTAATTGCCCCTAATCTTTTGACAAGTTTAAGACCTAGCAACAGAGCTTCATATTCTACCATATTATTGGTGCACCTAAAGTTTAATCTGTAGGCATGGCCTTCAGCATGATCATTTTCAAGGTTGTACACCCAAACTCCTGCTCCTGCTCCTAATTTGTTAACTAAACCATCAAATTCTAAGTGCCAAAGAATTTCATGTTCATAATTAGTATCAGGAGTCTCAGGAATCTGTTTAATAGTGAGATCTGGTTTTTTACTTCCTTCTGGTTTCTCTTGGGTATCTACTGTTTCATTGTTCTCAGAGATTTCCTGGATTTGAACACTAGACTTTCCATTTGTAATTTCTTTTGGTTCTGTTGCTAAAACTTCTAATTCATTTGAGGGATCACTTTCAGCATTGTAAAGAATGAAAGAATCCATATCAGAGTGTACTGAGTAGATAGGGAAATTTTGGGGTTTCTCCTGACTACTTACTACATATTTCATTAATGTTTCTCTGTATAGTTTCTTAGGTTGACCGAACACTGAAATAGTAGCATAAGACATGTCCAATTGTAGAGATCCTTAAAGCTTTGCACCCCAATATCTGGACAATAACATGCCATACTTTGGTGGAATATATGCTACTACTATGTCCATTAAGATTGTTTTGGCAGGATATTGAACTAGCAATACACACAAGTCTTTGATTAATCCTAAACATCTCACCTGACTCGAATCAAAATAAAAGAGGTCTTTGTATGGCTTGGTGATGTATAGGTCTAATTTCTCCATTACAGACTTAGGCATTAGGTTATGAGATGCCCTAGAATAAAACATGGCATTATGAAGTATTTTATCATGTATGTTCAAACTTACATAGAAAGGAGGAATTCCTCCATCTACTGGTTTTCCATTCACTTCAGGGCCAAAGATTAATTCAGGTTGGTCATCAAAAACATTTACTGAGTCTTCATTTATAGATATTTTGAGTGATCTATTAATTTGGCTTCGGTAGACATCATGTTTAGCTAATTCAGAAAATGGAACAACTATTTTTAATTTGTCTACTTCAGTCTCTAGATTAAAAGGTTTTTTAGTCTGAGTTCTTGTATTTCAGATAGTTGGATTCTCTTTATCTTTTGTATTCTCTATGTTTTTCTCCTTTTCAGGAGTGGGGTTATGGGCTGAAGTTGTTTCCAAATCAACTTCTGGAGGTTCTTCCACGTTTCCTTTGGAAGGAAGAGAAGTGGAGAGTTGTCTGTTATTAGGTTGATTATTGGATACATCTTCAATAATTGGATTAGCAGGATAAGGATCTGATCTAGAAAGAATATGTACATGGGTGGTATTGGTCTTACCTTTGTTGGGCTATTTTGTAGCTTTCTATCTGTTGGTTTCAGGGACACAATTCTTCTGCTCCTCAGATTATATTGCTTGTGGACTTTTTAAAATGGCTGTATCATATCCCTCCCTGAAGTCAAATGATTCACTTGACTGAGTTTGGAATTTTTTAAGAATGTGAGCTTCTTGATCCTCTTGGGTTAAGAAAACTTGTTGTTCATTATTGATTCCCATCAAGTTTATTTGAGTATCTTCTGATGGTTCATCAGAAGTTGAGGCTTCAACATAATTTTCCTGGAATGGGGGCCTAATGTTTTGGTCAGGCCCAATCTTTCCAGTGTTCTGGTTTTGGTTTTTCCTGAAATTTGGATTTCTCCCAGTATTACTTGGTTGACCATCCCAAGGGGATTTCCTTTCAATTGTTTCTACTCTATCTCCTAGCCTATCCATTCCTTTAATAATAGCATCCAGTTTCTGTTCAAAGGCTGAGGGTTCTTCTTTCAATGGTATCCTCCTTTCACTTCTGTATTTAGCTCGTTTGGATATCAAGTTGGATTCAAAACTGACAGCTATACTTTGCATATCTTCTAAAGTCCGAGGAGCTCTTTCCCTAAGCTGGTATGCCATATCAGAATCAAATCCATCAGGGAATTTGATCAATTCCAAATCTGGAGGAGGTCTGAGGTTTTGAGGGATAGCATTGTAAACATTATTGAACCTAGTGCAGTAATCTTGCACAATTTCTTGTGTTCCTCTCTTCAGGTTTTCATATTCTGATAAGATTTGGAGAGGATCTTTCTTCTTTTCCCATCTGTTTAAGAATGTTCTATAAAGAGCTTCTAGGTCATTGATACTATTTGCAGGAAGGGCTCTAAACTAGGTTCTAACTTCTCCAGTCATACTTTGAACAAATATTCTCATTCTTACATCATCTGTATCTATTTCATATATCTCAAAGTAGTCAGTCATTTTTTTGGTATGTTGTTGTGCAGTGTAGGTACCAGAGCCATCAAAAGGAGTGATTTTACTTTGATAATCTTAGGACATAGCCCCTAGATTTGCTGGTAATACCAAAGGAGTATATCTGTTTGCCATTGCAGTAGATAGTGTTGAAATAACAGTTGGGGTTGGTCTTGGAGTGGTGGATGGAGGGGTGGCTTGAGGTCGAGATGTATGAGGAAATGTTGATGAACTTGGAGAGGCTGTAGTGACCATAGAAAGGTTTGGTGTTCCTTCAGAGGTAAGCTCAGATTGTATGGAGTTTTGCAAATGTCTATCAAGATGTGAAGTGACAACTTCAAGTTGTAAATCTTCAATAAATACTGGGTCATGAACCAAACAGACTAACTTAGACTCAGAAAAGGTTACAAATAAAGAGGTCTCAAAATACTCATCAAAGGGTTCGTCCTCAAGGTAGATCCACTTCACAAGACAGGATCTTGATCTGTATAGAGGTCGAGAACTAGTAGAACTTTCTCGGCTTTCCTGTCTCCAAATAATTCTGGGGATCAGATTATGATTTTCAAACACAGGTGGTGGATTAGGATCAGGATTAGCTTTGGTGTAATGAGTCCTTCCTCAAGCTAGATTTCTAGGTGTATTTTTGGTTTTTCTCTAAATGGGTTTGATAATACAACTTCAACAATTTCTTTAAGAGGCTTTAGGTATGGGATTTGAACTTTCTTAAAGACTTATTTGACAAGAGGAACTGATCAAGTATTTGAAACCAGATGTTCAATCCATAAACTAGACCGGAGATAGACTGAAGCAGCATTCATTTACTTATGCAATTGTAAAACAAGAGCAGTTCAAAGGCTACTTGGTTGACTTCAGGCTCTGTCTGTAGTTTATAAAGTAAACAATAGTAACAATTTTTTTTTTTCAGATCCCCAGTGGAGTCGCCACTATGTTATCACTCAGATTTTCCTTGAAGTTGTTGGGAAGAGGAAGGGGGTCTGAGGTAACCACAAACCAACTTTTAGGTACAGAATCTAGTCAATCTGTACCCAGATAGGTCTCTCTCTTTAAGTTTTAGCTTTGTTTTGAAATATATTAGGCTAGTTGTGAAGTTTAGGAGTTCTCATTGAGTCTGGGTGGTGAAATTCAATAGCAGAGGTAGAATTGAGTATTTTTAGGCCATTGGGCTAATGGAGTCAAAGAATATGGCTTAACTGGATTTGGTTTCTTAACAAGGGAGGGTTTCACAGGGCAAGATGGTCAAACAGGGAACAAATAAAGACTTAAAATAGATGGAATGGACTCAAAATGGGTGAAGGGCAGTTAAGAATCCTTCAACCTATTCGAAAGAGGGAACTTGAATGATTACTAATAAAGAGCAGTTAAGTATTCTTTACTAAATAATCAAAGTGAATAATCTAGAAAACAGGAGCAATTAAGATTTCACTGTTTATGCTAGTTTAGAAGAAAACATTGAGAATAATAACGATTGAAAACAGATTGCAATCAAGCACTTTCCGAATTACTCTTTTTCGTTTATCATTCAGATATGAAACATAGATGATGTAAACGAGGAAAAATTTAAAACATAAGGTATAGAGGACTTATTGATCCGGTGTCTAACTCAAGAAATCTGTGAAAAGTCCTTTGCATCAATTCTTTATCTAGCAAGCCATACAAAAGTTGGTCCAACAACACTTTATTCCAAAATAATTAGTATTACAGCAATGTCTAAGAATCCACCCTCAATACTCCAATTGAGGGAGTATTTATACAAAAATTTTACAAAAAATATCTCATAATAGAGTGAGATATATTCTAGGATGACTATGAATAAGTTACAAGAAAATAGAGACAAATGGTCTCGAAGATAGGAGAAAAGGTAAACTGATGTTGTGCTGTTCCTATTCTTGTGAGTGTGTTGGAGGCAGGCCCTATGATTTGGCTTGCTGTTGTCTTCTTTAGTAACTCTGTGTTGGCTGCCCTGTTTTCACTGATACTCTTTACCTGTTCTGATACACTTCGACCTGTTTGATCTCTGTTCATCTTCTTTACCATCACTTACTGTAGTAAATAACCAAAATTTACATTTTACCAAGGATAATCTTACAAAATTTATAATATGTCTTCCCACCATTTTGCTTCTGGAAATCTGTTTTTCTGAAGTTTTCTCAGGGTCTCATCAGTTTCTATGTACCTAAAAAAGGTAGGCTGAATTGGGAACAAGTGCTTCATCTCATGCTCAACATAGAACAAGTTCTCCAGATTGTCATAGAGAACTCTGCCTGTAGGCAATGCTTTTGTTCCTGATGCACTTGTTGATGAACCTGCTTGGTTGCCTGCATACTTATTCAATTTCTCCACATAGTCTTTATGACTCATTAGTTTATCATGAATAACTAAAGGACTTGGCAACCCTTTATCCTGTAAAATATCAAATCTCTTCATGAAGGCATTAATTTCTTCCTGCATGTCATGGCACCTTCTTTCTAAGTTTTGCATCAGAGTTCTTTTAGTAAAAACCCTTTTGATTTCCAAAATTGTCCCTGTTCTATCTTGAATGCCCAGCTCTTCAAGCTGGTACTTATTCCTAGTATTCAAAAACTGTATGAGCCTGTTGGCTTCCTCAGGCATATTTCCTAATTCTGCCCTTGTCTTTTGAATTTCTTCTTGAGCTAGTTTCACTAAATCAATTTGCTCAAAAATTATTTGAATTGATGGCCAAGCATCATTTATTGATTGAGTGATGTTGGCCCAAAGAATTTTCTTGATTTCTGTCAGAGGCTTGTCAAAAGTAAGATCTTTTTCCAATGATTTCACTTTGTTTTCTAACACTTTAATCTCTCTTGTCTTTTCTGCAACATTTATTTTTGAGAGATCATACCTTTGCTCTAAGTTGGCATACTGCTCTTTTACCTTATTTAGCTCTGAAACTTGTAGTTTTAGGTCCTCCATTGATTTTATTAGCTCCTCTGTGCTCAAATTAGCAATGCTGCCCTGTGCTACTCCTGTTGTTCCTGTTGTTGTTGTACCTATAACCACCTCTGCTGTAACTGCTGGAATATTTGGTGCCAGAGCTGCTCCAAGAGTTGAAGGGACTGCTGTTGAGACTACTGGTATCACATTGGGAGGCTGAGAGGTCGACTCTCCCTGCTTGTCCTTCAATGCTTTTTCAAGTTCCTGTTCAGTATCATTCAGTCGTTCATTAAGCTTTAAGAGCAAATCCATCAGCTCTTCTTCATATTTTTGCTTTATAATCTCAGCAGTCTGTGGATGCTTGGAAGGTGGCAGCTTTAGTTGTTTCCTTAGGGCAGCAATATCTTCATCTTTCTTTTTGATTAAGGCTTCTATAGCCTTTACATCTTTGGGATCATGACCTAATCTAATAATTATTTCTTCCAAAGACTTTATTCTGTTATCTTTAGCCTGGAGGAAGCCTTCTCGAAGTGTAGTTGGGCAGTAGTGTTATCCAAAGAATTTTGCAACCTTTGGGCCATCATTGCCTTACCAGTCAAGGTTGAATAAATCATTTCTCCAGTTTGTTTATGCAACTCAATCTCATCTAAAGGATGAATATCCTTTGCCATGAATTCAAAATTTGTTCTGAGATAATTTGCTGCTAATTTAGGCTGTTGCACATTTGGCTTGAAATAGCTCATTATCATTTTTCCTTATTTGATGTCATAGGTTGACATCAATCTCTGTTGATTTGTGGGAGCCATCTTCAAATATTGATTATAAACTTGAAGCCTCAATGGATCATTCCTGGCCTTTATTTCTGTAAATGTCTTCTTGATATCTGAGGCATTAGTCCCTGGTGGCCTGAAAGAAGATACCTCTGCACTTTGTTGTCTTTCTAGCTCCTGTCTCTATGAGCTAGTGGATGTTCCTCCTACTGGAAAAGTCTGCTGCTTTCTACTCTTTCTTCCCTCTGAATATCTATAGTTTTTTCAGAAAATTCCTCCTCTAAAAGGGGATTTAGTCTTTGTCTTTTGGTTCCAGGCTGTCCTGAAGGTTCACTGGCAGGGGTAGTTGTTTCCCTGTCTCTCTTTTTGTTTCTTTCCTCATTTAGAGGAGTTTGAAGAACTGGAGGCTCTCCCACGTTTCCATGAGTGGGAGGAGTATGTATTTGGGCCTGTTCTTTGAGAGTTTCAGGCTGCTTAGACATTGTAGTCTATTCTGTGGTTGGAATATTGGTCTCTAATTCCTTTCCTTTTGATGTCCCTGTGGCTAGTATGCTTGTTTCTTGTGAAGGTTGCTGAGAGGTTCTAGCAATGGAGGCACCAATTCCTGATCTTTGAGATAACTCAAATGGTACCTGCCCAAAAGAATCTAGGTCAAGAATTTTCTCTAGATCTCTCATAACATTCTCAATATTGACCTATTCACTATCATGTTCTACTAGGGTCCCTTCCCTCCATTCATCCATATTTGCAAATTGTTCAATCTCTGGAATCATATGGTGAATGTATGGTGATAACCTGTTTTTTCATTCTCTTATCCCAGATGAAACTATTAGGGCCATATGGCCTCCAACCAAAACTTTTGTGCAACTTAAGATGATCTTTTAGAATTATCTCTGCTTCTCTCCATGCTTCCCTATCATTGCAGACAAAAGGGCTTAACTGACTTTTTATTCTGAGTTGATCTTTCTTTTTTGCTTTGCAAAAATGAACCATATCTGTATGTATCATTGGTCTGAAATACTCCAATGCAAATAGTCTCATTGGAACGTATTTGGGTAACTTGAAAGGGCAGAGCTCACATCCATATATCCGGATCTCTGTATGGTTCTTGTATAGGTACCAATCACCTATTCTATATTGCTTGGAGAGCTGTAGGATTCTCTTGATGTCACCACTAATTCTAGGAGGGGAAACCCCTGTCAATAAAGTGGTTGCGGGATGAAAAAATTGGTCAATGAACGAATTGTATGAGTAAGGAGATTCATAGGATGCATGGAAGATGGGACTCCAAAAGGTAACAAATCTTGGATTTCCTTTATTGTCAAGTTTCCTCACATGGAAAAGGAAGTTCTATGACTGATAATACAACATAAGATGATAAATGAAAGTGGTGTATTTAAAGACTCCTTCATTGTCTAGTCTCAGGAATTGGTCATGAATTTTATTGGCAATATAGGAGGCATAATCATACTTAACAGCAGGGGGCTGTCCAAGAGTAAAAATTGACAACAACACTAGGGTTACATCATCAACATACTCACTGGAGTTGAATCCCATGATTAAGGATATCATATCAACAATGAGTCTTCCTATGTCTGTGAAGAAAGTTTGCAGATAGGGAGGTGGGCCTTTAGGCTGATGTTTAGGCACCATGAAAATCTGACAGATGCGAGTTAGTTCTGACTGAGACAATTGGGTAGATTTCTCAAGTAAATATCCTATAGAAAGAGGAGTGAGAGCTTGTTTAGGGGAAAATTGCAACATTTCATTAATGGATGCAGCTGTTATGGGGAAAAGGACTGTTTGACTTGGGGACATAATAACTCTAAGGTTAGGGTCATAGTTTTCCTGGCATTGATGAATCAGATCAGGGAAAATATGGACTGAGGGGAGAAAATACCTGGGAAGGTTTGATTCCCACAGTCCCAGGATATCTGAGCCATTTAGGTATTGGTCTCTAGCTTGGCAAAAGACTTTCAGGTGGTTTTTGTCAATGGATAAGTCCCTTATCTGAAAGTCTTTATCTACAAGAGGTAGATAGTCTAAGTCTTTATGAGGGGCATTCATGGGTGCAACAGACAGAGCCACAGGGGTTTCCATTTCTAGTTCTTGTGGATTCAGAAAGGAATTTGGGTTTTTGGTGAAAAATGGGTGAATTAACTGATCTGGGAACTTATATTGGCAAAATAAAGACTGAATTTGCAATGAATTTTGCCTTTCTCTGTGGATTTTATACTATAAAACCAAACTTGCAGGGTTTCAGTGGAAATTGGATAAATACCTGTATTTGGGGAATGAATAGTGTAATGACAGGTGCTGATGGTGGCTAACAGGTTCCAGGCTACGTCAGCTGCAATTTTTCTTAGCAAGGTGGCGGTTGGAAAGCTTGTATAGTTGACTTGGACATTGTTTGCATGGGAGCACGGGTTGCTGTACAGAATGATGAAAACGACACTTTGTTGGTTTTATTCACAAAGTCAAAGGTGGCAGGAGTTTTATTATTCGGGCGGGTGACGTAAGCGGGAAAGGATGTTTTGTCGCATGCGGAGAGCGGTAAGTGGTATGGTATTGCACCGCTTTTGGGGACGGGGGGGTTTCGGCTGGGAGCCAGTGATTCCACAGACTTTGCGACGCATGGTGCGGTACTGTGCAAAAACCACTTTGTGATCACGCGCTAATGCGTAGTCACAAAGTGGCATGCGATATCATTAATGGTATTTGGATGATGGAGGTGTGATCGGACGAATGACGGGAGGCAAGATACGGCGGGATTTAATGTGCGCGGGTCTGACCCAATTAAAAACTATTTAATCGTATCAGGAGTGATATGATTGGTTGGGGAAGGTTCTTAATTAACCGTGAGGGTTAATTAATCCCTATTAATGTAGCGGGGGATTAGGCTCTTAACTAGTTACGGGTTAACTAGTTAATCCTATTTAAACATGTTTATGGTTATAATTAACCAAAGGGGCGGAATATATAAAATTTGGGGATTTTATATATATTTAAATATTACGGGAAAGGGTGAAATGATGTAGGATTTATATAATACATAGGTTAATAGTTAATATGACATGAAATGTAAAAGTGCTAAGTAAAACATTAGGATTGTGTATTTAACTTAGGCTTAAGTGAAAAAAAAGGGGTTTTTATGTGATATTGTATATTTTTCCTAAGTAAAATAGGATTTTACTTAGGAAAAGACTTATGAGAGTGAATGAATGATGATTTTAAGTACTTAGGCTTTTAAATTATTGGGCCAAGGGTCCGGTCCCTCCAGAAGTCAGAGAAATGCTCTGAGCCCCTCTAATTTTCAAAGACCTTAGTACTTAGGGGGAATTAGTGAAATCTTTAGGGAAAAATGAGAAGGGGAGTTAATTATTTGACCTTGTCTTGCTTGAAATGCATCAAGTGTAATGTCTGCCTTGCACTTGTGATGAAAGTGAAAATTAACACATTTAGAGACATTATCCATCACATGTAATTCTACAACATCATCTACCTACCCTACCTACTTTAACCTAACATTTTTTTCTCCTTTATTAGGGTGCACTTGGACTGGCAAACCCTTATCACACTTTCTTTTCTTTTACATGCAGATATCTATCTAAGTCTAACCTTATTACATCCAAGGGCTCAGATTAAACTGTTGAGCTCCTTTTATTCACTCTACCTATCTACTTATCTGCCAAGATTAAACAGTTTGGTTAGATCTTTATTCTCTATCTCTAAAACATAAAAATTGAAAATATGAACTAGTGAAGCTTAAGCTGTTTGACTGTTCATAAATTGTGGCATAAGTTACAAGTTGCACACAATTTTTTTATTACATAAGAGTAAAAAGTAGTGGAATTTAGACTTACACACTTTCCTTGGTCTTTCTTTTGGTGGGGTTCATTTTCTTTCACTTTTTTGACCATTTTATTCTTTTCACCCTTTAATTTTTCTTTTAGGGTATACCCTCTTTACATTTTTAAAATTTTTGGATTTTTTGACAATATGGAAAACCTTTGCAACAAGTAAAGGTATGAACATATTACATAGCCCATCAAGTCAATCATGAAATATGACACCTATTGGTATAGGAGCATAACACGCTTCATCATCTTGGGCAAGTGTAACAAGGCTCCCTTATGTCTCATTGTCCATGTTTGCATGTGATCAACGACATCATGCAAGTTTGACAAGATACATGCTCTCCTAGTAGAACTCTACTGCCAACCGTTGAGATGGACAACTCCCTTATGCATGGTACCAAACCTGGAATACAACACCTGCATGACTGTCTCAAGGGACGATACTTCATCCAATATCACCTTATTCAAATCTACTCGGATGGATGCTGTAACTAGTTCTCCTCTTTGCTTGGCCATCTGTAACTCCTTATCCATTTTCTCATTCTCCGTTATCAATAAGAGAACACTTGAGCTAGTGGCTTCGACATATGCTCTAGTAGCATCAGCCAATGCTGATGGATTCTTGCGAACATCAGATATAATCACTCGTTCCTCAAACTGCGCAGGAGATGTGTGGTGATCTGGAGTAGACACTCTGTGTGATCGCACAATTCTATGCTACGACTCATCGAATGATATGTTGTGCATCTCTTCTTCCAGATTGTCTCCAAGGATCTCAGTATCTCCTTGGTTGATTGGGACCTGCTCTGCTTCCGGATCCCGTGAAGTTGGTGGTTTGGCCTCTTGGTGGTAAGGCATGAGGTCAATGTCTTGCTCTAACTCTGGCTGCTCCATCTATGTATCCATCTGCTCAAGTACTTGTTCAATCTCTTGAGTGAAGTCCTACTCCTGCGACTGCTCATCTTGTTTGCTTTGCACCAGCTCCTCGGATGAGACTACTACCTGTATCGGCGCAGTTTCATCAATCTGTGTGTTTTGTGTCCCCTGTTGTATATGTCCTTGTCGTGCTTGCTTCTACTCTCTATGTAGCTCCTATTCCTTCCGGAGTTGCTCCTTCAACTCATGCAACTCCTTCGATGTTTCCTCCATCATCTATTTTTCTCTCTACCTTTGTGCAGTCCATCTGTTGCGCTTTTGCCTCTTCGACTCTATTGCTAAAGCTGCTTTTTGCACAAGTGGGCCTTCTTTGAACTTGTAGCTTTATTCTACCTCTGCGTTGTTGATAATATTTCTCTTGCCTTTTTCACGCGCCAGTATGTTTACCTCTGCTGCTGGTGCTCTCCTGGATGCTGCTTCACGCTGCTTCGCCAACCATTCCACAACGGTGCTGACCGGTTCATTGGGCCTAGAGAAGTTGTGACAATATCTCCATGGTTCTTTGTTAGCCCAATGACATGCCTCGTGGATCCCCGGAAACTGTACTCTCTTGAAGTGATCCTTCACAAAACAATGCAGGTCATACAAATTAAAGCTTCTGGTGCTGAAAGGATATTTCTTGAACTCTTCTGTTTTAGCATCTGCATGCTTGAGATTCTGTATCTCGTACAACCTGATCTGCAATGGAAGAGTGGGCCAAGGTGCCTTCTTCTTCTAGTGCAGCCTAGATGACAGTCCTACCGAGATGTGGTACAATCTTCTTATATGACGAGCTTGTCCATGGAAAACTTCAACAAAACATGCGGAGGTTTTTCCATGCTATACATCCATATGAAGGTGCTAGGAGGTGAGGCATACCAATCTATTATGTCAATTAGTGCCTCCATTGCTTCCTTCGACATGCAAGGTGGATCCTTCTCAAATATCATCTTGTACACCATGGTGACAAAATAATCTGACAGCTGTGTGATGACTCCTCGAAATATGCATTCAGAAAACAATTTACAATAAGTATTGACATAAGTTTCCGCTAGTGTCCATGTCCACTTCAAGCCTGGGAACTCCTGACAGGCACAGATTGCATCCAAGATGTATGCAGACATGTGGATTTCTTCTTGTTGACTTTTGGGTGGCTGCCGAGCTCCTGTTACCTATTCCTTCAGCCTGTGAGCCAACATGTCAGACTAGTTGCATGCTTTGCCTTCATTGGCTAGTTGGTCCAACATGATCATCCAACTCTGCTGGAAGGTCTCCACGCTCTCTTAGCCATACAAGTGACATGAAAAGATGACCAAGTAATGATACTCCTTTCGCATTATCTCCATCTTGTAAATCTGGTTGGGTGTCATCTTGAATTTGGCTGGCTCCTTCACCGAGTTTTTCAAGATATCCCTGGAGTTGGCATTGCTGCTAGGTATCCTAAACGGTGTCTCCATGGTGGTCACTGGCTTCAGCAAGTGGTACATCTACTGATAGTCCTGTTCCCTAAAGGTAGAAATATTTGTCCCACTGACACTTCTCAATGTCTTCGTCTCGGTATCAATGTGCAAGATGATCCAATGTATCATGTTCATGCATGGGAATGTGGGGTATGTGCATGCAATATGGTACAAGTCGGACTTGTGAATGTTCACATAGACTTGGAGGTCTTCAAGATCTTCCTCAAATGTGCCTGAAAATGCAACATTGACCTCTTTCCATTTCATCTTGATGTCTTTATCTACGATCAACTTGGTTTCTGGTGAGCTCCAGTATTGTAGCAATGATGTTGCAACTCCTGGGACTCCCTACTTTACTTTTATCAACCCGGTAGTTCGTAACAAACTTGGAAGCAATGGTGCTGTATTCACAAGTACTAGCTCTTACTGCAGGTTGTCACTTGATCAGCTGGCATAAGTTCGCTAGGAGCTTAAGCCAATTTCTATGAGTTCTTAGAAGAAGCTTTTAACTGTGATGGATGAAAGCTAACTCAAAAGAGGCTAGTCTACTTGCAGAAAGAAGATGAAAGCTGAAAGGAAATGCAAACCCTAGCAAACCCTAGTTTTACCGACTAACCCTACTTGTGCAAGAAAATAGATGTAAGCTACTGAAACAGATGCCATTAACTATTGCAAAGGTAAAATGCATGTGTTTAAGCTACTTCTGAAGGAAAATATGGAAAAATCATCTTTTTTTATTTTTATTTTTGAGCCATTTTATGCAGAATTATTATGCATAAGTTTTAACTATTTTTTTGACTGTGTAGAGGTTTATTGGCGAAAGGAAATGGAGTGGGCATTTGTAGGAGATTGGGAAGGTGTGAAGAGGACCTAAGGGGTCCCTAACACCCTTCTAGAGATTTCCACCACGCTCAGATCTCGAAAAATCACTCGCGTTATCTTCTACAGGAGGCTGCAGGGGATCTACAGGAAATTCTACAGGAAGTTCTACAAGAACAGGCCGAAAGTGGTTTTTAGATGATTGATGGTGGAAAAGCGGTGGGAAAGTGGAAATGGAGGATGGATAAGGATGTTAAGAGGTGTAGGACCTGGTAAATTAAGCTCAGGATTGACGAATATGGTTGGATTTGTTCAAGGATAAAGAAAGCAATGTTGCACAAAAATGTAGAAATTAGGGCAAGTTGGGAAAGTGTGGCGAATGAAGGGAAGAAATATTGAGTGAGGGACTGGAGCAGGTTGTATGATGGAGGAAGGGTAGGTAGGAATGGATTACAGGTGTTCTGCACACTACTTTCCAAAACTAATCCAAACAAAGACTAAAAAATAGAGATCTATCTATTTTGACCTAATCTGCTCTTAAAAACCAGAAATATGATGAACAGAATTTTATAGACAAAAAATCATGCAAGAGAGCTATAGAAACTGAGCAAGAACAGATCTAAACATGGAAGCACAACTGATATCAACTTTTCCAACTCAAAATCTAACACTAGCAATTGCATTGGAAGGCAAAAACAGTGTTTTGTGGTAGCAAGTGTACTTTGGCCTCAATTCATGGTCCCAAGGAGGGAGAACTGAGATAAAGGACTGCTTGGTAGCCTTTTTGTGGATCTTTTCTATTACCAAACTATCAAATCAACCTGAAGCATGAACAACTATCTTAATCATAAAAAACAACCTAAGAAATGAAGCAAGATTTTAACCTAAATAACAGAAATTATTCTATGAATGCAAGAAAAACACATAAAAGTACACAAAGGAGGTACTGGCACTTGGGTTGGGCCCAACCCCAAGAGCTACAGCCTCCTAAGAAAGATCAGAGTTGGTGCAAAACTGGATTCATCTTCATTGATAAAAAATAATAGTTACATCCCAAAAACTATCTACAAGAAGAAGCTCGAAAATGTGCTGATACAGGGCTGCACTAAAGTACAAAAATAGACTAACAAATGACTAAACTACCAAGGCTTGAAGCCTTCCTACTTATGCAAATGAGGAACCCCAACATTCCTCCTTAACTTTAAGAGCTTGACTGCCCAAAACTGTAGTTAATCAGCCACTTCACTAGACCTGCTCGGCAACCCTTGAAATCATGTTTGGTGGGTTGTAGAACTCTGAGCTGATGGTGGAGAACTCAAGGAAGGGGTCATTTAGTGCAGTTTACACCCCCTCCTACAAATCCTCGGCCTTGTTTCCTCGTATTTGGCTGCCAATCTACTCATAAATCCCTGATCTTGGTCCAAAAATGTCCAAAAATCTGCAATAAGCATGTATTAGACCTTGTGGTAAAGTGACTATTCCCATTCACACAATTAACATAAATATATTCAAAAGCATGCATAAAACTATGGATAATGGTGGATTAAATGAGAATAATAGGCAAAATGAGCCCATATAGTTGCCCATTTCCGGGGCTTATCAGTTTCTTTGTATATTGACAAACTCATAGACACTTTCTCAACTGCTTCTCCAGTTGCGCTTATGTCGGTATCCTTTGACCCTGTTCTCTTGGAGGCCATTGATCCCAAACTACTGAGAGACGGATGAACACCTTCTATATCTATAGATATGGTGACATGCATGGCAGGAAATCTACCAGTTAATACCAAAGCAATCTTGAGGACTGACCTGCAACATACCCGGGGAACTACTGGCAAGGATTCAACAATTTTCACTGGGAAGCCGGGAGATTGACTATCAGAACTAAGTAAAAGGAAGTTTGGACTATTGGGAGGCTGGTTGACTGCTGGAATTATGCAATGCGCAATCCCGACTGGCCTGCTGGGTGCTAAAATTGTGCAATGCGCAATTTCAACTGGTAAGTGATGGACGCCTAGGGACTGCATTACGCAATTTTATGGGCTAGCAGACACTGCCTCTCAGAATTGTGCAAAGCAAGACTAGAGGGCACTGACTGGCTAGATTTGCACATTTTTTGGGAGGAAGGCAGAGCCTTCCTTCTTAGAATTGTGCAATGCTATCTGGGTAAGACAGAGTCTAGGCCAAGGTTGCCCAGACCGGCCGACAGGCAACTGAAAGCATATGAATATGTGAATGCATGGTGATACTGAGTGTAAGTAGAAGCGAATGATCGTGCATGAAAACAATGAATGCAAGATTCAGAAAATAGAACAACATGCATGTTTGTGAAACGATTCGTTATAATCGAAGACCGTTCGTGCAAAACAATGTCATGCATGCGACAACAGTGAGATGCTAACGAAAACTGAAACGAGGCTTGTACATGCTAACATGCATGCAAATGACATTAGGTGTTCTCAAAAATCAAGTAGACAACACTCACACAAGCCAAAACAAAAAAAGCAACATAAATGCTGCAAAAGACAAGTAAAGTAGACTTACTCGGAAATAGTTGAGCTGGATGTGCTGAAGAGTCCCAGATGTGCTATGGGTTGTTAGAGCTCCAAGATCGCTATGAATAATGAGCTCTAAAGCATCAAATAAATAAGTTTTAGGCTCATGACGTGCATGCCACAAATCTTGGAAAAAGCGACTCTTGGAGGAAAGTTTTTAAAACGATCTTTGCATGTAACCTCCAATTGCTAAAAATAGATCCCTAAATTATAGGGATACTTTTTGCATGTTTCATTTTGCTATTTTGGGAAAAAGCAACCCATGCATACAAGTCAAGTTTTCTTGGTCTCGGGTGGAACCAGTCAACCTTAAGGCACATGCAACAACCTGCTTGACTAAGAGGGATTTTTGCGCAATTTCTGGGAGGAGAAGCTGACTCCTACCAAGAATTGCACAATTTATGGGCTGAGATACTATGATGGCTAGATTGCACAATTTTCCTGAGGAAGGTTGTTTGATTGAATTGCACAAATTCTGGGCTTAGTAGGTTTCCCAACATATTTACACAATTTTTGGAGGGAAGGCTCGTTCCCCTCTAGAATTGCACAATTTTATGAGGGAGCTGCTCACCCAGTAGCTGGCCCAAGTTAGGAGTGGCAGCCTATAGGGGTAGTGAAGCAAGCTATCATGCACAAGCTGGAAAATTGCTAAAAACCAATGAAGCTTATGTACTTGTCAGTGCAAGACATGCTGCTAAGGATGGTTGTTAGGGAGGCTCCAAAACGAAGCTAAGGGAAAATTTTGGAGGGTGGTTGTAGCCACTACATGATCTGGATTTAAACAGGAATACAATAAAATAGAGAGATAACCATAAAGAAAAATATGCAGCGGAAATAATACTTCATTTCCTTACTGTAAAATACTGAAATATGCTTACAAATAGAAATGGAAATAACCCAGATAGGGCGATGGTAGCTTATCTCTGAGAAGAGATGTGTCGGCTACATGCCTCTGAACTGTTCTCCAAAAACTGTGTTACAATGAGGCTCGAGGGCCTATTTATTGTTGAGAAACAATGGAAAACCCTTCACATTCCAAAACCTAACCCTAGAAGATGAAACGCCAAATTGTGGGCCCCGTTTTTGGGTAAGTTGGTACATCAACTTCCCGGGGTCGCGAATTGGTCGTACTATCTCCGTTTGACACGCATGATAGCCCGTTGGAAAGATCTCTCCGAGGACTACGACGGAAAAGACGATTTTTAAACAAAAAAATCATTGGCGGTGGATTTCCCAAAAAACGTCGTTTAGGGCCTCAAAACGGCTCCGGAAGTTTAGGACCCGAAAAACTGCTAAAAATAGTAAACTGTGCTATAATTAAGGAAATAGAAAAACTGAAAGAGATAGTTGTGGGGGTCCAAATGGGATAGGTGGGTGGCCACCAACATCCACCTGGATCACTACAACACTTGGCAACACACTGGTAGAACTCCAGCTCTCTAAATGGGCCTTGTTCATGAAAAGCGAGTCTAACCCCTTCGAAAGTATTGTTCAGTTCTCTATTTGTCTTGGTTTCCACACTTTCTTGATTGTAAGATGTAGCATTTGCCAAGCTCTTGGTCGGTCGGCACACATTCCAAGCCAAGTCAACACAATTTTTTCGATTGGGAATGAGGGGTATATTGGTGCACAAGAAGTATGGTCGTTAGAGTTTTAGTTTCATCTCTAGTGTTGCTCCACTGCCAGCAGGAATGGATAGTACCTTGACAAAGTGACGTAGGAACACAAGCATTGCTCTGCTACTAGCGAGCCTGGTCAATACCTCGACAGAGTTACTTGCATCACCTCTTTGCACACGAAGCCTTTCTCTTTTTTTGCCTTATTCATTTTTCATTTCTTTTGAAAATTATTAGATTTTCATTTTTTCATTTTTCTTAACTGTGCATAACACTTATTCATTTCAGAGGCGAAAGTGGGATCCCAACTTATTGAGAGTAGAAGAGGTTGTTCCTTCAGAGAAGTATTTTTTATATATAACTCTGACATGCTTGTTAAGGTTTTCCCCCTCACCTTACTCTACTTGACTGAGCTAACAAGGATTAACCCAAAAACAACCGACTAGAGTAGGTGACGCTAGTTAGCACGCAAGCGTTGTTTTTTCACCAAGGTTCAATTTGAGCAATATGTATTTTCCATTGGCATATCATGGACTAAAGATAACAAGTTCTTCATACAAAGGCAGGACAAAAGATAACCAAGTATTGATAATTACATAAGTCCTCTTGTAGTTTACCCAACTTGTTTCAAGATTTGTGCATGATTTCATGCAAAACTAACCTACGAATAGAAACAAGCCAAAAAACACAGAACAAAGCAGAAGCAGAAGTAAATGCTTATGCAAAGCGAGTAAGCAAACAAGCAAGCAAACAAACAAACATGCAAAGTAAGAGGCAAGAATGCATGCAAGAAAACAAAACAAAACAAAACACTACTCCTACTCCTAAGCTAAAAGTGCATGGGTCTTGTCACGTGAAGTGATACTTCCAATGCAGCCACTGACGTGTTGGTCGATCCATGTCGGTGAAGGCATGATTCATGAACAACACAACTGTGCGAACTAGCAAACATGAAAGATATAACAATGAAGACAAACACACTCCGAGTTTAAATGTGTCCATAGAACATAAGTGAGTGCAAGTGCATGACATGCAATTCGTGGACTTACCATGATGTTGTGTGACACTGCATGTAGCTGTTAAGCATACACATACTCTTGACTGTGACATGCAAGCAAACGAAAGAAACAAAGACAACTTGCATCATGCACATGTGCTTGTTATGTAAGGTTCCTCCAATGCATGAGCGATGGGATCATATAGTTCAAGTGGATGAAGGATATTAGGTGTGTGAGCTTGATCTTCAATGCATACAGATGCATGATGAGAAGCCTTGGATGCTTCAACAATTCCCTGATCGGAAGTGAAACCAACCTCAGGACAATGAGGGCCTGACATTACCATCAACTTGGGATGAAGTGCCTAGATAGTTTGCGGGGTTTTGACTTAGTTGATAGATAAATCATCATAAATAGGTGGCTTGGAAAATCAACTGCTATAGAATCATAATCGTGATCAAATACGAGAGTAAATAGATCACGACAACTACGATCAACAAAATCAATGATTTCATTGGCATCCTCATGATCTGATGAATCAAACAGAGGGGTAGATGAGAAGAGGAAAAATTCACCTTCTGTGTTTCTAGAAAAGGTAGATGAAAAATCAAGTGGATTTTCAATAAATGATTTGTTGTCTCCATTGTTGGATGATGGACTGACATCTGGTGTGTTCTGCGAATGATCAACAATGGGTGCATACGTAAACAGAGATACACTTGCGAAATCATGGATAGAAGGATCACCAAATATTTTAGGAAAAAATGGAGGAGGCTCAGATAGAAGGGAGTCATCCTTCATTGAGGATTGATGGTCAAGCTCTTCAGTAATGAAAATGCAGGTTGGTTGTACAACACCAACTTCGTCAATAGATTGATTCTAATTCACAATAGGTGTAAAGTTTGGAATGGAAGAACACAAGGCAGTGCGATCCGGAGGATCATCACAATACCAAGACGGAGGTTGAGGTACAAAATACATGTGACAACCCATGGGATTCGCAACCAGATCTGCGCGAAAATTAAGAGAAGTGATTTTGGGAGGAGGTGACAGTTGAACAGATGTGTGTTCCTTTTATCCCACATCGTTCTATGGTGGTGGAGCTATTTGATGAGGGGATGACGGACAGTCACTTGTGACAACAACCGTGTTTGTCTGTGATTGCGCAGCTCCATCACCAAAGTATTTTGACCGGGGATTAGGCATAAAATTCCTTTTAGGATTAATAGATTTGGTAAGAAAATACTCAAATCTATCCATGAGATACTGGAATTTCATCTGACTTTTCAGAGCTTGAAACTGCAACACATGGAAGCGGTCCCAAAATTCCATAGGCGATTCATCTGGGGCCTTCCATTGTTGTCGAAGTTTTTTCTCAAGAGGTTTTGGATCAAATGGATGGAAAGTGGATTCAATGAGATCATAGAATTGCTCAAGTGAGTGCATGATGTTGGGAGGCAAACTCCAAGACCATCGTTGTGGGGATTCATGAAGTGTGTATGCAAGCAGTAGGATGACCTCTTCTGCATAGAACTCGTCTGCATTATCAAGGAATGCATAGAAGTCTTCTAAGTACTCAGGCCAGGCTACTTCACCTTCACCATCATACATGAATTCGGACAAGAGATCGAAAATCTCTCATGATGTTGAGAGGTTCGGCATGCGAAAAACATTGCAGAGGGATGAGTGTGAAAAAATCCATGATAGATGTGCAAAGGTTCAAAACAAGATGAGAGGACATAACTTGTCATATGACCCTCCATCTAGCGCTAGAAATGTTGATGGTGTTGGACTCACCAACATGTCAGGGGATCTCCCCGGTAAGAAGTCTAAACTAGACCTCAAACCATTTGGTGTAGGAGTCCCAACAGTGGGTTGTACAGTACCGCCTTGATCGCACTTGCATGTAGAGGCAAGTAATATGTCCCTGTTGGTATCAAGGGGGTGACATGTGCAAAAAAACAAGGAATGTGCATGAACAGTTCTAACACATGAAAAGTGAGGTGAGTGCGCCCCTTGGAAACCTGTGAAAGCACGCAGTTAAGAAGGGAACACACAAGCAAAGTTGAATCACAAACTGGAAAGAAAGTAAGCTAAAAATCTAAAGTGATGGTTAAATCAACAACACTTTTCAGTAAGATTCATACATATATATACAGAAAGAGTCTATACACACATGCGTAAGTAAATAGATACATATATCATTAGAGTAAACAAGTTAGCTAAAATACAATAACAACATATGCATGAAACGTGTTGGCTCTGTTATATTAAGAAGTGAAAGTTCCAATCATACAGTACAACCATGACCAACCACTAGTCCCGACAACGGAATGTTACAATCACTGTTTCCTGCTCCTCCAAAGAGATGTACTAGCTCTGCACTGTGGAGAAGCCAAGGCTCATTACAATACTCTCCAAGCTTTCTCTAAGATAGTCCTATTGGAAGTTTGGCTGACCAAAAGCCTCTACAATGAGTTATGAGGGACTATATATAGCAAAGGGTGGGGTGACCCTTGACATTCCCCTTTGTGACTGTTCATATACCCTGATGACTCTTCAACTATCTGTGAATCTTACATTCAACTATTAACACTTGAACTTCCACTTGACAATACGTTACATAAAGTCTACACATGTACCCATGTGAGACAAAATAGGCTTGAGCAAGCCATGAAAAGCATCACTATAACTCAGACAACTGTGGGAAGACCATATCTTTGAAATCCTCATGATGGTCAATGGTGGCGAACTGATGCCAAGCTTGGTAGTCCGCGATGGTGTTTGTGTACTCTGTGGTGACATCTTTCTAGAAACAAACTCTTGCCTTTATTGCAGCTGGGTACACTGCTCTAGCTCCTCTGTCCAACTCGTCTAACAACATGCGCATCATTTTCCTAAGTGCAGCCAGACCAAAGACATACTAATGCATGGTGTCTTCACAGATCGCTAAGTCTGCGCTGGTGGCTATGCGCATCAATTCATCAAAGTACGAGTCAATATCTAGTCAGACTTGTGCCTTTGTCTTTGCCTTGGTAAGTGTCCCAATAGATGGGATCACATGTGCACACACAACAACATTCATGCTTCTGAATACCTATGCATGGGAAGCCTGCAAACTAGTGATGAGCTATGGGAGTTCTTCATAGTTCCGAATCTGACTCCAGATGCATGCCTTCAACTCAACCGCTTTGGGCTTCATCATCTTGGGCAAGTGTAATGGGGTTCCCTTCTATCTCATTGTCCATGTTTCCATGTGATTGATAGAAGCATGCAAGTTTGACAAGATACGTGCTCTCCTAGCATAGTGTTGATGCCAACCGTTGAGATGGACAACTACCTTATGCATGGTACCAAATATGGAATACAACACCTGCAGGACTATCTAAAGGGATGATACTTCATCCAGTATCGCCTTCTTCAACTCTGCTCAGGTGGATGCTGTAACCATTTCTCCTCCCTGCTTGACCGTCTGTAACTCCTTAGCCATTCGCTCATTCTTCACTATTAAGAAGCAAACACTTGAGCTAGTGTCTTTGGCATATGCTCTGGTAGCATCGTCCAATGCTATTGGATGATTGCACATGTCAGATACTATCACTCGTTCCTCATACTGTGCAGGAGACATGTGTTCATCTAGAGTAGATAGTCTGCATGATTGCACAACTCTATGTTGCGACTTGTTGAATGATATGTTGTGCATCTCTTCTTCTAAATTGTCTCCAAGGATCTCAGTATCTCCATGGTTGCTTGGGACTTGCTCTACTTCTAGATCTAGTGAAGCTGGTGGGTAGACCTCTTGGTGGTAAGGCATGAAGTCGATGTCTTGAACTAACTCTGGCTTCTCCATTTTTGTATCCATCTGCTCAAGTACTTGTTCAATATCTTGAGCGAAGTTCTGCTCCTGCGACTGCTCAACCAGTCCGCTTTACGCCAGCTTCTCGGATGAGTATACTACTTGTATGGGTGCAATTTCATCAATCTATGTATGTTGTGCCCCCTGCTGCATCTATCCTTGCTACACTTCCTTCTCTTGTCTGCACAACTCTCGTTCTTTCCGAAGTTGCTCCTTCAACACATGCAACTCCTTCACTCTTTCCTCCATCATCTATTTTTCTCTCTGCCTTTGCATGGTCCTCCTATCTTGCTATTGCCTCTTCGCCTCTATTGCCAAAGATTCTTTCTGTACAAGTGGGACTACTTTGAACTTACAACTTTGTTCTGCCTCTGCACTGTTAAAAATATTTCTCTTGCCTTTGTCGTGCGTCAATATGTTTACCTCTGTTGGTGGTGCTCTCCTGGATGCTGCTTCACACTACTTCTCTAACCATTCCACAATGATGCCGACCAGTTCATTGGGCCCAGAGAAGCTGTGACAATATCTCCATGGGTCTTCCTCATCCTAATGACACGCCCTGTGGATCCATGGAAACTGTACTCTTGCGCAGTGATCCTTCACAAAACAATGTGGGTCATACGGATTAAAGCTTCTGGTGCTGAAAGGATATTTCTTGAACTCTTATGTTTCTGCATCTGCATGCTTGATATTCTATATCTCATGCAACCCGATCCGCAATGGAAGAGTCTGCCAAGGTGCCTTCTTCTTCTGGTGCAGCCTAGCTGACAATCCTGCCAAGATGTGGTACGATACTTCTTGCATGACGAGCTTCTCGATGGAAAACGTTGGCAAAACATGCAAAGTTTTCTTAGCGTTGTACATCTGTATGAAGGTGCCAAGAGGTGAGGCATATGAATTTTCTATGTCGATCAGTGGCTCCATTGATGCCTTCGACATGCAAGGTGGATCCTACTTAAATATCATCTTGTACACCAGGGTGACAAAATCATCTAACAGTTGTGTGATGACTCCTGGAAAGATGCATTCAGAAAACGGTTTACAATAAGTATTGGTAGAGGTTTCCACTGGTGTCCATGCCCACTTCAAGCTTGAGAACTCCTGATGGGAACATATTGCATCCAAGATGTATGTAGACATGTAGATTTATGCTTGCTGACCTTTGGGCAGTTGTTGAGCTCTTGTTACTTGTTCCTTCAGCTTGTGAGCCAATATGTCAGACCAGTTGCATGCTTTGTCTTCACTGGCCAGTTGGTCCAACAAGATCACCCAACTTTGCCAGAAGGTCTCCATGCTTTGTTGGCCATACAAGCGACATGCAAATATGACCAAGTACTGATACGCCTTCCACAGTATCTTTGTATTGTAAATCTGGTTGGGTGTCATCTCGAATTTGGTTGGCTCCTTCACCGAGTTTTTCAAGATATCCCTAGAGTTAGCATTGCTGCTGGGCATGATGAAGGGTGTCTCCATGGTGGTCATTGGCTTCGGCAAGTGGTACATCTGCTGATAGTCCTGTTCCCTAAAGGTAGAAATCTTTGTCCTGCTGACACTGCTCAATGTCATCATCTCGGGATCAGTGTGCAAGACGATCCAATGTATCATGTCCATGCATGGGAACATGAGGTATCTGCATGCAATCCGGTACAAGCTGGACTTCTGAATGTTCACATAGACTTGGCGGTCTTCAAGATCTTCCTCAAATGTGCATGAGAATGCATCATTGACCTCTTGCCATTTCATCTTGATGTCTTTGTCTACGATCAACTTGGTGTCTTCATATATCGGTAAACTCATAGACACTTGCTCAACTGCTTCTCCAGTTGCGCTTATGTCAGTGTCCTTTGACCCTGCTCTCTTGGTGGCCATTGATCTTGAACTACTGAGAGATGGATGAACACCTGCTATATCTGGAGACATGGTGACATGCATGGTAAGAAATCTATCAGTTAAAACCAAAGTAATCTTGAGGACTGACATGCAACATACTGGGGGAACTGTTGGCAAGGATTGCACAATTTGTTGAAAAATGTGCAACAAGAAATGCTAAATTTAGAAATTGCTAAAAATAGAACTGCTAAAAATAACAGTTCTAAAAATAGCAGTTTGGTCACCTTGGGTGAGTGGTGAAACTGCTAAAAATAGAATCTTCTAAAAATAGCATTTCTGGGTCCCTTCCTATTTTTAGCAGTCCCTGGTCTAACTATAGGAAGTAAAAACGAATTTGGTCTTAAAATCAGTTTAAAATATTAATTAATTAATCTCCATGAGTTAATTAGTTAAGGAAAAACAAACTTGAAGTCTATGTGAGGACATTCAACAGTTTATCTATTAATTGATGAATTTATCCATTAGTTAAAGAGATAAAGATGAGTTGTAATTAGTTGGCTCAGTTAATTGAGTCAAGTCTAGTTAGATTAATTTAACAATTAATGAGATTCAGTTTGTTAATGCTTGCATGCATGTAACAACTAGTATTTTTAGATAACTGAATATTATAGCTTAAATAACTCATGCATGTCAGTTCAGACAAAGACCAAGTTGAGATCAGAGAAGGGACAATGTACTATCAGTTGGATGAATATTTTTCCTATAAAGGAAGCTCATCCATGATGAGGATTTATCTCCTTCAGGTTTGTGTAGTTAGATCAAGGTTAATGAGTGTGTGAAGAGGCCAATTCACACATGTGACATCACTGGACCCCAAGGAAACTGCACAAGAAAATAGGAGGCGTGGAGGGCAGAGGAGGTGGTTTGTGAGAAGCCTTTGACTGTCTATGAGCAGCAGAGGGATTGTACTGAGAGCTGGATAGCTTTCGAGCTAAGGCTCTGTGTAATCTGGACTATATTTCCACTTGTATGATAATACAAAGATGGGGTTTTAGGCAGGTGCTTTCCCTAGGTAAATTCTTCTGTGTTATGTGTGATTGGTTCCTTCTTATCAGTTATATGTGTTCTTATTGATGTTGCTCATGGTTGATTAAGCTTCCGCTAAATTGTTTGTAGAAGTAGATCAAGTGTTTTGCTTTAGTACATTGCATTATGAGGTTGATCTACAGGTGGGAAATTTCTACATGGTATTAGAGTTGACTGATTTGTAGAAAAATTCTACAAAATTCTACATGGTATCGGAGCACAGGTGATCAAGGAGAGAACAATATACTGAGAGGAGATTTCAAAGTTTTGAGTTTTGGGCTGAGAGTTTGCAGAGCAGATTTGAAAATTTCTGTACAAATTTTTCAGAAATAAATAGCAGATTTAGATTCGTTGCGGAAAAATACCCAAAATAATAAAAAAAAATCAGCTGAATCGGAGTTCAGATGAGGGAGATAACGCTGATTTAAAATCAGCTCTTTTTTTAGAAAATTTCATGACAAGTTGAAAGTGGAAATAGATTGGTGTGGTAGCCAAGAACCTATATGCACTTGAGGTACAAGATGCATGCAAAGCCTTGAGGAGCAAGGCAAAGGTTAGATACTTGGTGGTTGAGAGGGATAGTAAATTACCTCTCAACATGCAGTGCTAGAAGAAGTCTTAGATAATTGTGGGGGAGCCATGATTGGTGCAACAACTTCAGGAGGTTGTCGAGCAGCCACAACTAGAGAAGCTAAGAGGAGATCGAGTAGAGACATCTACTCATGTAGAGACCTCCAGTAGGGGGGAAATTCGAGGCAGGTGGCCTGAGGGATCAGATGCAGCCATACCTCCAAGTAGGAGGTGGGGCGATGTAGAGTGATTGTCCTAAGGAGGAGGGGCAAGATCCTTGAGGTACCCAACCGCTTGGATGAGACCTTGCTACAAGAGCCCCGATGTTGAGTAACAGGAACTAACTAATTGGGTAGAGATAGATACGGATGGAGCGGTAGAGAGAACTACAGTGCAGGGAATCCTAGGAAAGCACAGAGCATGCAAGCTGCAACAATGCGAGAGGCACAAGTGTGTTGCATAGTGTAGGGTAGCACAGAGAGGGGTACAACGGTGCGGGATGCATGGAGATGTTGCAGTAGTGCAGAGGTTAGAAAGGGAGCACTTGTCAGCGTAGGTAGAGCTTCAGCATCAGAGTATGTTTCTAGCCCAACAGAGTGGTCAGTTGGGAGTTTTTTTGTTCCGAGTGTTGCTGGAGCAACTGTACTTGGTAGATGTGTTGCACGCAAAACATTCCAGAGTTACATGATCAGGTTCGAGAGGAAGCCTTTCTTGTTGAGAGGGAGTGTTGAAAAATGTGCAACAAGAAATGCTAAATTTAGAAATTGCTAAAAATAGAACTGCTAAAAATAGTAGTTCTAAAAATAGCAGTTTGGCCAATGAGCATTTTGTCCACCTTGGTTGAGAGGTGAAACTGCTAAAAATAGAATCTTCTAAAAATAGCATTTCTGGGTCCTTCCTATTTTTAGTAGTCCCTGGTCTAACTATAGGAAGTAAAAACGAATTTGGTCTTAACAACAGTTTATAATATTAATTAATTAATCTCCATGAGTTAATTAGTTAAGGAAAAACAAACTTGAAGTCTATGTGAGGACATGCAACAGTTTATCTATTAATTGATGAATTTATCCATCAGTTAAAGAGATAAGGATGAGTTGTAATTAGTTTGCTCAATTAACTAAGTCAAGTCCAGTTAGATTAATTTAACAAGTTGAAAAATTAATGAGATTCAGTTAGTTAATGCTTGCATGCATGTAACAACTGGTATTTTCAGATAACTAAATATTATAGCTTAAATAACTCATGCATGTCAGTTCAGACAGAGACCCAGTTGAGATTAGAGAAGGGACAGTGTACTATTAGTTGGATGAATATTTTTCCTATAACGGAAGCTCATCCATGATGAGGATTTATCTCCTTCAGGTTTGTGCAATTAGATCAAAGATTAGTGAGTGTGTGAAGAGGCCAATTCACACATGTGACATCACTGGACCCCAAGGAAACTGCACAAGGAAATAGGAGGCTTGGAGGGTAGAGGAGAAGGTTTGTGAGAAGCCTTTGACTGTCTATGAGCAGCAGAGGGATTGTACTAAGAGCTGGATATCTTTCGAGCTAAGGCTTTGTGTAATCTGGACTATATTTCCACTTGTATGATAATACAGAGATGGGGTTTTAGGCAGGTGCTTTCCTCGGGTAAATTCTTCTATGTTATGTGTGATTGGTTCCTTCTTATCAGTTATATGTGTTCTTATTGATGTTTCTCATGGTTGATTAAGCTTCCACTAAATTGTTTGTAGAAGTAGATCAAGTGTTTTGCTTTAGTACATTGCATTACCAGGTTGATCTACAAGTGGGAAATTTCTACATGTTATTAGAGTTGACTGATTTGTAGAAAAATTCTACAAAATTCTACACAGTTTTCACTGAGAGGCTAGGAGATTGACTATCGAAACTATGTAAAAGGTAGTATGGACAATTGGGAGGCTGGTTAACTACTGGAATTGCGCAATGCACAATCTAGACTGGCCTACTGGGTGTTGAGATTGCACAATGCACAATTTCAGCTGACACTGCTCTCAGAATTATGAAAATCAAGACTAGAGGACAATGACTAGCCATATTTGCACATTTTATGGGAGGAAGGTAGAGCCTTCCTTCTTAGAATTGTGCAATGATGTCTGGGTAAGGTAGAGTCTAGGCCAAGGTTGCCTAGACCTGCCAAGAGGCAATTGAAATCATATGAAGATGTGAATGCATGGTGATACTGAGTGTAATCAGGAGCAAATGATCATGCATGAAAACAATGAATGAAAGATTCAGAAAACAAAACAACATGCATGTGTGTGAAACGAGTCACCGAATTGGCGGCCATTTGTGCAGTATAGTGTCATGCATGCGACAACAATGAGATGCTAACAAAAACTGAAATGGTGCTTGCACATGATAATATGCGTGTAAATGACAACAAGCATTCACATAAATCAGGTAGACAACACTCACACAAGCCAAAACACAAAAAGTGACAGAAATGCTGCAAAAGACAAGTAAAGTGGACTTACTTGGAAATAGTTGAGTTGGATGTGTAGAAATTTTGAATAATTTAACACATATTCAATGGAGATTATCCTGATCATGTACTAATGCGGAAAACATACACAATACATAAGCTCCTCTACGTTGATCAAGAATATAGCAGCATCAATAACAATAAAACATCAAGAGCATTCACACATTAACATAGTATGTATCACGGGGAAAGCATCTCGCTAAAAACCCCACACTATCTGTATATTAATGATTGAGTCATGTAACATTACACAGCATAATACTTCTCACAAGTATCTCCACCTCTGTTACACACAATACAGCTCAGATCTGATCTCCAAATCTCTTCCACTGCTTGCCTGCCTCCACTGCTCAATACCTGCTCAAGAACTGATGAGAATTGCTTCCCAAACTCGATTTTCACCTGCAAAATAGTCACTCACTCTTTGTGGACGTGAGAAAAGGCTAAAATGCGGGCCAAATACGTGAGCAAACTCATTGGCATACTCAATCCTTTGATTGTGCAAGATCTGGTGCACAACTATAGTCACAACTGATAGCAATCTGATTCTCTACCACCTGTCCCTGTTGAACTGAACATGCACTGACATGCAACTGAGTTAACTGATGTATTCTTTAGTTGTATTATGAGTTAATAATTAGTTTAACAACTCATCATTAGTCTATCTGCAGTTAGACTAACTACAACCAGTTTAACTAAGTTAAACTGAACACAACTCCATCAACTGTACCTCCAGTCCACTAAACTCAACTCACTTGAGTTCTAACTGAAGTCATGCATGCAACAACTCAACTGACTCATAAGAAAAACGAATTTCCTTATGACAGCTGCATGTGCCACTTCCGTAGCTCAAACTGAAGTGCTCCAAGAGAATAAGATTAAGTTTATAGTCCAAATATTATTGTGAGATAAAAATATTTGACTTTTCTATTTTTGACAGCCAGTCTAAAAATAGACTTGATCACTCACACTGTGATCACTCACACTTTCATCAAAAATAGAAGTCCATCTATTTTCCCAACTTGATCAATCATCCATAAACATAGACATGATCCATATGTCTAAAAATAGACATAGTCTAAAAATAGACTTGCGCCAAAAATAGCCTGCGGGCCCACTTAGTGAAGGCGACTCTTTTCACTAAGCTCCATCATCTTGTTGCAATCTCAACACTCCCTCTCGACAAGATATGGATTATCAGCAACCCCTATCCTGCCTCGGTGGTACTCGAATTTGCTCCTGGTGAGAGCCTTCGTCAGAATATCAGCATCCTGATCCTCCGTTGGAATGTACGAAAGTAACATGAGCCTCCGCTGCAAACAATCTCTGATATGATGGTACCTGATGTCAATATGTTTAGATCTATCATGAAATACAGGATTAGCCGAGAGTTTAATGCAACTCTGGTTATCACAGTAAATCACAGTAGGATCCAAATGAGAACCGAACAAACCAACCAGGATCTTCCTCATCCATATAGCCTCGCACGCAGCCAAACTTGCTGCCATATACTCGGCCTCCGCTGAACTGAGTGCCACATATCTCTGCTTCCTGCTGTACCAAGAAACTGTTGTCGATCCGATACTGAAGACCCCTCCTGATGTGCTCTTTCTGTCTGTTGGGCTCCCTACCCAATCTGCATCCGTGAAGCCACATAGCTTCACCTCATCCTCCTGTCTGTACCACAAACCATATCCCGATGTGCCTCTCAAGTAGCGCAATACATGCTTGCCCGCCTTCCAGAAGAGCTTGGTAGGCTTAACCATAGCTTGTGAAAGCTGGTTAACTGCATAGCATATATCAGGTCGTGTATTGACCAAATACATCAGCGACCCCACCAACTATCGATAAACAGTGGCATCCACTTCTTCTCCCGAAGTGGCATCCTCCTTCCTCCAACCTCCAGGAAGAGGAGTATCAACAGGCTTGCAGCCATGCATGTTGAACTTCTCCAGTATCTCCCGAGCATACTTGCCCTGAGAAACAAACAGTCCACCACTGCGCTGCCATATTTCCAATCCTAGGAAATAGTGAAGGAGGCCCAAATCCTTCATCTCAAACTCTGTAGCAAGATCCTTCTTGCATGACAGTATCAACAGCTCATCACCCGTTAGAATCAAATCATCAACATACAGTACAATGATAAGCAACTTACCCTCCACCACAATCTGGTATAGGTTCGGATCCGCCTCGCTCTTGGAGAATCCAAGTCCTGTGAAATAGCTGTCTATCCGTGTGTACCAAGCACGTGGTGCTTGCTTCAACCCATACAACGCTCTCTTGAGCCTGCACACATGCGACTCGCTGCTGAAGACTTCAAAGCCTTCAGGTTGCTCAATGTACACCTCCTCCTCAATGACTCCGTTGAGGAACACAGTCTTCACATCCATCTGATGAATGTGCCATCCCATCTGCGCTGAGAGAGCAAGAATCGTCCGTATGGAAGAATACCTTGCGACAGGTGCAAAGGTCTCCTCATAATCGATCCCCTCAATCTGTGAAAAGCCTCGGGCAACAAATCTTGCCTTGTACTTCTCCACACTCCCGTCAGCTGCCTGCTTAACTTTGTAGATCCATCTCGAACCCACCACTGATTTCCCTTCCGGTCTAGGAACAATCTCCCATGCACTGTTTCTGACAATAGAATCATACTCTTCCACCATGGCGTCTACCCATGTGGGATCCTCCACAGCTTCCTCGAAAGAGGATGGCTCAGTCACAACAAACTTGCTCATAAGAGCCATGTATCCAGTGTACCGATCAGGTGACTGTCTCTGCCTGCGTTGAGCTGTAGGTGGTCCTACAACTTTCTCTCCATCTTGAGCCAGTCGCTCAGCTTCTGTCAAGCGCTTTCGCCCTCTGATGGTTGGCGCTGCATGAGTGGTCTCTTCCACTCCATGAACCTCGTCCTGTGGCTGATCCACATCCTGAAGCTCATCCTTAGGAACTAATAGCTCCTCATCTGCATGCAAGTGTAGCTCCCTCTCAAGCGAACACTTCATGGCTTTCTCCTCCTGAAATTTTATATCCCGTCGCACAACAGTTTTACCACTATCTGGCAAATACACACGATAGTTGTGGGGCGTATCAGTGTACCCCACAAATATCCCAACCTCTGCAGTTGGTTCCAACTTCTTTCTGGCATCCTTCGTCACATGCATGTAAACGTTAGCACCAAAAATCCTCAAATGAGAAAGATCAGGCTTCTTACCAGAATAAGCCTCCTCGGGTGTACTCATGCCAAGTATCCTATGAGGACAACGGTTCTGCACATAAACTGTTGTATTGCATGCTTCCGCCCACAAGTGAAGGGGTAGGCCCTGATCATGCAACATTGCCCGTGCAGCACCCACAATCGTTCTGTTCTTCCGCTCAGCTACCCCGTTCTGCTGTGGGTTATGGGGAGCTATGAGCTCTCTACGAATCCCTTCTGCCTTGCAGAAATCCTTGAACTCGTCCGAGATGTATTCACCACCATTATCGCTCCTAAGATCCTTCACCTTCTTCCCCGACTCCTTCTTGACCAGTGCTTTGAATTCACAGAACTTTGAATATGTCTCGCTCTTCTTCTGCATGAAGAAGATCCAGCACTTACGAGAGAAATCATCAACAAAAATCACATAATACCTGTGTTTTGCTGTCGAAGCAACTGAGAAAGGTCCACACACGTCTGTGTGAATTCTCTCAAGGATCGTCATGGCACGACTATCCTTCTCGTGAAAGGTGGCTTTCACAAACTTCCCCAAAGTACACCCCTTGCACTGATCTGACTGCGCAAGTGTGCCTTTAGGAAGCCCTGTAGTGATCTGCTGCAGTATCTTCAAGGCTCCATGGTGAAGGTGACCCAATCTCCTGTGCCACAACTCGCCATCATCCCGGCTCACCAATCCTTCTTCCTTGCCTGCCATTGCTGCGCATCCATCTACATGCAACTAATAAAGGTTCCTCACTCGAACCCCTATCTTCCGGGTCTCACCAGTTGTCTTGCTGCGCAGGAAGGCCTTTCCCTCGCTGAAAACAACATCATACCCCTTGTCTTCTAACATCGCCACTGAGATGAGATTCTTCTTCAATCCTGGAACATGCATGACTTCCTTCAATACAAAGGGTTTACCAGACTCCCTCTCAAAGGAAATGGTACCGATACCGGTCGCACTGTATCTACCATCATCGCCCATCTCGATGTGCACTCCAAGATCTTTGTCCTCCAGATCAGAGAACAAATCTCTATCTCCCATCATGTGAAAAGACGCACCACTTTCCAGGAACCACACTGATCCCATCACACTTGAAACCAAGCATGCGATCAATGAAAAATCAAGCTCAAACTGAGAAGCTAAAGCCTCTCCCCCTGCAGATCCAGCAGCTTGCTTGTTCTTCTTCTTCTGCGGACAATTTGTGGCATAGTGTCCATGCTGGTGACAGTGAAAACACTTCACCTTGGACATATCCTGCTTGTTGCCCTTTGCACCAGACTGAGAAGCTTTCTTGCTCTTCCCTTTCTTTGCTTTGGCAGCCAAAGCACAATTCTCTTCATCAGCTCCCTTTGACGAAGATCCGTCCCTGGTACTCCGCCTGATCTCCTCCTGCACAAGATCTGACCATAGTCTTTCCCATCCTGGCAACTTCTCCCGACCATTGACAGAGTCCTGATAGGAATGCCAACTCTTTGGAAGACCAAGGAGATCCAAGCTCACCAAGTCCTCATCATCGACAGTAACCCCCACACTTCCCAGCTCATCTCGACACTGAGTGAACTTCGTGAGATACTTGGGAATACTGTCTCCCTTCTCGCATTTGATGTTTCTGAGTTTATCTTTGAGCGCCAGCTTCCTCTGATCGCTCTTGCTTTGGAATAATTCTGTTAATGATTTCCACATCAAATATGGAGTAGCCTTTCCATGGAGGCTGGACACAATGTGATCCTTCACGCCCTCCAACAGAATTCTTCGACATTTTGCGATCTTCTTTTGCCAAGCATCAGCTTGAGTAGCATCAGTAGGCTTTGGGATATCCGTATCTATGAATTCCTTCAGCCCGTTATCATCCAATACTGCCTCCATCCTGTCCTTCCATGCAATATAGTTTGAGCTGCCCTCAAGAGCATACTCCAATCGCAATCCGTTGAAAGACATTGCTGCGTTGTCACCAAGAAAACACTGCTGCAAATTCGAATTCCACCAGCAACCAACTCAACTGCTTCCGATCAACCCTCGCTTGATATCCTGTAAAAATCTCTTCTACAAATCAAGCTGCTCCGATACCATGTAGGAATTTCCTGCAAATTCTCTACAAATCTAGCTCTGATACCATGTAGAAACTTTTTCTACAATTATCTAGCTCTGATACCATGTAGAAATTTTGAATAATTTAACACATATTCAATGGAGATTATCCTGATCATGTACTAATGCGGAAAACATACACAATACATAAGCTCCTCTACGTTGATCAAGAATATAGCAGCATCAATAACAATAAAACATCAAGAGCATTCACACATTAACATAGTATGTATCACGGGGAAAGCATCTCGCTAAAAACCCCACACTATCTGTATATTAATGATTGAGTCATGTAACATTACATAGCATAATACTTCTCACAAGTATCTCCACCTCTGTTACACACAATACAGCTCAGATCTGATCTCCAAATCTCTTCCACTGCTTGCCTGCCTCCACTACTCAATACCTGCTCAAGAACTGATGAGAATTGCTTCCCAAACTCGATTTTCACCTGCAAAATAGTCACTCACTCTTTGTGGACGTGAGCAAAGGCTAAAATGTGGACCAAATACGTGAGCAAACTTATTGGCATACTCAATCCTTTGATTGTGAAAGATCTGGTGCACAACTATAGTCACAACTGATAGCAATCTGATTCTCTACCACCTGTCCCTGTTGAACTGAACATGCACTGACATGCAACTGTGTTAACTGATGTATTCTTTAGTTGTATTATGAGTTAATAATTAGTTTAACAACTCATCATTAGTCTATCTGCAGTTAGACTAACTACAACCAATTTAACTAAGTTAAACTGAACACAACTCCATCAACTGTACCTCCAGTCCACTAAACTCAACTCACTTGAGTTCTAACTGAAGTCATGCATGCAACAACTCAACTGACTCATAAGAAAAACGAATTTCCTTCTGACAGCTGCATGTGCCACTTCCGTAGCTCAAACTGAAGTGCTCCAAGAGAATAAGATTAAGTTTATAGTCCAAATATTATTGTGAGATAATAATATTTGACTTTTCTATTTTTGACAGCCAGTCTAAAAATAGACTTGATCACTCACACTGTGATCACTCACACTTTCATCAAAAATAGAAGTCCATCTATTTTCCCAACTTGATCAATCATCCATAAACATAGACATGATCCATATGTCTAAAAATAGACATAGTCTAAAAATAGACTTGCGCCAAAAATAGCCTGCGGGCCCACTTAGTGAAGGCGACTCTTTTCACTAAGCTCCATCATCTTGTTGCAATCTCAACAGGATGTTCGAAAGACTCCTGGATGTGCTGTGGGATGTTAGAGCTCCAAGATCGATGTGAAGAATGATCTCTGAAGCATCGAATAAATAAGTTTGAGGCTCATGACGTGAATGCCACAAATCTAGGAAAAAGTGACACTTGGAGGAAAGTTTATAAAACGATCTTTGCATGTAACCTCTAGTTGCTAAAAATAGATCCCTAAAATCTAGGGGTTCTTTTTGCATGTTTCTTTTTGCTATTTCAGGAAAAAGAAGCCCATGCATACAAGTCAAGTTTTCTTGGTCCCGGGTGGAACCAGTAAACCTGAAGGCACATGCAACATCCTGCTTAACTGAGAGGTATTTTTGTGCAATTTGTGGGAGGAGCTAGGCTAGCTGTCCAGAGAGATTGCACAATTTCTGGGAGGAGCAGCTGACTGCTACCCAGAATTGCACAATTTATAGGTTGAGCTAATGTGATGGGCCAAATTGCGCAATTTTCCTGAGGAAGGTTGTTTGATTGAATTACGCAATTTTTGGGCCCAGCATGTTGCCCAATAGATTTGCACAATTTCTGGGCCTAGCAGGCTACCCAGTAAATTTGTGCAATTTCTGGAGGGAAGGCTAGTTCCCCTCCAGAATTGTGCAATTTTCTTAGGGAGCTTCTCAGCCAACAGCTGGCCCAAGTCCGGAGTAGCAGCCTATGAGGGGAGTGAAGCAAGCTATCATGCACAGGATGTCAAGTTGCTAAAAACCAATGAAGCTTATGTACTTGACAATGCAAGATAGGCTGCTAAGGATGGTTGGTAGGGAGGCTCCAAAATGAAGCTAAGGAAAAATTTTGGAGGGTGGTCTTAGCTGCTACAACAAGTATTAAACAACTTGGGTGGAAACCGATATGGTTGGTGTTATTGATGTCTGACCTTAGAGGTGGAATCATTGTAATTGAGGGTTGAGGTGGTTTGGACTCTGGAAGCCATGGTTTGGTTTTGTCTTGGTTTATTCTATGAGATCCCATATTCATGCTTAGAATATGATGAGGGTATAATTGGAAAAAAGAGAGATTTGGTTCAACTTAATCTATGGTCGGGTGTTACGTGGAAGTCCTTGACTTGGTTAGCATTTTTATATGTTAATATGATACTTTTTCCTATTGTGATCTATGAGCATTTGTAGTATTATATTGGTGATATTATCACTGAGTTTCCATGGTTTCTATGCTGGTTATTTTCTAGTTATATGTTGGTTATATGACGTGTACCATCTATGGCTCTTATCATGAATCATTTATTTATTGATTGATTGATGAATGTATGGACTAATAAGTGTTGTTGCAGCTATGTGGAGAGGGAATAAAGCCTTCTTGGTCATTCTCAGATGAATCTCAAACTATTATGATCAAATATGCATTCATGACCTGTAACTTCTATGTTTTCCATGTGTTTGACAAAATGTCTAGTGTGTTCTAGGCAGTCTAGGTCAAGTTCTTGATTCAAGTTTGAATTTTTAGCTTTTTCCTCATGTCAATAATGATTATGGAAAGTCTCAGACAATTTTGGGTAGTGGTATGGAGGTTTTCTTGGAATTGTGGCTCAGATCTTGGGACCACACCCTCTGAATTGGATATTTTTGGCTATAACCACATGTAAGTAGTATTATGCATGCGGATGGAGCCCTATAACCATACCCTTGCCTTATTGTGCATGCGGTTGAGACTTAAGATGTGAGAAAAGCAACCATAGCTCAAGATTTTGTCACCTCGGGTGGTCCTTTGGTCCTTGACTGTCCTGTAATCGTGAGTGATGTTTGTGAGAAGCCGGTTGTCGACCCCACTTTCATAACTAAAGCTTGGAGGTTGGGTCATGTCATAGTAACTCTTCGTCTCTATGTTTACCATCGCATGCTTGTGAATTGGGTAAATGTGGTAGGAGGTGGTTACATATGATAACTACTGCTTTCCTAACCACTGTAAGGTATCATTATCCTGCACTTGAATTTCTTTATAGATCGATGTAGGAACATTTATCACATGCTCCAATGTTCCTTTTGCAACTTCCTTCTGTATGGGTTCTTTTAGAGGCTTCTTTCTCAGTTTGTGACAAATCTCTGATGAAGCTTCCAACACTTAGCATCCTGGTGCCCAATTATGTGGAATTGAGTGAAATTTTTCCTTTTTCCGCTCTTCCTCTTCTAATGAGGATTGCCCCTTTGTATTTTTCACATGACCTATATGTACATAGCATGTACTTTATAACATCTTGTAGCACTATGTTTGTCTAGCCCACAAAACGTACAAGGATTCTTATGGCATAAATTTTACCTTGAATTTATGGTTTGATTAATATAAAGGAACACTAGAATACATGTATGGATAAATCCTTGTTGTATTTCTGATAAGAAGATTTGGACTTTGATCCTCCCCTGGATTTCTTGTTGGGTGTGTCGCTCCCATAAAGTGATGTGCAATCTTCTTTCTTATATGGTATTGGAAATGGGTTGGATTCTTTGTTGGGAGAATCACTTGCTTCTATTTCCTTTGAACATTCTCCTTCAATATACCTTAGTCCTACAAATTGAATCATTCTTTTAACCTCCAATAGTTGATTAATTCCTTGGCCATTAATACGAAGTCCTCCTCCTTTATACCCCATCTTGATTAGGAGTTTCATGCCAATCCTTGAAGTAGTTTTCTCAAAGCTTCCAATAGAAATAACATCATGAAAAGAAGGAATTTTGTTTACCTCCAATATTGTTTGTGACACTTTCTCATATCATTTAGCCAATGCCTCCTTTTTAGTGGAGCATTTTCACATTTGTTCCTCCACAACCTGTTCTAACATGAGCCTCAATTTTTTCTTCTCCTCCTCTGCAACTTATAGAATCCTTCTAAGCTCCGCATTCTATACTTAAATGCATTGGTTAATCTCTTCCAAATCTTGAAGTCTTGCTTGCTTCAAACCTTTTCCCTTGATGACATTCACAATCCCTAGAAAAATGGTCAAACCGCTCTAATACCACTGATCCAAAAAAAATTGTGAGTACTTACTTAAACAAAAAATTTCATTCAGGACCTTTTATTGACACTTAATTGCACGTGAACATGAGAAACACATTATTTAGATAATGCTTCACCAATACATCAACATATTTAGAGAAGAAAATAACAAATAAACAAGCATAACAAAAGGCTTGATAACTGAGTTCACCCCTGGGGAAGGGGCCTACATATCCAAATTTCAACTATGAATCACTTTTATTAATTCTGAGGCATTCTTCTTCTTACAAAATGGGTTGAAATCTTCTCACAATATGTGGATCATGCTCCATAAGGGGCTACCTTCTCCTATACAAAGGACTTGAGGCACTCACATAAGTGGAATTTCTTCAGCACCAGAAGGGCTACATTTCCTCTCAACACAAGTTCCAAGCTTCAAGTTCTTACCAAGCTCCTGCAAAATCTCTCTTAAAATTTCACCTAAGGAAATTTTCAATAGTTTTTTCTAGTCAAAGAGACATAGCTCCCTAGATCCACAATAATAGGATATCATGACTTTTGAGGAAAAAAAGATCCAAGAAAATAGGATCTCATAACAATTCAATTCCCAAACTTAGACAAAATCTCAAACCACCCATGAGACTCTCAACCTCTCATTGGGAATAGAAAAAATAGTTATGAGATGTTTTCTCACACAAAACTGATTTTCCTTTTTACAAATTTAAATGAATAATACATGAGATTTTCAAGCTCACTTCCAACATTAATCATTTCCCCCATTTTGATGACTAATACATGAGTTTATCATACCCACTTAAATCATTAATAATTATTACAAATTTTGATGGATAATAGATGAGCTTTTCCACCCCATTTGAAGCATTAATCATCTATATCCCATGGTGTGCAATATAAGAATTTATCATGTGGAGATCCCCTTGGATCACAACTGAACCAAGGGGAGAGGAAAAATCCCAAAGAAATAGGACCCCTAGTCTCAATAGATACAAAGCCATCACAGTCCATAACAAAGATTCTATCACAAAACTCAGATCACACCAGTAGCAACCACAAGCCAAGAAAATATGTACACAAAACCAGGGGATAGATATTGCCTCGTGATAATAGTGAGGAATAACCAAACTTGAATAAATCAAAGATCCATAGGTTGATTTTTTCTTTATAGATCTCCTCCATCCATCTAAAGGATGAACACAAGTACTAAATGCAGTCTTATAAGTAGCAACCAGGCCATCACCATCGCCTCCAATAAGATAACCACTACCTATTTCCACCCAGAGAAATAGGTAATTGAATCCAATGTATAACACAAATGTAGCATATATTTTGGCATGCCAGTTCAATTCCAGAAACTCCCAACACACCTCCCATTTCTTTAGCTGCTCGACATTGCTTCTCAATATAGAAAAACTCTGAAGTGGGTATGAAAATCCCACCTGCATCATCGGAATTATACTCTCAGAGCATGAAATCCTGCCTCATTGTAGTAGAACACTCTAGAACGAAATGAGCCATGAATCCAAGGAAATTAACCATCGAATGCTTTGTGCATGGAAGGGGCAAGCCAAGCCACCCCACTCTTAATTACATTGAGAGTCGGTGGGGTGGTGGGTGCCTCCCATGATCTCATTTGTCAGATGTGCATCCACCCGCATTGAGGAGTAATAATAATAATAATTTAAAATAAAGTTATAATTTAGTTAATTTTTATGATTTTTTTTAATCTAGGAAATGTGAGATGTATCGTGCGGTAAATGTTTTGCTGCTTATCATGGACTGCATTCATATGCATTTGTAAAAATAATGGTAATATGAGATCAAGATGATTGGTGCAACCATATAAATGAAATGGATGATAAACATTCGTAGGCATCCATCCATGATAAACATCAAAAGACTCACCTCATCATACATCTCACATTGCCAAGATTTAAAAAAACCATTAATACTAACTGCATTATAATTTTATGTTAAATTATTATTATTATTAACTATAAATTTTTTTAATATATGAGTTAAACATATATATTGCATATAAAGACAGGTAAAAATATTTGTAACCATGGATATTCATCCCCTTTACCATGGAGATTTTGAACCTGTAAATAGGCTTTGTTACAATATCATGGACCAATACCATGGCTTATCAATACCACATTGCCAAAAAACTATAACTCATTTCATAGTCAAAACATTTTGTTTATATGTCTTCTTGTGGGAGGCTTGAAAGCTTGGCACAATGGGATGTTGTCCCCTCCACTAGGTTTCAAATCCCATGGGGGGACATCTATGACTTGTTAGTAACAAATTGTTGGTCTATCTAGCTTATAGGTTGGAGTCTTTGCTCTTGCTAAGTCATAAATTCCTGGTATATCTGGCTTGTGGGTTAGAGTCCTTGCTCTTGCTTGAACTATTAACCTTATCTTAATATTTTAAAAAATATAATTTCTAACTAATTAAAAATAAATTTAAATCTTTCTCCACAATCATACATATAACATTAATTTAATTCAAATATATACTAGTGAAACCATAAAAATTAAATGGTTGGTAAATATTTATAGACATCAATTTATGATGGGCATTAAAAAATTACCCCATGAAACATCTCACATTCCCAAAATTTTAAAAATCATAAAATTAACCAAGTTGTAACTTTCTTATTATTATTATTTTCCAAAGGGAAAAAACTCGTAATTTTATTCAAGTTTAAAAAGGAACAAAATTATATTTTGTAGATGCTAATTTCATTTAGAAAGAGCAACCTCTCAGCTTATGTTCATAAGAAATAATTGAAAAAATAACAGAAACTTGTGAAGTGTGGTAGTAATCACTTAACTTTTTTTTTTGCCTTACTTTTTTTGAACCTTCTACCACCCCCTTGTGTCAGAGTCGATTGGAAACATTACCAAATCACTTCCAATTATCTTCAATGGGAGTTCTTTGTCTGAATCTCAACTTTGTGAAACATGAACTCTCTTTGTTCCCATCGTTTGATTCTCTTTGTGAGCCACATTTTTATATAATTATGGTTCATGGTTCTCTTTTGATTCTATACCATTCTGCTTGTGGGTTGCATTTCCATTATGGATCAGAGCATCCACTTCTTCTTGGTTTGGAAGGTTCTCCATGATTTCTTCTTGTTCTTCCTCAGTGAAGTGGGGATCAAAAGGCTACCATCCTTTTGTGTTGCTAACCTACCCCTTTTTCTTTTCTGGATTATTTTTTTCCTATGAGCATGTGTTCTACAGGTGTCCTACTTGGTAATATGAACTACATCTAAATGTCGTATTTTCATAATCAAGAAGTTGGTTCCACTAGAATTTTTTATGTTTCAGCTGAATGTGATAAGGTAGACCTTTACTTAGGTCTATTTCTACATAGATTCCAGTGAAGATAAATAATCCTTTTTCTGTTCTTTTGAGGTCCATGTTTTTGAATGACCCTAGGGTGTTCCCAATTTCCTCACCTTTTGAGCAAAGGTATATGTCACAATTTTTCGTCTAGATTTTGAAAACCCATTGATGTAGAGCATCATATCTGGGAAAAAAAACATTGAATCTACAAATCACTACCTTGGTTTAAAGATAGAAAAATTTTCATTTACCTTTGCTAGATTTACCTCCTTTTCCCCATGCTGCATCCTTGTAGGAAACAAAGCCTCCTAAGTTTCTGGCTCCTGAAGCACCCCCCCACAACCTTAAATTCAAGCGAATGGTGGAATTTCTTAAGATGTTGTAACATTGTAGCTGAAAATGATCCTATAGTCGCTTCCCTTCATGAAGGAGACATTTTGTGTCTATAAGATATCCTAACTATTTTTTTATTTGCTAATTGGGATTCATCAGATAATCTAAACCTAAAACCATAAAAAGGAAGGGTTTCCCATTAATTTCCTTAATAAATATCTGAAATTCCCCCCCTAATTCAAACCTTTGAACCCTTCACCAAATCTAGATCAATTAGGGTATAGGGTTTTATCTTTTAGATATTCTACATTATGTGAGCTGCTCATATTGTGTGAGCCAAGATTTGGGCTTATGGCGCAATAAAAGCTTAGCAATGGTCCAAAATTGGCCTCATATGTCGTAGCAAAAAAAAGTTGGCCAAAATACCAGATCTCAAAACAAAAAGTGAGCCCTCGCTATCATGAGCATCATTGACCCTAGAAAGAAATGGAATGGCATTGTCGGAGTACAAATTCATGCCACTACATACAAGATATTGGACTTGCTAGGTTGAGTGATAAGGGTTAGACATCATGACAGTACAAAAAGTAAGAGACCTCTGCTACCCTAATCTTAGGATCACTTCAATTGAAGGGAATTCTTGTCTAACCTATGTTGAAACCACAACACTATCTCATTCAATAATTTCAAAACTCTCAAGGTTATCCTATACACTATCTAGACCAAAGGCCTCATTATCTACCCTATCCAGGCCTATGGCCTCGACTGTAACGCATCCCCTCCTAATCCTACCCCAAAAATAGGTTAGAAGGAGGTAGACACTGTGTTGATATAGATTCAAGGTAGCGTTATGGAAATGGTGTCCAAATTTTTCGATCTTTTTGAACTCCATCAAACCTCAAATGGATGACATCATTGCATTCATCTTGTTTAGGTGATTTTGGTGATATAAATTTTGTCCCAATTCAACCTCCAAATCAAAATTTATGACCATTTAAAGTTTTTAGTTCCATGTCATGCACCACATGGTGGCACCCACATGTCTATCCTAATAAACCTTCTCACTGCCAATTGGCAACGAGGTACTAGCTGCCGACTCATTCATGGAGGAGGTCACCACATATAAGTATTTTCTTATATAAATAAGATGTCAACCAAATCATACTCCCTTCCTTATTAAATCACACCAACAAAATCTCTCCACATGTCCTCTCTTAATAGGTCGCAGTAGTAGAAAATTAGTTCCACTCCTTCCACGACACCTTGGCTGTGTTCCTCTCGAAAGATACCACTCCGGAGAAAAATCTATTTCACTAATATCTTAACTTCAATATATGATATTTTGAGGTCCACGTCACCTTGGAGCTAACCTATTTGAAAGAAACTCCATTCTTGGTGGAAACTGTTCTCGGGGAAAACCCCCTCTCAGCAAGAACCTTCTCAGAACAAAGTCTGACTCAGGGACAAACTTTCTCAGAAATAACTCCTTCTCTATGAGAACTATTCTTGGAGGAAACTATGACCTTAAGGCTAGTATTTCTCGGTGAGAACTTCTTCTCAGAGGAAACTTCGACCTCAGGGACAACCTTTCTTGGTGATATCCTATCTTAGAGAAAACTCACACCTAGGCCCACTCCATTTGTAACAGCCTTGGTCAAAATTCCATGTAATAAAGTTAATAAAGGAAAAATAATAACCAAGGTCATGGGACACGTATTCCAAGATGAGTTTTGGGAAAAACATCCTAGTGTGGGTGTTCATTTGGTTTATTATGGCTAAGGTATTTGGCAAAGGCTTTGGAAAGGCATGAGGCATCAATTGGCATTTTATTTATGAAAATAATAGAAATTAGGAGAAAAGGAGGTCAAAGGTCATATTTTCCATGTGAGGAAAATGAAGGAAAATAATGGAAAATTGAAGAAAATAGAGGCCTCATTAATAAGAAGGCTTCTGAGGATCAGTTGGCACCTTTTTGTCAGTTTAGATTTGGAGCTCTCTCTCTCTACTCTCTCTCTCATACTCTTGGACACTTAGTGCATTCTTGGAGCACTCTTGAATTAGATCAAGGAAAGAAAAGGAAGGAAAAAGAAGGAAAAGGGAAGCAAAGATCAAGCAACTACAATCAGAAAACTTGCAGGTATTGATTTGCATGTGTGATTTCCTTGCTAGATGTGGCATGCATGGTACATCCATGTGTGTTCTTGGTTCTCTTATTGTCATTGTCATGGGTTTTTCCAGATGTGATAGTGTTCTTCAACCTTGCCTTACCATTTCTGGATAGCCTTGGTGTGGTGGGTTCTCTTATATTTGGTTGAGGTATATTTTTGGATGGATTCGAAGCTGAGTGGGGTGGTCTCAAGATTATTCACAAGGCCTAAGAATCCTAGGATGGGATACACAATAAAGCTTGGATATGAAAACCTTGATTGAGCCTAGGAATCCATTGACCTGTAATGGCGGGATACACAATAAAGCTCAGTGGTGAATACCCTTGATTGGGAATATGAACCCCTTGACCAGTAATGGCAGGATACATGGTAAAGCCAAGAGGTTGAGACGGGAAAATTCCTCATAGTTTAGGTGGAGAGTTTTGGAGGCATCCATGATTGTTTAGGGCCTAGTGATCCAGTGGGGATTGCGGTAAATCCTAGTTATATTTATTAGGGTTGAGGTTATTTGACCTCGGGAAGCCTTGGTTGGTTTTGTTGTAAGTACCACATTCATTCTTGGAATATCACACGGGGGTGATTGGCTGAAAGAAAGATTTGGTTCAATCCAATGTATGGTTGGGTGGTTCATGGAAGTCCCAGACTTGGTTGGCTTATCCATTCATTAATAATAGCTCTTTCTCCTTGGTATTTCATGTCTAAATATACTAGTTCGTATGTGATTCTTATGGTTGTTATATCCTTGTTATTTTTATTGGTTATATCTGGTTATGAGTATGTTTTATGACAAAATCGATGTATGGCTCTCATCATGTTTTTATTTGCAAATGAATGTACAATGAATATATGACCTAATAGATGATAATGTAGCTATTATGATAGAGCAACAAAGCTTCTTTACAAATATCAGATAAGTATGAGACCACTATGCTTAGATATGTTGTTATGACCTGTAGATTACATATTTGTGACATGTTTGACGAAATGCTTGTCATGGCTAGTAGGGGTCAAATCAAGTATTTGTACCAATTATTTCATTAGTAACCTTATTCCATTGTTATTTATAATTTTTAAAAGTTTCATGAAGTTTCATGAAGTGGCCTGAGTCGTGGACCTGAAAAAGTGGCATAGAATCTGGGGTCGTTAGTTCAAAACTAGCTGAAAAGGTCGATAGTCGCTAGAATGCCTTGCTGTGGGAGAAACTGGAAGGCCTCATTCACATGCATGGTTTGTCATGGGAGTGGCTAGGGGTACAAATAAGTGAAATTCCAAGTTGTCTAAACGGTTGGTCACCTGGAAGGGTTAGTTGGCTCCAGAAGGTTTTGTAGCATGTGTGGAAGGTCAGATTAATTTGGTTTTTTCGGTTCCACTTCCTCAATTATACATGGGGAGTTGAACCACATCATACTATCCTCTCATCACATGTTTACCCCAGTGGACCTATTAACTTGGATAAATGTGGGTGGAGGGTGTTACAAAGTGGTAACAGGGCACGGTTCACCCCTTGGACTGGATGGGTGATGTGTGTTGGACATGCATACATATTTGTTGCATGTGTGTTCTTCATGCTTATGGTCCATGTGATTTTTACATGCGCATGGGGTTAGTCATGGTTGCATTAGTGTCGCCATGTGAAATTTGATGACGTTTTTGTTTGATGTGTTTTTCATGAGTGTATGGCGGTCATGCATGTCAGGGCTTATATGTTGTTAGGTGTACATTAACACAGTTATAGTTGTCGTGCATGAGATCATGGTGTGTTGTTGGTGTGGTCATGCATGGTAAGTAATTGATGGTTGAAATGATATTTATGTATTGATATGATTATGATTATACATATATTGTGCTAATATGGTTGATCTTGCAGAGAAGATATCCTCCCCTAAACTATAATGAGGTATGTTGATTATATTATGTTTTGGTTTAAGATGACATCATATACTTGTAGGAATAATATCAAAGATGACTAGCAAGATGGTAGACTGCAATTCATGTTACTCTCCCTATGGATCAGATGAGCAACATGGGTGTTGGGCACTCTTTTGACTTAGTAGACACATTGAGAAGCTTGAAGGAAGAAATAAGAAGCTGTAAGGCATATAATGATAGGATCAATTAGGAACAAGAGGAACAAGCAGAAACCAATACAGTAATCCTTTAGAGTTTTTTAGAATTGTAGAGAGAGGGAACACTTTGGATCAACCATGCATAGGAGGAAAGGACTAATGGGGCATATGGTAGTATACCTCATGGTGGGCATAGGTCAGATAGGGATGACACAATCCAAGATGGTAGGCTCTTGGATACTCCAGATAAGAGAGATGATGGAAACAAGCTCTATTCTAGTTCTGGTTTTGACAGACACTATGATCGTCATCGTTATCATCCTTAGAGAAGAAGTGACAGGGGATATTTTCCAGACGAGTTCAAGAAATCAAAGCCCCATACCTTTGATGGATATTTGAAGAAGTCGAAGGATGAAGAGCCATGGTTACTTGGGATGAAGATATTATTTGAGTTGCACGAATACATAGAGAATATGAAGGCCAAAATAGTTATCTTTAGCCTCAAAGGGAAAGCAAACAACTGGTGGGAAGATGTGAAACGGGTTAGAGACATCAGGACAAAAGACTTGAGTTGGCATAAATTCAAGAGAATTTTCAAGAAGAAATAATTTTCAGAAAGGTACTACGATAACAAATCCAAGGAATTATATTATCTAAAGCTGGGATCGATGACAGATGAGGAGTACATAACTAATTTCCTAGAGTTATTGAGGTATGTACCGTATATTAAGGATGAGAAGGCCAAAGTTCATTGATTTAACAATGGATTTCAATTACCATTTAGAGATCAGATTGAGTATTTGAGCCTTGGTTGCTTGAGGAAGTTATTGGGAAATTGAAGCATTTGTATGAGTAGTCAAAGAGTAAGAGAGAAACTCAGCAACACTGGAAAGGGATAGAAAAAGATAAATTTGAATGGCATCTAAAAAGGACAAGGTGCCAGGATGCAAGCGAGGAATAAAATGTTGCACCTAATAAGAATTTCAACGTAGTTATATAGGGACATGGGTCACATCTTGGAGGGAAGAAGAATAGAGGTGATAGTATGGGACCGTTGCAGTGTTGGATATATGGTAAGGAGATCTCAAGAGAGATTGTCTATAGTATCAAGGTGGTAGGACTTAGATCTACAGTGCAGAGGAGGTGCAGACTATTGGGGATGTTGGGTAGAGTATTCCTCGTATCTATGCAACATTGGATACAAGTAGGCGGATCACTAGACAACTATTATCAAGATGGACAAAGTGCATGCAGAATCCTAGTTAGTACAATTGGCTATAGTTAGAAAGAAGAAAGTGTATCACTGGGTAGGAGCTTGTGCATTCAAGTTGAATGGTATGCCTACCAAAGCACATTTGAATTTATTTTTGTTGGGATCATATAGTATGATTTTGGGTATGGACTAGTTGTATCCTCATAGCACCAAAGTGGATTGTTATTACAAGATCATTGAGTGCTTGGATGGAAATGGAGAATAAAGGATCTTGTAGGGCAAGAAGAAGGAAATATCGACAAGAATGGTGCCAACTATGATGGCAAAGCACAGTCATAGAAAAGGCTATGTGTTATTTGTAGTGCATATTTCTAGTGATAGAAGTAAGGGTGTTGAGGACGCGGAGGTATTGAGCAGGTACTCGATCTTGCAGAAATTTCAGGATGTATTTCCCAATGAGATTTCAGAGTTGTTGCCTCACAGAGAAGTGGAATTTTCCATTGAGTTGGTACTAGGGGTATCACCAACATCATAGACACCTTACAGGCTGAGCACTCCAGAGTTAGTATAGCTAAAGTTACAGTGGAAAGAAATGCTTGAAAAGGGATACATTAGGCCAAGTGTATCACCTTGGGGTGCACTGATGTTGTTTTTAAAGAAGAAGGACGATACTCTCAGGCTATGCATTGATTACAGGAAGTTGAACAAGGTGACCATTAAGAATAGGTATCCGTTGTCAAGGATTAATGACTTGTTTGATTAGTTGAAGGAAGCAACAATGTTCTCGAAGATTGATCTGAGATTAGGATACCATCAGATACACATTAAAGAAGAGGACATATACAAGACAACTTTCAGGGCTAGGTATGGGAATTATGAGTTTGTTGTCTTTCCATTTGGTTTGAATAATTCTCCAACTACTTTTATGTTCTTTATGAATAATGTATTGAATTTATTTGGACAAGTTTGTTATTGTATTCATTAATGACATCTTGATATATTCTAAGAATGAGGAAGAGCATTCCAAACACTTAGCAATTGCTTTGGGATTGCTGAGACAGAATTAGTTGTATGCTAAGCTTAGAAAATGCAGTTTCTTTCAGACAAAGATACTTTACATCAGATATGTTATTTCCATGGAAGGTATAGTAGTGGATTAAGAAAATATAAGGGTTATCATGGAATGGGAAGCTCCTAGAAATGTGGATGAGGTGAGATCATTTATGGGGCTAGCAGGTTATTATAAGAGGTTCATCAAGAAATTCTCTCACATTACAATCCTATTACATCACTACAGAGGCAAGATAAGAAATTTGAATGGACAGAGGAATGTACAATCAATTTTTTGCAATTGAAGTAGTTGTTGACAAATGCTCCAGTGTTAAATATTGCAGATTCAAAAAAAGAGTTTGTGGTGCATACAGATGTCTACAAGAGAGGACTTGGTGGAGTCTTAATGAAGGAAGGACAGGTAGTGTGCTATGAGTCATGAAATTGAATGAGCATGAGAATAATTATTTTACACATGATCTTGACTTGGCAATGATAATCCATGCATTGAAGATGTGGAGGCACTATCTTCTTGGAAGGAGGTTTGTATTGATGAGTGATCATAGTGGATTGAGATATTTGTTTGACAAATAGAATCTGAATTCCAAGCAAGTTAGATGGTTGGTCACAATTAGTGAGTTTGACTTTGAGATTAGGTACATCAAGGGGAAAGAGAATAGGGTTGCAGAGGCTCCTAGCGGGAGGATACAAGTGAATCATATATCAGCTATGAGTTCTTATGGGACAAACTTGCAGGATCAGATTTTACAGACAGGACAATAGGATGGTAGGTACATGGAGCTTATGCATAAATTATAACAAGATATAGGTGGTCAGGATGTGTACTATCGTGTTACAACAAATGGTTTGATCAAATTTAGGGATAGGATATATGTGACAAACAAAAATGAGCTAGAGAATACTATCTTGCGAGAATTTCATGCAAAAATGTATTCTGGGCACCCAGGATACCAGAAGACATTGATAGTAGTGAAGAAGTTTTATCACTGGCTAAATCTAAAGAAGGACAAGGCAAATTTTTGGGCTAGATGTTTGGATTGTAAGCAGGTGAAAGCAGAATGTAAACATCCAGGTGGATTACAACATCTAATTCTAATCCCAGAGCAGAAGTGGGAGGTCATTTCCATGGACTTCATCACAGGCTTCCCAAGGACATCTAGACAACATGATCCTATCATGGTTGTGGTGGAAAGGTTGACAAAGGTAGTGCAGTTCATTCCAATGAAATCTATGTATTCAACTAATGATGTAGCATAAGTATTCATTAGAGATATAGTGAGGTTGCATGGTGTTCTAAGGAAGATTGTGTCAGATAGGGATTCTAAGTTCACTTCCAAGTTTTGGAAGCACTTAGTTGTTTTTAGGTTTGGGGACAAAGTTGGCCTTTAGCACAACTTATCATCCATAGACAGATTGATATAGAGAGAGGGTCAATAGGATATTGGAGGACATGTTGAGGATGTATGTGCTGCATCAATAGAGGAGATGGGAGGAGTACCTTCCATTGGTTGAGTTTGCTTATAAAAATGGGTATCATGAGTCACTGAGGAAGAGTCCGTTTGAGGTACTCTATTGGCAGAGTTCTAATACTCCCATCAGTAGGAGTGATCTAGTGAACAGGGTGTTGATAGAACCAAATATGTTGGTAGAGATGGAATAGGAAATGTAGGAAATTAAGAAGAATCTAAAGGTAACACAGGATAGACAGAAAATTTATGCAGATCATGAAAGGTTATTTAAGGAGTTTTAGGTTGGGGAACAGGTGTACTTGCACATCAAGCCGAAGAAGAGCTCCTTGAGGATTAGATCATGTGCCACGCTGGAACCTCGGTTTTGTGGACCTTTCAAGATTCTTGAAAGGATTGGACCAGTAGCTTATCGACTTGTACTTCCTACTACAATGAAATTCCATGATTTTTTCCATGTGCCCTTGCTTAAGAAGTATGTTAAATATTTTGATCATGTGATTGACTGTTATATATTGCAGGTGGATCTAGATGGATAATTCTAGCCAGAACCTTAGTGTATATTGTAGAAAAAGATGCTCATGCTCCAGAAATGAGAAATCCAATAGGTTAAAGTGCAATGGAAGCACTTTGGGCTCGATGAAGCTACATGGGAGATGGTGGATCATATGTAGGATATGTATCCTTCTCCATGTGCTGGTTGAGTGAATGTTTTGGTATATGTACATATGTATATGGATGTAAATATTGCCATGAGATGTGTTATAAAGCTCCAATAAGTGGTATGGGTGTCATGTTGTTATGTTTGTTGTGTTGTTATGTGTCATGTTGTTTTTCTTCTCAGTAGGTTGATCATTGTAAATACTACACCGAGCTAGGTTATAAAGCTCCATGGGCACTATGTTTTGCTCCTCAACAGTCTTGTTGGTTGTAGGTGTCATTGAACACTGAGGACGGTGTTGCCCCAAGGGGGAGGGTTCTATAACAACCTTGGTAAAAATTCCATGTAATAAAGTTATTAAAGGAAAAATAATAACCAAGGTCATGGGAAACATATTCCAAGCTAAGTGCTAGGAAAAACATCCTAGTGTGGGTGTTCATTTGGTTTATTAGGGCTAAGAAAATTAGCAAAGGTAATGCCAAAGGCTTTGGAAAGGCGGAGGCATGAATTGGAATTTTATTTATGAAAATAATGGAAATTAGGAGAAAAGAAAGGTGAAAGGTCACAGTTTTCATGTGAGGAGGAAAATGAAGGAAAATAATGGAAAATTGAAGAAAATAGAGGCCTCATTAGTAAAAAGGATTATGAGGATCAGTTGGTACCTTTTTATTAGTTTAGTTTTGGAGTTATCTCTCTCATACTCTTGGACACTTAGAGAATTCTTGGAGCAATCTAGCATTGGATCAAGGAAAGAAAAGGAAGGACAAAGAAGGCAGAGGGAAGCAATGATCACGAAACTACAACAGGATAAATTTCAGGTATCGATTTTCATTTGTGATTTGCTTGCTAGATGTGGCATGCATGGTATATGCATGTGTATTATTGGTTCTCTTGTGATAGTGTTATTCAACCTTCCCTTTCCATTTCTAGATAGCCATGTTGTGGTGGGTTCTCTTGTATTTGGTTGAGCTGGATTGTTGGATGGATTCGAAGCTGAGTGGGGTGGTCTCAGGATTATTCACAAGGCCTAGGAATCCTAGGATGAGATACACAGTAAAGTATAGATGTGAAAACATCAATTGAGCCTAGGAATCCCTCGACTAGTAATGGTGGGATACACAGTAAAGCTCAGTGGTGAATACCCTTGATTGGGCATAGGAATCCCTTGAGGGATACATGGTAAATCCTAGAGGGTAGTGACCTCATAGGCCTAGGAATCCCTTGAACGGTAATAACAGGTTACACAGTAAAACCGAGAGGCCGAGATGAGTAAATTCCTCACGGTTTAGGTGGAGAGATATCGAGGAATCCATTATTGTCTAGGGCCTAGTGATCCAATGGGGATTGTGGTAAAGCCTGGTTCTATTGATGAGGGTTGAGGTGGTTTGACCTCGAGAAGCCCCGGTTGGTTTTTTTGTAAGTCCCAAATTCATGCTTGGAATATGGGACAAGGGTGATTGGCTGAAAGAAATATTTGGTTCAACCTAATCTATGGTTGGGTGGTTCATGGAAGTCCCAGAGCTAGTTAGATTATGCATTCATTAATAAGAGCTCTTTCTCCTTGGTATTTCATGTGTGAATATATTGGTTCATATGTAATTCTTATGGCTGTTATATCCTTGTTATTTCTGTTGGTTATGTGCTAGTTATGATTCTGTTTTATGGCAAATATGATGTATGGATCTCATCATGTTTTGATTTGTAAATGAATGTACAATGAATATATGACCTAATAGATTGTAATGCAACTATTGTGATAGAGAAACAATGTTTCTTTACGAATATCAGATAAGTATGAGACCCCTATGCTCAGATTTGTTGTTATGACCTGTAGATTACATATTTGTGACATGTTTGATGAAATTCCTGTCATGGCTAATAGGGGTCAGATGAAGCACTTGTAGCAATGATTCCATTAGTTTCCTTATTCCATCTTTATTTATCATTTCTGAAAGTTTCATGAAGTTCTGGGAAGTGGCCTGAGTCCTGACCCTCAAAAAGTGGCACAGAATCCAAGGTCGCTGGATGAGAAGTAGATGAAAGTGTCCACAATCGCTGGCATGCCATGCTGTGGGAGTGATTGGAAGGCTTCAGTCACATGCATGGCTTGTCATGGGAGTGTCAAGGGGTACAGATAAGTGAAATGTCAAGTTGTCTTAGTGGTTGGTTGGAAGGGTTGGTTAGCTCCTGAAGGTTTTGCATCATGTGTGGAAAGTCATACTGGTTTGGTTTGATCAGTTCCACTTCCTTAACTATACATGGGAATTTGAATCACATCATAGTAGCCTCTCGTCACATGTTTAACCCAACTGACTGTTGGAAATAATACTGAGAGGGGGGGTGAATCAGTATCATCAGGTCAATTACTTTTCATTTCACAAACAGATTTGTATACGCTACTTCAGCTAGTAAATACCACGTATGCACGCAACTTCGGTTAAGGAAACAAGTGTATATGAGCAGAATTATAATTTAAATTATTCTTCAGATGTTGATCATTAATCTGTGCATCAAACCATATGAACAGTAACCAGGAACAGTAAAACAGAACAGGAAATCACACATAAGAACACAAGATATAAGGTGGAAACCCAATGTGGGTGAAAACCACCTGCTGCAATTTGTCTCTATCTTCTTTCAATTAGAAACTTCTTTTTACAATGTTTCTGTACTGGTGTAGTCTTATACCAGTACGCAGGCTACTACCTACAGAAGGCTACAACCTTCTCTCGTTCTCCAGCTTCTCCTGGAAGGGAGCTACAACCCCCTTAGCTCTTGTACTAGATGAGGTACTAGTATGTAGGTGCTGACCTACAGAAGGCTACAACCTTCTCTTTTCTTCCAGGGACCACATTTCATAAATTTTCAGACTGGATCCATGTATATTAATCAAACATCAAGTATATCTGCATTAACCAACCTCCTTTGTACAAACAAATACTGAATCAACCAATAACTTCTCAGAATGCTGTAACCAGAAAATAGTACCAGTAACCAAACACCAATCCTGAACCCAGAATACTGCAGCAATAAACAGAAGCAGCTAAAACATATTTCATGAGATATACGCTACTTCAATATATGGAACCTGCGTGCATACGCTTCTGTATCAAGGCCATCCAGTGTATACGCTGTTCTATGTTAGAGAACTAGCGTGTATACGTGCCTCTGCTGTGCTGAACCTGCGTACAGATTTCTCTTCAAACCGCCTTAAGATATTGACCCATCAATATAACTTATCCTTCTCCTTGTGCTCAGGTTCCTCCTTGATTCAGATCTAGTTATGCACCATAACCCAATGACAGTATTCTCGATCTTTCTCTTCATAAGATATTCAATGCTTCAGTTGATTCCTTGCCAAATGATCTCCTTCCCTTTTATAGACTTAGGCCTTACTCACACCATGGTCCAAAACCATAGAGATCCAATACTAGGGACTCAATACCTGGGTTCAACACTTTGGATGCAATACCAAGGACCAAAACCATAGGTTCAAATATGACGGACTAAATACCATGGACCAACCATAAGTTTTCCCAAATATAAGCGCTTTTCTTTGCATGAAAGTGCGTGCATACGTATACGTGCCTTTTGATCGGTACCCCGCGTGTATACGTGATTTTGTTAAGATGAACCTGCGTATACCTCATTTTCTTTCATTCTGAGAGCCTAAACAGTGATCTACCCTTTGAGTGAGTTGCCATCAAGGACAACACCTATGCCATAGTGCCAAACTTGTGCCATAATGCCAACAATATCCCCCTTTGGACTTGATGGCAACCCTAGGTCACTCAAAAACATTCTCCCCCTTTGACATCAAGGGCAAAGGGTTATGCTCCCCCTGAATACATGCTGAATCCTCTACTCTGCTGTGCTGTATAAGCTCCCCTTGACTGTAGGCAAGGTCTGCAAGAAGATGATCTACACAAGAAACATGACTTTATACATTATAAGAGACCTTCCTATTACCAAAGACTCATACATACATCCATCTCCAACCAAGTGGGGATATACCAGAATTGAGCACCCAACCAAGTGGGGATACACCAGAAGTTTACACATAAAAAATAAGTACATTACATGATTCATCCCAGGCATAGTGGGGAAACCAAAATAGGCCTTTACATGACCTTGATAATAAATGATATACATGACATAGAGACGAATTTTTTATGACAATTCTACGAAAGTCATCAGCAACATCTGTCAATCATCATTGAGATCAGCAACCATAATCTTCCTCTCCACCTGAAACCAAAACAGTTGTGAATGTAAACCAAGATCTTCTAAGATAATGCCAACAATGCATTATTAGAAGAATATATGCTCCCCCTGAACCTGTGCCAGATAGTCTCTGCCAGACCTATATCAGACTCTTTCCAACCTGAGTCTGACCACATTGCTTTCCTTCAAACAATCATATACGTGACTGTATTCACATAAACTGGCGTATGTACGTGGATCCTCCTCATTAAACTCGCGTACAACCACTTTTCTCTGGAACAGACAAGTTTCAATAGTAAGATGATGCATCAAATACTCCCAGCTTCTGTCTAAGGTATTCAAATGTCTCCCTGGCAGTGGTTTGGTGAGTATATCAGCATCCTGTTCCTTAGAGGGAACATACTCCAACTTGACCTTCTATTCAAGCATTTGTTCTCGGAGAAAATGAAATTTGATAGGTATGTGCTTGGTCTTTGAATGCATGACTGGATTTTTTGAAATGCTGATTTCACTTGTATTATCACATAGAATGGGGATAGGTGGAGTACAAGTGATTTGCATGTCTTGTAATGTTTGCATCATCCAAAGGAGTTGTGTGCAGCAAGATGCAACAGCTACATATTCTGCTTCAGCTATAGATAATGTAATTGAACTCTGTTTCTTGTTGAACCAAGATAATAACCTAGGACCCATGAATAATGCACCGCCACTAGTGCTTTTTCTGTCATCCACACTTCCTGCCCGATCTGCATCTGTATATGCATGAAGTGTGAGATCTGTACTTCTAGGATACCATAAGCCATAGTTTTGAGTTCCTTGAAGATACTTAAAAATTCTCTTAACTGCTTGAAGATGAGTTTCCTTTGGATTTGCCTGAAACCTTCCAACTATTCCCACTGCATGCATAATATCTGGTCGGGTACCTATTAGATAGAGTAGACTACCAATCATGGATCTATAGGTTGGTTGATGCACTGCTACTGATTCATCATTTGCGCTGAGGCTGCATCCTATTACCATAGGGGTACATACTGGTTTTGAATCCTCCATCCCATATTTCTTCAAGATCTGTTTGAGATACTTGGTTTGTGATAGAAAAATGCCGTCTTTGTTTTGTTGGACTTCTAAACCAAGAAAATATGTGAGCTCACTAAGCATGGAAATTTCAAACTCTTTTTGCATTACCAAGGCAAAATTTTGACTCATGTCTTCTTCATTGCTACCAAAGATGATATCATCAACATACACAACAAGTATTAGCAACTTATCATTATCAACTTTTATATATAGATTGCTATCTGTGGAACCTTTTATAAAACCTTGTTGATGGAGGTACTTATCCAAGCGATAATACCAAGCCCTTAGAGCCTATTTAAGGCCATAGAGAGCCTTTTTGAGTCTGCATACAAGCTTTGGATCATTTCCAAGGATAAACCCATCTGGTTGCTCAATACACACTTCTTCATCCAAGTCTCCATTTAGAAAAGCAGACTTCACGTCTATTTGAAATACTTTGAGCTTCTGAAAGCTAGAAAGAGCAAGGAACATCCTTATGGCCTCAATTCTGGCAACTGGTGCAAAAGTTTCTTCAAATTCTATGCCTTCCTGTTGAGCATACCCTTTACAAACAAGTCTGGCCTTGTTCCTAATTACATCTCCAATTTCATTTAACTTATTTTTGAATATCCATTTAGTTCCTATGACATTCTTATCGTTTGGTCTAGGAACCAACTCCCAAGTGTTATTCTTTTCAATCTGCTCAAGTTCTTCCTCCATGGCCTTTACCCAGCATTCATCTTTGCATGCCTCTCTTACATTTTGTGGTTCAGTGGAGGAGAGTAATGCTAGATAACTTGAAGCTTCTGAAATGGTTCTTCTTGTTTGTACACCTGCCTCCTTTTGGCCCAAAATTTGAGTTTCTGGATGATTCTTCTAAACGTACATGGATGGAGTCTTTTCTTCTATCCTTATCTATTCTTCTGGTGCGCCATGGGTTTCTTCTTCATCATGAGTCTGATTTGTTGTAGAAGGATAGTCCTCATTATCTTTGAACTCTTCAAATTTTACTTGCCTTGGAATGTTTCCTTCTTCATCAATCACTACATCAATACTTTCAACAATTTTTCCAAGTCTTTTATTGTAACACTTATATGCTTTTCTGTGGGGAGAGTAATCAAGGAGAATGCCTTCATCTACTCTAGGTTCAAACTTGCCAAGGTTTTCATCAGTATTTTTGATGTAGCATTTGTTCCCAAAAATTTTGAAGTATTTTACTGTGGGAGTCTTACCATACCAAAGTTTGTGAGGAGTCTGAGTGTTGTTTTCCCGGACGTTTTTCTTGTTGAGAATAGTAACTACAGCAAATGCAGCTTCACCCCAGAAGGTTACGGGAGTTCCAGACTCATCAAGCATAGCACGAGCCATTTGTTGAACCGTTCTGTTCATCCTTTCCACTACTCCATTTTCCTGAGGAGTCCTTGCAGTAGATAATTCCCTTATTATTCCATGTTCTTCACAACAATCGAAAAAATCATTCGAGGTAAATTCCCCACCTCTATCAGACCCGAGGCATTTGATTCTGTGATCTGATTCGTTTTGAACTAAGGCTTTGAATGCTTTTAATTTTTCGAAAGCTTCGTCTTTATGCTTCATAAGTCCTAACCAACACATCCTGGAAAAGTCGTCAATGAACAATATAAAGTATTCTTCTCCTTGAGGTGACCTTTTCCTAGATGGTCCACATACATCAGTATGGACAAGTTCAAGAGGCCTGCTAGCTGATCCTTCCTTCTCTAGGAAATTAGTTCTGGTTTGCTTACCAAATTGACATGATTTGCATATTGTATTGTCTGGAATTCTGATGTCAAGGATATCATGAACTGCCTAATATTTACATGCTTTCCTTATCTGAGAGAAGCTTAGATACCCCAATCTTCTATACCATAGCCAATGTTCATCATTCTTGCTAAGATAGCATTGTTGTTGTCCTCCCTTGAGTATGTATAAATTATTTGGAGTTCTTATGCCTTTGATGACTGTTTCTCTTGTATCAAGCTCATGAACAATACATCCATTTGATCGAAATATTACCTCATTTCCCTGATCACACATTTGACTGACACTTAATAGATTATGCTTTAAGCCATCAACATACATAACATTCCCAGCTTTGACCTTTTCTTTCAAAAGAACTGAACCTTTACCTTTTATAAATGCAAGGGTGTCATTTCCAAATGAGACCTTCTTTTCTTTTTCTAAGGCACTATATGATTGAAGTTTTTCTTTATCACCTGTCATATGTTTCGAGCATCCACTGTCGATGTACCACTGATTTTCCTATCCTTCCGCATATAAGGCTATACCACATCTTTCTGGTTGTGGTTCTTTCTTCCTCCATGTTTTGGGGCTCAATGAAGCTTGCTCCTTTTGAGTTGTTTGCCGAAACCTACTCCCGCATTCAGAATCTTCATGACCAAATTTGTCACAGATAGAACATTCTATTTCATTTTCAAGAGTAGAAAAGTTATTGTAGGTTCTTTTCATGATTCCAGTCACACTCCTTTGATTTCGTGCTTCTCTAGTCATGATGGTCTTGTAGGCAACACATTGAGCTGCTTTATGTCCAAAGTTATGATAGGAGAAACATTGGCCATTGAAGAAATTCCTGCAATCATCAAACCTTCCATTGTGATAGCCATTAATTCTTGAGGTAAATTGAGAATGATTTACCTGTGGTTGGTTGTAGCTTTTGTTCATCCTTGAAGTATATTGCCCTCGATTTACTTGGTGATTTCTGTTCATTCTTGAAGTAAATTGTCCCTGATTTACCTGGTGATCTCCATTGGGCCTTTGTTGTCGATTTTCAACCTGCTCACTTCTCCTTTCAGCTTCAAGATAACTTTTGGAGGTAGATGGCTTCTGTTCTTGAGATGTTTCTTTGGTATACCCAAGACCTGTCTTAATTAGAGGAGAACGCTGCACTTTGATAATCTCATCTATAGTTTCAGATCCTTTAGCAAATCTAAGATTAAGAGCTTTCATTTTCTCAATGTCCTATCTAAGTCCCACAATTTCACATTCTAACCTTTCATTGTGTTTCTCCCTTTCAACAAGTTGGGATGTCAGAGTATCTATAATCATATTTTTCTCTTCTAAGAAAATTTTGAGTTTAGAAATTTCTTCATAAAGACTTTCTTCATCTATAGCATCCAAGAAATCATCATTTTCAAAAGCCATCAAAAGTCTATAATCATTACCTTGTTCATCTTCATCGCTATTTGAAAGTCCATCACTGTCTTCATATGTGTAATAGCTCTTCTTACTTACATTCTGTTTTCTATTCCATCTAACTGGTTCCTTACCTTTGTCAAGCTTATCTTTATGAGGACACTTGGTAGCATAGTGACCGACTCGTCCACAAGCAAAACATTTGAAAGGTAGCTTACCTCTGAATCTTCCAGAACCTCGTTGAAGGTTCTTGACAAAATTTGACTCTTCCTCTTCTTCCAACATATGTCCTGAGTCATTGTAATCTCCTTTTCCTGAGGCTTCGAATGCGACTTCTCTCTTGTCTGATGGTCCCCCTTTTCTCATTTCGTAAGCGATTAGGATTCTGTGTAGCTGTGACATGGTAAGGCTTTGTAGATTCTGTTTTTCTTCTATGGCGGAAACTTTTGATTCAAACTTAGAAGACAAAGATCTTAGAATCTTTTCAACCAAAACAACTTCTTTTATTTCTTCACCCAAATTTTTCATACAATTAACAATCTCATCTATACGTAGGACATAGTTAGCCACACTTTCATCGTTGTACATTCTGAGATTTTTATATTGAATTCCGATAGTTTGTAGTTTTTCTCTTTTTACCTGTTCATCTCCTTCATAGTTCAGAACGATCTTGTCCCATATTTCTTTTGCAGTTTTGAGCTGCATAACCTTGACGAATTTTGATTGAGATAGGCTCTCTAATAGAGTATTGACAGCCTTTGCATTTGTTTCATACTGCTTCTTACCAGCCGTATCTGTAGGAGTTGCTGATGGAAAAGTGTATCCTGTTTCCATAATATCCCAAACTTCTGTACCAAGAGATTGAAGATAGGCAGTGATTCTTACCTTCCAATAGACAAAGTTGCTTCCTTCAAAAATTGGTGGCCTGATTGATGCTTCTTTCTCATAGTTGCTCATGATGATAAATCTTCCTTCAAGCGATCAAGCTTCTTCTGAAGGACCTGATCTGATTCCAATTGTTGGAAATAATACTGAAAGGGAGGGTGAATTAGTATTATCAGGTCAATTATTTTTCATTTCACAAACAGATTTGTATATGCTACTTTAGCGAGTAAATACTGTGTGTGTACACAACTTTAGTTAAGGAAACAACTGTATATGAGCAGACTTGTAATTTAAATTATTCTTCAGATGTTGATTATTAATCTGTGCATCAAACCATATGAACAGTAAAAAAGAATAGGCAATCACACATAAGAACACAAGATATAAGGTGGAAACCCAATGTGGATGAAAACCACCTGCTGCAATTTGTCTCTATCTTCTTTCATTTAGAAACTTCTTTTTACAATGTTTTTGTACTAGTGTAGTCTTATACCAGTACGCATGCTGCTACGTGCAGAAGGCTACAACCTTCTCTCATTCTCCAGCTTCTCTAGGAAGAGATCTACAACCCCCTTAGCTCTTGTACTAGCTGAGGTACTAGTACGTAGGTGCTGACCTACAGAAGGCTACAACCTTCTCTTTTCTTCCAGGGACCACGTTTCATAAATTTTTAGACTAGATCCATGTATATCAATCAAGCATCAAGTATATCTGCATTAACCAACCTCCTTTGTACAAAAAACTACTGAATCAACCAATAACTTCTCAGGATGCTGTAACTAGAAAATAGTACCAGTAACCAAACACCAATCCTAAACACAGAATACTGCAGTAATAAACAGAAGCAACTAAAACATATTTCATGAGATATACGCTACTTCAATATATGGAACCTGTGTGCATACGCTTCTGTATCAAGGCCATCCAGCGTATACGCTATTTTACGTTAGCAAACCAGCGTGTATACACACCTCTGCTATGCTGAACCTACGTACAGATTTCTCTTCAAACCGCCTTAAGATCTTGACCCATCAATAGAACTTATCCTTCTCCTTGCACTCAGGTTCCTCCTTGATTTAGATCTAGTTATTCACCATAACCCAATGATAGTATTCTCGATCTTTCTCTTCATAAGATATTCAATGCTTCAGTTGATTCCTTGCCAAATGATCTCCTTCCCTTTTATAGACTTAGGCCTTACTCACACCATGGTCCAAAACCATAAAGATCCAATACTAGGGACTCAATACCTGGGTTCAACACTTTGGATGCAATACCTAGGACCAAAACCATAGGTTCAAATATGATGGCCTAAATACCATGGACCAACCATAAGTTTTCCCACATGTACGCGCTTTTCTTTGCATGAAAGTGCATGCATACGTATACGCGCCTTTTGATCGGTACCCCCACGTGTATATGCGATTTTGTTAAGATGAACCTGTGTATACCTCATTTTCTTTCATTATGAGAGCCTGAATTATGATCTTCCCTTTGAGTGAGTTTCCATCAAGGACAACACCTGTGCCATAGTGCCAAACCTGTGCCATAATGCCAACATCATAGTAGCCTCTCATCACATGTTTACCCCAACGGACTAGTTAACTTGGGTAAATGTTGGAGGAGGGTGTTACACCATTCTTGGAAAAAAATCTCGTAAGGGCCCACACCATTCTCAGTAAAAACTCACACCCAGGCCCACTCCTGCCATGTTATCTTAGAGAAAACTTCTTGGAAGAAACTCTGGGAGACTAAGTGCTTTAATCTTCGAGATGGAGAATTTTTCTAGAAAATGAGGGAAGACGCATTTGTTAGGTGACACAAATACTTTCTGTCTCATATATTTAATGAGTTAGGGCATAGTGATAGAGTATTAAGCACAAAAGATGATGAGACCCCCTTTTCTATCTTGAAACGGACTCTTAGAGGAAACTTTCTCGAAATAAAACAAAGGGAGACGCAAATTTCCTGGGCTCCAAAAAATCAAGATCAAAGATTCTAATATCTCGGTCACTAATGGAGGGTCATAAGTTATAGATACTTAAAGGTCTTGAGGGCTAATACCAGAGGGGCCACGCTTGCCTAAGTTAATCATTGTGCTTACAATGACTTATTCTATGCCTCGACTACGATGGTTTTGTGACAATTAAACTTGACACTAGAACTCGGTCTGTCGCCTTTCAAGTTATTATATGGCCCACATGGGTCTATCTCTCCCAAGATTAAAATTAATGGAACAAGGCTTAATAGCCAATATGTAAGCGATACTATAAATAGAACAAGTATTTTCCCCTTCAAATTTACTAAGGTCTATCAAACAAATGGAAAACTTGAAACCACTCAGAAGTCTAGGCCTCTTAGGCTAATAATATTAGATATAAACCAAGCCCATCTCATTTCCAAGAGCCAATGATCCCTTGGGATAATAATAAACACACAAAAAACTCATGAAAGCAAGTAGGGATCATACAAAGCCGAAAATCCTATAGGAAATCACAATCCACAGGTATACTAGAAAATCTCAGTCCTAATTCAATTCATAGGCATGAATCACACACGTGAGCTATTAAACTTAACATCAAAATAATCATGTAGCCAACATAGTAAGTCAAACATGGAGACTTTCCCAATAAAATACACAGAACAAACACCTTAGTTCCCTTCATCAATTCAAAGGAAGCTTAACTAGATTCCTCAACTGCAACCTAGATATAACCATGCCATTATCAATTATACACCCAACATGCACATAGTGATGGCCATAGTACTAGCAAATCATGAGTTTATAAAACACATACATAGATCCATTTATTCCCTTGAACAAAAAATCATTGTGACTCAAGTTCAGAAAGCATACATAGATTCTCAACCATTCCTTCAAGCAATTTACATGGGGCACTCGGTATCTAGTAACATGGAAAATAACATTTCTCAACTAGCATAAAATGTAGCCAACATGTTAAACATGTGTATATTATTTAAACATCGTAAGAAAATTTAGATAACTTATCTTATATGGTAAATAAGATTGGCAACTAAGAATGGGACTTCAACCCTTCACCCAACCATAGACACATTATAGCTAAGCCTTTCTTATAGTAGTCACCCCCAAGCTAGATTCCAAAGATTGAGGTGGAGTGCTTCTGAAGGATTTTAACCAATAAAACCACTGAAATAGGGTGCCACCATCCACTAATGCCTTCATCCACCAAAGATAAGCCCCTACTCTCTCTGTGATTCTTATGCCCAACCAACCTTTAAGAGGGTTCTTCTGTTGGATTTAAAATTTCCTCCAGAGCTTAAAACAATGGCTCTGGACATTTCCTCCTCTGCCTTATCACCTCCAACTCTTGGTGGGATTTTTCCTTTCTCCCAAAAATTTCACACAAAGGATTCTCTTTGCTTCTATGCGTCCTTAGAGAGCTTGTTCTCTCTCTCTCTCTCTCTGCTTGTCTTCCCCAAAAATTGTTTGTTCTCCTTTTCTTGAAAGGATTGTTTTTATCAAGCTTCCATGTGCACGAGTGAGAGCTTCCTTCCCTCCTCATACGAGGGTCCTCCTTTTCTCCAGTTGACTAACTATCCACCACCTCCCTGATTGCACAACAATCCACTAGCTTGACGATGCAACCCATCCCATCTTTTAATTTTGTCCTTTTTGTTGATTTTTATGGAAACCAAAGGGAACCTAGGCTAGTCCTCTTCGTTTAGTTTATTTATGGAACAATAAAACCTATTAAAACCATTTCATCCAACAAGGAATGATATTTAAAACATCAATTCCCTCAAGTAATATCCCACCTCAAGCAATGGAATTTGTGTGTTTCTCTCAGTAATTTAAAATAGTTACAATTATTTACAAGGGAGAAATATTAACTAGGGGATGTCATAGTCCCCTTCCCCTTGAGGGGAACACCGTCCTCAGTTTTGAATGACCATATATGACCAAACATGTTGTTAAACCAAGCCTTGTTGATTTTGAAGCTTTATATACACAACTCATTTCAACTTTTACAACACATCCTATATGCACATTGGCTTACTAGCCATTTGACAATCATTAATTTATAAATTTTTCCATCTTCCAATGGCCCTTTTTGAAGTATTTTGATGCTTTAGAGGTGTTCCTTATAACTTGGATTGTTCTCTTTCTCTGGAGTGCTACTTGCTTCCAATATCTAGTGCTATTATCTTTCACTCTTTATTCCCTCAGTGAACTATTCTTGGCTCATTGTTTTCTGGGCACATCCCCATTGTGCTTCTGATTCCAATAGGCCATGCTCATGACAAAAAACTAATTTTTTTTCTAGCCTTCCCTTCTTTTCCTACCAGTTTCTTAGGAAATCCAATTACCCCCTCCCGTGCAGTGACCCACCTTCCAAGTTTAGGAATCTCCTTTTCTACTTCCAAGTCCCTCAGATGATCCATTGCTTGGCAAAGTTTCGTCGCATCGGGAGAGTCTAAAAACTAAGGTGTATCCCTGTCTCAAAAATATGATACCAGTCATAGCATGCTTCATGGTGATAAGTGGGCATCATTGCGTGTTAGTGTCCCATAATGGCCTTGTCCTTGAAATCTTAGACTTCAGCATACTATTTTTATTCCACCTTGCAACCAACTTCGTTCACCCAAATTGGGAAATCCCATATCCATTCCTACATCATAGGCACATATATTTCATGAGACTCATCATAAAGAATGTGTAATAATTTTAAATCATACCTCATTAGCAGTTTATTCATGAGGTGAACTTGGGGTTTTTTCTTTGATTCCTATCACAACAAAACCAGGTTAGATCATAAGCCAAAACATCATAAATCTAAAAATCAAAATAGATTCATAATTTAACAGTTCAGGAATCAATGAAATATTGATACTTATCTTGATTTAATATCCATCTCTTTCTCTACACACATTGGGTCAGTTTCCAAACCTGGCAAGCATCCAATGGCCTTCTCTCTTCCTGTACGCACACTATATCAATTGCCAAATCTGAAAAACACCTGGTACCTTCTCTTCTCTTTTACCTCATTAGCACACTGGATTATTTTTTAAGCCCAACAAGTGTTGATATTTGTAGTTTTGGAGGTACTCCAAACCCTAGGCTTGAGGGTTTTGGAGGAATGGGAACACAAATATGTTTGTGGGCTTAGAGCCAAACCCTGTGGGATTTTCTCCCAAGCATGTGGGTGTGAATCTAGGAGGATTTTTGGACATGTGGTGATTTTAGATGATAGAGCACCTCTAGAGCAACCAGAGGTAATGAAAATCACTCAAATCCGAGTTCTAGAACTTGAGATGTTAATTTTTGAAGTCGCTGGTGGATTTTTGTGGCACCTAGAGCAAGTCAACCTAGCGTATTTGTGTGCCACATGACAGTTGAATGACACCACATGGAGCCCTTGTGTTTAGTATAAATACAAGGTGTGTTTGATATAATTTGATACATACAAAATTTCATCTTCTCATAGAGATCACATATGAGGCAGCCACAACTAGGAGAGGAGGTGCGAAGACATTTTTGGGGAGCTGTAGATTCAAGCGAGCGAGCTGTCCAGGATAGGTGTGAGGGTCACATAAGTTTTTATTAAACAGATGCAAGGATCATTCAGGTTTTCTCATAACATTCACGAGGGCCACAAAATATCGCCTGATACAGCTGCTAGGGGCACAATTTTTTCTAAAGTGGTTGCAGATTCGGGTTGCACGGGTTTTCTCAGGACAGTCATGAGGACCATGTGAGATTACCAGGTACAACTACGAAGTTCGTGCAAAGTTACTAGGTACAACTGCGAGGTGTGATTTGATGTGTGTATGTTGATTTTAATGCTAGGTAAATGTGGGTCCAGGTTGGATAAGTTGTGAAGTCTGTTAGCAACCAAGAGGAAGGGTGATCCTAATGGTTAGATGGCCTAACCAATGAGAAGATTCTACAACATGTATTGGACACTCATGGTATGTTGGAGGGAAGTGTGAGAGTGGACCAAGTATGGGCCTAGATAATTCAAAGTTGGAGGAGTCTAAATAACAACTTTGAAATATTGTAGATGCTTGCTTCAAGTGCAAAGAAAGAAGTCCCTTGAAGGACTAAGAGATTGTTAGATGTGGTAAAAGAAAAAGATCTCATAGGTTTGATAAGCCATGATCAGATTGCATAGCCCTAGAATTTCCTTGTGGAGAAGGACATCTACAAAAAAACATGGGAAATCCTCCTAACCCATGTTCATTGTGGGAGATGGACATCTTACAGTGATAGGTGGAAGCCCTCCATGCCCTATGTTAGTCTTCATTGGAGCAACGTAGGAAGACTATAGTGGGATGAAGTCCATGAGTAGATGGGGAGAAACAGTTGGGTGCGAAGTCTCAATGTGTTGTGTCCATGATGGACTAAGGCACAACTAGTGAGCATATTGGATAACTAAGGTTCAAAGACTAGATGGACTTGATGCATTGATAGAGGTAGATTGGAGTTGTTGCAAATTGGGAGCTGAAGGACTAGGTAGGTACAAACTATGACCGAGAGGAGCCAAGAGGCTACATTAGCAAAATAGTCAAAGTATCTTGTTGAGGGTAGGTTGGTTGTTGATGGAATGACACCAAGCCCTAGTTTTGTATCTTTGTATCAGTCGATGTACGAGGGTGACTATCCCTCGTACGTGAGCCCTAGATTGTTGTATTATTTAGTTGGATTAATATAAAGATGTTCAATTATTATACATCTTTGTTGTGTATATTTTTTGGACTAGTATATTTACTGCTGGTTATATTCCATTGTTCAAAGTAGCTTTGTTGTGACTCTTGGTTTAGTAGCATCAATGATTTAAGATTATATCCTGGACACCAGGATCGTGGAAAAAAAACATGGTATCAGAGCATGTCTAAGATACTTTGAAGGGACAACGTATCAGAGTGTGCACAACAAAGCAGCTTAGAGGGAATTGTGGGTGTCTAGATCATGGAGCAGAGGGTTCAACTAAAGACATGGCGATGTGGTCTTGAATGGCTTGGTAACGAGATTGGTTGGGAGTTTTGGTGGTTTGGTGGAGAGCCTGATGAAAAAAAAATTGTTGTAGTATAGCTTTCTGATCATGGAATTCCCATGACTTGTCATGGATGGTTGTGACAACTCTAGGATTTCTTTGGAATGGATGAGATTAGGATGATCGATATTTCTTCATGTGATGGACTACAGATTGGCAGGATAGAGTCTTTATTGAGTCATGATGTTACATATCTGAGATTAGAGGGATTTTCATGAGTGGTATATGATCCCGGAGGATGAGTTCTTGCAGGACTAAGCTAGTGGAGATCATGTAGGCTCAGAGGGAGTCTAGCATCAAAGGGAGCAGCCTTATGGAGGTTTGGGATCTTAAGGTTCATATGTGATGAGGCGAAGGCACTACCGAGATTGCATGGTTCATTCTATAGTGTATGTTGCAGTGATGGACACCATATGGACTAGTGTCGCCAATGATGTTGATGGGTACTTCCTAATGTTGGAAGTACCTCCCTTACTAAGAGGGAGTGTTTATATTTGTAGCGTGGGAGGTACTCCAAACCCTAGGCTTAAGGGTTTTGGAGGAATGGGCAGACAAATATTTTTTCTTATAACCCATTGTTGGGCATGGAATCCCCCTAAGGCATGTTTTGGAGCTCAAAGCCCAAGTTTGACCCGATATTGTTGTAAAGACTCTGTGAATTGTGGGCACGGAGTGCGAAATGTATGATAGAGTCACAGGGTTGTTTGCCCTAGTATTTTAATGTAAGGTCGACCTATGGACCATGGGATTGTATAAATAGAGCGAGGATCTAAGTGTAAAAGATAACTAATAAGATAGCGAAGTAGAGAAAAGAACAAGAGTCTAAGTGGCTAAGTGTGTCTTTGGATCGTAGAATAGGAAAAGGTTCTACAATTGAGTGTACAGTGGCCTAGTAGTCTGCAGCTCAGTGCGTGGACCCTTACAACTAAGTGCGCAGGGTGGAGTCCAGTCTATAACCAAGAAAGGAATTAATAAAGAGAAGTTTGATATCATATTTGTGTATCTGTTCTTGGGTTAATGCATGTTTGATATAAATTGCAAATATACTATTTATTTACTCCACACACATGTATGAATGGTTTATATTGTTAAGTATAACTTAAAGCATGCAAGTAGGCTAAGTTAATCAACTAACATTGGAATACTAGTGAGGACTTGGGTAGTAACAGCGTTCGGCCCCCGAATAGGGTTGCGCGAAGGTAGCATCTCAGGCTGCGAGGTATGGGAAAGTGTGCATAGCGATGTGCATGTAGGGTCGAACTGCAGACCACTTGAACTCATCAAACATCTCCAGGGTGCAGAAACTTGGTTCTAGCACCCTCCCATACTATTTCGGGTGAGACCTCAGTTCGTGTTCTGCGAACTGTTGCTAAAAGGGCGAGTAGTACCAGGATTTGTTTGGCTAAATCACCTTTGAACTTGGGTCAGGTACCAATAAGCCAACAAATGGTTCCTTTGTTGGGACCGGGATCTGCATAAGATATGTTTGATGTTGTGTCAGTGGAATCTGACAAAGAAAGAAATTGAAGAGTGGTTGAACAGAAAGATTCATAAGTTTGTGGCACAGGAACACAAGAATCCGTGAGTATCGAAGGAAGAGTGGTTAGAGCGCTACTTATATACAAGAATCCACAAAATTTTCTTTGCATCCTTCCCCTCTGAGTTGTATGAGTGGATCGCGAAGCTAGCAGACAGTCAGGGAAGGTGTAGGCTTGACAAACCAATTGTGTGGACTCCAGAGTTGGTGCACAGACTAGAGGCGTCAGAAGATAAGATCACGCACGCTGTGAACCATTGGCTTGATCAAATTATAGGATGGTTTATCACCAAGTTTGTGGTAGATACTTCAGTCAGCTACAACGAGGTGGAACGACCCTTCCTCAAAGGACCATGAGGTAAGTACGTTAAATATTTGAACACTTGGATTAAAATGCTACTATATGAAAAGCGGGTTATGCAAATAAATTGATGTTAGGTGCTACACGAAGTGGGAGGATCTACAGAAACGAAGGTGGTGAAGAATTAGAGACTAGTCCCTTGATTTCACCTCTGGGAGAAAGCAAGGAAGAGCTCGCGAAAGTCTCACCAAGAAGTGCGATCAGTCTGATAAGACAACAAATTCTATGCATACCACCACCACCTACACCACCACCATTTTCACCATCTTCACCTTGATCTTCACCCACACCACCTCCACCACCACCACAGTTCAATATGGCGAGTGCAATAAAATTGCTGGTGTTCAAAGGAGTAGGGAATGAAGATCCAGACCAATTTTGGTTCGTGGTAAAAACTGTATGGGAAGCACAAGGAGTCATAGATAACAACATAAAGAAGGAAAAACTGGTAAGCGCATTGTAGGATCGTGCAATGATGTGGTACATCAATCATTCCAATGACAATCCAAACGCAGGGATTTCTGATATCCAAGCTGCGGTAAACAGGGAATTTAGCAGGCCAAAATCAGAGACACAGTCAATTATCGGAATTAAGGAAATCATGATGCTTCCAGGTGAGACCCCCTGGGAGCTAGATCAGAGACTGAAGGGTATGATTCGGGAAGCCAACACGACCTTGACGGATGGGCAACGGTGCGCACGGTTTGTAGCGTTGCTATCGCCGCATATAAGGAACGCGTTGTCACAACAGAAGCTGTCAACTTAGGTCAAGGCCTTGCAAATCACAATGAGACTGTAGAAGACCCTAATACAAGATCCCGACCTGGGAGTCCAACGGATCCACACGCAGTTGAAAAACTTGTGTCTGGAGATGCAGAGTTTGAAGCAAGACAAGACAACTCGCCTAGAAGCGCGCAAGGAAGTATGGTGCATAAAGTGCAAAGGCTTGGGACATGACAAGGACCATTGTCTAGTCTTCTCGAACTAACTGGCAGAAGGAGGGCCAATTCCATTGAGATGAGAGGCACAAGCAGGACCGAGCGGGGCGCTTGCATTATGGTGTGTGATTTGTCAGATAGGGGGAAAGCATGCTATAGATAACTGCCACCTATTACAAAAGTATACACAGACATCCCAATAGTTGTTTTGTAATTTCTACAGGTCAATAGGCCATGATGAGCGTACCTGTAGAAGTTATGAACTGATGATGGATCAGACTCCTACCTATAAAGTTCAGACCAAAACACGAGCCCTTGACCAAAATGCAGGGATGGTGCACATTGGATTTCAGGGGTGCAGACGAGGTCGAGGTGGAATGGGACCAAGAAGGGGTCATGGATAGCTGATCTGTTACAATTGTGGAGGGCTAGGGCATTATGTCCACGATTGTACAAATATAACAAGAGCATCATGTTTATATTGTACCCAGTTTGATCATGAGACAAAGGACTGCCCCACACTGATAGCAAGGTTGTGCGATAAAGGAACACTCCAACCTCCCCCGACTTAGAACCTGCAAATGATGAGGTTTGAGTCATGCAAAGAGGACCCAAATGTAAACATCATGCTCCAAAGTGGTATCACGACAGGAGATGACAAGGGCAAGCAACCCAAAGAGAGTGCTTGGGTTCACAAGGCTCCAACAAAGGAACCAAAATTTGATTTGGAGCGAGCGAAGGAGACATTCATGGAAGCTAAGAAGAGCTTCACAAAGGCCTCCACTTCAGGTAGTAAAGACAAACCAGAACTAGATATGGACCCATCAATGCTCACCACCTTTCTAGAGACATGCATGAAGCTATTGTGCGACAACAAAGTAGTGAAGGGGCTGCAAGGACTCATCACTAGATGTGCTGGACCAGGAGAACCACGCATATTCTGGAAGCTCAGAAAGCACACAACATGAATAGGAAGGGAGATGAGATTGACTGTGCAAATCAAGGAATATGAGATGGATCAAGTGATTTTGGATCTAGGATCAGACGCGAACGTCCTGCCAAAGTAGACATGGGAGTGTAGGGGTAGGCCCGTGTTGAAGTGGTCTCCTATTCAATTGCGAATGGTGAACCAGCAAAAGATACTACCGATGGGAAGATTGAGGGAATAACGGTAGACATCAAAGGTGTGAGTGCACTTGCAGATTTCGAAGTGATAGAGATTGTTGATGACAACAATCCCTATCCATCGCTACTAGGAATAGATTGGGCCATTGACATGAATGGAGTGATAAATCTAAAGAAGCGTAAGATGATTTTTGAGAAAAAGTCGCTACGTGTAGTGGTACCTTTAGACCCCGTGGAAGGATCGTGCTACATAGATTCGATGCATGACTGCGACAATGACGACGATCTAGGCTGTATCTACAAGATAATCACGCGGGAGCAGGATTGGGTGAATCCAATAGTGGATGGCAAGATTTTCTAGGAGCATGAAAGATCCTGCACCTCAGATTCGGACGAGGAAATATAATGATGGCGGAATTGGTTACACGATGTAACCACGCACAACTGCAACATGATGATAAGGTCATTGCATTGCATGGCAATGAAAGGAAGATATCTGCCTATGTATGATGGGTTGAACGAGGGAGATGATTTATTGAACAAACTTGAAAAAGAAGTACCGGAATAGTAGTGTTTCAACGCTTTGAAATGGGCATTACGCACTATGCCCACAAGGTGGTGGGGTACGCACCAGCAAAATTCTGAGGACTGGTGGGAATGCAGAAGGATGATGTGCATATGGTTTGGAAGGTCTCAGATGTGGATGAAAGTTGGGTATGATGGACGAAACATCCTACGCACTCACCTCTCCAGATGGGTCTAGGCATATGGTACGCAACCTGCACGAATGCATAGTGTCCTCATGATAGGAAATAGGACCAACAAGCAGAAGCGGGCAAGACAATGGCACGAACAACGAAGTATTATAAAACCAAACGTGCCACAGATTACCCATGTGGAAGCCTTTGAAAAAGTATGCGAAGTAATGAACACGGTCCACCAGGTGAGACACACTGACTGGGACTTACGCGTACCAATAGTTCTATAGGCTTATAGGACCATGTGCAAAACCCTGACCACGCGGGCACTTCTGATGCTGAAGTATGAAGCAGATGTTGTAATCCCTATGGAGCATTCAAAGCCTATTCCACACATGGCAGCACCCATAGATCACATAGCCGCAAGAGACAGAACACATGAGACTTGAGGAAGAAATCCAAGAGGGAAACCTTAGACTTCGCGAACTTGAAAAATAAAGGGTACAATTAAGAGAGAAAAGTGCTTTGATGGACGCAGAGGTCAAGAAGTTGGAGGACGAGATAAAGGAAGAGTTTCTCTTCGAAAGCACTAGAATGGTAAGGCAAGGTGCATATGATCATACTGACAAGTTTGAGAATTATCACCGTGAATTGGTTAGTCTGATGCTTTGGCTTGGACCGCATATCACCAAGCGTAGTGACCAGGGTAGCGCGTTGTAAATGTGAAGTGCGCGATGACAACCAAAACAATAGAAGGTGGGGATTCTCTGAGAACCATGATAGAGGACAGGATGGAGCCTCACATGGGTGGTGTGACCACTTGAATAACCAGGGGAAGGACAATCTTAGCACTCTAGGCATTTGGAAGGGAGCGAGGGACTATAAACTATTCTACCCAGAAACTGTGCAATATTGGAGATGCGCATAGAAGCGGAGAGTCACAAGGTCAGTGACCACGCACGGGGGGCTACGCTACCATGTGTGTTGGCTAGAAAGTGACCATTGAAGTCACTGTTCATGATGGGATGCTCAACTTGAGGCCAAATGGAGCAGGCGATAGGCATTTAAGACGCGATTTATGGGCAAGATTTGGAAAAATCTGCCGCCAAGAAAGCATTATTGGACCAGAATTGTGGGGAACTGTCAAATTTGAATTCAAAAGGTGCTATAAAACACAAAGGGCTACCCAGCAAACAACACTTGGTCATTTGCAAATTGAGCGATTGAGTAGAGCTCTGAGCATTGTGAGCTGATCGTTGATTGAGCCCCTGAATTCGTGAGTGACATATTACAACCCAGATACGATGACAACCACTAAGGATGGTGTGGGAATAGAGCAGGTAACTGTCAACGAGGCCATGTAGGCCATAACTATGGAGGATGTTCCAGAAGGTGTCGGGGTTGTGGCAGAGATCCCCAAATCACCACGTATGCCAAGACCCAAGAAGGACACACAAGCAATCGCTCCTGTATGTGTGTCCCCGAGGGACCCAATGCATAGCAAACTATCAATGGAAGAGAAGGGGAAAGTTGTCACGATCGAAACAGATGAGGAAGAAGAAGATTTGCAGGCCCTGATCATCGCAGAGGAAGAATACAAAGGCATGGAGGTGGATATTCAACCTAAACAATTTGCAACAAAATTGCTCGCATATGTCCCCCTGTGAAAAGGGAAGGCCAAAGTGCCTAAGGACCTGGACGAAACCAAGAGTTCACTCCAGACCCCGCTCCTCCCAGACGGCATTATGTTTGAAGGCATACACTTGGGCCACGTTCCAACCATGAAATTTGAAGATTGGGACCTCGCTGATTGCAAGAAGTTCCCTCACCTGGAGATCAGGAATCTCATGAAGCAGAACACCACGGGGGTGGTGACAATGTTAGAGCCACAAAAGTGGCTGCACGAGGTGGAAAAGGCCAGGCTACTGAACCTACTATGGGTGCCGCATTTCCAACGCGCCCCAATAGCCATTTTCATCATTAGGCGGCTGATCTGCTTGGTGCATGATGTGTATCTATGGCTGGAGGAACCCATCCCCATCATGACAGACCTAATTCATCACATTTCCCAGCTACCATACAAAGGGAAGGACCTCGTGACCATATCAGAAGGTAAGGGTAGTGATTTGGCCCTTGCGGAGGCCATGAAGATGAAGTACAAGCTAGAGAAGATGAAGAGAGGCTATGCCATCTCCAGCGTCAAGGAAAAAGTGGTACGTGTAACAACCCAAATCCTAGCAGGAAAATTTATGAGAAAGTGTCGTGCAGACGAGGGACTTGCACCAGTGATCACACTAGCTGAATAGTGTGCGGAGGGGTCCAGTTTAATTGGGCTGAATTCCTTTGCACGTAATTCTTGAAGAATTGTTGTGAAGCCCAAGAGCAGGGCAAAACCTTCCACTATGCATGGATGTTTCTATCCATAGTGCTCGTAGCAGGGGAATTGTTGGAGGATAGTCAATTCCCCATAATTGATAGAGATTTACCAGAGGCCACGAAGTATGCTTCACTCTGGGCCACGAAGGATGCGAAAAGGATACGTGACAACAAGATCTTCTGGTTGCTCATGGAGATGAGCATCTGCATATGGATCAACCGGAAGCCACACTTGTCACCCATCGTGTACAAAAATCTGCAGAGTTTTGCAGAATTCAAAGCAGACATGCATAATATATACATCAGGGCGTGAAAGGATCCAATGAAGCAGTGGACAAAGCTACCCTTTGTAGCCACTGACGACACCATTTTTAATGTCTTAGAGGCATGGCCACTAGAATGGCGTGCCCCAGACATTGCAGAACTTGAGACACAGAAGAAGAAGGACGATGCCACGCTGCATGTCGCAGTTGGCCGAGAAAAGGCGGAAGGAAATAGCAGCAGTTAAGGAACGGGTAGCATGGGAAGTGGAACAAAAAGCCGCCAAGAAGAAAAGGCCGCAACAGCACAGGAAGCAACTACGAAGGCGGGCGAGGGCCAAGCAATGCCCTCGCAGGGGCAGGAGGTAGAGAAAGTAGAAACATTAGAAGGAAGCACGGACCCAGGGACTGCATCCATACAATTGAAGCGCCCACACATGGCAAAGCGAGCAGGACCGAGGAAGAAGGTCAAGGCCTTGAAATTGGCCATTGACCTAATCACGCTAATCGAGGGTGATCTGCATGACATCGACGAGATGGTGTGCGATGTCACAAATGAGACCCTTTAGGATTTCATGCAGGAGCACCAGACTATGTTGGGGGCCCTTAGAGCACAGTTGTAGGAGTTACAGGTGCGCCCCCCTCAGGTTGGTACCATTTCAACCCACCTCGCATAAGGATCCTCAACAGCAGAGCAGATACCACACGCATGGATGGAAAAAACAATAGTGTTGCCGGAAGGGGCTTCAGTGACATCGAATGAGGCCGATAAATTTTCGGTTAGCATGATGAAAGGCCTTGGCCTTAATCTAGCTGCCCTTCCACGTGAGACACTATATCTATTACAGGATGTTATAACAGCAGAGCTGCGCGCTAGGGAGAGCTGCGCAATCCAAGTCCTTAGCAAGCAAAAGATAAACATGGAACAACTCAGCAGCATGATGAATTGGTGTTGCGAAATCAACAGTTGGTGCAGGTGGTAGACAATGCTTGCTGCAATGTCCCAGAGCTGGCCATCCCAGCAGATATACTAGTGGAAGGGCGGATCCACAGGTTAGCAACAGGAGTCTGCGAGGCCAGGGAAGAAACGACCAAGGTTTAGCAGGAGCTAAATCTTCAGATCACGAAGCTGTGGTTAAAGGCATAGCCATCCACTCCCCCGGAAGCCCGAGAACAGGGCGCTAGCACTATCACAGCAGAACTGGAGGAAATCGGAGGTGCAGTGCGAGACTATACCAGCATGTTGGAACAAGCACTTGAGTTCCTCACAACTTTGCAGGAGGACCCCAACATCCAGCACTTAGAGATAGAAGCGTGAGAACTCCAACAACAATAGAACAATGTCCAAGGAATTGTGCAGATAGTAGTCCTCAACTAGAGGCTTGCAAGGGTGCAACAAGCAAAAGCACTAAAGGAGCAGGTGGATGCAGTACGCCACAAGGAGGTAGTTCTCAAAGCACGCGTCCAACCTTAGATCGATGAGGCTTTCACTATCATGGTAGCCCTTGAAGGAAAGCTCACACACATACAAGGGATGCACACACAGATGAAGAGAAGTACTCCGAACATAGAGTTCTCAGAATAGCAGATGCAGTAGATCCAACAAACAACAGCTCAGTGCGTTGGTGACCTCAGCACAGTGTGAGAAAAGTTGGAGGGACTCCATGCAAAGATCGTCACGCCGACAGAGTGACTCGAGGGTAGTCACGATGTTTGTGTTGGTGGCCTGTTGGGCATGGAATCCCCCCAAGGCATGTTTTGAGGCTCAAAGCCCAAGTTTCGACCCGATATTGTTGTAAAGACTCCGCAAATTGCGGGCGCGGAGCGTGAAATGTATGATAGAGTCACAGGGTTGTCCGCCCTAGTCTTGTAAAAGAGAACTAATAGGATAGCGAATTAGAGAGAATAACAAGAGTCTAAGTGACTAAGTGTGTCTTTGGGTCGTAGAATAGGAAAAGGCTCTGCATTTGAGTGCACAGGGCGGAGTCGAGTCTGTAACCAAGAAAGGAATTAATAAAGAGAATTTTGATATCATATTTGTGTATTTGTTCTTGGGTTAATGCATGTTTGTGTATTTGTTCTACTAGAAAAAATCACCACAGATCTACATGGTGGGAAGGAGCACAAAAAGAACACTACACTGTCATCCAAGAAGAATACTCTCGAGAAAACTCTGAATCACAAGCAATCGGGCAAGATAGAAACAATTCTCAAGACGAGCAGGGGGAAAGCCCCGCCCAACAACAAAAAGGTGAACTTAACAAGCCCTCAAGCATCGACAGTTATGCAGTTTCGAATAACGCGGAAAATAAATCTTCATTTAACAGCAAAACAGATCTCCTAGACCAAACTTCTTCTCCGACTATCTCCAAAAGGACGAACACAATAGATCGCGAAGCTAAGACACCAATGTCCCAAGAACCATAAGAGATGAAGGAGATGCAAGATAAAGAAAGTTGGAAGACTGTAGAGAAGAAAAAGAAAGCTACATCACCAATCTCGCCAAGAAAGACAAGGAGCCAGACAATTAGAAATTAAGAAAGTATAGGTCTGATAGACCAATTTGGTCTCAGTGGACGTTAACCATCATCATCATCATCATCATCATAAATTGAAAATATACTGTTTATTTACTCAGTGCACCTGTATGAATGGTTTATATTGTTAAGTATAACTTAAAGCATGCAAGTAGGCTGAGTTAATCAATTAACATTGGAATACTAGTAAGGACTAGGTAATAACAACGTTCGACCCCCAAGTAGGGCTGCGTGAAGGCAACATCTTAGGCTGCGAGGTACGGGAAAGTGCGCGTAGCGACGTGCATGCAGGGTCGAACCGTGGACCACTAGAACTCATCCAACATCTCTAGGGTGTGGAAACTTGGTTCCAGCACCCTCCCATACTACTTTGGGTGAGACCTCACTCCGCCCTCCACAAACTGTTGTCGAAAGGGCTAGTAGTACCAGGATTTGTTTGGCTAAATCACCTTTGAACCTGGGTTAGGCCCTAATAAGTCAACACCCAAGCATGTGGGTGTGAATTTGGGAGGAATTTTGGACATGTGGTGATTTTAGATGATAGAGTACCTCTAGAGAAACCAAATGAAACAAAAATACCTCAAATCTGAGGTCTAAAACTTGAGATGTTAATTTTTAAAGTTGTCGGTGTCTTTTTATGACACCTAGAGCAGGTCGACCTAGTGTATTTGGTTGCCACATGATATTTGGATGACACCACATGGAGCCCTTTTGTTTAGTATAAAGACAAGGTGTGTTTGAGCTAATTTGATACATAGAAAAGTGCATCTTCTCATAGAGATCACATGTGAGGAAGTCACAACTAGGAGAGGAGGCACAAGGACATTTTTGGGGAGCTGTAGATTCGAGCACTTGAGCTTTTCAAGATAGGGGCAAGGGTCATGCAAGTTTGTCTTGAACATTCATGAGGGATGCACATGTTTTCTCATAAGAATCATGAGGATTGCGTGAGATCATCCAATACCGTAGCGAGACGTGTGTATATTTTTCTGAAGTGGTTATAGATTCATGCCGCATGGGTTTTCTCAAGATAATTGTGAGGATCACATGAGATTACAGAGTACAAATGCAAGGGTCATGCGAGGTTACCAGGTACAACCACAAGGTATGATTTGATGTGTGTGTGTTGAGTTGGATTCTAGGTGGATGTGGGTCCTGGTTGGACAGATTGTGAAGTCTGTTAGCAGCCAATAGGAAGGGTGATCCTAGTAGTTGGATGCCTTAACCAGTGAGAAAATTATACAACATGTATTGGATGCTCATGGTCTATTGGAGGGCAGCATGAGAGTGGACCAAGTGTGAGCCTAGATAAGGCAGAGTTGGAGCTTCCTAAAGAACAACTTGAGATGATTGTAGAGGCTTGCTTCAAGCCCAAAGAAACAAGTCCCTTGAAGGACTAAGGGATTATTAGATGTGGAAAAAGAATAAGATCTCATAGGTCTATGTTGGACATTGGATAAAGCAATGCTCCTCATGTGCTTTGTGACATGGAATAACCACCTCTCTTGGATCCCTATCTCTGGCGATGCGATCGTTGATTAACACCTATGGGTTTTGGTCTAACAACAATCTTTATCCCCAACAAGTGGTATCAGAGCATAGGTTATGAGTTTGATACACACCTGACTTGCATTGGGGGGATATTGTTGGAAATTAGATAAATCAACACTCCTCATGTGTTTTATGACATGGAATAACCATGTCGCATGGATCCTTATCTCTGGCGATGCAATCATTGACTAACACCTATGGGTTTTGGTCTAACGATAATCATGATTCCCAATAGTCTGATCAGTCAGGAGAATATTGAGTAGCCCTAGACTATCCTTGTGTAGAAGGACATTTACAAAAAAAATATGGGTAGTCCTCCTAGCCCATGTTCATTATGGGACATGGAAATCTTCCAATGATAGGTGGTATCACTTCATGCCCTATGTTAGTCTTCACTGGAGCAATGTAGGAAGACTATAGTGGGATGAAGTCCCTGAGCAGCTAAGGAGAAATAGTTGGGTGGGAAGTCTCAATGTGTTGTGTCCTTGATGGACTAAGGCACAACTAGTGAGCAGATTGGATAGCTGAGGTTCAGTGGCCAGATGGACTTGGTGCATTAATAGAGGTAAATTGGAGTTGTTGCAAATTGGGAGTCGATGGACCAAGTAGCTACAGGGTACGGCCAAGAGGAGCTCAGAGAGCATGCTACATCATATAGGTGGTCAGAGTATCTTATTGAAGGTAGATTGGTTGTTGATGGAATGACACCAAGCCCTAGTTTTGTATCTTATATCCGTGGATGTATGAGGGCCATTATCCTTAGTACAGGAGCCCTAGATTGTTGTATTATTCAGTTGGATTAATATAACGATGTTGGGTTATTGTACATATTTTTTTGTATATTTTTTGCACTAGTAGATTTACTGTTGTTTATATTCCACTGTGCATATTAACTTCATTGTGATTCTTGGTTGGTAACATCAATGATTTAAGATTCTATCCTAGACACCAAGATCGTGGAAAAACAATAGCAAGAACCCAATGCATTCTCTTCTCTTCTCTTTGATTTAAAATTTACTAAGTGGCTCATCAACCCTAAGGCGAGAATTTAGTAACAAATAAATATAAATAAGCCCAATTGGAACCCCACGAATATGGGAACTACCAAACTAGGTAGTTTCTACCAACCAGGTAGTCTTCTGTCGATAGAAATATAGGTGCATTCTACACCTTCATAGGCCCTTGAAACCCCCATTCTGAGTAATCTACCTGTATTCAATAAACATAGGCCAAAATAATCCCATACCTTCGCATCCTAAATGCATTACACAACACAAGAGCCTAGACAATCCCATACCTTCCTTTTCCAAAAAATTACACAACACATGCAAATATACACATTGAACCACTAGACATACACATACACACATGATACAACACAACGAATACACATGTACAACACAACACATACACAATACATAAAGCACAATATGATATGTATGCAATAGTGTTGAAAATATAGAGAGCACACTGTCTCTATCCATAGACACCATGAAACACTGCCTCTAGTGTCTTCCCCCCCATATCATAGATCACACTACTTTCATTCTGTTGATATATGCTTCATCATTCCCTATTCATAATATAACATGGCCATAATTTACGAATCATATTCACATGCTATTAAAATCATATTACTGAGGGCTACTTTTTCCCACTTGATTCCTCATTAACTAAGAACCTTTTTATGCTATTTTCATCTGCATTAAATAAGTTTAACCAACACCTCTTCCACAAGAAGGGCCCCTGAAAAATCCCTGTCAGACAAAATGAGATTTTCATATTTATATGCAATAACATAGTCATGTATATAATACATAAGCACATGTGCAACAAGGTCAGAGTTAAGAGAACTCCCTTTTACCGCTTTATTGTCCATTATTTCCATGGACTAATCAACCACTTGGTTGTCATGTTGTTGTTCACTCAGTCATAAGTGTAACAAACATTAAATTATGTCAAGTAAAACCAGGGTTTAGATAACTCCTTTTACATAAGTAAAGGACGCATTATTTAATGGATTTTTCTTCCATAATTCCTCCTTTTTACCTTTTCTTTTCACCTTGTCATTATGCGGAAATTTATAGTGACTTATGTTTTCACCTATGCATGTTGTTGTGTCCAAGAATAACTCCTCAATATCTTCCAAAATTTTCCTTTTTCCAGCCCCTCTGCCCAACTTGAAGTTCCTCGTTACCTGGAACCCTCTCAACTGGTCATTATTCAAGTCAATTACATGCGGCCCTCTTCATCTCTCTCACCAAAGCTTCATGGTTCCCCTGCCACCTTCAATCGATTTGTCTGAAGGCCCTAAGCCCCAAGTATGTAAACCAAAGGCTCGTCTTAACATCAATGGGCAATGTAAGAGGAAAAATAAGACACAACACTACAGAAGAAAATAAAGTCCATGATCGCAATCATAGAGGAAACCACACAAAGAAACAACCATGACCATCCACAATCTAAAATAAAAACAATGTCAATCATGAACGTGATAAATTATATTCACCACCCATAGGTGTTAAAATATAACTGTCCCCAAAATCAAATTTTATCCCCATGAGTCCATGTCCATGGTACTTCCAACCATCATACAAGTGTGCATATGTATACATCTACATATGTATATCCACATACCAAAATTAATTCAAGACTTCTTTACAAGGCTCAAAACAACCTTGAAGTCTTACATTTCCCAAAAGTTCACAGGGGATCTCTTTAACACATATATGTATATATCAAGGAGCTTGAGGGAATGCTCCTTCCTCCTTCTTGACACCCTGCATCATTGATTTGTGTTCCTGTGGCTTGTAGGGGCTATTTTATTTCTTCTTCTACATGTGGGGACAATCCTTTTTTAGATGCTTTTCTCCATAGTACCAACAATAAAATATCCTCCTCATTTTCCTCCTCACGACGCCTCTTCCTGCCAATGTCGTCTTTCCTTTTTGAGGATTCCATTGGATATGTCATTTATTGTAACTGTTTTTGCAGTTAAACATTCCACTCAACCAGTTCTTGCTATTTCTTGGTGAGTTTTCTAAGTTCTGCCTCACAATTTTTTTTTCTCATCTTCCAAGTCGTTGAACTCAACCTCCAAATTCCAGAAGGTTCTTTTCCTTTGGAGGTATGTCCCCCTTTCTTGTTCTCGATGGTTTTGGTCCATATCCCACTGCATCATGCCATGATACATGTTTCCTTTCACTGTCATTGAGTCTTGCTATGTGTTGCCACATACATTTAGTTGTTAGTGCATTAATAGATATAAACAAATATACCAGTTGCCTTGCCCTATTGTACCAAGCATGTTTCCCTGCAACTGCACACATGTCTCAATTTACATATTAGTCACATGTCTCAAAATCTAGGACATAAATATCTCAACATAATTTTTCAAAAACCAGAATTTCTACATGCACATGCACATATCAACTCATTTATAACCATGCTTTTAGAAGATTCCAGTTTCCTTGTCAAGTTTAGATATAATTGGAAACTACTAGCCACTATTCTTAAAATCAACATCATTGATTTCATTCCGTCTCTGTAATGAGACCACAGAAGCAATTTAAATTCAACCTTTATACCAAGGCTAGTAATTAGGGCATCTACAATCTTAAGGAAATTAATTAGAAACCATTTAACACATCAACATCATTTCATGCATAATCATGTCTTTACAGGATTAAATTTCAAACTTTTACCCGAAATTATCAACATTGATTACTATCAGCCTCTTTATCGAGATCCCTATTATCATCTGTTAAAATTAGTCTTCAAAATTTAAAAGAGTATCAACCTTCATTGGATTCATTCAATCTCTTTATTGATACTATCACCACTAATTAAGAAGTCAACTCTTCCCACAAGAAACCATAGTAGTATATGTATATTCAACCTCTTTTCGTAGGCCAAAAATCAATAAAGCATCTCATAAAATTGACTATCATATGCAACAATATCATTGACATATTCAACCATGTCCTCATTATCTAGGTCACATTCTTCAAATACTTTGTCCAATATACTAGAAGAACACCCCATATGGACAAAATAAGTATTTATTGAAGAGGATTATGTAACACAAGGGGCTCATGATATTTTAAGATAAAGTCTAATATTGTATTCTCTTTCTCTAGGTAAGCTACAAATCCTTCCTCTTGTCAGGCGGAAAGAGTCGATTGTGCGGACACAACCAACCTCCTTAGGAGCCTAAGACTCTCTAGTGACAAACAAGACAAACAAGAGCAATCCTTCTCTAAACATGCATTTACTATATGGGAAATCAAGTGTTTAGATCCTACCTGTAATCCAACGTTGTTGTAGCAGTCTAGCTCCGCTGATCCGGATGAGCTCCTCCTTCACTTTGAAACCTGCATACACTAACAATCAAACGATTAAATAGCACTTGATAATCTCATAGAATAAAACATATTTAACACATAGACCAAGGAGTACATGAAACAACTCATAAATAACAAGTTATTGAGAAGAATGGACTCATTTGCATTAATAGGTAACAAAAGGAACAAATACAACCTGAGCCTTGGTGTTGTGCAAGTCCCTCCCAGGGTCCATCAAGAGTTCTCCTTTACTTTGACAAAGCTCACCCACTTCCAAATAGAACAAGCAAAGATGGCAATCTCTCCTCACAAGCCTCTAAATGGGAGTCCTAATTCCTGCAGCATTTACCCTTAGAAATGTATAGCTTTCAACCTCCTCTCCTTTTGGCCCAATGCCTGTATTTATAGTGCTCAAGAGGAAGTTAATCAGGTCCACCATCAATGGGATAATCCCCTCTTTGGATGGGATAGTTCCCTCATTGATGGGATAAGTTCCTCTTTGGTAGGGGTACATGAACCATCTGGAGGCGCTCAATACACGTCGAACAACCTTCTAGAATGCTCTAGAAATGACCACAAGTAACTTTTCAAAGATGAAACTTGCGCATTTTGAACTTTACAGGGGGACGCACCTGCCCCTTTACATACAGAGCGTCCAAGGACGCAGCTTTTGTGAACATTGGGTGCGTACCCGCAGGTAAGGTTGAGAGAACCTGCGTACCCAGAGATAAATACATTTATAAAGACTTTCTCTCTTTTTGGAGTTTGACATGGAGAGCAGAGGCATAAGACTTGCCCAGGAGGATAGCATGACTGTTGATAGAGCCATGCTAACTGTAAATAGTCATGGTGACATTTTTTAGTGTAACAGATTGCCCCCTAAAGTGCGAAGCCTGTAATAGATTAGGGTTTTGTATTATCTAGGAAGGCTGAAGCGCTTTATCATTTCAAGGATTATCTCGTGGAGAGCCTGGTCAGAACCTGCAATTTTCAACACAAAATACATGTATAAGATTATATCATCACTGAGGTAGGCATTCCCATACTCAGATCAAAACTTTAACTAACAGACTAACTACTCTGATACATGAATGATCTTGCAGTACATCATAATCATAGACTTTTGTAGACACAGTATGGGCGCAGCCATCTCTTTATGATTAGTCTACTTAGATAATGAATACAAAACTCCTCACAGCCTGGATGGTGGAAACTAGATCCAGGGTCTTCATTTCTGCTTCTCGAATTGGTACGATTCTAGCGATGCGAATAAATGAGTTGATGTCAAACATGGTAGAAACCACTTGATTACCAGTCGATGATGTAAACTATTAACAAGTGTGAGAGAGACCACCAGTAATGTCAATGCTTCTCAAAGTACCCAGTACAATCCATGAGATGTGAATGAATGAGTTGATGTCGAACATTTCACAGAATCCTTCGATCGAAAGTCAATGATGTAAACTGACGTCAAAGGCGAGAAACCTGCCATTGATGCATGCAGACTTCAAGGTACTGACGATTTCTAAGTCATCTCTCTAGATAATGTGCTGATGTCGATAGAAAGTGACCTGTTGCAGGCAAGCCCACAACACGAAATCATTGTTCAAGTTGAAGAAATGTTGCTGTAAGGACTGACTCAGGGATGGTCAAATGGATGACAAGTATTTTGCAGATGAAAGTTTTGCTTGCAGACCTCTTGAACACATAACGACACAACAGATGGCTTGGTTATAAACGACTCAAAGTTAATCCCCGGAACCCGGCTGAAGACTTTCAAAGTGGTTTGATCAACTGTGAGGTAAAGGATTTCCCAACCCAGGTGAATGAAAAGTGTCATGTTCAAGAGTGGTAATAAAGTTTCTTCTGAGACAATAGATAACAAATAGGCTCATTCTTCTCTCTTTTCCCCCACCATTTCTGGCAAGTACCTCTTTATTTTTAACAAGCTTGAGGAGGATAACATATGCTTGATTATAAGCTCATCCTTCGGATGAGTCCAACCTAGTTTTGATTCGAACCCTAGGAAGGAGTGGTTCGTTCCTGTTTGTAATTTAACAGGTCCTTTACTGTGAAATGTTTAACGAGCCCAATATAGGAGAAACTCGGCGTTTTTCAATTTTAGAGAGTCTGAAAAACTTAAGAAGACTCCAAGTTGAACTTTTTCGTAGATTTGTGTCCCTCAAGCCCGAAAAAATATAAAATAATACCTGGGGGAACCGCTTGATCTTGTGACCAAGGAGTACTTTCATAATTAGTGCCACTGACCTGAAAAGTAAAAAGCGATCAAGGACACGTCATTTTATTTCCGTATCAAGTTTGAAACGACAAAAACCCGGCAACCTTTTCCTGTTTTTACGGTCAGAAAAGGGCTATAAGGGGACCGTCTTTTAATTCCGTTTTAACAAGTTTAAAAAGAAAAACTCAGCAATCTTTTCATGTTTTAGGAGTCTAAAAAGGGCTTAAAAGAGAACTCCAAGGTTTCACTTTTTCGTAAGTTTTAACGAGTTCGAAAAAATGATAAAAATGTACTCATGGTTTTCATTTTTTCGTAAGTTTTTAATGAGTTCGAAAAAATGATAAAAATGTACTCATATGGCCGACTTTCAATTTAATTTACGAGCAGGAAAAGACGGAAAGAACTCGGCATTTTCATTTGTTTTACGAGAATGAAAGATAGCAAAATAATCTCGGGATTTTCATGAGTTTAACGAGTCTTGAAAATAACCAAAATTGACTCGAGATAGGTTTCATTTTTACAAAAGCTTGAAATGGAGAAAAACTATGCTTCATAGTAGTTTCATTTTTACACAAGCTTGAAACAGAGAGGAAACTGTGCTTGTTGCCCCCTAAGCATAACTGCTAGAGTGCATGCCCCCTAGCTTCCTTTCATTCAACCAGTCGAATGAGATGAAGGTTGAGTTACGAGATCATTCGAAAGACTCGACCTAAAACTGTAAGAAAATTATGCAAAAACTGAAATAACTAACCTAAATACTTAACATCTATGAGGTCTAGTCAAACTCTCGACTCAAGTAGAGGAGGATTTGTTTCATTTTTTAACGAGCTTGACGCAGGAAAAGAACTATGCTCGGATTCGGTTTCATGTTTACGCAAGCTTGAAACGAAAAACTATGCTTGTTATAAGTTCACATGCCCCCCAAGCTTCATTGCAGTCAATGAGGTGGATGGAATGAAGATTTACTTTCAAGATCTTGGAAAGACTTGTGGGAGTTGTTTCATTTTTTAACGAGATTGACACAGGAAAAGAACTATCCTCAAAACCCTTGTGGCAGTTGTTTCATTTTTTACCGAGCTTGACACAGGAAAAGAACTATCCTCAAAACCCTTGTTTCATTTTTTAAACGAGCTTGACACAAGACAAGGAACTATGCTCAAAACCCTTGTTTCATTTTTTAAATGAGTTGACAAGATAAGGAACTATGCTCATAACTACTCTCTACAATCTACTTAACAAAAAACTTTACTCTAAAAACCTTGATTCATTTTTTAACGAGCTTGACACAAGACAAGGAACTATGCTCTAAAATCCTTGATTCATTTTTTAATGAGCTTGACACAAGACAAGGAACTATGCTCATGACTACTCTCTACAATCTACCTACATAACCTAAAATCTACCTGATTCATTTTTTAATGAGGTTGACTCAGTAAAAGAACTATCCTCATACTAGCCTGTTTCATTTTTTAATGAGGTTGATACAGGAAAAAACTATCCTTGTACACACTGATTCATTTTTTAACGAGGTTGACACAGTAAAAGGAACTTTCCTCGAACTAGCCTGTTTCATTTTTTAATGAGGTTGATACAGGAAAAAACTATCCTCGTACACTGATTCATTTTTTAATGAGGTTGACTCAGTAAAAGAACTATCCTCATACAAGCCTGTTTCATTTTTTAACGAGGTTGGCACGGGAAAAGGAACTATCCTCGTACACACTGATCATGGCTTCCAACTGGGAGAAAGACATGTCAATGGACACACCTTGATCATGGCTTCCAAAAGGTCTTCATCAGAAGGAAGAATACTTCTTTGGAAGGAACACATGTCAAGGGACTCAAAAGGGATAAGAACATCGTGTTCAAGTAATCCCATAGAGTTTTCCATGTCAATTACCGGATCTAAATCAACAGTGAGAGGCTCACTTACATCGGTAACTGAAAACATGGGACCAGTTGCCACATAATTAACCCGTGGCAGGGTAGATACCACTTTAGAATCAGGAACATTTAGGGGTGTCATATTATTGGTAGTTGAAACAAGACTAGGGAACGAAAGCTGGTCTACAATCACAATACTGCCATTGTGACGGAAAGACATCACGCGAAAGAGTGTCGATACGACGGATTTCATTGCATAAACATAGTCTCGCCCAAGGAGTAAATTGAAATCCAAGGGACCTCGAACTACCATAAGATCAATACAGACAATTTTACCTTCCAAGGTAATAGAAAACTTAGGAAGGATCCCTAAAGGTTCACTAATGGTTCTGTTAAAATCTTTCAGATTCTGCGTAATAGGCGCAAGCTGAGGGGAACCCAAAGCTTTCCAAACAGTTGAGGATAAAATACTAACAAAAGCACCTTCGTCTACCTGAGTACGATGTATGTCCCTACCACCAGCCTTGACAATGATCTGGAAAGGGATGGAGGAAGGAAGACGAGGTTCTGTCAGTCTATTCCAATCAAAGGAAAAGACCTCAGTGCTTGGAGGGGGTTCTGTAGAAACAGATGAAATGCCCCCCGGCATAGAAGAATCTGATGTAACAAGAAGAACCTGAGCGGTATGAAGTTCACCCTCTAAATGGAAAGCGGGATCGACTCTTTGTGAAATTGAATCGACCACTTGATCAACTAATGGATCATCAACCTAAGTGACATGAGTTTCACTCTCCAATGGAAGAGTGTGATCGACTGTACTTGAAGTTAGATCAATCACTCCGTCAGTTGACGGTAGGTTGGGAGAAAGTTTACGGTAACCAGTTGGAAATTCTTGCTGTGGAACAGTAAGTTTTTCCAACAATGTTGAGGCTTCATCCATGTGAGGGAAAATGTGAGTTTGATGACTCCCTTTGCATAACTTACAAGGAAACCTAACTTTACCCTTTTTCCCAAGAACCTAACTATCACTGGTTGATGGATCAATGGAAAGTTGATGAGATTTTTCTGACCATACTTCCAAGACTTTTGGAATACCAGGACAATTGACAAGGAAGTGGTCACCCTTACAAAGCCTGCAAGGGTATTTGGGTTTACGATGCATGTCGGAGTTTTCCTCAACACAACGAACACTTACAGTCGTGGTTGGTTGGTTGACTTCTTTCTTATCTTGCTTCTTCTTCTTCTTCTTCTTCTTCCCTTTCTTCTTCTTCTTAGCCTCCTGGTTACTAGCATCAAGGCTTTTACCAAGCGAAGAGGAAGAAATGGAGGAAGAAAAATTAGGCGAAGAAGGTAAAGGGTCAACAGAAGGTTGGTGATGTTGAGATGGTGAACTCTGTTGAGGTGAAGCATCCGGTTGAGATGGAACAATTGGAGTACTTTGGGCCAAAGAAGTTGAAAATAACCATATCGGTAATCCTATTGTAAATCCAGGTAATGACAAAGTAGCCATATAAGGAGGACCAACATTTCCAAAGTAAGGAAAAGTACTAGGATTCTCGTTAGGAGGGGTTCCTAGGTTGGTAAATTCCGGAGCATTTGCCATTATATTCAACTTCAGTGAATTTTATTAACAATTTTAAAACTAAAATTAACAATTCACAATTCACACCTAACAATTAAAATTCACAATTCACACCTATGGTCTCTAAAAGTAAAAACAAACAAATTAACACGTGCTATCAAATCTAGGAGTCAAACCACACACAAACAGTAGCCTTCCGGACTGAAAACACTAGTTGGTGATGAAATCCAACATCGCAGAATTCAGTACAGAAGTGGCGGGTGGAACAGTTACCCCGACAACCTGCTTAATGAATAGACTGGACCAAGTTCCTCCACTTTAACCGTCTCGAGTGAAGTGAACCCCCCAGAAAATCCAAGTGAGTCTAGCCGACGTCTGCTCCAGGTACAGTGGGATCTTCCCTCCACCGTCACCTTGGGTAGAACCCTAAAGATAATGGTCACTAAGGTTACCAAAAACAACAAATGCACCTGGGGGAACAGTCTACACTCTGACAGCACGCAAGGGCAGAGTATCAAGCTCAATCCCCTTGCCGGCTCCTTGACAATAATCCAAGGTTTACCGACAAGTGACCCCTGGCTCCTCGACAATGGTTAATCCGAGGTTTACCGTTTGTAATACGTGCGTGTCTGGTGTCGTTCCCAACGAGGGAGGATTGATCCCCTCACTGGTTCGGACACGAGCTCGTGCTTCTCCTTTAAGAGGAGCTTTCCCAGAGTACAAATGAAACAGTTGGATTTATCCTACCACAAGATGAGCTACTTGTTTGGTTTTGCTGTCTTGGAGAGTTAATTACTCTCCTACTCCAAGACACTAGCCTAATCTATATTGGTGTATCAGAGCCCTAGAAATGTAAAAATTACTAGATGAATTTTAATTAAGCGTTGTGTTATTAAGGCTGTTATTACTCAAATGGGTAAATGGATATGAAACCAATGGTGTTATGACCCGACTCAACTGAATGCAATCGAATATGATAATGTAATCTTTTCAATTCGATGAATCCTAACTAAAGTAAGGAGAGAGTTTCCATTCACTTCCAACAATGCAAAAAATTGATCACTAAGAGAAAATATAACAAATTCTCTAATGCACTAATTTCATCAAGAAAAACTAATGCAAATCAATTCCAAACCTTTTTTTTATTTTTATTTTTGTGTAAATTCAAATCAAAAGAAAACTGATTTAAATCTACGATTGATTTCCAGAATGTAAACTATGCAATTTAATCTATGCACAATTCACTCGAAAAGTATGCAAATGTAATCTATGCACATTTTTCATTCATATTCTAAAAATGAGAACTCTAATTATGCAAATGTGATCTATGCAAGAGAATTCTCAAACACAAGATGATTCTAATGTAATCTAAGAACCAATCAAGTGCAAGTCGAGAAAACTGGGTGAGAGTTCCAAAGATCAAAACATAAAAACACTTAAAGGCGATTAACACTCATACACAATTTAGCCCCCCCCCCCCCCCCCCCCCCGAATGAGGGGGATTTTTTTTTTTTTTGCAAAAACGAAAGAAAAAAGATGCAAAATTGTGAAAGGACTGAGAGAAACCTCCAAGTAATGACCAAAGGAAATCAAATTAATAATTTCTCAAAAAGAAACTCAAAACACCCAATTGATGAAAGCTTAAAGCAGGAATGCTAATGAAACAAGTTCAGGTGAAGATCTTTGACAAGAGACTAATGGCTCTGGGCAGTAAAAACTAATAAAAAGCAAAATCTAAGAGAAAAAATGCAAAAAATGGAATTTTCTCAAATTTTAGCAGGGGACGCAGGCGACCCGTTAGAACATGTGCGGGCCCGCTCTGTGCACACAGCGACAGTGCGTCCAGGGACGCACTGTGCAACACTCAGAGGGTGCGTCCTACTGAAAAACTCAAGAAAAACCAAAATGAATCTAATCCTAAGCTAACCCACCCAAAGACAAAGTCACAGAGCCAAAACCAGAAAAATAAACCAATTTTCTCAGAGCAAAGTTCACACAAAGGAAAAGACTTTTCACATCAATGGAATCCCCAGCGGAGTCGCCAATTTGTCAGGCGGAAAGAGTCGATTGTGCGGACACAACCAACCTCCCTAGGAGCCTAAGACTCTCTAGTGACAAACAAGACAAACAAGAGCAATCCTTCTCTAAACATGCATTTACTATATGGGAAATCAAGTGTTTAGATCCTACCTGTAATCCAACGCTGTTGTAGCAGTATAGCTCCGCTGATCCGGATGAGATCCTCCTTCACTTTGAAACCTGCATACACTAACAATCAAACGATTAAATAGCACTTGATAATCTCATAGAATAAAACATATTTAACACATAGACCAAGGAGTACATGAAACAACTCATAAATAACAAGTTATTGAGAAGAATGGACTCATTTGCATTAATAGGTAACAAAAGGAACAAATACAACCTGAGCCTTGGTGTTGTGCAAGTCCCTCCCAGGGTCCATCAAGAGTTCTCCTTTACTTTGACAAAGCTCACCCACTTCCAAATAGAACAAGCAAAGATGGCAATCTCTCCTCACAAGCTTCTAAATGGGAGTCCTAATTCCTGCAGCATCTACCCTTAGAAATGTATAGCTTTCAACCTCCCCTCCTTCTGGCCCAATGCCTGTATTTATAGTGCTCAAGAGGAAGTTAATCAGGTCCACCATCAATGGGATAATCCCCTCTTTGGATGGGATAGTTCCCTCATTGATGGGATAAGTTCCTCTTTGGTAGGGGTACATGAACCATCTGGAGGCGCTCAATACACATCGAACAACCTTCTAGAATGCTCTAGAAATGACCACAAGTAACTTTTTAAAGATGAAACTTGTGCATTTTGAACTTTACAGGGGGACGCACCTGCCCCTTTACATACAGAGCGTCCAAGGATGCAGCTTTTGTGAACATTGGGTGCGTACCCGCAGGTAAGGTTGAGAGAACCTGCGTACCCAGAGATAAATACATTTATAAAGACTTTCTCTCTTTTCGGAGTTTGACATGGAGAGCAGAGGCATAAGACTTGCCCAGGAGGATAGCATGACTGTTGATAGAGCCATGCTAACTGTAAATAGTCATGGTGACATTTTTTAGTGTAACACCTCTACAATGTCTATAGAAGACCCTTGCCTTTGAACTCATCTAATTCAGGTATTAGACATGGATTTTTTATCTCATAGTGACATAACAAACTTTATAGGCTTCAACCAACCATTTTTGTATGTCACACCCATTCCTTAAACAAGGGAGGCATTAACCACGAAGACAAGCATCCATAAGGAAAAAATAGTAACCACAATCATCATAAAGAAATAATCACCCTCCATCGATGTTCTTTGCATATAACAATAAGGAAATGGGACCTGCCTATCCCAATTAATATATTCATATACGTATACATACATTCAATTAGAAACAAGCCATGTTATTTACACTACAACAACACACGTATTTCCCCCACATCCATCATATAACAAGAACATTCACATTCACAATCATTCCAAGTATGCAATATCACATCACTCATCTAGTAGTGACAGTATGTTACAAATAACCACACTCACCACATGCAGTTAGTTATGCAAAATTAAAGAAAAATGACAGATCTCTAAGGTCACAACTACCAATTGTCTAGACCTTCAAGGAGAAAAACATGGTTACTACACCCAGAATTGAGCTCCACTCACTTCTAGAGGTCCAAGTCTTAAAATTGGAAGCTCTGATATCACTGTGTAACTCATCCCCTCCTAATCCTAACCCAAACATAGGTTAGAAGGAGATAGACACTATGCTGACTTGAGATCTAAGTTAGCATTATGGAAATAGGATCCAATTTTTTCGATTTTTTTCAACTTCATCAAACCTAAAATTGATAACATTAATGTGTTGGTCTCATTGAGGTGATTCCGTTGATATAAATTTCGTGCTGATCCGACCTTCAGATTGAAAGTTAAGACCATTTAAATTTTTAGTGCCATGTCATCAATCCGCCACGTGGTGCCCTCATGGCAATCACATGTCTATCCTAGTTAACCTTCTCACCACCACATGGAACCAAGGTTCTAGCTTCCAATTCATTCATGGCTGGGGTCACCACATAAAATTATCTGTTTATATAAATAAGTTGTTGACCCGCTCATACTCCCTTCCTTGTTGAAGTGCATCAATGACTTCTTTGCATGTGTCCTCTCTTAACAGGCAGCAAAAACAACAACTTAGGGCCACTTTTACCAAGAAACCTTGAGTATATTCCTCTAGTAAGAAAACACCCTAGAGAAAACTCTGTTGAACTAAGCTCTTAACTCCAAGATCCAAGATTTTGAGGTTTTGAGGTCCACGTCACCCCATAGATAACCTCTTTGGAAGAAACTCCATTCTTGGCAGAAAATGTTGTCGATGAAAACCCCTCTCGGCAAGAAAATTCTCAGAAGAAAATCTAACTTAACGACAACATTTCTCGGTGAGAATTCCTTCTCGGTAGGAATTATTCTTAGAGGAAACTCTGACCTCAGGGACAATATTTCTCAGTGAGAACTCTTCTAAGAGGAAACTATGGCCTCAGGGACAAGCTTTATCGGTGAAAAATCACACATGGGCCCACTCCGTTCTCAATGAAAACTCACGTCAGGGCCCAATCCATTCTTAAAGAAAAATCATGTCAGGGCCCACTCCATTCCTGGTGAAAAATCATGTATGGGCCCACTCCTTCCATATCATTTTAAAGAAAACTCCTTGGAAGAAACTCCAGGAGACCCAGTTCTTTATTAGCAATATTGAGAATTTTGTTAGAAAAATGATGGAAAATGCATATGTTAGGTGAAGGGAATACTTTTTTTCTTATGTATTTAATGAGCCAGGGCACAATGATAGGGTCTTAAGAATGAAAAATGATGGGACCCCCTTTTCTATCTCGAAACAAATTGTCGGATTAAAATTTCTTGGAAGAAACCAAAGGGAGATGCAAATGTCTTGGGCTCCAAAATGATGATATCTGAGATTCCAAAATCTCAGCCACAAGTGGAGGGTCATATGTGATAGAGACTTAATGGTGTTGAGGGCTAATACCAAAGGGACCATGCTTACCTAAGTTAATCATTGCACTTAAAGAGGCTTAGTCTATGCCTCAGCTACAATGGTTTTGTTGCGATTAAACCTGGCATTAGAACTCGAGCCATCACCCTTTAGGTTGTTATATGGCCAATTTGGGGATATCTTTCCTTAGCTTAAAATTAATGGAACACGGAACCAATCTGTAAGCGATACAGTAAATAGAATAGGTACATGTCTCTTAAATTTTACTAAGGCTTGTCGAACAAATGGAAAACTCGGAACCACTCAAAAGTCTGCATGCCTCTTAGGCTAATAATATTAGAGAGAAACCAAGCCTATCCCATTTCCAAGATCCAGTGATCCCTTGGGATAATAATAAACATGCAAAAAACTCATGAAAGTAGGCAGAGATCATATGAAGCCCAAATTCCTATAGGAAATCACAATCCACAGGTATATTGGAAAATATCAGTCCTAATTCGATTCACAGACATGAATCACACACTTGAGCATTAAACTTAACATCACTATAGTCATGTAGCCAACATAGTAAGTTAGATAGGGAGTCTTGCACATTAAAATACACAAAAAAAGCACCTTAGTGCCCTCATCAAATCAGAGGAAGCTTAACATGCTTCCTCAATTGCAGACTAGACATAACCATGCCATTATCAGTGATACATCCTGCATGCACACAATCATGGCCATATCACATGCGGATCACAAGTTTCATAAACACATACAAAGATCCATTTAGTCCCTTGAATAGAAAATCATTTTGACTCAGGTTCACAAAACATACATAGAATCTCAACCATACCTTCAAGCATTTACACAGGGCACTCGGTATCTAGTAACATACATAAAATTAGATTTCTCAGCTAACATAACATGTAACTAGCATGCTAAACATGTGAAAATTATTTAAACATGAGAAGTAGTTAGATAACTTATCTTATATGGTAAAAAGGATTTGCAACTGAGAGTGGTACTTCAACTCTCCACCTAACCATAGAGACATTACAACCAAGCCTTCCTTGTAGTAATCACTCGCGAGCCAAATTCTAAAGCTTAATTTGGAGTGGTTTTGAATGATTTTAATCAAGAACACAACTAAAATAGGGTGCCACTAGGCCACACTTCCTTTATTGACCAGAGGTAAGCCACTGCTCTCTCTGTGATGCTTATGTCCAACCAACCTTTAAGAGGGTTCTTTTGCTAGTTTTTATAGTTCCTCCAGAGCTTACAACAATGAATTTGGGCATTATCTCCTCTACCTTCTCACCTCCTGCTCTTGGAGGAAATTTTCATTTCTCCCACAGAGTTCACACAATGGATTCTCGACTTTTGTGCACCCTCAGAGAGCTTGTTCTCTCTATTTCTCTCTCTCTCTCTCTCTTCCTAAATGCTTGTGCATTCTCTTTTTCTTGAAAGGATTGTTTTTCGTGAGTTTCCATGTGCATATGAGTGAGAAATTCCTTCCCTCCTCATATGAGGGTACTCATTTTATCCAACATACTAACTGCCCACCACCTTCTTGATTGCACAACAATCCATCTACTTGACATCACAACCCATCCTCTCTTTTAAGTTTTTTTCCTTTTTATTGCTTGTTATGGGAGCCAAAGGACACCTAGGCCAATCCGCTTATTTTCGTTTATTTATGGCATAGTTAGCCCTATTAAAACCACTTCATCCAACTAGGACTAATATTTAAAACAACAGTTCCTTGAAGCAATTTCCTACCTCAAGAAATGGAAGTTGTGTCCCTCTTGTAACCATTTAAAATAGTTACAATTATTTAAAAGAGAGAAATATTAACCAGGGGATGTCACATCGACCTGTATGGCGCCACCAACTTTTGACAAATACTTGGTAGTTGCAACAAAAATCCTAGAAGCCATCATTTCTCCCTGTTGTTTGATTATTATTATTATTATTCTTAATTACAAAAGAATTAATATATGAGTTAAATAGATATGTTCATTTAAAAAAATGTAACAGCATTCTTAACTATTGAGATTCATCCTCACTTTGTCATAGAAATTATTAATTTATAAATAGTATTTGTTACAATACCATGGTTTATGAATACCACTTGCCCAAAAAACCATAACTCAATTTTCTATCAAAATATTTTAGATATATATTATATTAATTTAAATTTATAACCTTTTTTGCCTGATTGAGGTGTCATAATATGTGCCAATGGAGGAGGGAGTGGGAGCTTGTCACCCCACTACCTCCCATTGCATTTGAGGGGGGATGGTGTGACTATCCCTCCCCATGTAGTCACACATGTAAATTATAATACATCCCTTTGCATTAATATGGCTTCCTCCATTCCTTTTATGAGCTCTTGGCTCATCTGTAGTGACTCTGTGTCTTTTTACAATCTTTGTTGTATTCCCCGACCACAAGTGGGATATTCACACCCACCCCCCTTGCTCCCTGCCCCAATGGTAGATTTGTGGCAAATCTCTCCATCTATCATGACTCCATATTATTCTACAACCTCTATGATAATCTCCCATTGCAGGTTGGACATCTCCCCCACGATGTTGGCTTTGTGGTAACTCTATCAAATGAAGGCTTCAGTCCCTTGGAAGCCAACCTTCACTACAAGCACCCTGTGCTAAAATTTCATGAGTGTAGTAGGGTGATAATGACCGAGGACACAACTCTTGGGATGTCAGAAGTGGCGAAAACAAGATACTACATAAGAACGAGAAGCGGCTTGCGAGGAATTGGGTTTCATGCAACAAAAATCCATGCATAGTGGGTCGATATTTGGGCGGTAATTATTCCTATGTTGAATCTCTATATTCTTAGTTTGTTATTATTTTCATGGTGAAATTTGGTTTATGTTCTACAAGGCCTCTCATGGATTCTCATTAGTGTGGCAAGGATTTTATGGCTACTGGACCTTGCCTGGAGCTACTCTCTGAATGTTCATCTTTTGTCACTAGTTGTTAATCTAATTCCTAGGCCCCTTTGTTAGTGTTACACAGCAATTTGTCACCGTCCCTGCTACCCTTGTCCCGTATCTTGGAGGACTCATTCCGAGACCTATGAGAAGTGACATGGCCTAAAAACACTTGCATTACATTCCTATGAACATGAGCTTTGTTTGCCCTGAAGACATCTCCTGCTGGAAAACCCTCAAAATAGCTCTTTTTCCATTGGCACGGTTCCACAGTTCAGACCTCGCGCCAAGGGGGAAAATCCTCCAAAGAGGGCACGCCAATTGGCGCTCTGTCATAGAGCCTCACCCGTGCCAACCATATTAAGAGGTTTTTTTTAAAAATAAATGGCGGAAGCTTCGTCCTAACAAATTCCTGGACTGCTATCTATCTTGAGTTGGGTGGTTTGGCTACGGATTTCCATAGAGAGGAAGTGGTTTGCCACCTCTCATGGAAGCTTCCTTGATGATAGGGCCAATCCCATGATTATAGGGATCCCAACTCCCCTTCCTCCATAAAAGCTTGCCCATTTCCTTTGCAAGCTAGTTTTTGAGAGTTCCATAGTTCTAGAGTTCCAGAATTCCTAAATTCCCAAGAGCTTCATGCTGCAAGAGCCTTCTTGATTCCCTTAAGGCCAAATCCAAGCAAGGAGACTATTGTCTAGATCCGAAGAGAGAGGCTTTTCCTTATTCCGACATGTTTTGTGAGACATGTTCTGCTGACGACCCGCCAAAGGAGAATCCAACGTCAGAACATTGGTTGTACTCTCCTTTGATTGATTATTAATGAACGACTATTGGTTATGGTTCCACTCTTGTTATTATTTATGATGATGATGAGTTATGTCTTTTCTGACTGACATATAGTTGCGTATACTGGATTTTATGCTTGCGTTTGTATTGTTTCTTGCATGTGCAGGTGTCCATTCACGGAGATCGTGAGGATTGTGATCTGCCTGGAGCAGAGGAACGAGAGCACCACCTCTTCTACGAACAATAGCATTGGAATCCAGGTAGGCTTTCATCGCTGGTCTGTTTATTTGCAATTAGGGACTTGCGCTATAGCGTTTGATGATTGTTGCTAGACCCGGTCGGGGCTAGTAGGGATCGCCTCTGTCCACAGAGGGGATTTACCTCTTCAACATTTTGGCGACTCCGTTGCGGATCTCAGCTTGTTGTTTGATTTGTAAACTGTAGACGGAGCCTAAAGTACGACCAGGTAGCCTTCGACATGCTATTTCTCTGCATTAGCGAAGTAGATCAACGCCACTTCAGTCAATCTCCGGTTTGGTTTACGGACTGAACATCTTGGAGCTTGTCTTGCCTTTTCGTTTGCGTCTCGTTTTTGCTTGCTTGGTCAGCCTCTTGGGCTGGGTTCTTGTTCTGTTTTTGCTTCTTGGTTTGCCTGGTTATCATTGGTCTGGTTTTGGATTGCTTATTTTTCATTTTGACATAGCAAACTTGACTGGCGCGTTTTTTCGCGTAACAGTCGCGCCAATTGGCGCTAGTTGTCAATATATCACTCGCGCCAATTCTTAAAAGGCGCTAGTTTCAGCCTGACAGTCGCGCCAGGACTGGGGACTGCTAAGGTTTTCTTGTTTTTAAGACTTCTGAGCCTGGTCTTTGATTTTGGTTACATTTTCTCGACTGCTTGAGTGTGTTGGAGTCCTGTTTGACTGGTTTTAACCTTCATCCTTTGGTTGTTTGCCATTTTCCATCGACTTCACGTTTTTAGCCCTAGGGCATCTAGTGGCTTTGTGTGTCGAGCCCTCCTTAGGAGTTTTTGGTCTTTTATTGGTCCAGTCAACTTTCTGATTGCTCCCCTGCATTCGTTTAGTAGTTGTTGATCATTTCATTGCGTTGTTTGAGTGACTAATCTCTTTTTCACTTGAATTCCGCCTTGTTTCGCTTTGGGCCTAGATTACACGGCTCATTTGTGTCTTTGGGATTTTTCTTGGTTTTGAAGGACTGCTTTGTCAATTTAGGGATCTGATTGTGCTTGCATTGAGTGAAATTTGCTTGTTTTTGCTCTCTTATCATCATTTCTCAGATTGCTCTCTTTTCATTAGTTTTTCAGTTTGTTTAGTGCATCTTGCCCTTAACATTGAAAAATAAAAAAAATCTCTTTTGCTTTTCATTAGTTAATGTGAATTAGAGCTTTTCGTTGTTATTAGTGATTAGTGACTTTGAAGAAAAGCTTTTTGATTTCCATTAGCTGCATTAGAGATATCGTTGGTTGTTTTCTAATCATTTTGTTTGTGTGAAAGCTCTCAACTCTCTTATAGTTAGCATTCATCGAATAAAATGATATATTGTGGCATATAGCTTGCATTTAGGAGATTTTGAGATACTACATTCGCTAGGGCCTGAAAACTGAAACGTAATTGAAGATAAACATTAAAATCTACTCAATTTACACTAAGGCAGCATTGGAATTTAACGAAACATATTTAGAGGTCTAGGCTAGAGACGTGCTCTGGCGTCGTTAAACCTAGTCACTTTTGTTTCCACTCAAGGTTGGGTGATTCCTCCTTTTGTGACTCAATAGTGGTCTAGTACGAAATTGTGCTCCCACGTACCGTCGAGTATATGGGGAGACCCCACTAGGTTATCATCCTTTATCCATAGGAAGCCGAGTCTGCCGCCCTATACCCGTGATACACCGAACACAACATTCGGGGAGATTGCCTGCACATACGGAAAGTCCTTGGTTGATTTCTCTTTCATTTCTAAAACCAAGGTGTATATTGCAGTTCACGGTTATTTGCTATGGGGAGACCCCACTAGGTTATCATCCTTTATCCATAGGAAGCCAAGTCTGCCACCCTATACCCGTGATACACCGAACACAACATTCGGGGAGATTTCCTACACGTACGGAAAGTCCTTGGTTGATTTCTCTTTCATTTCTAAAACCAAGGTGTATATTGCAGTTCACGGTTATTTGGTACACCCTCTTTGCCTAGTATCCCTGAGCAGTCATTCGATCTTTTCTGACTCCCTAAATTTGAAAGGATCACCAAGCGCTTGTCCTTTCACGCTTGCTTCAAATCTGAAAGTGATAGAGTCACCTTTTATCTGTTTCTTGACTCTTAAAATATGAAACGGTGAAGTTTCTTAATTTCAATGTGGTAAAAATTAAATCACCCGCGATCACACACCCTGTTAGATTCTGCTTGTTGGCCGTTTGATTGTGTGTCTTGACTCTTTTTCAGCCCCGTGTGCGGTTTTTAGTTCTTGATGGCAACTTTTCTAGAGTTCACCAACCCAGGAATCCCCTCTGACGGGAATCCTGGTCATTTTCCTCCTTTTGGGAATGTTGGTGCTCCTTACATGGCAACGTTGTCCCTTCCTGGGTTAACTGTTGGGTTGCCTGTTTGGTTGTTCTCAACCTCTGTAGTCCCTAATGTCTCAACTACTGGTCAATCAGTTCCTCCACCCGAACAACATCATGTTGATTCCAAGGTGGACCTCTCCCCTTCTTCGCCTGTTTCTACGTCCTCATCTTCTACTTCGCCTGGTGAAAGTCTGGATTCAAGTAACCAGGTGACTAAGAAGAAGAAGAAGAAGATGAAGAAGAAGAAGAAGTCTGATAAATGTGAGGCCACCTATGCAGCTACTACTCCGAGTACATCTCAAGTCGAAACTCCTTCTGCTCCTCCGCGGAAGGTTAAGTTTCCTTGTAAATTGTGCAAGAGAGACCATCTTCTTTGTGATTGTCCTAGAATTCCTAGGGTCTTAGAAGCATGGTCTCACAATCTGGCTTGCCCCTCATCGTCCTCTAAAGCTCATGGCGATGCCACCCTATCAACTGACAACAATCCAAAGAAAGGGAAGATTCGAATCCCCTGTAGACTATGTGAAGGCAACCATCCCCTTCACCTTTGTCCGCTCATGGATAAAGCTTCCGCTGTTTTGGAAAGTCTTACAGCTTCCTCACCCCAACTTCCCGTTGGTTATCAGAGTCTCTCTTCAGATCCTCTCCCTGTCGACAAAGAGATTGACTTAGATTCTTCTCTTGTCCGGGCTCCTCTTCCCGAACCTGGCTGTGCTAAGCCTGGTCCAGACCAATCATTGGTCGGTGAGAGTATCAACTTGGGTTCCCCACCCATTGATCACTCTGTTTCGAAAGAGCATCATGCTCATGTCCTTCTCGTCTCATCAGATTCTCCAGAGTCCAAAAACGACTCTCCTGTCTCAGCTGATCCAGAGAGTCCTTCTTCAGTTCCTGTAGAGCATGGGGGCAATCATACGATTCCCCCACCAAGTAGTTTGGTCGCTTCCTTCGACTGGAGTCACTTGACTACTTTCCGCCTCCCCGCCTATGTGCCTTTCGAGATCACGGTACATGCCTATGATAAGGCAGTACCTGGCACTATTCTGGATGAGGGTGCGTCGGTCAGTCTTATGCCGTCCACTACTTGGCAAGCTTTGGGTTCCCCACAGCTTGTGCCGGTCATGCAGAATCTGTTGGCCTTCGACGGAGGAGCCTGTCAACCTGTAGGAGTCCTCCCCAAGTTTCCTGTTACTTTGGGGGGCAAAACCGTCTATATCGACGTCATGGTTGTCCAAGGTGTGAATTTCAGTTTTCTCCTTGGCCGTGATTATATTTATGCCATGGGGGCCCTCGTTTCTTCCCTTTTCCATGTGGTTTGCTTTCCACACACTGGAAGAATCATGACCATCGATCAGTTATCGTTCTTTGGTCCCCAGGTGCCTCTTGCGCAGCTCTCATCCCCTCCTGGTTTTTCTCCACCGGTTGTATCTGCCCCACCGCAGGTCAACTACGTGGCTACTTCTCCCGTGCCTATATCCAGTGATGATGTCGTCATGCATAGTGTCCTGGGGGCATTGGGTCTTGACTTCCAAGATGTTGTCCTTCCACCGGGAGTGGCACTCTTGGAAGCAACGACTTCCTGTTCATTATGATGAAGTTCGTGCGAAGCATAGTTCACTTTCCTATGTCAAGCTCCTTAAAAAATGAATCTGGGTCAGGTCAGAGCATAATTCCTTTCCTGTGTCAAGCTCCTTAACAAATGAAACTAGGTGTCACGAGGGTAGTTCTTTTAAGTGTGTCAACCTCGTTAAAATAATGAAACATGAGCTTGTCCAATTCGAGTGCGATCAATTATTGTCAACCTTCACTCCATTTTCAATGGACTAAAGCTTGGGGGCATGTACCTCGAATTGAGACATCATGCTGGGGGGCATGACCGTTTCCCTTGTTTCCAAGCATAGTTTGCATATGTGCTGTCATGTGTGCTTTTAAGCTTGCGTAAAAATAAAATATGTGATTAAATACATTTCGCATTGGGTCGTTTGTTATGCAACTCATACATTAGATTACATTTGTGTTAGACATCTACATAGCATATAAAAACATCATCACATGTAAAAGATCCATCCAAAATAGGCATATGTATATATATGTGTCGAAATGTTTGCACAGCGTGCATCACATAGATCAAAAATATACATGTTTGTCTTAATACATCCAGAGACGACATGTATCTCAAAAAATATGCATGAAAATAAACACTAGGTGTCTAATTTGCGTGGTGCTCATGATAACAAGTCACCGCACGCACTAGGTGTCTCAGAAGATGGTGGAGGTGACTAGGCACTCCCACTGTATGTCTCTTGTATGCCAGTGGGACATCTGCCAGTCGGGCATAATCTGGAATCCCCCGGGCGATCCCCTCGAGGTTCTGGATCAACTCTCCTCCCTCGGCACCCTCTGCCTGAAGGTCAGCTGCAAGCTGAGTTCTCCGTGAAATGGAAGAAATACCGGCTGGTCTCTCTGGGCCGACATCTGCATACACATATAACTGCTGTCAGAACGAACATGTATTAACAAAAAAAAAGTCATAAAACATAAAATCAAAAGAGATCATACCCAGCTCTTCGTCCCACTCATCTCCCTCCAGCAGTAGGAGATCTGGATCACCAGTGAAATCGGTCCCTGCGTATGGCCAGTCTTCGACTATGATTAACTGACGACGTAGCCACCCAAAAAACTCCGGCCTCCAAGACATCTGTTGGCCCCCTCCTCCTCTGGGCATCAATGCTGCCCAGCGAGCCATTCTTGGCTCCCGTGGTACTGGCTCAGCTACTACGGCCCCTTGGCCTTGGAAGATTGGTAATCGTTCCAGAATGAATGATACCAGGATAGAGCCATAGCCAAACTGTTTCAGTTTGGCTTGCTTGCCTTTCGTGAGTTGTCTCTTCATACTTGCTGCCACTTCTGTGGCTGAGTCAAATATCGTGGGACTCATACACTCCGAGGCCAGTATGAGCTGGGATTTTGTCACCTCGTGTCGTGCCTGCGCCCCCGCAGCCCGTGTGATGGTATATAGCACCATTTTGAGTGCTAGATCATGAATGGTAGCAATGTCTACCTTCACACTCCCGGATCCAAATCATGCCCTCAAGCACACTCGTGCCATCACCTCTTCCATTTTTTTGCCAGACGGTCTACTCCCTGCTAGTATGGGCACCAAACCTCTACATGACAATCCGGTTATAAAGTAGATGTCAGGAACCTCCAGTTCTAATACTTGATCCCGCAGCTTGAACACTTGTTCGTTCACATCCCAAATGCTGATCAGGTATTGTAAGAGCTCAGGTTGAGCTCGTAAACAAGGTGTCAGGAAGAATTTCTTCAACCCACAATTCCTGAGGGCATTCATGCAATTTTCATCTTCCATGGCTAATCCATCCTCTTTCTCATACTCCCTCTCTTTCCATTCAATTACCATTTTGATCGGTTTCTTGCATCCATATGGTCAAGAACCCTTGATTAGATCTCTGTTATGCCAAAAAATTCATTCAGATTAATTATAAATCTGGAATTTTGGGCAGAAAATTAGGTTCCGCCGTTGGCGTGGATGTTTCTAAAACAGTCGCGCCAATCGGTGCGGGTCCGTGCCCGATACCCACGCTAATGGGCGCAGCCATAATTTTGCAAATCCTTCCACAGAAATCTAATGGGCAGAGGGAAACTATCAAAAAATGGATTGAAATGAAGTACTAGGAAGCACCTCTTACCTGGAACTAACGGAACTCGGAATGGTAGCCCGGATCTGTCGCAATCGCCGTCAGAAGTTCACACACCAAATGGACCACTGCTACTCTTCAGTGAGGTAAATAGTAAAAAGTAATTTTATTTTTACCATTTGACATATTTATAACTTTTTGAACTCAAAATAGGTTTTGAAAGTTATTTTTCTGAATATTTTAATATATTTTTTGTCAAAAATGGGTTTTACACTTGCTTTTTGTGCAGCAACAGGTTTTTATGCGACTTAAACGGTGAAACGAGTTACATTTTATACTTTTTCGGACTCGGTAAATACACGAAAAAGTCATTCTGGAGTCATCTTTCAGCTCTTTTCTGACTCTCTAAACATGAAAAGATGGTCGAGTTTCCCTCTTGACTCGTTAAAAGAAACGAGAGGCGGTCGCCTTTAAGCTCCTTTTTTTCAACCGTTTAAACATAAAAAGATCGTCGGGTTTTTTGTCGTTTCAGGCTCGTTATTGGTTACGAAACGACGTGCTTCTGACCGCTTTTTTACTTTTTCGGGTCAAAGTTACTACTTACGAAAATTACTCCTCGATCGTAATGGTCGGGCGGTTCTTTCGAGTATCGTTTTATACTTTTTCGGGCTCGAGAGACACAACTCTACGAAAAAGGACCCCCTTGGAGTTTTCTTTTCTGCTGTCTTTTCAAACTCTCTAAACATGAAAAGACGTCGAGTTCTCCCTTTTTCAGATTCGTTAAACTTCGATGACATTGGATTCAGTCGAAATGACGTTACTCGAGTCTCTCCTTCCTAGGGCTCGTTAAATGTACTCAGATGGATTCGCCCGAAGGGAGACCTGATATTACAAGCATATGCTATCCCCTTCAAGCTTGTTAATAAAAATAATCGGGTACTCACTAGAAATGGTGGGGAAAATGGAACCAGAATCATTGTTGTGTCGGCAGTATGTCGCCCTTGAACATGGCACGTGTCTGCATTTGTGTCAGGGTGGGGACATCTCATCTCGTTTTTCACTTGCCTCCGTGGGTTTGGGTGATCCTATTTGACCTCTCATCTGCTCTTTGCCTTGTCACCATGACCTCTGATCGATTGATGTCAAATACTGCCAAGTCCACTGTCGTGCCACCGATATGTTCAAGAGAAGTTGACCTCTGCAAAATATCAACCTCCCTCTGATAACTCATATGATCCTGATTCACAAAAACATTATCTTCCTCTGTCTCGCATCGATGATGTGGGAAACACTATGGCCCACCTTCGGTCAAGGTCACTTCCTGTCGATTTCAATTCATTATCCAGGAAGCTGATCTAGGAAATCCCTTCTAGTGCCTTGGAACCTGCATGCCTCAATGGCAGGTTCTTCACATTCGACGCGAGGTTTTCATCATTGGCCTCCAATCGGATGATTCTACGGGTGTTCGACGCCAGCTCACTGATTCACACGCCGTAGATTGTACCTATAGTACCTTGAGGGCCATTGTCATTATTGGTGGTACCTCTTGCGTCTGTTAACAGCTTCCATCATTGGCTGGTAATCAGACGATGTTCCTGCATGTTCGACTTCAGCTCATATATTTGCATGCTTGAACTTGTACTTTGTTCGGATCGAGATGGAGCGCAAGACCTTGGATTTTGTTTGTTGGAATCTAGGCTATGATTTTGTGGATTACTATGATTGTTACATGACTCATTCACTAGATGGCTACGACCATGCCCGAGTCTATTTATCGATCTTCACTGGATGGTTGCGCCCATACCTTGGATCTGGATTATTATGTACTCTGCTATGTATGGCTACGCCCATACCACACATATCATGTTTTTGAGATATCGGTTGTACTTCTCCACACAAGTTTTCCAGGCAGCAGTGTTTTTAGTTGGACATGTTCTCGTAAAGCATTTCACCCCTCTCTCTCTCTCGGGCCTCATGCTTTAGGGGGAATCTGTTACAGAGCAATTTGTCACCGCCCCTGCTACCCTTGTCACGTATCTTGGAGGACTCATTCCGGGACCTATGAGAAGTGACATGGCTTAAAAAAACTTGCATTACATTCCTCTGAACATGAGCTTTGTTTGCCCTAATGACATCTCCTGCTGAAAAACCCTAAAAATAGCTCTTTTTCCATTGGCACGGTTCCACAGTTCAGACCTCACGCCAAATGGGAAAATCCTCCAAAGAGGGCACGCCAATTGGCGCTATGTCATAAAGCCTCACCCGCACCAACCATATTAAGAGGTGTTTTTTAAAAATAAATGGCGAAAGTTTCATCCTAACAAATTCCTGGACTGCTATCTATCTTGAGTTGGGTGGTTTGGCTACGGATCTCCACAGAGAGGAAGTGGTTTGCCACCTCTTATGGAAGCTTCCTTGATGATAGGGCCAATCCCATGATTATAGGGATCCCAACTCCCCTTCCTCCATAAAAGCTTGCCCATTTCCTTTGCAAGCTAGTTTTTGAGATTTCCATAGTTCTAGAGTTCCAGAATTCTTAAATTCCCAAGAGCTTCATGCTGCAAGAGCCTTCTTGATTCTCTTAAGGCCAAATCCAAGCAAGGAGACTATTGTCTAGATCCGAAGAGAGAGGCTTGTCCTTATTCCTGACAGGTCTTACGAGACATGCTTTGCTGATGACCCACCAAAGGAGAATCCAGCGTCAGAACATTGGTTGTACTCTCCTTTGATTGATTATTAATGAATGACTATTGGTTATGGTTCCACTCTTGTTATTATTTATGATGATGATGAGTTATGTCTTTTCTGACTAACATATATTTGCGTATACTAGATTTTATGCTTGCGTTTGTATTGTTTCTTACATGTGCAGGTGTCCATTCACGGAGATCGTGAGGATTGTGACCTGTCGGAGCAGAGTAATGAGAGCACCACCTCTTTTACGAACAATAGCGTTGGAATCCAGGTAGGCTTTCATCGCTGGTCTGTTTATTTACAACTAGGGACTTGAGCTATAGCGTTTGACAATTGTTGCTAGACCCGGTCTGGGCTAGTAGGGATCACCTCTATCCGCAGAGGGGATTTACCTCTTCAACAGTTAGCCAAGTGATAAGTTCCGTCTGATATTTTCATGGACTTTGTCAACCTGTTTAACTAGTTTTCCCTTCTATTGGAGGGTGTCTCTAGCTAAGCCTCTCTCCTCATTAGGGGTCTAGAGGTTGAGGCATTTAGGGCCATCCTCCGGCCTAGTCCCAAGCTAAAAGCCCTACAACCATATTCCACTCTTCCAACCCTTGTTGGGCATGGGATCCCCCGCAGTAGGTTTTGGGGCTTAAAGCCCAAGTTTTGGTTAAAGATGGTGTAGAACTCTGCAAAGTACGGGTGCAGAGCGCGAAGCCTACATGAGTCATAGGGCTGTCTACCCTAAAATATTGTAATTTAATGTAAAGTTGTGTTAGCCTACCCATGGTCTGCGGACCATGGGATTGTATAAATAGAGCGAGGCTCTAAGTGTATATATAAATAAGCTAAGTTGGGAATAGATAGAATAGAAAAGGTATGGTTCAAGGTTAGAGTGGAACCTGAAGTGTACTGGGTCGTCGTAGTAGGAAGAGGCTCTACAGCTGAGTGCACAGAGGCCTAGTATAGTCTGCAGATGAGTGCGCGGACCCCTGCAGCTGAGTGCACAGGGTGGAATCAGGTCTATACTTGGGATTGAAAGTTAATAAAGAGAAGTTTATTCTGTGCATCTGTTCTTGAATCCCTATTTTGATACATTACTTTTACCCTGTTTATTTATTCCGCGCACTTGAGGAATACTTTTATGAATGCTTATATGTGAATTTAATCTAAGTAATTAGTTAACGGAGACTAATTAAGGAAGACTTGGATAAATAACACAGGTCACACTATGGCTAGGACTGCGCGAGGACAGTATCACAGGGTGCGGGGTGCCCGCGGGTGCGCATAGCATAGTGAGTACGAAGGTTGGACCGCGTACCAATCACCTCATATTAGACATCCCCAGGGTGCGAAAACCTGGTTCTAGCACCCTCCCATACTACTTCGGGTGAGACCTTAGTCCATGCTCTGCAGACTGTTGCCGAAAGGGCCAGTAGTACTGGGATTTTCTTGGCTAAATAACTTCCGAACCTAGGTCAGGCCCCACTAAGCCAAAAAATGGTTCCATTGCTAGGACCGGGATCTACATAAGGGATGTCTGATGTCATGCCACTAGAACCCAACAAAGAAGGAAATTGAAGAGTGGTTGGACAAGAATATTCACGAGTTTGCGACACAGGAAAACAAAACTCCGCAAGTATCCAAGGAAAAGTGGTTGGAGCGCTACGTGTATACAGAAATCCATGAGGTTTTCTTTGCTTCTTTTCCATTGGAGCTGTATGAGTGGATCACGAAGTTAGCAGACAGCCAAGGAAGGTGTAGGCTCGACAAACCAATAGCGTGGACTCCGGAACTAGTGCGCAGACTAGAAGCCTCAAAAGATAAGATAGTGCGAGCTGTGGACCACTAGCTCGATCGAATAATAGGAGGATTTATCATTGAGTTCATTGTGGACATGAACGTCAATTACAAAAAGGCATAACAACGTTTTCTCAAGGGACTGCAAGGTCAGTATATTAAATCTTTGAACACCTGGATTAAGATGTTGTTATGTGAAAATCAGGTTATGTGAATAAATTAATATTTGGCACTACACGAAACAGAAAGATTTACAAAACCGGAAGTAGTGAATAATTAGAAAACAATCCTTTAATTTCACCCTCGTGGGAGAGCGAGGACGAGCTCGCGAATGTTTCTTTGAGAAGTGTGGTCAGTTTGATAAGGCAGCGGATTTCGCGGTTACCACCTCCACCCACTCTGCAACCCGCTTCACCTCCACAGTTCAGTATAGTGAGCGCGATCAAACTATCTGTATTCGGAGAAGTAGGGAATGAGGATCCAGACCAATTCTGGTTCATCGTAAGAGCAGTATGGGAAGCACAAGGTGTCACGGACGACAATATTAAGAAGGCTACATTGGTGAGCATGTTGTAGGATCACACATTGACATGGTATATCAAGCACTCTAACGACCACCCAAACACAGGGATAGAAGAGATCTAGAATGCACTGAACAGCGAATTTAGCAGGCCAAATTCAGAAACACAATCAATCATTGGGTTTAAAGAAATTGTGATGCTCCTAGGTGAGACTCCCTGGGATCTGGATCAACGACTGAATAGTATGATCGTAAAGCCAATATGACGTTGAGATATGGAAAACATCATGCATGGTTTGTAGCATCTCTGACACCGTACTTGAGGATGGCGCTGTCACAACAGAAACTTTCTACCCAGGCTGAAGCATTGGAGATGGCGATGAGATTACATAAGACCTCGATACAAGACCCTGGGTTGGGAGTTCAACAAATCCACGTGCAACTATAGAATCTGTGTTTGGAAGTGCAAAGTTTGAAGCATGATAGGGCACTGCGGCCAGAGGCGTGTAAGGAAGTATGGTGCATAAAATGCAAAGGGCAAGGCCATGAAAAGGATCACTGTCCAGTGTTTGTGAACTACCTAGCAGGAGAAGGGCCAATGCCATTGAGGCCAGAGGCCTAGGCAGGGCCGAGTGCGACACCCACTTTATGGTGTGTGATCTGTTAGAGAGGAGGGAAACACACGACGGACAATTGTCATTTGTTGCAGAAATATACATAGACACCCCAACAATTGTTTTGTAATTTCTGCAGGTCGTAGGCCATGATGAATGCACTTGCCACAGTTATGAGTTAATGATGGGTTGGACCCCAGCCTATAGGATGCAGACCGAAATGCGAGCCCTAGACCCAGATGTAGTGATGGCGCAAGCTAGATTTAAAGGGCGATGTCGAGGACGAGGTGGAATGGGACTAGGAAGGGGTCATGGACAGTTAATTTGTTACAATTGCGGAGGACTAGGGCACTATTCCTATGACTGTACCAACCCGAAAAGGATATCCTGTTTGTATTGTGCTCATGAGGTCTGAGCCGCGCAAAGAGGACACGAATGTAAACATGATGCTCAGAAGTGGTATGGCCACGGGAGAAGATACGGGGAAGTAGCCAGAGGAAAGTACGTGGGTTCACAAGGCTCCTACAAAGGAACCCAAGTTTAACTTAGAATGCGCAAAGGAGACATTCATGGAAGCTAAAAAGAGCTTCGCAGAGGCCTCCACTTTAGGTAGTAAGGATCAACCAAAACCAGGATTGGATCCTTCAATGCTCACTACCTTTTTGGAGACATGCATGAAATTGTTGTGTGATAACAAGGAGGTTAAAGGACTACAGGAGCTGATCACCAGGTGCATGGGGTCAGTAGAATTTCACGTAGTCAGGAAATTGGGAAAGCATGCACTGCGTACTAGAAGGGAAGTGAGGTTGACTGCACAGATTGGTGAGTATGAAATGGATCATGTAATCCTAGATGTGGGTTCAGACATGAATGCATTACCAAAGCAAACATGGGAACACATGGGTAGGCCCGTGTTGCAATGGTCCCCTATTCAATTACGAATGGCAAACCAACAAAATATTTTGCCCATGGGAAGGTTGCAAGGGGTAACAGTTGATATTGAAGGCGCGAGCGTGCAGGTAGATTTTGAAGTAATAGAGATTGTCGATGATAGCAATCCCTATCCTACGTTGTTAGGAATATACTGGGCCACCGATATGAATGATCTTCAAGAAAAAGTCACTATGTGTAGTAGTCCCACTGGACCCAGCTGAAGGAGCGTGCTACACTGAACTAGTGTGCGACGACGATAGCAATGATGATCTTGATTGTATTTACAAAATAAACGCATGAGACCAGGATTGGGTGAATCGGACTACAAATGGGAGGATCTCGTGGGAGAATTAAAGCTCCTGCACTTCGGATTCAGACAAAGAAGTAGAGCGATGGAAAAATCGATTGCACAAAGTGACAATGTTGAATTGCAACATGGTGTTCAGATCACTGCGTTGCATGACAACAGAGGCAAGAGAGATGCCAACATGTGATGGATTGACAGCGATATATGAATTCTTGAGAAAATTTGAAAGTGCAATACTGGAACAACAGCGGTTCGATGTGTTGAAGTGGGCACTGTGTGCAACACCTACACGATGGTGGGGTACATATCAAGGAAATTTTAAGGACTGGTGCAGATGTAGAAGGATGATGTGCCTACGGTTTGGAAGCCCCCAGCTTTGAACAAGAGTCGGTCAGCAAGGACAGAGAAACTTGTGCACCCACTTGTCTCGATGGGTACAGACGTGTGTTGTGCAGCCCACACAAGCATGCCCCAGGATTAGGATTGAAAATCGGAACTGGATGCAGCAGCAGGAACGATGACACACACCATAAGCGCTCCACGTAGAAGCACTCAATAAGGTATGCGGAGTCCTGAACAGGGCTCACCAAGTGAGACAAACTGATTGGGACCTGCACGTGCTAGCAATTCGATGGGCCTATAGGGCCATGTGCAAAAACCTGAGCGCGGAGATGATTATGAAATTGACGAACATAGTCAAGACCATAATTTTGGAGGAAATGAATCCTCACGCAATAGCTCCCACAATTGGGATAATACGTGAGGACCAGGAGGAAGGAATTATGCAGCTCTGCAAGGGAAAACATATGTGGATTTGGGAAGCCATTCGACGCGGGAACCTTAAGCTTTGTGAACTAGAATAAGATCAGGTATGACTAAGGAAGAAAAGCATGTTAATGGACGCGGAGATCAAAAAACTAGAAAACAAAATTGCGCAAGCATGTCTCGTCGATAAACTAAGAATGACAAGACAAGATACGGACAACCATACTACTACATTAGAATATTTTCGCCGAGAATTTGTGACTCTGCTACCATGGCTACGACCGCACCTTACCAGACAAAGTAACTAGGGGAGTGCACCACATAAGGAAGAATGTGCGGCGCTGACTGTCATGAGGGTAATTAAGGAGTGCTCATGGACTAGGCTGGAAGGTGAATTGAAGCCTTGCATAGGTGGTGTGACCACCTGACCATCTGTAGGGAGCACATTCTTAGCACTCCAAGTAGTTGAGAGAGAGCGCGAGACTATAAAAGAGTTTGTGAGGGAGCTGTGCGATAAGGAGGTTGCGGGTAGGATCGGCATGCCACAAGGGTCGTGCCCGTGTAGAGGGGGTTGCACTGCCATGTGGGTGGGCTGGGAAATGGCTGTTGGTATCATTGTTCATGACATGATGTCCAATTTAAGACCAAGAGGAGCAGGTGATGGGAAATTAAGGCACGAAGTCAGAACTAGATTTGGGACGATCTGTTGCCAAGAATGCATTAATGACTCAGAAATGGGGGGAATGATCAAATTCAAATTCGAAATATGCTATAAAACTACCAAGGCTGGCCACGAGACAACACTTGTTTGTTTGAGATTTGAGCTGTTACAGAGAGCCCACAATGTTGAGCGCCAAACGGTGTTTGAGTCTCCAAAGTCGCGAACAACTACAGACAGCTTGAATGAGATGACAACTACCAGGAGAGGTGTGGGTTTTATTGAAAGTACCGCCAAGGAAGCCACGCAGAGCCCTACGCTGTAGGTGGGGGATGCACCAGAAATTCCAAAATTGCCTTCGATGCTGAGGCCCAAGACGGATCCATAGGCAGTGGGACCAGTCCGCATGTCCCTGCGAAATCCGCGGTTTGGTAAACTTTATATGGAAGACAAGGGCAAGATTGTTAATCTTGAGACAGATGATGAGGAGGAGGACCTCTAGGCTTTCATAGAGGAGATAGAGGTGGATGAAGAAATGGAAGAAGACATCTAGCCGGTGCGCGCTACAAAAAAACTGCCCGAGTATGTCCCTCCGCAGAAAGGGAAAGCAAAAGTACCCAAGGATTTGGATGCCACTAAGAGTGCACTCCAAACCCCGCTCCTCCCAGATGGAATTCTCTTTGAAGGTTCAGTTCTAGGTTGTGTGCCCATGATGAAATTTGAAGATTGGGACCTTGTAGACAACGAAAATTTCCCACATTTGGAGACTAGCAAACTCATGAGACAGAGCAAGGAGGGATCCGTTACAATGCTAGAACCACAAAATGGTTGCGCGGTGTGGAGAAGGCCGGGCTATTCCACCTACTATGGATTCCACATTTTCATCGCACACTGATTATGATCTTTATCATGAGGCAGTTGCTTTGCGTGGTACATGATGGGTACTTGTGGCTAGAGGAGCCTATTCCCATCATGGCGGAGCTTATTCATAGGATTTATTAGCTTCCTTGTAAGGGAAGGGACCCCGCAGAAATAGCTAGCAAAAGTGGAGATTTGGTGCTCATAGAGGCCATGAAGAAGAAATACAAGTTGGAAAAGAAGCGGAGAGGCTACGTAATTAGTAGCATTCAAGACAAAGGGGCGTTGGCCGAACAATGCGTGGAGTGGATCTAATTTAACTGGTCTGAATTCCTCTTTGATGAATTCCTAACCAACTATAAAGAGGCTCAAGAGCAAGGTAAGACCTTCCACTACATGTGGTTGCTCTTTTCTATCTTATTGGTGACTGGGGAACTGCCTGAGGACAGTTAGTTGCCTCCTCTTGAACAGGACTTTCCAGAGGTAGCAAAATATGCGTTTCTCTGGGTGACGAAGGACACCACGAGGATCCACGAGACCAAGATCTTCTGGGTGCTCATGGAGGCAACTGTTCGGATGTGGATCAACAAAATGCCACACCTATCCCCCACAGTGTACGACGGCCTGTGGAGCTTTGTAGACTTCAAGGCAGATATGCACAATGTGTATATTAATGCACGTAAGGATCTGGCACAAAACTGGACCAAACTACCATTCATCGCAATTGATGAAGCCATTTTCATTATGCTCGACTCATGGCCATCCAAGTGGCGCACCCCAGATTTGGCAGCATGCGATAAGACAGCAGTTCAAAAACAGAAGTAGGCCACCAAGTTGTTGGCTCAGTAGAAGTGCAACGAGTAGTTGGTCGAGGAGGTAAGGGCTTTCCGCGAGGCAGCAAAGGCCACCGCAGAGCAGACCAAGGGCATCAAACAAGCAGCAATAGCACAGGAAATAAGGGCCACCACGACATAGGAAGAAGGAGGCCCGGACTTGACCATGGGATAGGGAAAAGAGGACACAACAGAAGGCGCAGACCCAAGCACGACATCTACACAACTGAAACGACCACGTAGTATGGAACGAGCAGGCCCACAGAAGAAGACCAAGGCTTCCAAACTGGACAGTGAACCTATTACACTAATAGAGGGTGACCTCTATGACATCGGCGACACAGTTTGTGAGGTCACCAGGGAAGCACTCCAGGAAGCGATGACAGAGCAACAAAATGTGTTGGGGGCCCTCAGGGCACAACTACAGCAACTTCAGGTGCGGCCCCCACAGGAGGGAACGGTAGCTGCCTACAGTGCCGCAGGCACATCGGTAATGGAGCAGTGGCTACGTGCCAAAATGGCTAACACCGTTGCACTTCTGGAAGGACCAATGACAGCAGATAGCACGGAGGACAGAGCCACGGTGGGCTGAATCAAGGGACTTGGCCTAAACTTGGATGCATTTGCGGGGGATACATTATACTAGCTATAGGACGGAGCGACAGCAGAACTCCACACTAGGGAAGGACGCGCAGTACAAATGCTCAGCGAACAGCAAATCAACATTGAGCAGCTAAGTCTACAACGTGATGAAGTACTGGTGCAGAATCAACAACTGGAGCAGATAGTAGAGGAAGCATGTCACCACGCTTCAGAGTTAGAAATTGCGACAGACCTACTAGTTGGAGTGTGAATTCACAAATTGGCTAGTGGATTCCACAAGGCAAAGGAGGAAGCAATGAGCATATAGCTGGACCTCAAACTTCAGATTGCCGAACTGCGATTAAAGGCACAGTCAACCACGCCCCTGGAAGGTAGGGAATAGCGCGCTGGCACTATCCAAAAATGGTTGGAGGAAATAGGACAGGTAGTGCAGAATTGTACTATGATGTTGGAAGAATCCTTAGCGGTCCTCACTTCCTTACATGAGGACCCCACCATACAACGCCTAGAAACAGAGGTGCTATAGCTTCAAGTACAATATGACAGTGTGCGTGGGACAGCGCAGACAATTGTCCTGACCCAACAGCTGGCAAAGCTATAGTAGGGGAAGGCATTGAAGGAATAGATGGATGCTGCGCGATAGAAAGAGGCAGTAATTAAAGCATGCATCCAGCCTTGCATTGATGAGGCTTTTCGCATCACTGCCAATATCGAAGGAAAGCTCGCACAAATGAAGGTGATGCATGCCTTAAGACAGGGATGTTCCCCTAAAAGTGAGCATTCGGCAGAAAGAGTAGAGTAGATCCAGTAGATAGTAGAAAAGTGTGCTACAGACCTTCAGCAGCATAGGCACAGTTGGAGGGGCTCCGTGCCAAGATCGCCGCACCAGCAGAGTGACTCGGGACGAGTCACGATGATTGTGTTGGGGGCCTGTTGGGCATGGGATCCCCTGCGGCAAGTTTCGGGATTAAAGCCCAAGTTTTAGTCAAAGATGGTGTATAAATTAACAAAGTACGGGTGCGAAGCCTAAGATGAGTCATAGGGATGTCCACCCTAAAATATTGTAATTTAATGTAAAGTTGTGTCGGCCTACCCATGGTCTGCGGACCATGGGATTGTATAAATAGAGTGAGGCTCTAAGTGTAAAGATAGCTAAGCTAAGTCGGGAATAGATAGAATAGCAAAGGCATGGTTCAAGGTTCAAGGTTAGAGTGGAATCTGAAGTGTACTGGGTTTTACTAGTAGGAAGAGGCTTTGCAGCTAAGTGCGTAGAGGCCTAGTAGAGTCCGCAACTGAGTGTGTAGGCCCCTGCAGTTGAGTGCACAAGGCAAAGTCAAGTTTGTACTTGGGATTGAACGTTAATAAAGAGAAGTTTATTATGTGCATCTGTTCTTGAATCGTTATTTTGATACATTACTTTTACCTATTTATTTACTGCGTGCACCTGATGAATACTCGTATGAATGCTTATATGTGAATTTAATCTAAGTAATTAGTTAACGAAGACTAATTAAGGAAGACTTGGGTAAATAACATGGGTCGTGTTGCGGCTAGGATTGCACGAGGAGAGTATCATAGGGCGTAGGGTGCCCGCAGGTGCGTGTAGCACAGTGACTACCAAGGTTGGACCGCGTACCAATCATCTCATATCAAACATCCCCAAAGTGTGGAAACCTGGTTCTAGCACCCTCCCATACTACTTCGAGTAAGACCTTAGTTCACGCTCCGTGGACTGTTGCCAAAAGGGCCAGTAGTACTGGGATTTGCTTGGCTAAATCACTTTTGAACCTGGGTCAAGCCCCACTAAGCCAACAACCCTCCAAAAATCCAAGAGTAAATAGAACAACTAGAGGCCTTAACTACTAATGATTGTCAAGCCTACTTTGATTCTGAAATAAAAAACGAATTTGCTAGTTTGGTTCCTGACCCTAGCCATACCAAATGATAATGGAGCCAATATCTCAATTCCATCACCCTCCACTAGAAAAAGAAAATTCTCTTGGGAAGGGTCCTTAAGGAAAAGCGCGAGGATCACAATGATATGGTAACTTGTCTTAATGAGATTCAATGAGTTAAATGCCACCAACGTTCTTGTATCATTAGCCTAGATGCTCACTTGACCCACATAGAGGGTCATCTTCAATGTGGCCTTAAGAACCTAGCTCCAGTAGGCACAAACACCTAGGATTTGGTCCCGGTCACTTCTTTGAATGATTGATGTGTTGGTCTCATTGAGGTGATTCCATTGATATAAATTTCGTCCTGATCCGACCTCTGGATTGAAAGTTAAGAGCATTTAAAGTTTTAGTGCCATGTCATCAACCCGCCACATGGTGCCCTCATGGCACTCACATGTCTATCCTAGTTAACCTTCTTACCGCCACTTGGAAACAAGGTTCTAGCTTTTGACTCATTCATGGGTGGGGTCACCACATACGATTATTCATTTATATAAATAAGTTGTTGGCCCACTCATACTCCCTTCCTTATTGAAGTGCATTAATGAATTATTTGCATGTGTCCTCTCTTAACAAGTAGCAACAACAATAAATTAGGGCTGCTCTTGCCAAGAAACCTTGAATATATTCCTCTAGTAAGAAAAAAAGCTAGAGAAAACTCTGTTGAATTAAGCTCTTAACTCCAAGATCCATGATTTTGAGGTTCTAAGGTCCACATCACCCCATAGTTAACCTCTTTGGAAGAAACTCCATTCTTGGCAAAAAAAAATCTCGACGAAAACCCCCTCTCAGCAAGAACCTTCTCGAAAGAAACTCTAACTTAAGGACAAACTTTCTCGGCGAGAATTCCTTCTCGGCAGGAATTCTTCTCAGAGGAAACTTTGACCTCAAGGAAAATATTTCTCACTGAGAACTCCTTCTTGGCGAGAACTCTTCTAAGAGGAAACTTTAGCCTCAGGGACAAGCTTTCTCAGTGAAAAATCACACATGGGCCCACTCCATTGTCAACGAAAACTCACGTCAAGGCCCAATACATTCTTAATGAAAAGTCATGTCAAGGCCCACTCCATTCTTGGTGAAAACTCATATATGGGCCCACTCCTTCCATATCATTTCAAAGAAAACTCCTTAGAAGAAACTCAAGGAGACTAAGTTTTTAATTGGCGATATTGAGAATTTTTTCAGAAAAATGATGGAAAATTAATCTATTAGGTGAAGGGAATACTTTTTTTCTTATGTATTTAACGAGCCAGGGCATGGTGATAGGGTCATAAGAATGAAAAATGATGGGACCCCCTTTTCTATATCAGAACAAAATGTCAGATTAAACTTTCTTGGAAGAAACCAAAGGGAAACGCAAATGTCTTGGGCTTCAAAATGATGAGATCTGAGATTCTAAAATCTCAGTCACAAGTGGAGGGTCATATGTGCTAGAGACTTAAAGGTGTTGAAGGCTAATACCAAAGGGACCATGCCTACCTAATTTAATCATTGCACTTATAGAGGCTTAGTCTATGCCTCAGCTACAATGTTTTTGTGGTGATTAAACCAGGAATTAGAACTCGATCCATCACCCTTTAGGTTGTTATATGGCCCACTTAGGGATATCTTTCCTTAGCTTAAAATTAATGGAACACAGAACCAATATGTAAGCGATACAGTAAATAGAATAGGTACTTGTCCCTTAAAATTTACTAGGGCTTGTCGAACAAATGGAAAACTCCGAACCACTCAAAAGTCTACATGCCTCTTAGGCTAATAATATTAGAGAGTAACCAAGCCTATCTCATTTCCAAGATCCATTGATCCCTTGGGATAATAATAAACATGCAAAAAACTCATGAAAGTAGGCATAGATCATATGAAGCCCAAATTCTTATAGGAAATCACAATCCACAGGTATACTGGAAAATATCAGTCCTAAATCGATTCACAGACATGAATCACACACTTTAGAATTAAACTTAACATCACTATAGTCATGTAGCCAACATAGTAAGTCAGATAGGGAGTCTTGCACATTAAAATACACAAAACAAGCACCTTAGTTCCCTCATCAAATCACAGGAAGCTTAACACACTTCCTAAACTGCAAACTAGACATAACCATGCCATGATCAGTGATACATCCCGCATACACACAATCATGGCCATAGTACATGTGAATCACAAGTTTCATAAACACATACAAAAATCCATTTAGTCCCTTGAACATAAAATCATTTTGACTCAAGTTCACACAACATACATAGAATCTCAACCATACCTCCAAGCATTTACACAGGGCATTCAGTATCTAGTAACATACATAAAATCATATTTCTTAGCTAACATAACATGTAACTAGCATGCTAAACATGTGAAAATTATTTAAAAATTAGAAGTAGTTAGATAACTTATCTTATATGGTAAACAAGATTTGCAACTGAGAGTGGTACTTCAACTCTCCACCTAACCATAGAGACATTAGAACCCAGCCTTCCTTGTAGTAGTCACCCCCGAGCCAAATTCCAAAGCTTAATGTGGAGTAGTTTTGAATGATTTTAACCAAGAACACAACTGAGATAGGTTGCCACTAGGCCACACTTCCTTCATCTACCAGAGGTAAGCCACTTCTCTCTCTGTGATGCTTATGTCCAACCAGCCTTTAAGAGGGTTCTTTTGCTGCTTTTTAAAGTTCCTCTAGAGCTTACAACAATGAATTTGGGTATTGTCTCCTCTCCCTTCTCACCTCCTGCTCTTGGAGGAATTTTTCCTTTCTCCCACAGAGTTGACACAAAGGATTATCTCTACTTTTATGCATCCTCAGAGGGCTTGTTCTCTCTATCTGTCTCTCTCTCTCTTCCTCAATTCTTGTGCGTTCTATTTTTCTTGAAAGGATTGTTTTTCCTGAGCTTTCGTGTGCATATGAGTAAGAACTTCCTTCCCTCATCATATGAGGCTACTCATTTTCTCCAACATACTAACTGCCCACCACCTTCTTCATTGCACAAAAATCCATCTGCTTGACAGCACAACCCATCCTGTCTTTTAAGTTTTTTTCCTTTTTGTTGCTTTTTATGGGAGAAAAAGGACACCTAGGTTAGTCCTCTTCTTTCAATTTATTTATGGCATAATTAGCCCTATTAAAACCACTTCATCCAACTAGAACTGATATTTAAAACAACAGTTCCTTCACGGAATTTCCTACCTCAAGAAATGGAAGCTGTGTCCCCTACAGTATGTGGAAGGGACCCTGCCTTCTTCATCAAATCATAGGAAAATGCTAGCTCCACAGGATGTGGAAGGGGCTTTGCGTTCTTCATTAACGCAACAGGTATAGGTGCAGCAGTTGCACAAAGGGAAAGAAAAGTTGCAGGTGGAAGATCTTGATGATGAGGAGGAAGAAAGAGACTTTGATTTGATAGAGCATGATGAGCCAAAATAACATTATATTCATCATGGCATAGAGACAATTGGCTTATTGGATTAGGATGAAGCAACAATAGAGAACATCATCATACAGGAGAAAGAGGCTCAAATAAAAGAATTGATGGAAAATTTAGAGAGAGACAAGTATGGAATCACATATCTAGAACAAGAGAACAAGCAGCTGAGTGACAAGTAGGTCCTCATGGAGTTGGAACTTCTCAAGATAAAAAGACAAGGTGACAAGGGTAAGTCAGCAATGCAAGAGGAAGAGGCACTGGTCACTTTGACTCCAATTGAGAAGGAAATTGAGGGTGATAGAGAGATTTGGATTGAAAGAGTCAATTTTCACTTAGAGAAGTTGTTGCAAAAGGCCAATAGGGACAACCAGATCATTAGGCACATGGCCTACCACTACAGGACTCGGAAAAAAATTTGCAACATGAGGGTCAAATAGATGAAAGCAAGGCTAAGATGGGCTCTAAAAGGAAAAAAAGAGGAGGATAGGCTTAGGTTTCTTGTTGAAGCTTCCTTGGCTCATGAGGATACTTGATGATGGTGCTTCTCACCAATTTTGGTCAAGTTTTGAAGATTTTTTTTCGTTTGCAAATTTTGAAATTTTAAACACCGAAAATCAGGCTCAACACGCAGCACCACTGGCGCTGCGCTTTTCCTAGGGGAACCTAATGGACAAATGGCTTGCATTTTTGGATTCAGAGCGATGATTACATGCACTCTATGCATGTTCTAAGTTCTTGGGGTAGAAATGGTCCACCAAAAGGTCAAAAACACCCTAAAAATGACCTTTCTGCCACTTTTTGGACACACAAAAGCAGTCTTGGTAGAATCAACTTTTGAGGGGTAAATGAGCTTCAAATGAATAAATTCTAGGTGTTTTGGAAAGTAGACTTGAAGATATTTCCAATGAGCTATCGTGGGCTCAATTTGGATGCCAAGAAGGCCTCCAAAAGGGACCTGAAAGTGGTGTTGTGCGTTGGGCCAGTGGCGCTGCGCGTAGGGCAAATTTTGCACAGGGTGGCTAGTTTTCTATGTTTTGACTGTGTTCATGGATTTTCTCCCATGGAGGATGTTTTAATAATGTAAATGATGACTTGGCTTGTAAATATGATAGATAATTAGTATTATATGGTAGATTCATTGCATTAAAAGTCAATTTGGGCTCAAATGAATCAATTTTTCACTTTTAGAGGCAAGTTATTAAGATGCCTATATTCATGTGTCTTGTTCATTGTTGGTTAAATTAGCTCCCCATCTTAGGGATTCGACCCCTGAGGATGGGAGGAGGTTGAAACAATGCCTATATCTTCTTCTTCTTTCTCATTTTAAAGGGTTGGACTCAGCAGGATGCCCAGACCTTGATTGTACATCATTTTGTAGCAGTTTAGCAAGAGATTAATCAGAATTGTAGCTATTTTTATGGGATCCATGTGGTATGGAGTTTTAGTATAGTTTCTTCTCTTGTGATCATATGTTAGTATGTTTTGTGTATTTCGTTAATCATTTCATTTCTTCTAAGTGAATTCTTTCAAGTTGATAGGCACAATTCACTACATCACTGCTCTGCTTTGGGAAAATATTCACCATTTCATGTTTTCTACAGTTTGGGAAGGATCCGTGGTAAATCACATGCTCTTCCTAGCCTCTCACCAGTCTTAAGCACCTCACACATCAAGCCCTAGAGTGCTAAAACTTATGCCTACCTTGCCCCATTAAACAACCTGCAATTTTGACCTAATTCCCTAGACCTAAACTGTCTAGCTCCTATTGATTTAGCAAAACCCCTTCAAAATCCAATCAAAACTTCGTGCTAGTATACCTAGTCTAAAATCCTTTTCTTGATCTAGCCATCTTGGTTGAGATCCTTATGGAGACAGCCCTCTTCCGGCCTAGTAGGGCTAGCTACTTGGCTAAGCATGGTTTGTGGTTACTCTGGCATTGCCTTCCTTAAGCCTAAGGTTCAATCCAGGTGATAACATAGTGGTGACCATACTGGGGAACGTAGTTTTATGTTCCTCAAAAAAATGTATCAAGTTCAGATCTGATTGTTGATGGTGGAAAATGATCAGACATTGGAAGGCTAAAATCATTCACCTGGAAACTCTAAATTAGTTTCGAGATGAGATCCAAGGACTCCACTGGAGGATGAACTTGACCGGCAGAAACATGAAAGGCCAATATGGAAAGATTAGGTATTCAAGTTGGAATTTCATCAAAGACATTATGTTCTTTGTTATAAATTATTTCTTCTCTTTTCCCGAGAATGTCAAGAAGGCTTTACAAAGTATATTGTATTTGAGAAAATATCCTAGACCTGCATGTGATTCCTTCCCTTTGAAGATTGCGAATACAAAATATTCACATGCCTTTGATCTTGATCAAGACCCTTCTTCTGAATCTTATGATGACCATCTTCAAACTAATGAGCCTCAAGAGATCAAGAATAATTCTACAGCCTTTTTATATACTCCTATACCTTGTAAAATTCCGGATAGATACAAACCTCTGATTTTACCTCCTATATCCCATGATTTCCCTAAAAATCATTACCTATATCTACCAAGATTTGATGGTGATTGTGACAACATCACTGCTAAGAGACATGTACTGAATTTTGAGTCTTTTCTTGACCTTTTTGAAGTTGATGAAGAGGATGTCAGTATTAGGCTTTTTTCTCTTTCTTTGCAAGGCAAAGTCAAGAGTTGGTTCAAAACCCCGCCTGATGCGAGCATATCAGATTTCCAACAGTTCGTTAAAATTTTCCTCGACAAGTGGTTGGTCAAAAAAAACCCTTTCTTTATTCTGGAAGAGTATAACCAGCTGAAAAGACTACCAGGGGAGACAGTACAATAGTTTTCTACCAAGTTTAACCAAGTCTATTTTTCGATGCCTGCTAATATAAGGCCTCCTCCTGGATCTGCTCTCTTACACTACCCGGAAGCCTTTGATCCAAAAATGGAGTTTCAGCTGAGGGAAAGGAACCTTGCAACACTTGAAGAGATAAAAAATAGTGTAGTAGATGTAGAGGCTAATCTTCTGATTAGAAGGGCAAAGTTGAAAGAAGAAGAGATGAAGAACATAGACCCAGAGGAATCGACATCTTTAGAGGTAAAGCTCGAAATTTTGGTAAGTGCAGTGGAAGAAATGATGCAAAAGATCACCACAAGGAATGAGTATGATGTTCAAGACCATGACTCACTGATTGAAGAAGAAAAAGTGGCTGATCCAAAACATTTTCTTCCTTATCCTAGCTGTCATAGATTTGATAATGATTGTTTTATAGATCATCTTGGAGAAGAGAGATCTGTTGATCTGACATGTATGCTTGATGATGTGTTTTATACTAATTATTTTCCTAAGTTTGAATAGTATGATGATGATTATGTTCTCCAAATAGAAGTTGGTCTTGTAGACAAATCAGCAGTTGGTTTGTGGAAGGAGGAAGTTCACTTTCAGCAGCTCGAATACAGTGATCAGTTGTTGCCTATCAACTATGGAAGTGAGGAGAAAAGTGCAGAAAATTTTGAATTAAGTGAATGATCTTTGCCTTTTTGTTTTAGTTCATCAGAGACAACTTTCATGCAATCAGAAATCAACCGTCGATAAGTTTTGATCTGGACCATCTAGAGGGCAATGAGATCCTTGTGCAAGACTTCTCATATCTAGATTTGCAGCCCTCGAATGCCATTGAATGTCAGGTTGCAGATGAAGACTTGGATGTTGGAACATATGATCAAATGATGCAAGATGATTCTGTACCATTATGTTTTGAATCATTTTAGTTTTTGAAGGGAAATTTTCATAGTATATCTTCAATAAAGGATGAGAAGCCTGTAGAAAATCATGCAATCCCATTGGAACCAATAGAAAATGGGTTGCAACAATCTTTTCAAGTTTTTCATGATCCAATAGCTGATGTGTTGGATGATATCTATAGTCAAAGTCCTTCTCCATTAGCTAACTTTGAGCTTGAAAAAAGTATTGATACAAACTTGATCCGACAATTGGTTTCTTTGTCATTTTTAGCAGGAGTCTTGTCACAAAGCTCAAATGGAAGTTTGCATTCATGGTATGAGGAGAAGCAAAGTAATCCATTGGATGGGCTAAGTCCCAGTGCACATGAATTTCAAGATCCTTATGTAATATCTTTGGAGTTAGATAGAGCATCCATATTATTCAATCTGGGAAAATTTGGATCTGTTTACAATTTTTCATGGGAGTTGCATTTCAGCAGTTCTCTCTTCTTTCTCATAAACAAGCACTAGCAGAGAATTCAAACAGCAGCTAGAATGCTTACTTGGTTGCATTGGTTGTTTCATTTCACTTGATCAAGTGATGAATGGAACAATTAGAGTAGGTTTTATTGAATAAGCTCCATTTTGAGCATCTTCCCAAGTTTGTCAGTTGTGTTTTAGTATTGAGTCAGTGTTTAGTTGAGTAAAAGTCAGTTTGTGTCTTTTAGTCATGTATTTTAAATTGAGTTTTTTTTTACTCCATGCCCAATGGATAAGGCTACTTGGTCTACAATATTCTTGGCACCTCCAAGGAGCTACCATCCCAATGGAGCCAATGTTAGAGTCAGTCTTTGCAGCGTTCCACCAACGATCAAAGATGCTCTTACAAAGTGGTCTTAGGGTGTCAAAGTCAATTTTTTCATTTTAGTGAGTCTTCAAGTAAAAATTTGGGCACCGAGAAGGCCTCCAAACGTGGCCTACAAAAAACGCTACGTGTTGAGGGAGGGCGCTGCACGTTGGGGAAATTTTGCAGTGTATTTTTACACTACGCTATGCATTCAGGAGTGGCGCTGCACTCCTATAGGGTGCGCTACGCGTAGGGCCAGTGAGCATCAAAACTCACATTCCATCATCCAAAAACCATTTTTTCTATTTTGGACCCTCAAAAAAGTAAGTACCTTCCTTCTTCTATCCTCCGACATTCAGTTTGTGATTCTAAAGTGGTTGGTTGTTTGTAAAAAATTTGCAAACCCTAGGTTCCAAATACACTCCTCCACTCATTCCCCATATCCTAATTCCCTCAAATTCCACTCATTCCATATACTCTAATCCCCTCAAATAAACACTTCCATCTATCCCTTGCCCCCTTAAACCCTAAAACAAATTCATCCCTTGCCCCCTCAAACCCTAAAACAAATTCCTAAAACCCTCATAACCTCTTTAGCACTCTCACAAGCTCACTCATAAGCTCAAACCCTAATGAGCTCACCTCCCCTTCCCCTACCCCTATTCACCATAACTCATTCCTCAATTACCTTCTCTAGTGTTTGAAGGCTTCAAAATTCAACCAACATGGACAGAGGACAAAGATTATGAGGAGGAGGAAAATAGTGGTAGTGAAAGCATGGCAGATGAACCTCAACGTCAGAGAAAACCACATAAGGGAGGTAGACATATCAGAGGGGCACAAGGAGATTGTTTGCAGCTGATAGGCATGCATTTGTTCCATAGGATGTGGAAGGGACCTTGCCTTCTTCATCAAATCATAGGCAAATGCTAGCTCTACAGGATGTGGAAGGGGCTTTTCTTTCTTCATCAACACAACAGGTACAGGTGCAACAATTGCACAAAGGGAAAGAAAAGATGCAGGTGGAAGATCTTGATGATGAGGAGGAAGAAAGAGACTTTGATTTGATAGAGCATGATGAGCCAGAACAACATTATATTCATCATGGCATAGAGACAATTGACTTAGAGGCTCAGGATGAAGCAACAATAGAGAACATCATCATACAGGAGAAAGAGGCTCAAATCCAAGCATTGATGGACAATTTAGAGAGAGCCAAGTATGTCATCACATATCTAGAACAAGAGAACAAGCAACTGAGTGATAAGTAGGTCCTCATGGAGCTGGAACTTCTCAAGATAAAAAGACAAGGTGACAAGGGTAAGTCAACAATGCAAGAGGAAGAGGCACCAGTCACTTTGACTCCAATTGAGAAGGAAATTGAGGGTGATAGAGAGATTTGGCTTGAAAGAGTCAATTTTCACTTAGAGAAGCTATTGCAAAAGGCTAATAGGGACAACCAGATCATCAGGCACATGGCCTACCACTACAGGACCCAGAACAAAATTTGCAACATGAGGGTCAAACAGATGAAAGCAAGGCTAAGATAGGCTCTAAAAGGCAAAAAAGAGGAGGATAGGCTTAGGTTGCTTGCTGAAGCTTCCTTGTCTCATGAGGGTACTTGATGATGGTGCTTCTCAATAATTTTGGTCAAGTTTGGAAGAGTTTTTTTCATTTGCAAATTTTGAAATTTTAAACACAGAAAATCAGGCTAAACACGTAGCGCCACTGGCGCTGCACTTTTCCTAGGGGAACCCAATGGACAAATGGATTGCATTTTGGATTCAAAGTGATGAGTACATGAACCCTATGTATTTGATAAGTTTTTGGGGCAGAACTGGTCCACCAAAAGGTCAAAAAATACCCTAAAAATGATATTTCTGCCAGTTTTTGGACACACAGAAGAAGTCTTGGGAGAATCAACTTTTGAGGGGTCAAATGAGCTTCAAATGAATAAATTTTGAGTGTTTTGGAAAGTAGACTTGAAGAAATTTCCAATGAGCTATCATGAGCTCAATTTTGATGCTGGAAAGGCCTCCAAAACGGACCTGAAAGTGGTGTTGCGTGTTGGGCCAGTGGCGTTGCGCATAGGGCAAATTTTGCACAAGGTGGTTAGTTTTCTATGTTTTGACTATGTTCGTAGATTTTCTCCCATGGAGGATGTTTTACTAATGTAAATGATGACCTGGCTTGTAAATATGATAGATAATTAATAGTAGAGGGTAGATTCATTGCATTAAAAGTGAATTTGAGCTCAAATGAATCAATTTTTCACTTTTAGAGGCAAGTTCTTAAGATGCCTATATTCTCGTTTCTTGTTCATTGTTGGTTAGATTATCTCCTCATCTTATGGATTTGACCCCTGAGGATGGGAGGAGGTTGAAACAATGCCTATATCTTCTTCTTCTTTCTCATTGTAAAGGGTTGGACTCAGCTAGATGCTCATACCTTGATTGTACATCATTTTGTAGCAGTTTAGCAGGAGATTAATAAGAATTGCAACTATTTTTATGGGATCCATGTGGTATGGAGTTTTAGTATAATTTCTTCTCTTGTGATCATATGTTAGTATGTTTTTTGTATTTCTTTAATCATTTCATTGCTTCTAAGTGAATGCTTTCAAGTTGATAGGCAGAATTCATTACATCATTGCTCTGCTTTGGGAAAATATTCACCATTTCATGTTTTCTATAGTTTGGGAACGATCCATGGTAAATCACATGCTCTTCCTAGCCTCTCACTTGTCTTAAACACCTCACCCATCAAGCCCTAGAGTGCTAAAACTTATGCCTACGTTGCCCCATTAAACACCCTACAATTTTGACCTAATTCCCTAGACCTAAACAATCCAGCTCCTCTTGATCCAGTGAAACCCTTCAAAATACAATCAAAACTTCGTGCTACTATACCTAGCCTGAAGTCCTTTTCCTGATCCAGTCATCTTAGCTGAGATCCTTACGGAGAGAGCCCTCTCTCGGCCTAGTAGGGCTAGCTACTTGGCTAAGCATGGTTTGTGATTACCCTGGCATTGCCTTCCTTCAACCTGAGGTTCAATCTAGGTGATAACAAAGTGGTTTTGAATTATTTTAACCAAGAACATAACTGAAATAGGGTGCCACTATGCCACACTTCCTTCATCCACCAGAGGTAAGCCACTGCTCTCTCTGTGATGCTTATGCCCAACCATCCTTTAAGAGGGTTCTTTTGCTGGTTTTTAAAGTTCCTCCAGAGATTACAACAATGAATTTGGGCACTGTCTCCTCTCCCTTCTCACCTTCTTCTCTTGGAGGAATTTTTCCTTTCTCCCATAGAGTTCACACAAAGGATTATCTCTACTTTTGTGCATCCTCAGAGAGCTTGTTCTCTCTATCTTTCTCTCTCTCTCTCTCTCTCTCTCTTCCTCAATGCTTGTGCATTCTCCTTTTCTTGAAAGGATTGTTTTTCCTGAGCTTCCATGTGCATATGAGTGAGAAATTTCTTCCCTCCTCGTATGAGGGTACTCATTTTCTCCAACATACTAACTGCCCACCACCTTCTTGATTGCACAACAATCCATCTGCTTGACAGCACAACTCATCCTGTCTTTTAAGTTTTTGTCCTTTTTGTTGCTTGTTATGGGAGCCAAAGGACACCTAGGTCAGTCCTCTTCTTTCAGTTTATTTATGGCACAATTAGCCATATTAAAACCACTTCATCCAACCAGAACTAATATTTAAAACAACAGTTCCTTCAAGAAATTTCCTACCTCAAGAAATGGAAGTTGTGTCCCTCTCGCAACCATTTAAAATAGTTACATTTATTTACAAAAGAGAAATATTAACCAGGGGATGTCACTTTGACGTGCACCATGCCACCAACTTTCGACAAATACTTGGTAGTTGCAACACAAATCCTAGAAGCCATCATTTCTCCCTGTTGTTTGATTTTGATTATTATTATTGTTAATTACAAAATAATTAATATATGATTTAAATAGATATGTACATTTAAAAAACATGTGACAACATTCTTAACTATTGAGATTCATACTCACTTTATCATAGAAATTATTAATTTATAAATAGGATTTGTTACAATACCATGGTTTATTAATACCACATGCCCAAAAAACCATAACTCATTTTTCTATCAAAATATTTTAAATATATATTATTTTAAATTAATTTTATAACCTTTTTTCCCTGATTGAGGTGTCGGAATATGTGCCAGTGGAGGAGGGGGTGGGAGCTCGTCACCCCACTGCCTCCCATTGCATTTGAGGGTGTATGGTGTGACTATCCCTCCCCATACAGTCACACATGTAAATTGTATTACATCCCTTTGCATTAATATGGCTTCCTTCATTCCTTCTATGAGCTTCTGGCTCATCTGTAGCGACTCTATGTTATTTGGCAATCTTCGTGGCATTCCCCCACCACAAGTAGGACATTCACACCCACCCCCCAACTCCCTCCCTCCAATGCTAGATTTGTGGAAAATATCTACATCTACCATGGCTCCATATTATTCGACAACCTCTATGACAATCTCCCATTGTTGGTTGGACATCTCCCCCATGATGATGCTTTGTGGTAACTCTATCAAATGAAGGCTTTAGTCCCTTGGAAGCCAACCTTCATTACAAGCACCCTGTGCTAAAAATTTCATGAGTGGATTAGGGTGATAATGACTGAAGACATGACTCTTGGGACGTCGGAAGGGGCTAAACAAGAGACTACATAAGAACGAGAAGCAGCTTGCGAGGAATTGGGTTTCATGTGAAACAAATCCATGCATGGTGGGTTGATAGTTGGGGGGTAATTATTTCTATGTTCAATCTCTATATTCTTAGTTTGTTAGAATTTTCATGGTGAAATTTGGTTTATGGTCTATAAGGCCTCTCATGGATTCTCATTGGTGTGGAAGGGATTTTATGGCTACTAGACCTTGCTTGGAGCTACTCTCTGAATGTTCATCCTCTGTCACTACCTGTTAGTCTAATTCCTAGGCCCCTTTGGTAGCCAAGTTCCATGTTCCGTCTGATATTTTCATGGACTCCGTCAACCTGTTTAACTAGTTTTCTCTTCTACTGGGGGGTGTCTCTAGCTGAGCCTCTCTCCTCACTGAGTATTATTCCCCAACAAAAAATGAGATCTCATTGGGGGTCTAGAGGTTGAGGCATTTAGGGCAAACCTCTGGCTTAGTCCCGAGCTAAAATCCCTACAACCATATTCCACTCTTTACCCCCTCCAAAAATCCAAGTGTAAATTCAACAAATAGAAGCCTTAACTACTAATGATTGTCAAGCCTACTTTGATTCTGAAATAAAAACGAAGTTGCTAGTTTGGTTCTTGACACTGGTCATACTAGATGACAATGGAGCCAATTTCTCAATTCCATCACCCTCCATTGGAAAATGAAAATTCTCTTGGGAAGGGTCCTTAAGGAAAAGCACGAGGATCACAATGATATGATAACTTGTCGTAATGAGATTCAACAAGTCAAATGCCACCAACATTCTTGTCTCGTTAGCCTAGATGTTCACTTCTCCCACATAGAGGGTCATCTTCAATGTGGCCTTAAGAACCTAGCTCTAGTAGGCACAAGCGCCTAGGATTTGGTCCCGGTCACTTCTTTGAATAATTGATGCTTATTTCAACCTCTCGAAAATTATTTTTTACTTTTAGTAGAATAGTTTCTTTATGAAGTTGTGTAATTAGTAATAATTGGCATTTGATTTTTTGTATATCTAGCCCTAGGTATGTTAGATATAAGCCAATTTATTGTAGGATGGTTTTCACTGATAAAGTAGACTACTATCAATAGTTAAATTGGTTTCTCTTGTGGTAAACTGTGACGATGCTAAGGTTAAACAATGATATTTGATTTTGTATGGACGCTATTTTGAGGTAATAGAAAACTTAATCAACAAAATAATAAAAATTTATAGAGGCACTCTATAGCCTATTATGGAAATAATGTTGTAAAATGTTATGTACTTTGTTATATAATTTATTTTTTTGTTATCTTGACTCAGTCAAATTATTAAAATAAAAATAAAAATAAAATTATATGTTTTGGTCATAGAATAGTTAAGATAAGTGATGAGCCTCATCATTGGGTAATTATATGGGCCTAAATTCACCTCCTAGCTTAGTCAAACCAACTTTTCTCACAACTTATTACATGTTTTTGATTATATTTTGTTTATGAGATGAGTTAGAGTTGGATATTATGCCTAGTGGTCTAATATGCATTGAATGCAGGATTGAAGGAGAAAATCAATAAATTTTGCCAAATACTAAGGTTAATACTCAAATGGGACAAGGGAGAGGGATTGTAGGAGGTAAATCCTCCTCATTTACTTCTCTCCCATTCGAATATTTCTCCATCCATCACACCAGCTCAGAGTGCAAGCAGCCAAGCCATGTGGATTAGAAGGCACTCGAGCAAGTGAGAGACAAGGAGCTAGTTTATCTTGAGCTTGGGAGCCGAGCCTCCCTAATTTTAAGGAAGTCATTGGGGACTTCATTTGTATAAGTAGAGATGCCTAGAGCCTCATTAGGATTGAATTTTTTGTTGAAAAACTCTAAGCTATTTTCGACCTCCAGACTTGTGAAAGTTTTATTGATGTAATTTTTTTGTTTTGGTAATAAGAATGAGTTTTGTTTTGAGCCAGCACTGAGTTAACTCAGAGGGTTGAATCTTTTGGGTTAGGGCCCAACCCTAGCAGCCAAGGCTCCTCTTTCTTGTATCTGTATGTTTATATTAGTCTCATAGCTTCATTGTTAATTTACCTTTAGATGTGTTTTCATTGCAAGTAGTGTATATTGGATTAGTTGTTTATTACTTTGCTTCCATTTGTGCCTTACTTTAGTAGTAGGTTAGCAGGGATAAAACAAATACCACAAGGTTTTCAGTGGGTTTCTTGGCCTCATTTCCTCCCTTTGGGATCATGATTTGAGGAAGGGACCTTTATGCAGCCCCAAAAACACAAATTTCTATTTCTTGCATAAGCTTTAGAATTTATTGTATTTAAGTTAGCATTTGATCAGTTTTACAAAGTGGATTTTATTGCCATCTCTTCTATATTCACTCTTGTAGTATATCTCATCCATGCTTTCATTCCTTTCAGCAACTTTCCTCATGCTTAATGTAGGCAGTTAGGTCATTAATTCTGCTTTTCTAGCTTATGGGAATGCTTCTGGTCTACATAGCTTTTTGGGAATTATACATGTTTTATGCAGAGCAAGTGCTTCAGGAGTAGACAAATACTTCATATCCAACAACCACCTTCTACTTCATCCACCATAGTCATTCCTCGTTTTCACCATTGCCTTCACTAGTTTTCATCATTTTACATAGAAATTATTCCAAGCACATTGAGTGAATCCAACCATCTTCTATCTCTGTTGTTGGCCCCTGAGTGATCCTATACCTTTCTTCACCTCATTCCACCCATATACCACCTTCCATAAGCCTTCCATAACCTCCAACACCTTCCATTTTTCTCTCGGTTGTATCCTGTAGGTTTATAGGGAATCTTGTAGGTTTCTAGTACATTGTGTAGGTTTTCCTAAAATCGCCTGTTTTGAGGCCAAATTGAGGGGAAACCTCTAGGAAGTCACCAAAATACTCCCAAGGGTCTCCCACACCATCCAACCATCTCCTAACCCTTCCATCCATCCTCCAACATCCTTAATTCACCTGCCACATCACCAAAAGAAATTAGTTTGCATACTTGATTTTGCATGAAAAGACAAAAAGACAAAAATAGATTTATTTCAGCCCCTTTTACTTGCACATTAGTGATGTTTGATGCTTCTTACTTCCATGCTTAGGTAGTAGCATTTGGTTCATGTTAATTTAGCATTATTTCAAAGCATAGTTTCTTGGAAGTTAATTAGGAAATGGTGTGATTTAGCATTGAATTTCGATCTTTTCCATTATTGCAGTAGAGTAGCTCTCCCTTAGAGCATATTTCCCTTTCTTCCATCAAGAAACCAAGCTTATTCTGACTCCATAGAATTCTGGCTTGAAAACCCCAGTGGTCTCTCGCCAACTGAACTGTGACAAAAGGAAGAACCATCACTTTTACGTGTGTATACATCATTGTCACCTCCAAGTTTGTACGAATCTCGGGTTGACAAAGTAAAGCTGGTAGCCCAAGAGTTGCAACATTCTTACTGCAATATTGGCGCTCATCACTTTTTGGTGCCGTTGTTGGGGAGATGTCTGAGTAATATGTGAATACTGATTCTTTCTTCTAGTTTCTTGTGTCTAATATTCTGCCATTAGTTTATTTTTGCAAAAATAATTTAGTTGCTTCCTTTTTCATTCTACATTTTCTGCTTTCCTTTCCATTTTGCAAGCAAGATTTCAATTCATCAAGTAGTTTTTAATTCATTCAGTAGTTTTCATATAATCAACAATTTTAATTCTACAAAGTACTTTCCAAGTTTGAAAAAAAACACAAAACCAACCCCCAAAAAAAAAATTCCTTTCATTCCTGGTGGGAATAGGGATAACTTAGGGAAATTTTTTCCAAATACCCCCACTGCATCAAACATCCAACATTTCCTCTTCTTCGGTGGCTGTGAACTGGAGGAACCCTTAGGTGAGCAACTTGACATATTTGAAGAACCTATAGGGGAAGAAGAAGAAGAAGAACCCATTCCTACTGAACTAATGGTTGAAAACAGAAATGACAGAGGGAATAGAGAGAGAGTTGAGGGTGCCTTCCCCATCATGGAAACCAATGGGGACACTAAGATGAAAAATATAAGCCCCTCTGCCCTACCTCATTTCCATGGCTTGACCACAGAAGACCCTGACACTTTCCTATTTGAGTTTGTTGTTATATGTCGAACCTATGACTATACAGATGATGAGAAGAGGTTAAAACTATTCCCATCTACCCTCAAGGATGCAGCATTGCACTGGTTCATGGTGTTATCACAAAATCAGTACTAAGGGCTGCAGCCAAGCAAGATTTCATGTAACTCTTTCAACCAGTCTTTAGACTAAGGATTAGCCTCCTTAGTCAGAGAGGGCTCTCTCACAAACTTTTGATAAAAATCAATCACAACAACAGATGGCTAACTCTTCACACATTTATGAAAACAAAGCTGGTTGGACACATATCAAATTGGTCTTCATTGGGCTATGGAGTCTCACACATTTAATAAACAAAAGCACAGTCATTTCATGGAAGTCAAGGCTCTTTGCATTAGATGTTCAAACATACTTCACAAAAACCACAGCTTGCCAAACATACAGGAAGTCAGAGCATAAGATATGAATTCTGAGTGATTATGCTGTAACAAGGCTGTAAAAAAAACATTAAGAGAATGAACCACCATCACCTTTGAACAATATAATCCATTGAGAATCTTGAGAAGAAACAACCACTGTTTTACTATTATTGTAATAAGTCTTTACATTGGCCCAAATAAACTCTGTTTTTGTATAAAATCTCCAACCCTTTTTACATCAGAGTCATTTCTATATATAGGAAAACAAAAATACAACTACTTGAGACTCCTCCTCCAGCATGAGGGGAGCTCGAAATCCTATCATTAATTGCCTTATTCATATCTAAACAAACTAATTAATTACAAAGGTATTGCGCTGTGAAAACATAGAGTCCCATTCCCATTGAAACTCTAAGTCTATCTCCTCGTGTGCATTGATGCTTTCTTGAACTTTGACACCTGTATCATTTCAGTAATAGCCAATACATGCTGGAGAAACATTCACTGAACGAGCAGCTTCGGATACTTGTTGTGTGGATGACTCATCAGTTGATGAAGATCTGTGCCCTATTTTTACGGTCTCTGCCTCCCATTAGTCTTTATGCACTAAAAGACTATGCTCCAAGCCATTTAATTCCTTTAATAACCACGCATAATCCAATATGTCTTATGATCTGGACACTTTGTGAGCTGAACAGGTGTACCACTCAAAATTTCGGTAACCCTACCAGAACCCTAAAAATTCGGCTATAAAGTAACTTTAGGAAGACCTTAACAAAAATTTCACCTTTTCCTTCAATACTTACACCTGTCACCTTTTGAATATCTGGATAGCTTTGTATAATCTCCATGCTGGCCTCGAGTCATCCTTTTCAAGATTTGCTGACCTCAGCATCAATTTCATTTTTTCTCATAAAACAGTCATCTACAGCAGTTTCGTAGCGCGCTACGAAACTGCTGTAGGTAATCAAAACAGAACATATGAATCTTAAAGCACTGATGACTTAACTTCGTGATTTCTTCAGCTACTTTGTACAGGTGTAAGGGATCCAAAAAGTTTCAAAATGATGACAACCAAAATTTATCAAAACTTGAAAAGCAAATTTCCTCTTGGATTAATCAGCTAGTTTACCTAGCTTCTTCTTCAAACTGCTGACTTCTTCCTTCAAAGCCTTGTTTTCTGCTCTTAAGCTTGTGTTCATCTGTTTCATGATTTTTGCCTGCTTCAGAGCTGGCACTGTCCACAAATATGCATCAGACACTGAGTCATTTTGGCTCATTAGACTTGTTCTGCCTTTTATTACAGCCTTTTTATAATTTGCATATCTCACTGCCCTTTCCTTAGAAACATTTTTAATCTGAGGCACTTCTTCTTGTGTTGTTCCTGCCTGTTGCTTGATAGCAATGACATTTCCACCTTGGCTGATGATGACTCTATTACCCTTGTTTTTACTTCTGGCTGCATGAACTGTTCTGGTCAAAACCTCAAGTACATCTGTACTAGGCACTTCTAAAGGTGCCTTCTCTTTCTGCGCTTTCTCCACCTCTTTCATTTGTCTTCTTGTGACTGGCCTACGTGGCTTGAAAGCATATTCTTTACTAGGCTCCTCAAATCTCAACCTTTTTGAAGCTCTTGGTTTCTTGGTACTTTCGGGTGAAGATTGAGTGAGGTCAATATGCATTGGCTGCACTGGGTGATTTTGCTCAAACTCTATTGGTTCAATCTGTATTGGCTGATCTTGCTCAAGTTCAATAGCTTCAAGTAAGTCACTTAAACTGCCTTTTGAAATAGAGCTTTCTTCCACAGTAATTGACTTACCTTTCTCCTTGTTTAGTTGACCTCTGGTTTTCACCCTTGAAATCTTTTCAACTTCACTTGGTTTAGCTTCATCCTTCTTTTTCTGGATCTTCTGCTTTGATGACTGAGGTGTCTCCTTAGATGATGACTTAGGTGTCTCCTTAGATGATGACTTAGGTGTCTCCTTTGCTGCCACTGACTTCTCTGATTTCCTTAACTTGGTTTTAGGCTTCTTTTGGTCTGTCACCTCTTTTCTGAGCTCAGCCAGAGTAGGTTCTTCACTCCTTTCTTTCCTTTCTCTCACAGGCAATGGAGTGAGGCCTGTTTTGCTTGGAAAGTCGGCCATAAAAACAAATGAATCCCAATCTCTGCCAATCTTTTGTAAACCATCCAATACCAGCAACTTTACCAAGCCATGATGAAACAAGGATGTTTCACAACCGTCTTTCTTTAACTGGATTTTATCACACATTTTACTAATGCTTCTGAACAAATAGAAAGGGATATCTATTGAAGCCTTACCTGTGAAATGCAACAAAAGTTTGAAGTGATAGGAATAAACTTTATTGTACCTTCCCTCGCATGTTAGGTATTTCTGGATGCATGTGAGGAGCATAGCATAATGTTCTTTTATGTAACTCCTTGGCACCGCTTTGGTGAGGTCCTTATTTGCATACGGTTCCTTCAAAAACTCTTTACAGGGACTCATGTCGAATTTAAAGTTTTTGAACCATTCTTGACCTCCCCTCGGAATTTCAGTGACAATGGAAATGGCTTCAGGAGACACAGGAAATTCTAACATTGACACCTTTGAATTCAATCCAGTAAAATTCAATGCGAAAGCCTTCGTTACCTCTGCATGTCCTCCCTTCAATTTCTCGCAGAACCTCCAGCAACCAGCATTTCGAAAGGCTCTTGCTACACCTTCATCCCTGAGTGTAACATCAAGCCCCTCTGGCTCTGCCCTCAGGCACTTACCGGATCGATGTTCCCTCTTTTCCATCTTGCTTCGAATATCTTCACACAGGAAACTAATGGCAGCTACAGCTCGAAAACAATCTCGACTTTGGAGTGCAGGCTCGCTTGCAATGATCCCTTTAAATGAGAACTCGGGCTTCTCATACAGCAGACATGTTTACATATTATGAAAAACACATTATGACACAACCATACCTCATAAAATCCCTTAAGATGATATTCATATGCGTGATTCTGGACCTTATGGCGGAATGATGATTTATCATGACCTGGAGAGGACATCAACTGACAAACATGAACGGACCTATGACTCACCCCTCCCAGATTTGATATTGCAAGAAAAAGCGCTACAAAAACCCCGAAACCCCGATTTCGTAGCGCGGACAGTTCAAATTTAACAAAACGCGCTACGAAATGGCTGGTAAACAGTACGCTGCGAAAAGACGGAAACATCATTGCGCAGCTAAATTGACCAAACAGATTGTGCTGCGAAACTGCGCAAAGTACTAATGACGCAATCAAGACAAGACATGCCTTAACTGACAATGATAGAGGGTATCTAACGATTTTTTACACGAACTTACATCAATACCTTTTGAAATTCAAATTTCAAAGTGACACACACACATATAAACCTATTCACAAAACTGAAGATTTTTATATGAAACTTGTGGACAACATTGCATACATGAACTATGGTTCTAAGTGATAACACATGGGTTTACCTAGGGATAGCATCACAACTTGGGCTTAGATGCAACAAGTCTTTAACAACAAGTATCGAGACTACTGTCAGTCAAAGGATACTAAAGAGGGATTTTTTAGGATGACCATAGGCAATGATGAATCCCTAGAGGACTACGAAGAAAGATTCCAACTTAGTTACAAAAGGGACAAGTGTACATTTGACCTTGAGTCACCAAATATGGTCCTTCTTAGGGGAGTAAGGGAAGATCTTCTGGATACCCTACACTTGTTAGCAGGAGGATATATCTACCAATTACCCTATGAGGATATCAAGGCTGTCTTTAGAAACCATTCTAGGGCAGCTAGGAAAAAGGGTAGGGGTAGTCAACCTATGGTCAGTACATCCTCTTCCAACTCATCCATCAAGGGTGAAATTGGAAACATGCTGGAAGATTTCAAAAGTGAGATGTTGCAAACCCTTGCCTTGCAAATGGACACTATGCACATTAAGAGAAAGCAGGAGGAAGCAGAGAGAGCCTTGGCCATTTTTTGTCCTAGATGCACTAGGAGGCACCCTAGGAATGAATGTCCATTGAATTCTATCCACAAACAAATGCCCTTTCTTCCCTAGACTCAAAGTTGTATATCGAGGAGCTGAAGGGGTCCCTCAGCATCTCTGCGACATAAACCAAAGGAGACCTCATGGGCCTAGAACATACCAGCAGGGCATGTAAAGGTCATCCCATGCATATTACAACCCCAACCCGACCACAACCATACCTTCTTGGGGACCCCCTGCTCATCCTTCCTGGTCTACACCTCCTCCTTGGTCATTTACATCTCAGTGTCACTCCCAGCCAGCCAACCAGTCATTTCAACCATATGCTCTGCCACAACCTCAATGGAATGCATCGCCTCAGGGGTGGAGGCCCCAATAAAACAATGCTCCAGCTTTATTGTCTCCACCACCTGCCCAACCAAAATTGTTACACTTTGCTCGACCCAAGCAACCCTAGATGCCTTCCCAGCCAAATTTGAACCCAAACAATAGATAGGCTCAGCAAGTATACAGTGGAGAGACATCATATCTAGCTTATGTTGTGGAAATCTAGGAGATTAACCTGAGATCTGGGAGAGTTCTCCCGGATAACCAACCTCCACCTCCACCTAGGGATGTTGAGGAAGAAACAGAGGAAAGAATTCTTAAAGTGAATCCACCCTTTCCTGAGAGATTAACCCAACCACTCCAACCTACCCTAGAAGAGACTAAACTTCTGAGAGAATTGAAAAATCTATGTGTAAAAATTCCACTTCTCCAAGAAATAAAAGATGTTCCTATTTATAATAAGTTGATCAAGGAGAAGTGCTTCAAGCATCCAAGGAGGAAAAGAAGAGATGCCCCTACCATTAATGTCATTGGATAACTATCCGACTTAATGCTAGGGCTGCCATTAATGTGATGACAAAGGACACCATGCTCAATCTCAACCTCCACGGTTCATTGAGGAAGACCACAACAGTTCTGCAACTTATAGACTGCTCCACAGTGACCCTTAATCGGATTGTGGAGGATGTGATGGTCTCCATTGACTCTTGGGAGTACCCTACAGATTTCCTAGTTCTCCAGCCTAAGGCTAAGCTTACTGGTTACCCTCTCATCCTTGGGAGACACTGGTTGGCCACTTCCAATGCTTACATTAGTTGCAGAGCTGGGAATATGACCATAAAGAATGGGCATATGTCCAAGCAGTTGGTCTTATACCCTCCTACTTAGCCATCTCTAGAGTATGATTTACCTTTATGGTTGGAGGAAGAGGAAGAAGATGAATTTTATTCTGCCCAACTTTATATTTTAGAAAAAACCATGGGAGGAGGATAACAGGATGAAGATGATTTAATTGAACACCTAATCCAAAGTCCAACTCCCAATACATTGCCCTTAGAAGATTTAGTAAAGGAAACCCATAACAATCATCCAGTTGACCTATGCTTGGTCGACTCCAACCCCCTCCATGTCAAAACCATAGATTTTGGCCCTGAGAGAACCTTGAAAATCAATCCATCTCTTTCTGCTCTCCAAGAAGAGAAGTTATGAAACATGCTAAAGGAACATCTAGATGCCTTCGCTTGGAGTTACAAAGAAATGAAGGGAGTACACCCCTCAATGTGTACTCACCACATATACATCAAAGAAGGTTGCAAGCTAGTCCAATAGCCCCAAAGGAGGATGAATGCAGCTCTTAAAGATATAGTCAAAGAAGAACTACAGACACTGCTAGATGCAGGATTCATTTACCCTATCTCTGACAGTGAGTGGGTCTCTCCTTTGGTGTTAGTTCCAAATAAAAATGGTAAGTGGAGGATTTTTGTTGATTACAGGGATTTGAACAAAGCCACAAATAAGGACCATTTCCTCTACCTTTCATTGACCAAGCGTTGGATGGCTTGGCAGGGAAAAAGTTTTTCTCTTTCCTAGATGGATTCAGTGGGTACAACCAAATCCAAATCAGCCCGAAAGACTAGGATAAAACCACCTGCACTTGTCCTTGGGGTACTTTTTCCTGTAGGGTTCTTCCTTTTGGCCTATGCAATGCTCCTGCCACTTTCCAGAGAGAAGTCCTAAGTATTTTTGCCGAGTTATTCGATGGTGAGGTAGAAATTTATATGGATGATTTTAGACCTTATGGCTGTGATTTTCAAGAGGCTTTGTCCAACATAGGCAAATTACTTCACAAATGCATTGAAATGAACCTGTCCCTCAGTCCTGAAAAATGTGAATTCTTGATGACTAGAAGGACCGTGCTAGGTCATTCAATATCTCAGTAAGGACTGCAGGTGGACCTAAACAAAATAGTTATCATCCAAAGGGTCCCACCTCCTCAAAAGCAGAGAGATGTCAGAAGTTTCCTAGGGTTAGCTGGATACTACCAAAGGTTCATAAAGGACTTCAGCAAGCCAACCTCTCCTTTATTTGGGTTGTTGGCCAAGGACTTTGAGTTTATATGGTCAAAAAGTTGTCGAGAGGCCTTAGACACCCTAAAGAACAAGTTAACCACTGCACCGATTCTCCGAGGCCCAAATTGGGCCCTTTCCTTTCATATTCATGCTGATTCCTCACACAAATCCATAAGAGTAGCTCTAGGTTAGATAGATGAAAAATTGCCTTATGCTATCTATTTTATCAGTAAGAATCTGTCAAATGTTGAACTAAATTACACAGTGACCGAAAAGGAACTCCTGGCTATTGTGCATTCATTGAAAAAATTTAGGCATTATATTACAGACTATCAATAATTTGTGCATACTGACCATGCTGCAATCAAATATTTAATGAATAAACTAGATGTGAATGCTCGGATTATAAGATGGTTACTTTTATTACAACAGTTTGATCTAACTATTGTTGATAAGCCTGGTAAGGAAAATGTTGTTGCAGAATTTTTGTCCAGATTAAATTTTCTTGTAGGTGAAGAAGGAATGGTTGATGACCAGTTACCGGATGAGCACTTATTTTCTATTTCAGTTCTCTCTCCATGGTTTGCTGATATAGAAAACTATTTGGTATCTGCACAATTCCCACTGAACTTGTCCTCCAAAGAGAAAAGCAAGATAGTGAGGAAGAGTACCCCCTTCACTTGGATTGGGGACAATATCTTCAAACATGGACCAGATCAAATCTTAAGAAGGTGTGTCAGGGAGGAGGAAGTATTTGACATCCTTCTGAACTTTCATGATGGGCCTCATGGAGGTCACTTTGCAACAAAGAGGACAACATTCAAAGTGTGACACGTAGGCTATTATCGACCCACTCTTCATCAAGGTGTGAAAAGATATACTAGTGAGTGTTATTGGTGCCAAAGGATGGGAAGGCCTACTCCAAGAGATGAAATGCCTCTATAGCCATAGGTGACTTTCAATCCATTTGACAAGTGGGGCATCGAATTCATTGGACCTATTGACCCTCCTTCCAAAAAAAAGTAGTACATCATTGTGTGCACTGACTATCTGACTAAGTGGGCTGAAACCAAGGAAATTAATGCATCAACAGAAGAGAAGGTAGTTGAGTCCATAAGAGAGGATGTATTTTACAAATTTGGGTACACTAGGGAGCTGGTCATAGACCAAGGAGGCCAGTTTACCTCCAACATGATTGAAGACTTGCTCAGCCAGCACAAGATCAAGAATAGAACCTCCACTCCCTATCATCCACAAGATACTGGACAAGTAGAGGTGACCAATAGAGTGTTGGAGGGCATCTTGACCAAAGTGGTAAGCAACAGCAGGAAGGATTGGGCAGATAGACTAGTTGAGGCCACCTGGGCCTATAATACCACCTGGAAGACCACCACTGGATTCACACCCTATGAGCTGATCTATGGGAAAAATGCCCTATTGTCCATTAAATTTGAGTATAACACATTAAGGATGGAAATCCAACTAGATCTAGATCTCAACAGTCCACAAAAAGAGAGATTGCTCCAGTTCAATGGTTTGGGTGAGTTCAAAATGTAGGCCCTCATACATATAGAGGTAATTCAACTTCGGAGGAAGATCTGGCATGATAAGAACATCAAGGAAAATTAATTTCAAGAAGGTGATTGGGCTTTGTTATATGATTCTAGGTATAAAGACTTCAAGGGCAAGTTAAGGACAAGATGGCTAGGACCTTGTGTTGTAGAAAGATGCCATGATAATGGTCCAATACAGATCAAAACTATAGATGAAGAGGCCATTCCTTTACTTTTTAATGGACACCGACTGAAAATTTACAAGAGACCATTATCAAAACAAGAGTTCATTGATGATATCAATAAAACAGTGATGGTAGTGGAGCAAGTTTCAGCTCCTACCTCATCAAATCACTAAGAGAAAAAAAAAAAAAAAAAAAAAATAAGGACTTAGGTGAAAACCTCCATGAGGCGCCTGAGTCCCACTATCGAGTTGGAAAACTTCTTGGGTCAGCCCAATGGTGTCAAAAAAAAAAAGGAGGAGAAAAAATGAGAATTAAAATATCCCTGGGTGAAAACCTCTTTTGAGGTGCCCAGGGCAAATAGCTAGGATGAAAAACTCTCAGAGGCAGCCTAGTTGTTTTCAAAAAAAAAAAAAAAAAGAGAAAGGAGAAAAATCATGAAAATTTCTATTTTTCAAGTCAGCAAGAAGGATGATCAGAGAGCAAAGGAGGATCACCAAGAGACCTATTTCACTCACATTTTATTTTTCCACTCATTTTCATTCATCACTTTACCATTTCTTTCATTTTTTCCACTCCTTTCCTTTAGTTTACAAGGGGACTGTGTTTTCTATAGGATCCCCTGTAAATGTACAGGATCCCCTGAAAACCTACAGGATCACAGTGACCCAGAAATCCTACAGGAAGCGAACCTAAAGGGAAAAATTGACCTACTATGTCAATGAAATAGAACCCCTACATCATCATTCCATGACCATACCTATGCCCACCTTCATCACCCCTGCATTCACCCTTAAAAAAAAAATATCAGTTTCAAAAAAATTCACAGTCTTCGAAAAAGAAAGAAACAGATAGAAATAGGGAGCATCACCTGAGTATTCCTCATTCTCCACACTCCTATTCTCCCTCTCCATTCATGTCACCATCCTCAAACTCCCGACAGAAGGAATGATTAAGAGTTCTGAAGGAGAAGCAACTACAAGACATCCTGTAGGAAATCCTGTAGTAGCCTATCCCACAGAATACGAATCATAAGAACAACAAGCTTCCAGCATGATGATCCAAGAGCAGAAGGGACTCCAAAGTAGCAACAACACCATCATGTTCAACACCAGGTACCTGCGCCACAAAAAAAATCATCAGAGAAAAACAAAAAAGGGAAGAATAATAGCATGCAGCCAATACGCATAGCAAGCACCTCTGGTCTTCAACCACTACAACAAGCAATTAAGCACCACAAGTAAGTATCCCTCTCACTCTCTCATGTGCATAATGTAGTCAAAAAATGTAAAGGTTATGAGTAATTTGGTTTATAAGTGAAAGGTGGCCAGTTAACTTGGCCACCTTCAATTAGTCAACAAAGACAAAACAATTTGTCCTCTCACATGTGGCAACAGTCAACTCAAAAACAAAAAGGAGAAGGACAAAAGTAGTTAAGGCTATAGAAGCATGAAGTGGGAGTTGATTACGAGGAAGTGGGGAATGATGAGGCGGTAGTGGGGACCAACATCCAAAAATGGAAACCGTACCTCGGCTATCAGCACACCACCTCACCCCAGATGACCATAAGAGAAAATAATCGTCGTCCCCATGCATTCAATTCCTCGAGACTCTCTCTCACAAGTCACTCTCATACCCAAGAAACCTATAGCAAGGAAGACACCATCATTTTTTTGCACAGGAATTCTTGCAAGATTACACAGGAAATCCTACATGATTGCACACAGGATTCCTACAAGATACATAGAGACAGTCTACAGGATAGGCCGAGAGGAGTTTCAGAGGGGAAAACACAGGGGTTGATCACAACAAACACTATGAAGAGGTAGGCTCTATAATTACATCCCTCTTTCCGAGTAAATTGAACAAAAAAACCCTCTAGTTTGAGTGAATTTGGCAGTTGTGCAAGAGAATTACCCACACAGTCATCTCAGTCTCTTACTTCTGCATTTGAAAATTGTATAAACCATCTCATATCCTCAAAACTCACCAACCAAGATGACAGGAGGGTTTAATATGAGGGATCCCACTAACACTGTGAGAATCCAAAAGCACCCTCAGGTACTAGAAATTTTCACAAGGCATAATTGGATGGGGTTTTTCAAAAAATTAAGGGGGTATGATGATGAGGTGGCCCAAGATTTTTCTCTTTCCCTCATTCCACTTACCAGAGTCCATGCCACTGTTGTGGTAAGAGGAATCTCCATAGAACTCACCCCTGAACTCATTAGCAGAGTTACGACACTTCCCCTAGGAGTACCACGGAGGAAGGAAGACAAAGGAGATAGACAGGTTGCCAAAAGGAAATTATTTTTAGAAGGTGAGGAACCCATTGAGGAAAAAAATGGAGTAAGGAGAGAAAGTATTCCATATCCCTGGAATGAGGTGAGCTACCAACGTATCAAATACATTTCATGCGAGGGTAGGTATAGTGTGGTCTATGGCTATCATTTTAGGCTTCTTGAAGAATTGCGATTTGGAGCAGAAACACCCCCTCACACAGGCTCAGCATACCATACTTCTTGTTGCAATCATTGATAGACTCAAGCATCAAGGTTCAAGAGGGAAATTCCCAGCAGTTAGCTCACCATGGTTTAATTAGAATCCTTATAAAAGATGACCTCAAAAACCTCATAATTCCTATACAATGGTCAGTTTTCAGAGACATGCAAGCAGAGGAAGACATCAAAGCTCTCACATATGATGTTAGTCCTACTATCAATGAAGAGGGAGAAGAAAAGATTGGAGCAGAGGAAGAAGAATAAATAGAAGGAGATGAAGATGATATGGATGAAGAAGAAGATGAAATAGAACGAAATGAGGAATGTTGGCTTGTAGGGGCCTGACCCAGGTTCAGATGTGATTTAGCCAAACAAATCCTAGTACTACTAGCCCTTTTGGAAATAGTCTGTGAAGCACAGACTGAGGTCTCACCCGAAGTAGTATGGGAGGGTGCTAGAACCAGGTTTCCACACCCTGGGGATGTCTGATGAGCTTTTGGCGGCCCGCGGTTTGACCTTGCGTGCACGTTGCTACATGCATCTATTAGTCCCTCGCAGCCTGTGATGTTGCCTTCACGCAGCCCTGCTCGGGGCGCGATCCTTATTATTACCCAAGTTACTCACTATTAACCTATTATTATCTGATCAGTGATTACTTAACTTATCTGTGTAATTCTAGTGATAATTAACAGTATATCCAACAATCATATAAGTGCGCACAATAAACAAAATAGTATAAATGTATATAATGCAATATACAAGCATATGCACAGAAATTGGAATCAAATTCTCTTTATTATTCTTCGTTCAAGGTTACAGACTTGACTTTGCCCTATGCACTCAGCTGCAGGGGTCCGTGCACTCAACTGCAGACTCTATTAGGCCTCTGCACACTCAGCTGCAGAGCCTCTTTCTACTACTACGACCCAATACACTTAGACTTTTTCTCTATGCTCTATCTCTAATTCGCCCCTCCCCTACCTATATTTACAACTTAGAGCCTCGCTTTATTTATACAATCCCATGGTCTGTGGACCATGGGTAGGCTGACATGAAATTACATTACATTACAAAACTTAGGGTGGACAACCCTATGTCTCAACCTATACTTTGCGCTCCGCGCCCGCAATTCGCGGAGTCTTGCAATACATTTGACCAAAACTTGGGCTTTGAGCCCCAAAAAATGTTGTAGGGGGATCTGATGCCCAACAGGCCCCCAACAGAAAATCATGACTCGCCCTCGAATTACTTTGTCCGCGCGACGATCTTGGCGCGGAGTCCCTCCAACTAGTCCTGGACAACCTGAATGTTGTCAATGCACGGAGTTGCTGCCTGCTGTACCTGCTGCATTCTTTCTTTTGAATTGTCTATGTCTGAATGTGTCCTTACATCTGTACTAGCATCTGCTGCGTATGTTTATAGTCCCGCACCCTTGTCTGGCTGCTTGGGTCGTGAAGACTGTACTTCAGCCGGTTAGTCAGATAGCTAGCCCACCTGTGTAGGGCTTCAAGCAGCTGTCGTTTACTTTGCCTGGGAAGGGTTCTCCATTTAATTTGACTAGTTGGACCGCACCTCTGTCTATGACCTCCTTAACCACATATGGTCCCAGCTAGTGCATTCTAAATTTTCCCGGAAATTTTTCAAACTTACTGTCTTACAGCAGCACTAAGTCGTTTACCTTGAAGGTACACAACTTGATATGGTGGCCATGCCAGGCCTTTTCGTGTTGCTTTTGTACCTGCTGATGAAATCCAGCCAGAAACTATTCTTCCTTGAGTTCTTCTAATTGCGCGAGCCTTTCTTCCAGGGCTTCGCAGTCCGTCATTCCTGTGAGCGTTGTTATTCGCAGACTAGGTAAAATGTATTCCATTGGCATGACAGCTTTTGTGCCATAGACTAACCGAAAAGGTGTCTGTCCTATCAATTTCTTGCATGTTGTCTTATAAGCCCATAATACGACAAGTACACGCAGGTCACAGTCATGTTGCTACGCATTACATACTTTGGTTAGCGCAGTCTCCAGTATTTTGTTGAATGCCTCCACTGTCCCATTAGCTTGTGGGTAGTACGGTGTACTTTTCTGATGATACACTTGGAACTCTTATGTGAGCACATTGATGGTTTCATTCAGAAAATGTGTTCCGCAACCACTCATCAAGATTTTCTGGCAGCCAAATCATGTCAACACATTTTCGAACAAAAACTTTGTAGTCATAGTGTCCGTGCAATATTTGATCAGCTGCACTTCAACCCATCATGTCAGGTATTCCATCGTGGTGATGATGTAGCACGTGCCCATCTTTCCCTGTGGTTTGATCAGTCCCACAAAGTTGATTGTCCATTTTTCAAATGGCTATAGTGTCATTTTTGGATTTAATGGCATCTCGTCCCTCCGTGATGGTTTTCCAATCCTTTGACATATATCGCAGGCCTTATAGTGCGCTTTCGAATCTTGGTGCATGGCTGGTCACCATAACCTTGCATGAAGAATCTTCTGTTTGGTCACGCGTCTTGCATAATGTCCTCCTGTAGTGCCCTCATGACATGATTTCATGACGATTTGACCTCGTTCAAATTCAGGTATGTATCTTCACAATATCTCATCGTTTCCCATTTTGTAGAGGTGCCCAATGATGATAGAAAAGTCTATCGCGCGTACCACCAATTCCTTCCTTTTTTGGACTGAGTATTCCTTCGGTGCAATCCCTATTGTTAGAAAATGGATTATATCTTCGAAGTGTCCATCCGCGATGCGCACTGCAAAGAGCTGTGCATTAGGTAGTCCCTCCTCCAAATTCGTTGGTTCCTCGCCCATCTCAATTTGTGACAAGTGATCTAGTCTTGCGTTTAGGCGTCCCGGCTTGACTATGACCTCAAAATCATATTCTTGAAATAGTAAGATCCATATGCATATGCGCCCCCCCAACACAGGCTTATTCACCAGGTATTTCAACGCGGAATGGTCGGTATACATCTTGAAATGTCCTCCGAGTAAATAGTGTCAGTATTTTTGGAGCACGTACACCATTGCCAACCCCTCACGCTCGGTGGTGGAATAGTTCTTTTCTGCTTTGGACAATATTTGACTTGCAAACGCGATCGAGTGATCCATGCCCTCCGTGCCCTCCTGTGTGAGTATAGCTCCCAGCGCGATACATGACACATCAACATGTACATGAAATTCCACATCCCATTTTGGGAAGACCAGGATTGGAGCGGAGGCTAGTTTCCCCTTCAGGACATCCAAAATTTTCATGCAATCATCATTCCAGCAATATGTAACATCCTTTTTCAATAGCTTTCCCATCGGAATTATTATTTGGGCATAACTTTTGATGAACTTCTTATAATATCTAGTGTGTCCCAAAGTAGCGCGCGGCTGTTTAACACTTCGCGGTGCTTAAAAATTTAGAATAACGGAAATCTTCACAGGGTCCACCATCAATCCTTGTTTTCAGACCACATGTCCCAGCAGGTTTCCAAAAGGAATGAGGAATGTGCACTTTTTAAGGTTTAGCGCAATCTGGTGTCGGCAGTAAGTATCCAGCATCAAGCGTAAGCTTACTACATGGTGCTTAACTAATCCAAAGACAATCCAATCATCCATATAGACCTCCAAGAACTTGTGGATGTATTCTTTGAACGCAACCACAATGATGCGCGAAAATATAGCTGACGCATTCTTCAGTCCAAACGGCATAACGGTGTATTGAAAGCAACCCCATTCTGTTGTGAAGGTCATTTTGCTCCTATCTTCTAGCGCGATCTTGATCTGATGGTACCCTGAAAAGCCATCCATGAATGATTATGCTTCCTCCCCGCCAACATTATCCAGTACTTAATCTGTGAATGGTGTCGAGAATGGATCGTGTACGCAGGCGTCGTTCAGCTTCCTGAGGTCCACGCATATTCTTATTTCACCCTTCTATTTTTTCTCCTGTACTACCATAGGACTCACCCAGTTAGATTCTTCCACTCGTTCAATAATTCTGGCTATGAGCATTTTTTCTAATTAGTCGCAGACCTTTTCTTTATACTTCGGATTCAAGCGGTAGGACCGCTGCTTAACTCGCTTCGCATCAGGTTTCAGGGTGATCTTCATCATCCCTAAGTCACCAATGATCCCTTCTAAGTTCGTAATTTCAGTCGAGAACAAGTCTTGGTATTTTCGGGGTAACTCAGTGACTTTATCCACCATGGCATCGTCCCAATAGTCCCCAAGCGTTGCGTACTTCAGCTTTGCCTCGGTTCCAATGTTGACCTGCTTTGTCTTTAGTGGCGTGATGATGTCGAGGTCTTCAACTGATGGTCCTCGAATCTTGAGACAGCCTTCCATTTCTAAAATGTTAATATTTCGTGGGTCTGTTATGCTCTTAACCTGCAAAGCGATACCCAAACATAGAATTTGCGAAGAAAAGATACCGAGAACACAGAATATGCGAAAATTATACCCAGAGCACAGAATAGCAATGATTTTATTATTCAGAGAGAAATGTTCACAGGCCTCTTCGAGGGGGCAACCTCCAATAGAGCAGAGCTCGATTACAAAACAAGACACAATGCTCCTCGCAGGGAGTCTCTATCCTTTATATATGACTCATACATGCAATACCACGAGCCAATATCGTGGGTTTTATTAATACCATCTATCTAATACTACCGCCCATTTACCATCTAACTAATACTACCGCCCATTTGCAACTAACTGTGGTCCCGTAATTAATTGCGGGTTAACCACTTACAAGTATTAATATGGGCTTTATTGACTCTTGACTATGACGTCATCCCATGACATAAATAAGGGGGTTAGGGTGGGACCCTAACATGCCCTCCCCCTTAAGACTAGCCTTGTCCTCAAGGCTGAAGCTGCGGAAACTGCTGAAGAATAGCGGCTGGTTCCCAAGTTGCATCTTCCGGCGAGGTATCTTTCCATTTGACGAGGACCTCCTTAATCATGCGGCCGTGCAGGTGCTTGTCTCGAGTGTCTAGAACCTGTTCAGGTTGAAGCCAGATTGATCCTTCTTCATCCAACTCAGGTAGACTGGTTTGAACTCGGCAATTGTTCCCAATCACTTTCTTGAGGCACGATACATGGAAAACTGGGTGGATTTTTGCTGTAGGTGGCAAAGCCAACTTGTAAGCCACTTCTCCAATGCGCTGAAGTACTTGATATGGTCCGTAGAATTTTGGAGAGAGCTTTTGACAGCCCTTGTCTTTGAGTGATGTTTGCTTATATGGTTGCAGCTTCAAAAAGACCTGATCCCCTTCTTGAAATTGGCGCTCTGATCGATGTTGGTCAGCCTGTTGCTTCATACGGTTCTGAGCTTGATGAAGATTCTCGCGCAGGTGGGCAAGCATGGTTGCACGGTGTTGTAGGAGTTGATCCACGGCTTGTACTTTGGAGCACCCCGTGAGATAAGAAGTAGGGGTCGGCGGAAGTTGTCCATAGACTGCTTCATAGGGAGTCATTTTGGTGGTGGCATGATAGTTGGTGTTATACCACCATTCCGCCAGAGGTAACCACTGTACCCAAAGGTGTTGTTTTTCTGAAGTGAAACACCTAAGGTAGGTTTCTAGACATTTGTTGACGGCTTCGGTTTGACCATCTGTTTGCGGATGATATGAAGTACTGAGTTTGAGTTGAGTGCCTTGTATTCTGAAGAGCTCCTGCCAAAAATAACTGGTGAAGATTGGGTCGCGGTCGGACACAATAGAAGTGGGCATGCCATGCAATTTGAAGATTTGATCCATGAAAGTTTGAGCAACCAAATTGGGTGTGAATGGTTGGGGTAGGGCGCAGAAATGAGCATACTTCAACAGTCGGTCCACAACCACCATGATGACTGATTTGTTCCCGGACTTTGGAAGACCTGTAATGAAATCCATGGAGACCTCCATCCAAATTGACGCCGGAATGGGCAATGGTTGTAATGTGCCTGGTGTGTTGACGGTTTCCCCTTTGTGGCGTTGATAGACGTCACATTCTGCTACAAAAGTAAGGATGTCCTGTTTCATGCCAGTCCAAAAAAATGATCTTCTGGTGCGAGCGTATGTCTTCTGAAAGCCCGAATGTCCTGCAATGGGAGATGAATGCAATTCTGCCAAAATGCGACTTTTGAGGGTGGATGTTGGTGATATGACGACTCTGTCCTTGTAGCGAAGAATATCATTCTGCCACGAGTAGCCCTTGCTGGAATTAGGATCTGCCTGTAATTGAGAAATGAGTTGGGAGAGCCCGGGATGTGAAAACCATTCCCTGCGAGCCTCTTCAATCCAGTCTGGAATGGGGAGGGATATTGCGAGCAGAGTACTTTCCTCCTCAAATTGGCACGACAATGCATCTGCTACCCTGTTGTCTTTCCCTTTCTTGTAAATGATCTCATAATCATATCCCAGCATTTTGGCTAACCATTTATTTTGTTGGGGGGACGATAGGCGTTGCTCCAAAAAATATTTAAGACTGTGATGATCTGTGCGGATTTGGAAACGTCGCCCCAACAAGTAGGGTCGCCAGGTCTCAACTGCATGTAAGATGGCCATCATTTCCTTCTCATAGGTAGATTGGCCCAAGTTCTTCCCACTTAGTTGTTGGCTGGTGAAGGCCAATGGTCACCCTTCCTGCATTAAGACTGCTCCAATACCTGTTCCCGAAGCATCAGATTCAATGACAAATGTTTTGGTGAAGTCCGGTAGTGCTAAGACCGGAGTGGAACACATGGCGGTTTTGAGAGCAGTAAATGCCTGTTGTGCTTCTTCGTTCCAAAAGAAGGAATTTTTCTTTAGAAGTTGCGTCAGGGGCTTCGCTATGCGGCCATAGTTGCGGACAAATTTACGATAATAGCCTGTGAGACCCAAAAATCCTCTCAAGCTTTTCAAGGTCTTAGGTTGAGGCCATTCTTGCATTGCCTGGATCTTTTTGGGATCCACCTTGACACCTTCACGCCCCACAATGTGGCCTAAATACTCAACTTCTTCCATGCCAAACACACACTTAGACATTTTGACAAATAGTTTATGCGTGCGGAGCAGTTGCAAGAGGATATCTACATGCTAAAGATGTGCTGCCCAAGTGCCACTATAGATGAGTATGTCATCGAAGAATACCAGGACAAATTTTCTGAGATATGGTTTGAGGAGGTGATTCATAAGGCTCTGAAAAGTAGAGGGGGCATTACAGAGACCAAATGGCATGACCAAGAACTCATAATGGCCTTCATGAGTTCTGAAAGCTGTCTTGGGAATGTCGACTCCCTTCATGCGAATTTGGTGGTAGCCTGAGCGAAGATCCAATTTAGTGAAGAATTGAGCCCCATTGAGTTCGTCCAGCAAATCGTCAACCACTGGGATGGGAAATTTATCTTTGACTGTTAACTTATTGAGGGCCCTGAAGTCTGGACACATCCGCCACTCCCCATCTTTCTTGAGGACCATGACGACGGGAGATGAATAAGGACTAATGCTAGGACGAATGACACCTGCTGCCAACAATTCCTTGATGATTTTTTCTATTTCATTCTTTTGGGTGAACGGATGTCTGTATGGCCTCACATTTGCGGGTTGGGCCCCTGGAACCAATATGATGCTATGATCATGTTCCCCTCGCGAGGGTGGAAGTTCATGAGGTTTGTCAAAGACCATCCGATGTTTATTCAAAATCTGTTGCATCTCAGGATGAATTGGCGAAGACATGGTGTCTACTACCTGGATGGCATTAAATTGAGCTACCACTCCATGATGGCCCTTTTTTAACAATTTTTCCATCCTATGCGAGCTTATGATAGAGGGGGCTCCCGCCTGTAGTCCACGGAGGGTATGTGTGAAGTTGTTCTGCTTAAAACTCATATATAACTCCTGGAAATCCATTGTGATTGGCCCAAGAGTGCGGAGCCATTCCGCACCGAGGACAATGTCGCAACCCCCCATGTGTATTGCAAACATGTGGGTTTTCAAATGATAATCCCCCATTTGAATTTTGACATTTTCACAGCGACCTTCACATTTCATTGTGCCCCCATCTGCAATCTGGACTTGGAAGTTAGAAACTACCCGGACAAAACAATGTGCTGCTTCAGCGATCTTTTGGTGGATGAAATTATGGGTACTTCCACTATCAATCAAGACTACTACTCGGCGATGTTTAAGAAAACCCCTGATTTTGAGAGTTTGAGGGGAAGAAATTCCTGCCAATGCATGTAGCGAAATCATTGGTTCATTAGATACCATCTCCTGTTGGTTATCTTCTTCGGTCGCCTCTGGTTCCTCAAGTGGTGGATCTTCCTCGGTGGAGCTGTAGTCATTGGCATCTATTTGAAAAAACTTGTGCTCTTTGCATTTATGACCCGGGGAATATTTTTCATCACAGTAGTAACATAGTCCTTGCTTCCTTCTTTCGGCCATTTCTGCCGGTGACACCTTTTGAATCTTAAGTGTCTGGGTCATATTGGGAGCCTGTGAGGGACGACCTTTAGCAGGGAAGTTGGGGCGGCTGGATTGGGCTGTTAATGCACGTTCCACCTTACGGGCTATCTGGCAAGCCTCGGTCCATGTGGGGGGGTGGTGGAGTAGAACCTGAGCTTTGATGGCTTCTTTAAGACCGCTGATAAAGCATTCCATGTAGAACTCATCTGTGAGACCCTTAGTGCGGAAGGCTAAAGCTTCAAAAGCGGTCATATATTCCTCCACTGTACCCGTCTGTCGAAGCTTAGTGAGACACCCCAAAAAAGAATCTTCCTGTTCAAAGCGACTGCGGAGCGTTTTGGCAAATTGGGCCCAATTCTGAAAATGTCCATTGCAGCGTTGATGCCATTCCTTCCATTGCCATCTTTCATTGTCCAAGTACATGGTGCCCACCATAAGCTTAGTTCCCTCATCTGTGATATGATTCAATTGGAAATACTGCTCCATTTGTGCTAGCCATGTTGACATGTGAGAACCATCAAATTTCTGCATATCCAACTTGGGAGGACGCTGACTGGGTGGTGGACGGGAGTGCCACATGTGAGGAGAGTGGCTAGACTCACCCTCATGGTAGTTATGGCCATTATACCCCTCCTCGTGGGCTGGCTCCTTGCCTTCTGGGAATGCCTGCTGTATCTGGTTACTCATTCCTTTAAGCTGAAGTTGTAAGAAGCTACTCATTCCTTGAAGCTCATGTTCGATCTTGGACATAGCCGTTTGGAGGGTCTCCATATGGTTTTCAATTTTGTCGATCCGTTCATTGGTCATCGCTTGAGCGCGAGTTTCTACCATACACCAACCTGATGAAAATTTGGGACCGCCTAAAAATTTTTACTAAGAAATTGAATGGTACCACCTTGCTCAGCTCATCGTCCTGATACTGATGGGCTATGTCACCAATAAGCGTCCCGGGAGATCTCAGACTTTTTTTTTTTTTTTTTAGAAAACTCCTAACAGAGTTTTACTCCTTCCTGATCAATACTGCATTTTTTTTTTTTTTTTTAGAAAACTCCTAACGGAGTTTTACTTCTTCCTGATCAATACTGCAGTCGCCAAATCCTCAAAATGTCAATGCCGCCAAAAGTCCTGCGAAAATTATATCCAGGTACAGGAACCCTTCCCAACTACTCCGATCTGGTGAATCTGAGAGATCTGAATGGTGGAACAACTGCTGCTGCTGATCTGAAATATCCGATCTGGTGGATCTGAGAGATCTGAATGGTGGACAACTGCTGCTGCTGATCTGGAATAGATGATGTGTGATCCCCCGATAGAAAGGGAACTATGGTCTTGGGGAGTGTCAGGTGCTACAGATCGCAATATACATAAGGGTCTGACAGTAGTACTCGGCCCAATGTTTCAGGGCTCTAACTAAGGAGGATCGACCGTACCCTTAGCCGTACAACCCGACTACCCTATCGTACGGGCGAGTAATCTCTCCGAGTGCTGTTCTCGGTGTACTGTAGCCACAAGACGGCCGAAGGTTGATCTATGGCGAGGTTTCAAGGGAGCTAGGGGGCTTCCTATATACCCAGAGGGTACGTGGAAGACAGTCCGTGCGCGGTTCTGTCTAATGCGCTACTACTCGAAGGGGTACCCACAGGGGTTACAAGGGAGTCCAACAAACGTGACCACCTCTTGTATTTCCTGCGTGCATGCCTCCCCAAATCCACAGGTTTATGCGCTTAATGACAGATCCCGTGGTTTAAAGACGCCGGAACATGTCTCTAGCCTAAAAAAAAATTTTGCTAAAATTTGGAGATCCCACCGAGTCCTGGAAAGCGCTCTGATACCACTTGTTATGCTCTTAACCTGCAAAGCGATACCCAAACATAGAATTTGCGAAGAAAAGATACCGAGAACACAGAATATGCGAAAATTATACCCAGAGCACAGAATAGCAATGATTTTGTTATTCAGAGAGAAATGTTCACAGGCCTCTTCGAGGGGGCAACCTCCAATAGAGCAGAGCTCGATTACAAAACAAGACACAATGCTCCTCGCAGGGAGTCTCTATCCTTTATATATGACTCATACATGCAATACCACGAGCCAATATCGTGGGTTTTATTAATACCATCTATCTAATACTACCGCCCATTTACCATCTAACTAATACTACCGCCCATTTGCAACTAACTGTGGTCCCGTAATTAATTGCGGGTTAACCACTTACAAATATTAATATGGGCTTTATTGACTCTTGACTATGACGTGATCCCATGACGTAAATAAGGGGGTTAGGGTGGGACCCTAACAGGGTCCTCATCATCCTCCTCAACATTTACGTTGTAACACTCTAGCGCGCAGCTTAATTGTGTCACCCATTCTGGCTGAAGTACTTCCATTGGCTCCTGGGGTATTTTGAAGATAGTTGCTTTTACTGCCTGTAGCACATCGTCAACAGTATCTGACCAATGATCTTCAAACGTGAAGGTTAACATAAATCCCTCGCGCAAGACATCCCAGTCGCTTATACCATGGCAGAGCTCTGTCTCAGTATACAAATTCATGGGTATGACATCTAGGGTATGATAGAATAAATGTACCCATTCAAGCTGTGGCTCTTCCCCATAGACCTTGGTCCATTTCATGAGGTGTGTGTGTGGATCATCTCGTCCATCATATTTGTCTACTACCCATATTTGCGGTTTCCCAAATCGTAGGCACATCATTATTCTGCATCCGCACCATTCCTCAAAACTTCCTTGATGTGTACCTCACCATCGTGCAAGCGTTGCATGCAGTGCCCACTTTAGAGCATCGAAACACTGCTGTTCAGGAATTCATCCACCGTTGTTAACGCAACATATGTAGGCAGATCCTTTGCCTCTGTTGTCACGCAGCGCAGTGATCTAACCATCATGTTGCAATTAAGCGTTGTTACTTCGTGCAACCGATTCTGCCATCACTCTATCTCTTCATCTAAATCCGAAATGCAGGAGATTTTGTGCTCCCACAACATCCTTCCATCTACAGTAGGATTCACCCAATCCTCTTCTTGCACAATCATCTTGTAAATACAATCAATATTGTCATCACTATCATCGTCACGCACCGGTTTAGTGTACCACGCTCCTTCGACTGGATCTAGCGGTACTGCTACGCATAGTGACTTTTTTTCAAATATCATTTTGCGCTTCTTTAGATTTATGACTCTGTTCATATCGGTGGCCCAATCTATTCCTAGTAGTGTGGGATAGGGATTACTGTCATCGACAATCTATATCACTTCAAAATCCGCCTACGTGCTCGCACCTTCAATATCTACTGTTACCCCTTGCAATCTTCCCATGGGCAAGATCTTTTGTTGGTTTGCCATTCGTAATTAGATAGGAGACCACTGTAGCGCAGGTCTGCCCATGTGTTCCCATGTTTTTTTTGGCAGTACATTCGCGTCCGATCCAAGATCCAGTATTACCTGATCCATTTCATACTCTCTGATTTGCGCAGTCAACCTCATTTCCCTTCTTGTGCGCAATGCATGCTTTCCAAGTTTCTAGACCACGTGTGGTTCTCCTGACCTCGCAAACCTAGTGATGAGTTCCTGTAGTCCTTTTACTACCTTGCTATCATGTAGCAGTTTCATGCATGTCTCCAGAAAGGTAGTGAGCATTTAAGGATCCATCTCAGGTTCTAGTTGATCCTTACTAGCTGAAGTGGAGACCTTTGTGAAGCTCTTATTAGCTTCCATGAATGTCTCCTTCGCGCATTCTAAATCAAATTCAGGTTCCTTTGTAGGAGCCTTATGGACCCACGCACTTTCTTCTGACTGCTTACCTTTATCATCACCAGTGATCATACCACTCATGAGCATCATGTTTACATTCAGGTCTTCTTCGCGTGGCTTAGACATCATCATCTGCAAATCCTGAGTCGGAGGGGGCTGAAGTACCCCTTTTTCGCATAGTCTTGCTATCAATGTAGGGTAGTCTTCTACCTCATGATCAAATTGAGTACAGTACAAACATGATGTCCTTGTCGTGTTTGTACAATCGTGGGCATAGTGCCCTAGCCCTCCGCAATTGTAATAAATTAGTTGTCCGCGACCCCTTCCTGGCCCCATTCCACCTCGATCTTGACTGCGCCTCTAAAATCCAACGCACACCATTCCTGCATTTGGGTTTATGGCTCACGTTTCGGTCTACACCCTATAGGTAGGAGTCTGATCCATCATTAGTTCGTAGCTTCTGCAGGTGCATTCATCATGGCCTACCGACCTGTAGAAATTACAAAATAATTGTTGGGACATTTATGTACACTTATGCAATAGATGACAATTATTCGTAATGTGCTTTCCTCCTATTTGATAGATCGCACACCATATTGCAGGCGTCGTTCTTGGTCCTGCCTATGCCTCAGGTCTTAACAGCATCGGCCCTCCTCTTGCCAAGTAATTCGTGAACACTGGACAGTGGTCCTTGTCATGCCCCTGGCCTTTTCATTTTATGCACCATACCTCCTCATGCACCTCTAGCTGAGGTGTCTTGTCCTATTTCGAACTCTGCATCTCCAGACATAGATTTTGCAGTTGCATGTGGATTTGTTGGACTCCCAGACCAGGGTCTTGTATAGGGGTCTCATGCAATCTCATTGCCATCTCCAAAGCTTCGGCTTGGGTGGAGAGTTTTTGCTGTGACAGTGTCGTCCTTAAATGCGGTGTTAGTGACGCTACAAACAATGCACGGTGTTGTCAATCTCTCAACGTCATGTTGGCTTCGTGAATCATACCCTTTAGTCTTTGGTCCAGATCCCAGGGGGTCTCGCTCAAGAGCATCATGATCTCCTTAAACCCAATGATTGATTGTGTTTCCGACTTTGGCCTACTAAATTATCTGTTCAGCGCGGTCTGGATTTCTGCGATTCCTCCGTTTGGATGGTCATTAGAATTCTCAATATACCATGTTAATGCGTGATCCAGCAACATGCTCACCAACATAGCCTTCTTGATATTGTCATCCACGAATCCTTGTGCTTCCCATACTGATCTTACCATGAACCAGAATTGGTCCGAATCTTTATTCCATACTCCTCTGAATACTGGTAGTTTGATGCCACTCGCCATACTGAACTGTGGTGGTGGCAGAGGTGGGGTGGATGGAGATGGAGGTGAGGAGGGTGAGATGGGTGGCGGTGTAGGTGGAGGTGGTAAGTGTGGAATTCGCTGCCTTATTAAACTGACTACACTTCTTGGAGAAACTTTTGCGAGCTCCTCCTCGTTTTCCCGCCAGGGGGAAATTAAGGGACTGGTTTCCAATTCTTCACTACTTCCACTTCTGTAGATCTTCCCACTTCACGTAGTCCCAAACATTAATTTATTCGCATAACTCGCTTTTCATAGAATAACATCTTAATCCAAGTGTTCAAAGATTTAATATACTTACCTTGCAGTCCCTTAATGAAATGTTGCTCTGCCTCGCTATAGCTGATGGTCGTATCTACCGCAAACTCAGTGATAAATCCTCCTATAGTTCGGTCGAGCCAATGGTCCGCAGCTCGCGCGATCTTATCTCCTAATGCTTCTAATCTGTGCACTAATTCCAAAGTCCACATGATTGGTTTGTCACGCCTACACCTTCCCTGACTATCTTCTAGCTCCATGATCCACTCATATAGCTCAGAAGGAAAGGATGCAAAGAAAATTTCATGGATTTCTGTATATAAGTAGCACTCCAACCATTGTTCCTTAAATACTTGCGGGTTTCTATTTTCTTGTGCCACGAACTCATGAATCTTCTTGTCCAACCACTCTTCAATTTCTTTCTTTGTTGGGTTCCAGTGGCACAACATTAGACATCCCTTATGCAGATCCCGGTCCCGACAACGGAACCATTTGTTGGCTTGTAGGGTCCTGACCCAATTTCAAAGGTGGTTTAGCCAAATAAATCCTAGTACTACTAGCCCTTTCGGCAGCAGTTCGTGGAGCATGAACTAAGGTCTCACCCAAAGTAGTATGGGAGGGTGCTAGAACTAAGTTTTTGCACCCTGGGGATGTCTAATGAGCTTCTGGCGGTCCACAATTTGACCATGTGCACACCTCTCTACGTGCATCTATTAGTCCCTCACAACCTGTGATGTTGCCTTCGCGCAGCCCTGCTCAAGGCATGGTCTGTATTATTACCCAAGTTCCTGACTATTAACCTGTTATTATCCGATTACTTAACTTACCTATGTAATTCTAGTGATAATTAACAGTATATCCAACAATCATATAAGTGCGTGTGATAAACAAAATAGTATAAATGTGTAAAATGCAATATAAAAGAAGATGCATAGAAATTGGAATCAACTTCTCTTTATTATTCTTCATTCAAGGTTACAGACTCGACTCCGCCCTATGCACTTAGCTGCAGGGGTCTGCACACTGCAGACTCTACTAGGCCTCTGCACACTCAGTTGCACAACCTCTTCCTTCTACTATGACCCAATACACTTAGAATTTTTCTTTATTCTCTATCTCTAATTCACCCCTTCCCTACCTATATTTACAACTTAGAGCCTCGCTCTATTCAACATGACATTACATTACATTACAAAACTTAGGGTGGACAACCCTATGACTCAACCTATACTTCACGCTCCGCACCTATAATTAGTGGAGTCTTACAATACATTTGACCAAAAATTGGGCTTTGAGCCCCAAAACAAGCTATGGGGGGATCCAATGCCCAACGAGGAAGATGAAGAAGAAGAGGAGAAAGAGAAAGAGGATGATGAAGAAACAGAGGAGGATGTTAAGGAGGAAACTGATAAAGAAGATGAGGATCTACAAGAGGAATAAGAAAGGAAAGACATAGGTGAAGAAAGAAATGGGAAAGAGGGGGTAGAAGACAAGGAGGAGTCACCTAGGGTGTCTCTAGAACCCACTGAGAGAGAGGCAAAAATTTCCCTTTCTGCTCTTAGTACCCCCATCAAGAAAAAAGGCAAAAGACAGAGGTAAAACCCCTTATATTTCAGGACAAGGAAAGGCACAAGAATAAGGCAGGGGAAACCCCAAACACCAACCAAAATTCCCATTGTGATTGAAGACTCGCCTAAAAAAATGATAAAATGACTTCCCCTAAGTTTCCTATCACCTATGTGAGAAGGCCCATGACTGGATCCACCTCCTCCAAGGGAAGATAAATCCTATAGGATACACAACAAAATCTACAAGAAGCAGAACCAGTCATACAAGATACTCTGCTGAACCTACAGGAGACACAAAAATTGGAAAAGGAGGTAGGCCAACAACAAGAAACTAAAGAAGAGCACCCAAATTCAAAAGAACCTAGCCCCCAACCTAACCTTGACTCCTACTACAGGTTTATTGGAGGCAAGGTCATACCTCAAAAATTTTCTATTCCACTGTTCTTCGAGCTTGAGAAGGAGAGAGCCAGAACTCATCGATGGATGCAAATCACCAAATCCAAGGGGGTGGAAGACATTGGGCACATGGAGGAGAAGCTAAAGGAGATGGGTAGAGAGCTAAGTAGCTTGAGAGACAAAGAGGCCATAATGAAAAATCAACTAGAAACATAAATTGCATGGTTGATAGGACAGCTACAAGAAAGAGAGAATCAATTGGCATGTATGGCCAATCTCTCTTTGGAAGCAATCCAGTGTAGGATGCCAGCTAAATCCTATGCCCTATACCTCAAGGAATAGTGGCTGCAGTTCTATATCAAGACCCTAGCACAGAGAGGCACCATGTCATTTAAGGACTACACGCAGTTCATTGATCTTTGTGATCATATAACACTAGAAGATAGGGCCAAGATGTCTGAGTTTTATTTGCACAACACAGCCTTAACATACATGAATGTATGGGACCTTAATGCCAAGCTAGGAGATTTATAGTTGATGGCTTTGGCATCATGGATGAACCATGAGGAATCAAGGGCTGCAGAGATGAAGAAGATATTGGTAAGAGAGCAAATTGAACCTCTTATGTGTTATCACTCAGGTTGTTCCCAAAAGTTGTAAGAAAGGGAATACGGCTGAGGTAACCACAGACCAATCTTTTAGATACAGATTCTAGCCAATCTGCATCAAGAGAGGGCTCTCTCTTTATGATTTAGCTTTGTTTTTAAAGGTGTTAGGCTAGTTATGAAGTTTCAAGAGTTTTGTTTTGAGTTTGGGTGGTGAGATTCAATAGAACAGAGAGGTAAAACTGAAGAGTTCAGTCCATTGGGCATGATGGAGTCAAAAGAAATAGGCTTCCTGGATTCGGTTTCTAACAGAGGATGGCATCACAGAGCAAGATAGTCAATCATGGAACAATTTTAAAGGCTGGAATCAGATGGAATGGACTCAAATGGATGAAGGGCAATTAAGAATCCTTCAACATATTGAAAGAGGGAAAATGATTCTTACTCTTAAGGAGCAATTAAGGATTCCTTAGCAAATACTCAACATGAGAGAATCAGGGGAAACATGAGCAATTAAGAATTCACTGTTTAAACTAATTATGAAGAAAACATAGAGAATAATAAAGACTGAAAACAGAGTGTAGTTAAACAAATTATAAATTAATCTTTCTCTTTATTATTCAGATCATGAAACATAGATGATGTAACAGACAAAAAACTGTAAAACACAAGGTAAAAAGTACTCATTGATCCATGGGTTGATTCAGGAATTCTGTGACAAGTCCTTTACATCAATTCCTCTTCCAGTAATCCAGACAACAGATGTCTCCAACAACTTTTTTATTCTAAAGTTTAATATTACAGCAAAGTCTAAGAAATATTCACTGACCCAACCTCTTCAAAACTCTGATGAAGGGGGTATTTATACAACAAAATATCTACAAACAGATATCTCATAAAAGCTCTGAGATAATATCTAATTTTAACCAAAATTAATTGACAAGCAAAGTAAAAACAACTAACTTATGCTGTGCTGGAGGCTGGCTCTTTAGGGTTCGGCTTGCAGGTCTCCTTTGTAGCTCAGTGCCAATTGTTTGCATTAACTATTCTTTAACTTTTGATCTGCTTCACTTAGTCGTCTCCTGATACTCTTTAATTCTGATTTGATTTGCCTTTAATTCTCCACTAATACACTTTATGGCTCCTCTGATACTCTTTGACTTTAATCATCTTCTTTAATGCTGAACCGACCCTGCTTATTACTGCCTGGCAAAAATAAAACTGCAACGTGTCTTCACACTGCCTTTCTCTGCTGGTTTTCATCTCTTGGAAGGTTCATACTGGCTACAGCAAGTATCCCTGTAAATCTCTGTTTTTTCTCTTTTGCGAGCTTCAAAAATCCCTCGGTTTGCTTTAAACTGTGTTAAAAGAGAAAGACTGTACTGCAACTGGCGGGTTGATTGAGGTTGAGCTCGTCGATGGAGCTTTTTCCTTATCGGAGGTGGTCAGGGATGAACAACGAACATCGGTGGATTATATGCCCGAAGAACCTTTTGCAGGAAAACATAAAAAAAAACTGAGTTTTTCCCTTTATTGGACAAAAAATGATTTTGGCGGGAAAATTTGATTTTTCGGACGGATGATGACAGCATGACATCAGCGGGGGTGCGGGACGGATGACGTGACAGTGACGTGGCAGTATGGATGGTGACATGGCGGGTGACGTCAGCGAAGGATCAGCGGGAGGGTGGTAAGGTGTTTTGCCCGCACCGCTTTTGGGCTAGGGCGGTTTCGGGTGGAGGGTAAGTGAGCATAGCGACGGAGTGACGCGTGGCAGGCGTGCAGCGGCAAAACCGCCAGTTCCCCGCAAGTTAATGGTCGGCGATGGAGGGGGTTGTGATATGATTACAGGCTGTTAGATGATCAAGCCCAGATCAGATGGTGGGTGCTTAGCGGAGATGGTGGGAGGTTAACGCGCGGGCCCGGTTATAATAAAATCATATTTTAATGCGTCAGGACTTGTTTTATTATTCTGCGGGGTGATTGCTTAGGTTATTAATCAACTGGAGGTCGATTAACCCTTTATATGTGCGCGGGGAGTTAGGTTATTAATAAATTCCGGATGAACTTATTAACCCTACTTTATATGCAGTGACTACGGTTATAGTTAACCGGGGCGGGGATATTTAATATTGGGGTTTTTTAATATTTTTTATATAATACGGGAAAGGGGAATGGGGCGGGATTTATATAATATAGAGTTAGTTTGTTAATATGATTTTACAAATGAAAGCACTAAGTTTAAAATGTTAAAAACTTAGGCTAAAGGGAACAAGAGTTTATATGGAGAGTTTTGTCATTCTCCTAAGCAAAACAGGGTTTTCCTTAGGTAACTCTTATGTAATGAAATGAGTGGCTCTAGTGATATTAAGCAGATCTTAATATCTCTAGGGGAAATTAGTAAATGATTTGGGAAACAATATGAGGGGAGTTAGTCATGCCTCGCTTGAGTTGTATCAAAAATGTCTGTCATAGCACTTGTGATGGAGGTAAGATTAACACTTTGAGAGACAAAACCTATCACAAGTCTCATTCTGCAATAGCAATCTCCCTACCCAACCTACTTTGCCTAACATTTTTTCTTCTTTACATTTGGGTACATTTAGACTGGCAAACCCTCATCAACTTTTCTTTTTCTTTTCATGGGAATCCTACCTAAGTCTGCACTTATTTCTTCCAAGGGCTCAAATTAAACAGTTGAGCTCCTTTGCTTCTCTACCTATCTACTTATCTGCCAAGAATAAACAGTTTGGACAGATTTTTATTCTCTATCTCTAAAACATGAAATTGAAACATGAACTGTCCAAGATTAAGTTGTTTGGCCATTCATCAATTGTGGAAAAATTTCAACAAGCTATACATGATGCTTTATTTACAGAAAATGAAATAGTTGTGGCATTTGTACTTGCACACTTTCCTAGTCTTTTTTATTTTGGGGTTCATTTCTTTTCATTTTTTCTTTTGACCATTTATTTTTTCACCCTTTGATTTTTCTTTTAGGGTATACCCTCTTTACATTTTTTAATTTTTTGGGTTTTTTCATAATATGGAAACCTTTACAGCAAGGAAAGGATGAACATATTACAGAGCTCAACCAGTCAATCATGAAATATGACACCTATAACTATAGGAGTATAACACTGGCTCCACTTAGGGATGGCTTTCCCTGGTGGAAAGTCAAGAACAGCAGGTCATATGGCCTTATAAGTAACTTTTTGTTGTGCTTTGAAATCTTCCTTTGTTGAATGTAGAAACTGTACAAAAGGATGCTGTAAAATATATTCACTATTCTAGAGCTGATTCCAAAAATTGTACATCTGTTTCGGGTAGTCTTCACTTGGATTATTTGTTGCTGCTCCCAAGTCTTCTTCTGCAATCTCTGATAAACTGGAATGAGGTAAAACAAAAATGATAAAGTTACTTCACTGATTTCAACATTTACTGCACTTTCCTCCTCATTCTTATTGCTGCAATGAACGATCTGATCACTTCTTTCAAACTGTTTGAACCTGAATTTTCTTATGTACATGTTAGAGTCATAAAATATCAAAAAATTGGATGAAAGTAGTGTTTCAGTATTCGACCATTCACTGGTCCTTATTTTGTTTTTGTATCATCCAGGCTCTTCAAAAAGTAAGTATTATTTCCTTGCAATGCATGGATGATAAATGGCCCTTTCCACAGGAAGTCAAATTTCCCATGTTTTCCTTTGTCTTCCATTCTGGAATCCCACTTTAGAACTTTGTCTCCTATGTATAAATCTTCCGCTTTGGTCCTTTTATCAAATATCTTCTTGAGTTTTTCTTGTAACACTTGGGATCTCTGGTGCACTTCATCTTTGGTCTGCTGCAAATGGATGGTCTGATTTATTCTTCTTTGAATGTTATTTGGTTCCACCTAAGATTCTTGCAGCAACTTTAACACAGGAACTCCTAAGGATGAATTAAACACAGCCTCCATGCCATAAACTAGCTCATAAGGGCTGGTTCCAATTGATCTTTTTGTAGTAAGTTTGTCTGCCCATAGTGCATTTGTAAGTTTCTTGTGCCAGTTTTTCTTGTTCTCTTCCAGCAGTTTCTTAATAATATTGATCAGGCTTTTATTGGAGGACTCAGCTAGACCATTACCTTGAGGGTAATAGGCTGTGGAATGGCCTAAAGTGATATGGTATTTGCTGCAAAAATTTATCAGTTTCTTGGATTTGAAGGCAGCAGCATTGTCGGTTATGATTTTTTCAGGACAGCCAAATCTAGACAAGATGTTGGTCTCTAGGAATCCTATGATCACTATATCATTGGCTTGTCTAGCAGGAATGGCTTCTATCCACTTGGTGAAATAGTTTGTGGCAGTAAGAATCCATTTGTGCTGGCCAGAAGAGGGAGGATGGATTTCTCCAATGAAGTCTAAACCCCATTGTTGAAATGGTCTTTCAGTGGAAATTGGTCTTAAGGGCAAGGGTAACAGTTTCCTTTTTCCTTCAAAAATTTGGCATTTGTGGCAAGTAGTAACAAACTTTTTTACATCAGCGAACAAAGTTGGCTAGTAACATCCAGCCCTTAGGATTTTGTCTGCAGTTGATTTCTAGTAGAGGTGTCCACCGCAATCCCCTGCATGAAATTCTTTGAAAACTTTGTCAGCTTCGTCTTTTATCAAACAATTCAATAAAATACATTCATGATTTTTCCAAAAAAGAGCATTATCTAAAATACAGAATTTTGAAGCTTTCATCTTTAAAAATATTTTCTTTGTTCTAGATAACCCTGTAGGAGCCTGCAGGTTTAATAATACATGAATTATGTCAGCATACCAAGGTGATTCTAAGAAGGCCTGGTTGATTTGTGGAGTCACCATCTCCTATTCGTTATCTAGTTCGTTGATATCTAGGGCTTGAAAGTTTGTTTCAGTCATGAGTTTAGCCAATCCCTGTCCTTTTATCAGCTTTCTAGGTTTTATTTCAATGTCATACTCCAATATTTTAGCAATCCATTTACCTCGTTTGGCTTCAATTCCTTCCTGAGTCAAGATGTATTTTACAACAACATTTGGCACATAAGCTATTACATGTGAGTACATTATGTAGATTCTAAAGTCTTGAATGGCTTTCACCAGTGCATAAGCCTGTTTTTCCATGATTTTATATTTCAGGGGTGCATCTCTAAGTGCTCTACTAAAAAAGGCTATGGGTTTTTCAAATCCTTGATCATCTTTTTGGAGTAAAACAGCTGTTATAGTGTGTTCTGATGCAAATGAGAAAATTATGAATTCTCTGTCAAATTTCGGACTTGTGAGGACTGGTGTTTTGGTCAAAGCCATTTTAATTTCTTCAAATGCTTGTTTGGCTTCTACTGTCCATTTAACCTTTGAATCTTTTCTCAACATGTTGTTCAACAATCTAATTAATTCAGCCAAATTAGGTATGAATCTTCTCAAAATGTTAATCTTCCCTAAGAAATCTTGAAGCTCTTTGACATTTCTGGGGTGGGGTATTTGCATAATGGCTTCAATTCTGGCAGGGTCAATTCTGATGCCATCTTTGGAGATGATGTGACCTAACAGTTTGCCTTCTTCTAGACCAAACAAAGATTTTTTGGGATTCAATGATATGCCATACTCTCTGCACTTAAGGAACACTTGTCTCAAATGATCTAAATGTTGTTGACCTGTTTTGGAAAACACAGTGAGGTCATCTAGATATACAACCAAAAAATCATGAATCTCTTTGGCAAAAGCTATGTCCATTGCTCGTTGGAAGGTTGCCCCTACGTTCTTGAGTCTGAAAGGCATTTTAACATATTTGAAGGTACCTCATGGTGTTGTAAATGCGGTCTTGTCTTGGTCATCAGGATGAACTAGAATCTCATTGAAACCTGAAAACCCATCCAAAAGTGAAATCCTAGAGGCACCTACTACCCTTTGTAAAATGTGATCCATCTTGGGTAAAGGGTAGTTGTCCTTCAAAGAAACCTTGTTTAAATTTCTTAAGTCAACACATAACTTGATTTCCCCTGTTTTCTTCCTGGTAGGTACTGGATTAGATAACCACTCTGAAAATATGATTGGTGCAATTATCCCTGCATCATGCATTCGTCTGCTTTCTTTTTCAATTAAAGGAAGCAGTACAAGGTTGATTCTTCTGAGCTTTTGTTTGAATGGTTTTTGATTTTCTTTGAGGGGTATTGTATGTTGAATCACAGAGGTGTCATAAGATTTGAGGTCTTCATAGTTCCACGCAAAAACATTTCGGAATTCTTTGATCAGTTCAACATACTTAAGCTTTTGATCAGGGGGCAAAGATTTGGACAATTTTATCATTTTTGGGCTCTGCTCAGTTCCTATGTTGTAGTCTTGAATGTCTGCTTTTGGAGGTTCCATCTGAAGTTTCTTTGGAATATCATTGAAATCAAAGAGATCTTCTAAAGGAGTTAATCCCTTGGGCAAATGATTGTCTTTCAAATGGATGACTTCAGATTCTTCTTCAATAATTTCATCAACATTTGTTTGTTTGAGCTCCTGTATTTCCTCTCTGGTGAATTTTGTTGGATGGATAATTTGACTTGTATTTTCTGCTGAAATGTCTATTTGTATTTGATTCGCTGAATTAAACTCACTAATTGTGTCTTCATCTATGTTAGTGCTGGAAAATTCCTCTTCTAGGGTTAAAAAACTATTGATCTGTTTATCATTTTCAAACACTTGCCAGTTTTTCACATTGTCAGGTATGGCTGGCCTGTGCCTAATTTCTGCTGTGAATTGATGGTTTGGTTCAGATGGAAATTTACAGGTGCTGGCAAAAATTTCTAAGCTATGAGCTTGCAAGTTATGTTTTCTTGGGATTTTGGCCAATTGAGTTTCCAAAAATGTGTTGAGGATTTCTATGGTTGTTCCTCTGTGTCCTTTTAATCTAGGATCATTTGTCAAGAACTTCCCTTTTATCTATTGAATGATTAAATCAAAATATCCTAGGACTGACACTCTAGTTGCTCCCAATTCTTTCAGCAGTTTAAGACCTAGCAACAGAGCTTCGTATTCAGCCATATTATTAGTGCATCTAAAGTTTAACCTATAGGCATGGCCTTCAGCATGATTGTTTTCAAGGTTGTGCACCCAGACTTTTGCTCCAGCTCCTAGTTTGTTGACAGAACCATCAAATTCTAAGTACCACAGGATTTCATGTTTATGATTTGTATCCGCACTTTCAAGGATCTGTTCAGCGGGGAGATCTGGTTTTTCAATTTCTTCTGGTTTGTCTGATTTTTCATGATTTTGAGCAATTTCTTGATTTCAGGCCCTAGACTTTTTATTTGTTGTTTCTTCTGTTTCATCTGCCATAACTTTTATTTCATGTGAGGTATCAATTTCAGCATTATATAGGATAAAAGAATCCATGTCCTAATGTACTGAGTAGATAGGGAAATTTTGAGGTTTCTCTTGACTACTTACTACATACTTCATAAGGGTTTCTCTGTATAGTCTCTTTGGTTGACCAAACACTGAAATAGTAGCATATGACATATCTAACTGTAGAGATCCTTGGAGCTTAGCACCCCAAGATCTAAACAATAACATACCATATTTTGGAGGAATATCAACTACTACTATGTCCATCAAGATGGTTTTGGCAGGATATTGGACAAGTGACACACATAAATCTTTGATTAAACCCAAACATTTGACCTGACTTGAATCAAAAGAGAAAAGGTCTTTATATGGCCTGGTGATGTCAAGGTCAAGTTTTTCCATTACAGATTTAGGCATTAAGTTATGGGAAGCACCAGAATTGAACATGGCGTTATGGAGTATCTTATCATGTATTTTTAAAGCCACATAGAAAGGAGGAACTTGTCCCTCTGTTGTTTTCCATTTACTTCAGGGCCAAATATCAGTTCAAGCTGGTCATCAAAAACATTTATTAAATCTTCTAAATCCTTGTTCATAAAAATTTTGAGTGATCTACTGATTTGACTTCTGTAGACATCATGTTTAGCTAATTCTGATAATGGAACAACTATCTTTAATTTGCCTACTTCTGTCTCAAAATTGAAAGGTTTCTCGGTCTGAGTTTTTTTTATTTCGGACAGCGAAATTAACTGCGTTTTTCTCTTCTTCAGACGTGGGATTATGGGCTGAAACTTTTTCCAAATCATGTTCTAGAGGCTGTTTTTGTTTTTCTTTAGAAGGAATAGCAGTGGGAGACTGTCTGTTAGGTGGTTGATTGTCCGATATGTCTTCAACAATTGGATTGTTTGGGTTAGGATCTGTTTTGGATAGAATATGTACAGGGGGATTATTGACCTTTCCTTTGTTAGGCTGCTTGTTTTCTTTCTGTTTGCGGATTTCAGGGATATCAATTCTTCTTTTCCTCAGATTATACTGTTTGTGGACTTCATAAATGGTTGTTTCATATCCCTCCCTACAGTCAAATGATTCACCTGACTGAGTTTGGATTTGTTCAAGAATGTTAGCTTCTTGATCCTCTTGGGTCAAGAAAACTTGTTGTTCATTGTTGAGTCCCATCAAATTGATTTGAGTGCCTTTTGTTGGTTCATCAGATGTTGAGGCTTCAACATAATTCTCTTGAAATGGGGGCCTAATGTTTTGGTCAGGCCCTGTCTTTCTAGTGATAGGATTTTGATTTTTCCTGAAATTTGGATTTCTCCCAGTGTTGCTTGGTTGACCATCCCATGGGGATTTTGTTTCGATTGTTTCTACTCTATATCCAAGTCTATCCATTCCTTTGATAATTGCATCTAGTTTTTGTTCAACTGCAGAAGGTTATTCTTTGAAAGGTATCCTTTTTTCAGCTTTGGCCCTAGACTGTTTAGATATCAAATTGGCCTCCACACTGACAGCTATGCTCTGCATTTCTTCTAAGTTTCAAGGAGATCTTTCCCTAAGTTGGTAAGCCATATCTGATTCAAATGCATCAGGGAATTTGATCAAGGCTAAATCTGGAGGAGGTCTGAGATTTTGAGGAATTGCATTGTAGATATTGTTGAATCTGGTACAGTAATCTTGGACAGTCTCTTGTGTGCCTCTTCTTAGATTGTCATATTCTAATAAAATGTGGAGAGGATCTTTCTTCTTTTCCCATCTGTTCAAGAAGGTCTGATAAAGAGCTTGTGGGTCATTCATACTATTTGTAGGGAGGGCTCTAAACCAGGTTCTAACATCTCCAGTTAAACTTTGAACAGAAACTTTCATTCTCACATCATCATCATCAATCTCGTAGTTTTCAAAATAGTCAGTCATTTTCTTGATATGTTGTTGAGTTGTGTAAGTGCCAGTACTGTCAAAATAAGTGATTTTTCTTTGATAGTCTTGAGGCATAGCCCCTAGATTTGCAGGTAAGTTTAGGGGAGTATATCGGTTTGCCATGGTTGCAGAAATAAATGTGACAGCTGGAAGAGTAGGGATAATAATGGGAATGTATGTTGTAGATGGAAGAGTGGGAGGGATGGCTAGAGGTGCTGATGGTGAACTTGGAGAAGCTGCAGCAATGACAGAAAGGATTGGTTTTTTTTCAGAGGTAAGCTCAGATTGGATGGGGTTTTGCAAATTTTTGTCAAGGTGAGAACTAGCAGAATTTTATTGGCTCTCTTGTCTTCTAACAATCCTAGAAATCAGATTAGGATTTTCAAACACAAGTGGAGGATTTGGATCAGGATTTGATCGAGTGTAACGAATCTTTTTTGGGGCCAGTTTCTAGGTCCGTTTTTGGTTTTTTCTTGGAATAGTTTTTGATAATACAACTTTAACAGTCTCTTCTAGGAAGTTTTGGATGTTTTAGTTTTAAGTTTTCCTAAAGATTTATTGAAAGAAGGAACTGATCAAGTATTTAGAACCAATTGTTCAAAACATAAACTAGACCGGAGGTAGACTGAAGCAGCTTTTATTTACTTCTGCAATTGCAAAGCAAAAGCAGTTTCAAAGGCTACTTGGCTAACTTCAGGCTCCATCTGTAGCTTATGAAGTAAACAATAGTAATAAAAAATTATTCAGATCCCCAGCGGAGTCGCCAATGATATTATCACTCAGGTTGTTCCCAAAAGTTGTAAGAAAGGGAATACGGCCAAGGTAACCACAGACCAATCTTTTAGATACAGATTCTAACCAATCTGCATCCAGAGATGGCTCTCTCTTTATGATTTAGCTTTGTTTTTAAAGGTGTTAGGCTAGTTATGAAGTTTCAAGAATTTTGTTTTGAGTTTGGGTGGTGAGATTCAATAGAACGGAGAGGTAAAACTGAAGAGTTCAGTCCATTGGGCATGATGGAGTCAAAAGAAACAGGCTTCCTGGATTCAGTTTCTAATAGAGGATGGCATCAAAGAGCAAGGTAGTCAATTATGGAACAATTTTAAAGGCTAGAATCAGATGGAATGGACTCAAATGGATGAAGGGCAATTAAAAATCCTTCAACATATTGAAAGAGGGAAAATGGATGCTTACTGTTAAGGAGCAATTAAGGATTCCTTATCAAATACTCAACATGAGAGAATCAGGGGAAACATGAGCAATTAAGAATTCACTGTTTAAACTAATTCTGAAGAATTCACTGTTTAAACTAATTCTGAATTAATCTTTCTCTTTATTATTCAGATCATGAAACATAGATGATGTAACTGACAAAAAACTGTAAAACACAAGGTAGAAAGTACTCATTGATCCATGGGTTGATTCAGGAATTCTGTGACAAGTCCTCTGCATCAATTACTCTTCCAGTAATCTAGACAACAGATGTCTCCAACAACTTTTTTATTCTAAAGTTCAGTATTACAACAAAGTCTAAGAAATCTTCACAGACCCTACCTCTTCAAAACTCTGATGAAGGGGGTATTTATACAACAAAATATGTACAAACAAACATTTCATAAAAGCTCTGAGATAATATCTAATTTTAACCTAAAGTAATTACAAGCAAAGTAAAAACAGCTAACTTATGTTGTGCTGGAGGCTGGCTCTTTAGGGTTTGGCTTGCAGGTGTCCTTTGTAGCTCGGTGCCGACTATTTGTATTAATTGTTCTTTAACTTCTGATCTTCTTCGCTTAGTCGGCTCCTGATACTATTTAATTCTGATTTGATCTACCTTTAATTCTCCACTTATACACTTTATGGCTCCTCTGATACTCTTTGACTTTAATCATCTTCTTTAATGTTGAACCGACCCTGCTTATTGCTGCCTAGCAAAAATAAAACTGCAACATGTCTTCACACTGCCTTTCTCTGTTGGTTTTCATGTCTTGGAAGGTTCATACTGGCTGCAGCAAGTATCGCTGTAAATCTCTGTCTTTTCTCTTTTGCGAGCTTCAGAAATCCCTCGGTTTGCTTTAAACTGTGTTAAAAGAGAAAGACTGTACTGCAACTGGTGGGTTGACTGAGGCCGAGCTCATCAATGGAGCTTTTTCCTAGTCGGAGGCAGTCGAGGATGAATAGCGAACATCGGTGGATTATATTCCTGAAGCGCCTTTTGCACGAAAACATAACAGAAACTGAGTTTTTCCCTTTATTGGACAAAAAATGATTTTGGCGGGAAAATTTGATTTTTTGGACAGATGACGTCAGTGGGGGGTGTGGGACGGATGACGTGACAGTGACGTGGCAGTACGGATGGTGACATGGTGGGTGACGTCAACGAAGGGTCAGTGGGAGGGTGGTAAGCTGTTTTTCCTGCACCGCTTTTGGGCTAGGGCGGTTTCGGGCGGAGGGCAAGCGAGCATAGCGACGGAGTGACCCGTGGCTGGCGTGCGGCAGCAAAATCGTCGGTTCCTTGCAGGTTAATGTTCGGCGATGGAGGGGGTCACGATATGATTACGGGCCGTTAGATGATCAAGCCTGGATCGGACAGTGGGCGCTTAGCAGAGATGGTGGGAGGTTAACGTGCTGGCCCGGTTATAATAAAATCATATGTTAATGCGTCGGGACTTGCCTTATTAGTCTGCGGGGTGATTGCTTAGGTTATTAATCAACTGGATGTCGATTAACCATTTATATGTGCATGGGGAGTTAGGTATAATAAATTCTGGATGAACTTATTAACCCTGCTTTATATACAGTGACTACGGTTATAGTTAACCGGGGCGGGGATATTTAATATTGGGGTTTTTTAATATTTTTTATATAATATGGGAAAGGGAAATGGGGCGGGATTTATATAATATAGAGTTAGTTTGTTAATATTATTTTACAAATGAAAGCACTAAGTTTAAAATGTTAAAAACTTAGGCTAAAGAGAACAAGAGTTTATATGGAGAGTTTTGTCATTCTCCTAAGCAAAACAGGGTTTTCCTTAGGTAACTCTTATGTAATGAAATGAGTGGCTCTGGTGATATTAAGCAGATCTTAATATTTCTGGGGGAAATTAGTAAATGATTTTGGAAACAGTATGAGGGGAGTTAATCATGCCTCGCTTGAGCGGTATCAAAAATTTCTACCATAGCACTTGTGATGGAGGTAAGATTAACACTTTGAGAGACAAAACCTATCACAAGTCTCATTTTGCAACAACAATCTCCCTACCCAGCCTACTTTGCCTAGCATTTTTTCTTCTTTACATTTGGGTGCATTTAGACTGGAAAACCCACATCAACTTTTCTTTTTCCTTTCATGGGAATCCTACCTAAGTCTGCACTTATTTCTTCCAAGGGCTCAGATTAAATAGTTGAGTTCCTTTGCTTCTCTACCTATCTACTTATCTGCTAAGATAAAAAAGTTTGGATAGATTTTTATTCTCTATCTCTAAAACATGAAATTGAAACATGAATTGGCCAAGATTAAGCTATTTGGCCATTCATCAATTGTGGCAAAATTTCAACAAACTATACATGATGCTTTATTTACAGAAAATGAAATAGTAGTGGCATTTGGACTTGCACACTTTCCTGGTCTTTTTTATTTTGGGGTTCATTTCTTTTCATTTTTTCTTTTGACCACTTATTTTTTCACCCTTTGATTTTTCTTTTAGGGTATACCCTCTTTACATTTTTTAATTTTTTGGATTTTTTCATAATATGGAAACCTTTACAGCAAGGAAAGGATGAACATATTACAAAGCTAAACCAATCAATCATGAAATATGACACCTATAACTATAGGAGTATAACATGATGAATAGAGCTGAACAGTCAAATCCCATGGCCATTATCAGTACCCATAATTTGATCGCAAATTATCCTCAGCTTGCACCTAGATATCTTGCTGCCCAAGAGCAAGAAATTTCACATTTTGAGGAGATGTTTAGGCTGTTAGGGGATGATAACATACATGCTTGTCTGAGGAGATGGAACACATTGCCATACAACTTAAAGATAAGAGAGTACCACTCTCCTCAAATGATCCAAGAGGATCTTTTCAGATCAGTTGCATAGGTTCATCGTCAGTGTTCAGTGTCGTCGTTAGCAATTCAGTCCAGTGTCATTCAGTTTCGACAGTAATGTTTATGGATCAAGTTGTTTAGGTGATGTCTATGGTTTTCCATGGTGTTCAGTTGATATGGTGTTGTACCTGGTTGTCGACAAGTGTTCATCGTAAGTTCCACCAGGGTTGATCATCGACATGGGTATGTTGTCCGTTGCAGGGGTTTGATATGGGTTTGTCATCATACGATGTTTGGCGCAAATGTCACTTTGTGACAATTTGATGTAAGTGGTTGATGTGATCTTCATGGTCGTCACGACCTTCTTCAGGTTTTTTTTGACATGGTGATGGTTTTGGTTTTACAACATTATAATACACCTATGTTGGATCCTAAAACCTAAACCCTAGAACCTATGTCTAAAGACCAAAGACCTAACACATAATACATCAAACCTAAGTCTATACCGTACATAAGTCCTACACTTATCCAAAACCATGTATCAAATACATATTACCTAAGTCCTATACCTATGTTACATTACAAATCTATGTATTAATACAATTCCAAAAAAAAAATACATAAAACACATTAAAATCTATGTATTAAACCAATACATAACACTTTGTATTAACTTTCGGCCACATTAAAAACATTATAAAACAATATAATGCATATATCAATCTTAGCTGCAGCGGGAGAAGACTACGCGGGTGGTTGAAATGTGAGTGGAGTCAGAGGTTAGCCATCGGGGCTAACAATTCACTGTCACAGAATGGGAAACCGCAACCGTAACTACGCAAGGAATGGTTCAAAACATGCAAACCATTCATAACCGGAACCGCCAGAGTTAGCCGCAATCCCATTCCAAAACCATCGGGAGAAGTTTTGTTCACATGGCAAGTGGCTAACTATTATCCGGAACAGCGGGGCCTAACCTGCAGGTGGCGGCTTACAGTTTGACCACACCGTTCACATGATCCATCCAACCTCTGCGCAGTCAACCTGAATGCCAACAGATTGTGGTTGTTATAAAGTTTAAATTGGGTTTTTTTTGCAGTTTTTGGTGCAAACTAATTCAACCACCAAGCAACCTTATCCCTAGGTGGCAGATCATAACAAGACCGAGAACTCTTAAACCCAAAAATAAGCCCATTCATTCCTAAAACTGGGAAGAAGGAGTTTGAATGTATTTGTAAGACTATAAGAGGTTTTTTTGCACATTGAAGTGGACATTGGTAGTTTTGGGTTTTTGTATGCAAATTCTGGAGGTTAGAGGTTTTTTTTGTTTTCAGTGTAACAGGAGCATCTAGAGTCAGAATTAGGAATCGTGATAGGGGTTGGAAAGCTGCTTCAAAGAGCTATCCTTTGACAGTGACTAGAAGTGCCTATGTGCACATTTAGTTTGGTCAAATCTCTGTGTAATCTACCTCTTTTGTTTCAATCTTAATAAAGAGGTTGCCCATCTTGAAAGTGGACCCGGAAACGTAGTCCATCTCGGACGAACTCCGTAACCAATCTTGTTGTCTGGTATCGTTGTGTATTTGTTGTTTTCATTACTATTTTGCATATTATTTATGGTTTATCAACTATCGTAAAGTCTTCTTCTTGTGCAGTTCTCACAGTTTTTTGGACTTTTAGTAACATTAATTCATTAATGGCATAATCAATTCTACATTATTTTTAACTTATGATCATTTCAGATCATATGATTTGGTATCAGAGCAGGTTGCATTTGTATAGTTTTCTATTGAATGTTATCCAAGTCAAAGTCGCAAAGTGGAGAAGGAATCCTTGAGCAGATTGATCCAAATATTGGAAAGTGACGAGTCGTTCATAAGTTGACCATGACAGGATCTAATGCAGGTGAAAATATTGAAACTAAGATGAGTGATGAACAGTTTCATCAAGCATTCTTGACTATGCAGCAGATGATGGGAGAACTGTACGAAGAAACGAAGGCAAGAGATGCAGCCTCTTCTTCAAAGACATCGAAGAAGGACAAAGGTAAAGACAGGGCTGATAAACCACCTTCACCTCCAGCATCTCCATCATCCTCTTCTTCTTCTTCTTCTTGTGTAGAATCTGAAACATAAAATTAAACCTAAGAAAACATCTCTTTTGAAACTTGATGTAAAATCTTAATTACCTATTTATGATGGTGAAATGAATCCTAAAAAGTTAGATAACTGGATTAATCAGTTAGAAGTGTATTGTCGTATTGAGAACATTTCTGATGATGAAATGAAAATTCAGTTAGCTACACTTAGAATGGGGGGAACAACTTTAATCTGGTGGGAAAGTAAAACTCAAATAGATGTAAAGTGAAAAGGAAAAGTCATCTCTTCATGGTCTAAGTTTTTAAAAGCTCTTAGGAAACAATTCTATCCTTTAGGATACATGTAACAAGCTATTATTGATTAGCAACGTTTGAGGCAAGGTAAAGGGCAGAGTGTTTAGGAGTTTACTCAGGAGTTCAAAATAAAGCATTGGTGCTTGGTATTTCATTGGATACACGTGAAACTTTATTAAAATACATCGGCAATTTACATTCATATTTGCAACATACATTATTGATGTTTAATCCTGATGATTTTGATGAAGTGTGTGTTCAAGCCATACATATTGAATCAGGTGGCAGACCATTCAAGTTTTCATCACAAACATCTAAAGAGTTGGAAATCAAAGATTCCAATGATAGTAAAGGGAAGAATAATTTGAAGAGAAATAAATCAACGATAGCTCAGAAGGAAAGACCTACTTGTTCTCATTGCCAGAGAATCAGTCATGATGAATCTAAGTGTCGAAAACTTCATCCAGAACTTAAGCCCAAAAGGTTCCTTAAGGAGAAGGATGAAAAGAAGGCAATTGCAGCAGTCCAACAAGATCTAGGTTCAGATTTAGGTGATGAAAGGAGGATAACTTTTATGGTTACGACAGGTAAAACTTCTGACACTGGTTCAAGTTCTAAAACTATTGCATCTTCATCAAACATAAATCCTTCAAATGAGGATAAAAGAGTTGAATTATTTAACATAAGGACAACTTATAAGCATACAAAGATAGATACAATGTTTGACAGTGGATCACAAGCAAATTTAATATCTGAATATTTAGTTAAGATTTTGGGTTTGGAAAAACGGAATCATCCAAGACCTTACCCATTAGGATGGCTAAATAAATCAACTCAGATAAAAGCCACCAAATAGTGTAGATTAAGATTTGCCATTACAAATTACATTGTTGAAGTGGAATTAGATGTGGTTCCAGAAGACATATGTGGAGTTGTCTTAGGAAGTCCTTATCTTTATGATCGTGATGCAGTATTTTACAGGAGAGAGCATAAATATCACCTTAAGAAAGATAGGGTTGAATTTATTGTCAGGGCACATCAAAACAAAAATCACTTGAATATTGTTGCTAATTAGATGAAGTGATTAATAAGTTCAAATAAAATATTTGTAATCATGTGTGTAAAGGAACAACATAATAATCGACATGATGTTTGTTCAAGTTATGAGACTCAACTTAAAGATCGTTTGATAAAAGATGTAGAAACTTTTCCAGTTCTATCTAAAGAAACCAAACATCTTATTCATAAGCAAGGAATACAACATGAATTACAATTGATGCCTAAAGCTCCTCTTCCTAATGTCAGAATGAATCAATTCAGTCTAGGTTTGGAAGTTAATAGTCACGGGGATGCAGGTCAATATTGGGAAAATCCAGTGTTACATTTCTCTTGTATTGTCTCACCATTTCATGTTTCAAACAGTTGGGAAGCCTCTTTTCAAGTGGAAAGGAAACCTATTTGTTTTCATATCAAAGCTTTTTCTAAAGTAGTGTCAAAGTATCTAATGGAAACTAATGCATCAGGGGAAAGTGCTAATCAATGGAAACATCATTTAATGAATAAGGAAAAAGTGATTCAAACAAATCAATATCTAATTCAATACTTTCAGAATCAAACTAAGTTGCAGCAGTTTCCATATAACAGTTTGATGGGTTCATTGCAACAAGTTCACTTAGTAATCAGGAATCAGGAAAGTATGTCAAGTCAAGTAGCTGGTTTGATGTCAAAAGTGTCTTTGATTGTCTCTATCATTCCACAAAATAGATTTTTAATACATGTAAATGGTATTGAACAATATCCTGTAGAGACTCTTTTCAAAGATGACTATGAATCACTAACTCATGGTATTTCATGGAAAGAAATCAATTTCCATGTTCATAATTGTCGTTTGACCATCGTCACAAGTTGTACATATTACAGATGGAGGGAACAGGTCACCGATTCAAAATGTTCCATAGTCAACATCATCAGGGTCATCACTTACAGGTGGTTGATCAAATGTATTGGTACATCTTTAGGGAAAGGTGGAAAGTGAGGGAGCTCTACCCTCATCGACTATTTGTTTAGTCAAACTTTTGTGACCCAAAAACTTTCAAATGGAGAGGAATGATCCAGAAGGATCTCGTCATATCAGTTGCATAGGTTCATCTTCAGTGTTTAGTGTCGTCATCAGCAATTCAGTCTGGTGTCATTCAGTTTCGATAGTATTGTTTATGGATCAGGTTGTTTAGGTGATGTCTATGGTTTTTCATGGTGCTCAATTGATATGGTGTTATACTTAGTTTTCGACAAGTGTTCATCGTTAGTTCCACCAAGGTTGATCATCGACATGGGTGTGTCGTACGTTGTAGGGGTTTGATATGGGTTCATCGTCATATGATGTTTGTCACAAATGTCACTTTGTGACAATTTGATGTAAGTGGTTGATGTGGTCTTCATGGTCATCACGACCTTCTTCAGGTTCTTCTGACATGGTGATGGTTCTGGTTTTACAACATTATAATACACCTATGTTGGATCCTAAAACCTAAACCCTAGAACCTATGTCTAAGGACCTAAGACCTAACACATTAACCTAACACCTAATACATCAAACCTAAGTCTATACCATACATAAGTCCTACACCTATCAAAAACCATGTATCAAATATATATTACCTAAGTCCTATACCTATGTTACATTACAAATCTATGTATTAATACAATTCCAAAAAAAAATACATAAAACACATTAAAATCTATGTATTAAACCAATACATAACACTTTGTATTAACTCTCAACCACATTAAAAACATTATAAAATAATCCAATGCATACATCAGTCTTAACCACAGTGGGAGAAGATCACGTGGGTGGTTGACATGTGAAAGGAGTTAGATGTTAGCCATTGGGGTTAACAATTCACTATCACAGAATGGGAAACTGTAATTGTAACTACGTGGGGAATGGTTCAAAAGATGCAAACAGTTCATAATCAGAACTGCCGGAGTTAACCGCAGCCCTAGTCCAAAACTGTCGGGAGAAGTTTCATTCACATGGTAGGTGGTTAACTGTTAGCTGGAACAACTAGGCCTAAGTTGCATGACTGTACCATTCACATGATCCATCTGACCTCCGCCTAGTAAACCTAACCGCCAGCAGATTGTGGTTGTTATAAAGTTTAATTTGGTTTTCTATTGCAGCTTTTGGTGTAAACTAATTCAACCACCAAGCAACCTTATCCCTAGGTGGCAAATCATAACAAGACTGAGACCTCTTAAACCCAAAAATCAGCCCATTTATTCCTAAAATTGGGAACAAGGAGTTTGAATGTATTTGCAGGGCTATAAGAGGTTGTTTTACACATTGAAGTGGACATTGGTAGTTTTGGGTTTTGTATGCAGATTCAGGAGGTTAGAGGTTGTTTTTGTTTTCAATGTAACAAGAGCATCTAGAGTCGGAATTGGGAACTGTGATAGGAGTTGGAAAGCTGGTTTAGATAGCTATCCTTTGACAGTGACTAGAAGTGCCTGTGTGCACATTCATTTTGGTCAAATATCTGTGTAATCGACCTCTTCTATTTCAATCCTAATAAAGAGGTCGCCCATCTTGAAAGCAGACCCGGAGACGTAGTCCATCAGGGACAAACTCCGTAATCAATCTTGCTGTCTGGAATCGATGTGTATTTTCTATTTTCATTACTGTTCTGCATCTTATTTATGGTTTATCAACTGTCGTAAAGTCTTCTTCTCGAGTAGTTATCACGGTTTTCTGCACTTTCAGTAACATTCAATTCATTAATGGTATAATCAATTCTACATTAGTTTTAACTTGTAATCATTTCAAATCATCAAATATTGAGAGAAGCACTAAACAGGACACCCATGTACAATAAATCTATGCAAAGGCTAAAATTCAATTGGATTGGCCTGAAACTCAGTCCACCACTACTCTTAGGAATGCTAGAAGGAAGGAAGGAAGAAGAAGAAAAGAGGTAGTGGGAGGAGGTAGAAAGGAAAGCAGGATTCTATGAACAAGAAGAGGAAACCATAGCAGAGGCATGGGATGTCAGTGAGGCCACTAGAGCTATGAAGGATATGGATATTGATTGACTTGCTCAGAGGATGACCAACACTTTCAGTAGGGGGTGATGATGAGCCTCATCATTGGGTAATTATATGGGCCTTAATTCACCTCCTAGCTTAGTCAAACCAACGTTTCTCACAACTTATTACATGTTTTTTATTATATTTTGTTTATGAGATGAGTTAGAGTTGGATACTATGCCTAGTGGACTAATATGCATTGAATGAGGGATTGAAGGAGAAAATCAAGGAATTTTGGCAAATACTAAGGTTAAAACTCGAATGGGACAAGGGAGAGGGATTGTAGGAGGTAAATGCTACTCATTTACTTCTCCCCCATTCCAATATTCCTCCATCCATCACACCAGCTCAAAGTGCAAGAAACCAAGCCATATAGATTAGAAGGCAGCTGAGCAAGTGAGAGACAAAGAGCTAGTTTATCTCGAGTTTGGGAGCCGAGCCTCCCTAATTTTAAGGAAGTCATTGGGGACTTTAGTTGTATAAGTAGAGAGGCCTAGAGACTCATTAGGATTCAAATCTTTTTTGAAAAACTCTAAGCTAGTTTCAAGCTCCAGACTTGTGAAAGTTTTATTGATGTAATTTTCTGTTTTGGTAATAAGAATGAGTTTTTTTTGAGCCAGCACTGAGTTAACTCATAGGGCTGAATATATTGGGTTAGGGCCCAACCCTAGCAGCCAAGGCTCCTCTTTCTTATATCTGTATGTTTAGATTAGTCTCATAGCTTCATTGTTAATTTGCCTTTAGATGTGTTTTCATTGCAAGTAGTGTAGATTGAATAGGTGGTTTATTAGTTTGCTTCCATTTGTGCCTTACTTCAGTAGCAGGTTAGAAAGGATAAAAGGAATACCACATGGTTGTCAGTGGGTGTCTTGGCCTCATTTCCTCCCTTTGGGATCATGATTTGAGTAAGGGACCTTTATGCAGCCCCAAAAACACAGATTTCTATTTCTTGCATAAACTTTAGAGTTTATTGTATTTAAGTTAGCATTTGATCAGTTTTATAAAGTAGTATTTCATTGCCATCTCTTCTATCTTCACTCTTACAGTAGATATCATCCATGCTTTCATTCCTTTCAGCATCTTTCCTCATACATAATGTAGGAAGTTAGTTCATTAATTCTGCTTTTCTAGCTTATGGGAATGCTTTTGGTTTACATAACTTTTTGGGAATTATACATGTTTTATGCAGAGCAGGTGCTTCAGGAGTAGACAAAGACTTCATAGCCAACAACTACCTTCCACTTCATCCACCATAGTCATTCCTCGTTTTCACCATTTCCTTCACTAGTTTTCATCAGTTTACATAGAAATTTTGTCAGGCCAGGAAGTAACTCCATAAGGCAAAAATGATTCGTGTATTATTCCATCAGGTAGGTCTTTGTTATATACAACAGGGAGAGACTGTTAAGTTCATCTCCCAATGACTGTTCACATTTCTAATTTAATTATTTACATAAATTCACCCATTCATGAGGATTAGGTGTCAACATTCCCCCCTTAATCTGAAGGGATGTTGGTGAGTCCAAGCATCATTTTGAAGTTCAAGCTTTTCTCTTCCAAGCGCTTTGGTGAAGATGTCTGCAATTTGCTCATTTTTGGAACAATGACGGAGATGGATTGTTTTGGCCTCAACATGATGTCTAATCAAATGATATTTACTATTGATGTGCTTCGTTCGATGATGGAACTTTGGGTTCTTGGCCAACTTTATTGCAAAGGTATTGTCAATCATGAGTGGAGTTGATTGTACTTGTTTTACCTACAAATCTTCAAGAATTTTCTTGAGCCACACAATTTCTTTTGTTGCTTCAGCTGCTGCCACGTATTCTGCTTCTGTTGTGGAATCTACTGGAACTAATTATTTGTGTGATCTCCAGGAGACAGCTCCTGATCCAAGACTCATAGCATATCCTGAAGTAGATACCCCATTTTCTTTGTCTCCATCGAAGTCTGAATCAGAGTATCCAATCAAGCTGAAGTTGTCCACCTTTGTATACTTGATTCAAAAGTCTTGAGTTCCCTTCAAGTACCTTAGAACTCTTTTTGCAGTAGACCAATGTCCCTCACAATGCTTTTGCATAAACCTAGAGAGGATTCCAACAACAAACGAAATGTATGGTCTAGTAGTAGTTAGGTAGTTGAGACTTCCTACAAGCTGTCTATACTTTGTTGCATCCTCAAATTATTTTCCTTCAATACATGTGAGCTTTAAGTTTTGTTCCATTGGAGTAGTAAGGGGATTGCACTCTGTCATGCAAAACCTGTTCAACAGATCTCCAATGTATTTCTTTTGAGAAAGAAATATGGACTTTGGATGTTGGGTTACTTCAATGCCAAGATAGTAATGAACATAGCCCAAAACAGTCATTTCAAAACTTTTCCCCAATTCCTTCTTTATGGATGCAATGTAGCTTTCGTTGTTCCCTGTCATCAAAAGATCATCTACATATGCCACAAGATATACAACTGTTTTGCCAACTTTCTTGACAAATAAAGTTGCATCATCATGATCAAAATGTTTGAAATTGAGTTTTAGAAGATGCTCAGTTAGTTTTTCATACCAGGCTCGCGGTGCTTGTTTGAGGCCATACAAGGACTTCACAAGTTTTCATACTTTATGTTCATGTCCTTTCACAGCAAATCCTTCAGGTTGGGGCATAAAAACATTCTCTTTTAGATCTCCATTCAAGAAAGCAGTTTTTACATCCATTTGATGGACTTTCCAACCGTTCTGAGCTACTAGTGCAAAGAGTGTCCGGATGGTAGCCCATTTTGCTGTGGGGAAAAAGTCTCCTCATAATCGACCCCTTCCTTTTGTGCAAAACCTTTTGCCACAAGCCTAGCTTTGTGCTTGTCAAGTGAGCCATCAGCTTTATACTTGTTCTTGTAGACCCACTTGCAGCCAATTGGTTTGGTTCCTAATGGAGGATCAACCAGCTTCCAAGTGTTGTTCTTTATGAGGGCATCATACTCCTTTTGCATCGCTTCTTTCCATTCATCATGAGAAGCAGCTTCTTTGAAGGAAGTTGGTTCAAAATCTGTAGACAAGTTTAATTCAAAATCATAAGAAACATCCATATCAACAGGTGAATTAGAGTCATCTAAATCACCTCCATTTTGCCGGTTTGAATTTCTGGTTCCTGTCTTTCCAACTTCATCGGGATGAACACTTTCAAGTGTCTTTGTCAGCCACTTTGGGGGACCTTCCTCAGATGGTCTAGGCTGCTCCGTTGATTGAGTTGGGACTGAATCAAGATTGAGTCTCCCAGTTCTATTAATTACATCACTTAAAGCATCATCCGTTGTTGGAGTTTCATGCGGGGGAGAGTGTTCTTCAGAAGAAGATTCCACATGTTGATCTAATATAGGAATCCCCCCTTCAAGATGTGGAATCTGATTATCAAATTCTTCAAATGATTTTGATTTTATGAATCTATCCAAGCGATCAAGTTGTCGCTCAACAACATTGTCAATTTTGGATGATTCAAGAAAAATTACATCTCTAGATACAACAAACTTCTTATTTACTTCATCATAGAGACAGTATGCTTTGGAGGTGTTTGAATACCCCAGGAAGATACACTTACGACTTCTAGCACCAAGTTTGTTTCTATGTACCTTTGGTATTAAGGCATAACAGGTGGAACCAAAAATCCTGAGATGCTTTACCGAAGGAACATGTCCATACCACATTTCATATGGAGTCTTGTTTCTTATAGCATTAGATGGACATCTATTCTTTATATATGCAACACATAGAACAGCATCAGCCCAAAAAATTATCTTTACATTTTTGAAGAAGAGCATGGATCGTACCATATTTAAGATTATCCTATTCATTCTTTCAGCTACACCATTCTGTTGGGGATTATAAGGCACAGTTGTTTGATGTTTGATCCCATGTTGGCGAAGATAGTTTTCAAATTCATTTGGTGTGTATTCTTTTCCATTATCAGTGCGAATAGACCCAATATGAGATTGTGCATCATTCTCAATCCATTTGTGAAAATTCTTGAATGTTTGAAAAGCATCAGATTTGTTCTTAAATAAACCCAACACATTCTAGTGTAGTCATCAATAAATGCCATGATATATTTATTTCCATTTGTAGAAGGAACAGGCATTGGACCACATAAATTTGAATGAATGAGTTCAAGTTTTCTATGTGCTCTTGAATGTGAATCATGAAAAGATTGTTTGCTATGCTTTCCTAGAATGCAAGCATCACATTGCTTAAGTTTTCTAGGAATTGTAGGCAAACCAGCAACACCATTTTTCTTCAACAAGCGGAGACTGTCATAGTTCAAATGTCCAAATCTAGCATGCCATAATAAACTTGATGGAAGTGTACCTTCTTCATGATGAGAATTGTATGAGAAATGTTGTGCATGAGCAGAGGTTCCTTGCAGCTTGAGAAGCCTTTCTTCTTCTATTCCCCTCATGACAAGTGAGTGATCAGATGCTTTTCTTACCTCAAGCTTGCCATCAAACATATGAATGGAGTGACCTTGCTAGCAGATGTGGACCAACGACAGAAAGTCTCTCTTGAGCTGTGGGAGATATAGAACATGATGCAGAAGAAAGTCTGGAAGACCAGGCAGTTTAAGCCTAATTGTGCCAAGCCCTGATGGCTTGATTTTTGATTGATCTGCAAAGTATACTGCTCCATCAACATTGTCAGTGAAATCTTCAAAAAAATATTTTGTATGAGTCATGTGGCAGGTTGCTCCTGAATCAAGCAACCAATCATTTTTCCAAGAAGCAAGTGAAGCATTAAATAGATCTTCATTTACTCCAATGTTACATTGTGCCATGACATAGTGAGCAGATTCAGGTGCTTTACCTTTGTCTGTATCATCAGTTTTACCTTTCTGTTAGTTTCTTTTCTGCTCAATTTTGTCCCATTGTAGCTTGCATGTAGAGGCATCATGTGATCCATTTCTTTTGCAGCTTATGCAGTGAAAATATGCCTTTTCTCCTTGAGAATGTCTGCCCCCCTTTCCTCTGAAATATCTTCCTCTTCCTCTTCAACCACCTCTTCCTCTTGTAGAATCTTGAGCAGGATGCTTTTCTTTATGAGCAAGGCACACAACCTCTTCAGAAGATTCAGGAGTTTTCTTCTTTCCAAAAGCTTTCTCTCTTTCAGCAAACTTTTTCACAAGAGAGTCAAAGGTTATATATTTGAGATTTCCATTTGCTTGCAATGACTCAAGATAATTGGAGTAAGTAGGATAAAGTGCCTTGAGAAAAGCAATAAGAGAAATATCCAATTCAACCTTAGTGGATTTGATATCATGCATTATAGACTTTACTTCAGATGCGAGAGCAGGAGGATCATTATTTTGTAGTTCAAGAGTGAAGAGTTTAATCATGAGTTGAACAACTTCAAGTGTAGAATGTGAGTCATAGAGTTCTTTCAACTTTTGTAAGGCTTTAAAGGTAATTGAATATGATGAAATATGGCGACTCACCTCTTCATTTACAGATGCTGCGATTAATGCATAAGCTTTGTTGTTCTTGTTTTCCCAAATGACGAGCTCTTTGTCTGAGGTAGGTTGTACTAGTTCATTGTATCCTTCTCCGACACACACTCCTTTCCACAACTCATTGAAAATGAGGGTGTGTTTTATCATCCGGGACCATTCAGGATAGTTCTCCTTGCCAGTGAGAACTATTCCCACCATGGATATGATTGAATGCATTCTGTAAAAAAAAATTACTTCTGCTGATAGAAAAATACTTCTGCCAATATACAGTAAAATTGTACTCAAAAGAGCATTCTCAAAAGATTTCAAATCTCTTCCTTATATACCAATATGGACGCCAATACCATGTGACCCATATAAGTGTTTTGCTTTAAACCTCATATAAATCCACCATTATATATGTATATGCCATACGTCCCCTTTATATAAAAAAACTCAATTACCATGTGACCCATATAAGTGTTTTGCTTTAAACCTCATATAAATCCACCATTTAAAAAAGCCATTCGGTCTTCATAAAAGGGATTTTTTTTCTTTTTTCACAATTTAAAACACTATTTGGTCCCCATAAAATTGGATAGTGCATAGTCAATTTGCATGGTACTCACCATAGAAACCAATGCATTACATAGTCAATGCAACATCAACAACTGTCGGCGGGATTTTTGATTGAGATACTCCACACTCACAGCGTTCAAAACAATGTATATATGTGACAGCGTTTCTGGAGCCAACCTATACAGCGTTCAAAACAGCGTGATGGCGTTTCTAGAGCCAACCTATACAGCGTTCAAAACAGCATATATGTGTGACAACGTTTCTGGAGCCAACATATACAACGTTCAAAAGTTCCATAGTACAGAGCGGCAAGAAACTCCTCCCATTCTCAACCATCTATCCTTTGCAAGGCACCCATCCTCGACCATGCATCATGTGCAAGATGCCCAGTGGGTAAGATATTTTCAGTAGCATAAACAACAAATTTTGAGCCAAAGAGTGAAAAAAGCAATCCCAGAAATCCGCCTATGGCAGATTCCAGCCAACCCAAATGAACTTGGTGACCCAAAATAAAATGGTCTGCAGGTCCAAAATTTGCAGAACAGATATATGAGGTTAACCACCCAACAGAGCTGCCAAAGACTGAGATCCAAAATTCCTCCCGCGAAGCAAAACCTCAGGGAATCCAACGAACAACAGGGCAGCTTAACAAGGCACGCGGAGAAAAGAAGTGAAGGGAAGCGGGAAGTGAAGGAATGTGTCAGACCACTGACGCCAACATTTATGGACTGTGAATTATAGACAAACTTACAGGCACTGGGTGGAGCAGGTCACTACGTGGAGTAGGTCATTCAGGCAGTCAAACGTTCAGGCTACACAAATATCAATTGAGACAGACATTAGACAGGGAAAATGGTAGTATGGACAGTGCCTTTGAATGGAGAGCAGAGGAGCAGAATAGGGAGTTACAAAGCACATAAAAGCTAAAAAAGGAGTTGGCTCTGATACCATGTCAGGCCAGGCAGTAACTCCATAAGGCAAAAATGATTCGTGTATTATTCCATCATGTAGGTCTTTGTTATATACAATAGGGAGAGACTGTTCAGGTCATCTCCCGATGACTGTTCACATTTCTAATTTAATATTTACATAAATCCACCCAATCATGAGGATTAGGTGTCAACAAATTCTTCCAAGCACATTGAACAAATACAACCATCCTCTCTCTTTGTTTTTGACTTCTGAGTGATCCTAGACCTTTTATCACCTCATTCCACCCATCTACCACCTTCCCTAAGCCTTCCATCACCTCCAACACCTTCCATTTTTCTCTTGGCTGTATCCAGTAGGTTTACAGGGAATCATGTAGGTTACTAGTACATCCTATAGGTTTTCCTGAAATGGCCTGTTTTGAGGCCGAATTTAGGGGAAACGTCTAGGAAGTCACCAAAAGCCTCCCAAGGGTCTCCCACACCATCCAACCATCTCCTAACCTTTCCATCCACCGCCCAACATCCTTAATGCACCTGCCACATCACCAAAAGAAATTAGTTTGCATACTTGATTTTGCATGAAAAGACAAAAAGACAAAAACAAATTTATTTAAGCCCCTTTTACTTGCACATTAGTGATGTTTGATGCTTCTTACTTCCATGCTTAGATAGTAGCATTTGGTTCATGTTAATTTAGCATTATTTCAAAGCATAGTTTCTTGGCAGTTAATTAGGAAATGGTGTGATTTAGCATTGAATTTCGGTCTTTTCCATTATTGCAATAGAGTAGCTCTCCCTTAGAGCAAATTTCCCTTTCTTCCATCAAGAAACCAAGCTTCTTTTGACTCCATAGAAGTCTGGCTTGAAAACCCCAGTGGTCTCTCGCCAGCTGAATCGTGACAAAAGGCAAAACCATCACTTTACTTGTGTATACAACACTGTCACCTCCAAGTTTGTACGAACCCCAGGTTGACAAAGTAAAGCTGGTAGCCTAGGAGTTGCAAAATTCTTGCTGCAATACTGACGCTCATCAATAAGCTTGAGTTAGTCATTTGATGGGTTTATCGATGGTGGTTTACAAGCCCATGGTATTTGCCTTGGTATTTGTTATGATGAATCCTATTTATAGGCTTCATGAAATTGATTATGTAATACAAGAGTGTCACTTTAAAGGGTAAGGATGGCTGAGGTTGTAGTATGGAGAGGTTATGTTTGAGTATGAGAATGGCTAAGTGAGCTTAGATCCTTATTAACTCCAAACTTGATCCCTCTTGATGCTTGGTAGATGCTTATTAACTCCAAACTTGATCCCTCTTGATGCTTGGTAGATCCTTACTAACTCTAGATTTGATCCCTCTTGATGCTTGGTAGATCCTTATTAACTCCAACTTTGATCCCTCTTGATGCTTGGTAGATCCTTATTAACTCCAAATTTGATCCCTCTTGATGCTTGGTAGATCCTTATTAACTCCAAACTTGATCCCTCTTGATGCTTGGTAGATTGAGATTTAATATGGATCTAGACTGGTTTTAATTAAATTAAAAAGAAAAAAATGCATAACTACCTTTCGGGATAAATTTCAACCCTTTATCTTAACTACTAAAAATATTTCATTGATATTTCCAAAAGATTAAATCCTCATCATCCATCTATTATTTATTAATAATTAAATTAAAGTTTGAAAAACCCTATTTCAAAATAAATAAACTTATCAATATAATTAAAAAAACAATTTAAACAACTTTTATAAAGTTTATGAGAGATTTTTGGATCACAGAAGCCTCAATTCAATAACTTTTATAAATTTAAGATGGGTACATTACCTAATAACATCTTTACATGACAATAGTACATTTTTACCATATTACATAACTTAATGGGTGTTGTCTAAAGAGACCACAATTTCCACGACTAAATTGCTCAAGAAATCCGAATGTGAGAGTGTTTAAATCATTTTTTTGATGGTAGAAATGGATTCATCACCATCAAGAAAACCTGGGCACCCAAAATCTAGAAACTTAAAAAATAAAAATAAAAGGATGAATTAGCTATAAAAATAAAAATAAGGTGAAAAATTAAATTAAAATTTAAAATAATAATTTTGCCTACAAATTTAAAATTAAATACTTTTATAAAATATATAATTTTATTAATAATTATAAAAATATTAGTTTTTATTTTTTTATTTATGATTATTTATATTATTTTTTCTATATTTTAAGTGATGTAGTTTGCTTAAATAATAATAGTGAATAAATTTACGTAAATTATGAACATTTAATGTTCAAATTTCTTAGACTTATTTAGTGAATAAATTTAAGTAAATTATGAATATTTAATTTTCTTATAAGTCAAGTCGTAACAGTTAAAGTGATGTAGTTTATTTAAATAATAGTAGTGAATAAATTTACGTAAATTATGAATAAGATAATATTTAATAAATATTAATAATAGCGAATTAGTTTATATTAATAAATGATAATGATAAATAATTATTTTTATATTAATTAATTATTAAATTATAATAATTTTTTTAATCAGAAAACATTTAAATCTGAATTTTATAAATAATAATAATAGCGAATTAGTTTATATTGATAAATTATAATGATGAATAATTATTTTTATATTAATTAATTATTAAATTATAATAAATTTTTTTAATCAGAAAATATTAAAATTTAAATTTTATATAGATTAATTATTAAATTACAATAATTTTTTAGTCGAAAGTTTCTTATTCCAACTTTAAGGTAGATGAGAATCTGTTGATTTTATTTATTTATTTTTTAATTGAGGACTTAGATTGATTCTCAAGGGAATATGTTTAGCATGAAGGTTTATCAACAACTAGAGTGTGTTAGGTTGCTTTGACTTTTAATAAATTTAAAAAAATTGATGTAACGCCCGTCAATTTCTTAGGGATTTTCAAGTATATCTAATTTTAGAAAAACTACCTTATATCTTGGTTGTAAAGGATAAAAACTCTTTAACACTTATGTTTTTTATCAAGACCTCAAATTCATTTTTTTAACAAAGTCGGTTACTGGTTTTTCTATTCCAAAAAGAAAAAAAAGGGAAACTTGCTCCCTTTACATCAAAGCAGACTGGAGGTAGGCAACCAGGAAGAAAAAAGAGGGAAAACAGTCCCTAAATTCCATGCCTCACCTCCATTGATTCTAAGATTTACTATAGCGTTTTCCTTATATATTTGGACAAACTAATTCAACAAGAATTTACATTTACAAAGCATAATAAACTCTTAGAGCCAGGAACATAGAGATATAGAGAGGATTGAACTTAAATCTTCTAATATTTGTTGACTGATGGCTCCTGCAGTGAATGAGGGCGATTCTTGCTGCTTTGGTAGTTGTAGTTTTCTCCAGTCTGATTAATGATCAGTCCCTTCAGATAGTTGACTGTTTCTTCCATGTGCTTACACTTGTGTTTGAGAGATGCTATATCTTTTCTCTGCTCATTAAATTGTCTCTTGAGAAAGGATTTCTCTGCCTTGGAATCAAATTTGAAATCCTTGATAGACTCTCTTATCTGATCTATCATGAATTTATTTTCTCTGCATACTACACATTTCTCATTCTGCAAAGCATTGTCTAGTGGATTCCACTCCATACTGAATAAGAATTGAGAGCTAACACTCCAAGGAAGTATAACAGAGACAAACAAAAGTGGTAAGAAGGAGCGGTTACAAGCAAAGAGTAAACTTTCAATCACTATCAACTGCGAAAGGAAGGAGCAGATACATACATAAATTAGTCTTTCACTCCTTAGAAGGAAAGGAAGAGACGAAGATCTGCATAGGGGATTACTCTGAAGCGGGAAGAACAACAAGAGAGGGATGGGGGAATGGAGCGCAATGAAGACTGAGCAGGGGTTCGAAATGATAGAGAACACTTCGACAAAGGATCTGGATCTACTTTGATTGCTTCTAGAGAGGCAGATGTGAGGAGATTGGAGGGCAGGTATAGCAAATGACAGGGAGATAGACTCAACATCAGGGGAGGAATGAAAAAATACTCTGTAGGAATTACATAATTATTCATTGAGAAAAATCAAAGGGAAGAGATAGTTATATAGCAGTGTGGGAGGCCACTGCATAATGATGATCTTCAGCAGATCACGAGAAGCATATGCAGCTTTATTTTGCTCAGGATGCAAAGACTGACTATTCTGTTTGTCAATGAAGATTTTCCTGAGATTCAAATTTCTTGCTTTTTGATTTGATATGACTTTTACCTACCTTGTTGCACTTGACCAACATTCCATTCACTGCATTTGGCAGTTTGTGCTCCTATGGTATTGATCTTTGTGTAGTCTCATTGTCAATTCGAGATCCTCCTGAAGGACAAAGGACTGCCAGATTTGCTTTCTTATCTACAATTCCATTGTTTTCTCTTAGGATATGATAAAATGTGACATTTCCCAAATACTTAAGATTTTTTTTATCCTTTTAATTATTTGGCTCAGAGCCTTATTCTTGGGATTTCCCCTCTCCACCATTTCTTGAATAATAATGGCTGAATCTCCCATGATTACTAGATTCTACATGCTTCGTTGTCTTAGAATCACTGTTCCTAATAGAAGACCATAGGCTTCTGCTCTGTTATTAGAGATTTCCCCTAATCCCCATTCATATGTGATTGAATTTCTTCCACCTGGATCAAAAAGGAATCCTCCAGCTCCGGCTTTTCCCGGGTTTGCCTTGGAAGCCCCATCAAACAGTGGACATGGATTTTTTAGGTTTTCTGTCCATAATTTAAATTCCTCTTTTTTTAATTTGATCTTCTAGTTTTGAGTGTTGTAAGTTGGTTTGTTGATGTTTAATATTTTTTGCTTTCTCAGTGCAAACTCAATCCAAATTCTTTCCTCTTGTTGAATATGATTGGTTTCTATTGTTTTTGCTCCTTTGGATGTAATAAACTATGCTGCCAAACTCCATGTTCTTGCCAAAACTATAATAATACTTGGAGGTCATTATTTGAATATACTCTGGTTTCTAGCCAACCATATTTTCCAACACATGAATATGGGCAAGCTATTCCAATATCTTTTTATAGTTTCCTTATTTTTAAGAGTATATGGGTAATTTTTTATCCATGTTGAGAGAAATTCATTAAAAGGCAGAGTTAGTTGAGTTCTGACCTCCAGGGGACTAGCTAACAATTGCCAACATTCTTTTGCAAAAGCACACTCCAGAAAGAGGTTCTGTATACTTTCTTCACTTTCTTGGCATATAGCACAACGAGAAGGTCTTGCATATCCTTTCTTCTTGAGGTTGTCAGCTGTTAGAATTTTGCCTTTGAGGAGAGTCCATATGAACACTTTGACTTTTGGCAGGCTTTCAATTTTCCATGCATTCCTCCAATAGTCCCAATCTTGATTTGCTTGCTGTGATTGAATAGTAACATAACCAGATTTTACTGTATAATCTCCATCATCCGGATCCCATCTGAAAGAGTCTTTAATGTCATGACTTAGAGGAGATGCTCCCTTGAGAAGAATTAGTAAGGACTTCCATTGAGAAATGAGGCGATGGGGAAGGTTGTCTATCCTCCATTAAGCCCACTCCCCGTCTATCCAATGAGTGATGTCTTCAAGGGTGCTGATTCCTTTTCCTTTCATCCACCTTCTCAAGTCATGAAGATTTTCTTGATAGGCTATGGGAGGGCTTCCCATTATACTATCCTCCCAAATTTTAATGCTTTTTCCATTCCCAAGGGTCTTGGAGGAATTTTCTTTGATGAGAGGGAGGGTTTTTTTAATCAGACTCCAGATCTGAGAGAAAGGCCTTATTGGGAAGCCTTTTTCAAGCAGTAGAATTCTATTATGGTTCATGTATTTTGCTTCCAATATTTTCTTCCACTAGCTGTTCTCTCCAGTGATGAACCTCCATGTTATTTTTGCTCCAAGTACCAAGTTCAGGATCCATGGGAGTCTTATGGCCAATCCTCCTTTCTCGTATGGTTGTGTTACTTGATCCCATTTCACTAGACTAAACTTTTTTGTTTCAACTTTGCCTCCTTGCCATAGGAACCCCCTGATAACCAGCTCTATTTGTTTATGAATGCTTGCTGGTGCTAATATTGTTGCAAACTGATATATTGGTAGAGCTGTGAGCAATGACTTGATTAAAATCACCCTTCCCACCAAGTTAAGCCAGTTCATGCCCCAATTCTACACATTTTTTTTCATTTTCTCTATGTATTTGTTCCATATCTTTGCCTTCAGGTTTTCTTTGGAAATTGGGAGACCAAGGTAATGGAAGTGACTCCATTTTTCTTGAAAAGGAATTTCCAGAATTTGAGATATTTTTTGAAGAGATCGAAGAGAGGTATTCCACCCATAAATTCTGCATTTTTTGTTATTTAGAAGACCTCCCGAGGCTTCCATAAATCTATTGAGCACTTTTTTTATTCTTCTTGCTATAATGCATGAGGCCCCTCCCATCACTAGAGTGTCATCTGCGAAAAGAGAATGGTTGATACCTTTTACTTCAGGGGAGATTGTGAGACCAGTAAGAGACCGATCTCGTCTACATTTCTCAAGATTTTGACTCAATGAATCAACCATGATGATATATAGAAAAGGAGAGAGGGGGAAACCTTGTCTAAGCCCCCTAGAGCTTTGGAAAAAGTCACTTGGTCTTCCATTGACCAAGGGAGCTATCCAAGGACCAACAGTACAAGCTTTTATTATGTCTATTACCTTTTTAGAGAATCCAAATTTTTGAAGGACATCGGAGAGGAAAGCAAGGTTGACCCTATCGAAAGCATTTTCCATATCCAACTTAACAATCATTCATTTTTCCTTCTTCAGGAGACTAGTGTGCAATGCTTCTTGGACTATTAGGATATTATCAAGAATTTGTTGACTTGGAACAAATCCACCTTGATTTTCTGAGATTATATCTGGAAGAATTGCTTTTATTCTGTTAGCCAATATCTTTGTAATGATTTTATAAGAGGAGTTACACAAAGATATAGGCCCGAACTTGTTGAAAGTAGATGCATTTGGCTCTTTTGGAACCGGAGCAAGAAAAGAGGAGTTTGTGAATCCTCCTACCTTGTGTTTTCCAAAAACATTTCGGATCATTCTAATCAGGTATTTTTTAATGATATTCCAATTATTTCTATAGAAAGAGATAGGAAATCCATCTGGGTCTGGGGCCTTATCTGGATGTAAGTCCCATACAACTGAGAGAATTTCCTTTTCTTCTACTTCTTTGGTGAGATCATTGTTTTCTCCATCACTGATTTTTTTTGGAATGTGTTGTAAAAGTTCTTTATAGTCATGATTTGTTTATGTGGAAGTTAGAAAATTTTTATAATAGTTGAAAGCCTCCTTTCTACAGAGATATGGTTAGTGCCTCCAAAAAACTAGCCCTACATAGGTTATTTGAAACCGAGCCTGTGGATATCATTATGTTGCAAGAAACCCTGGGGGATGCTAACCTCATCAGCAGAACATTATCATCCTTAAATCCTGATTGGCTTTTTTACTCCCTTGATGCTTTGAGACGATCAGGGGGACTAGCCATTGGATACAACCCTCGCACCATCAAGGTTACAACATCTTGGGGAGGATTGGGGTTTTTAGGTATGGATTTTTTCTCGGCTGATCTTGGTATGAATATCCAGGCTATTAATGTATATGGACCTTGTCATCGATGAGAGGATTTTTGGCAGTGATTTCTCAATCTAGAGATTACTTCACCCGATCATCTGGTCATTGGGGGTGATCTTAATTTCTCCATAGGATTTAGGGAATCATGGGGATCCCAAGCACAAGTCAATCCTCTATCTGGGTACTTTATGAATTCTTTGGAGCAGCATAACCTTACGGATGTCCCCATGATAAAGCCCCTTCCCACTTGGAGAAATAGAAGGGTAGGGGATGCAGCTCTAGCTATGCAGCTCGATCGATTCCTGATTAAGGTGCCCCTGTTGCATCATCTAAATAGATATAGACAATGTGTGGGTTATGGGGGCATATCTAACCATTCCCTTATATATTTGGAGACCCTTGGTCCTGAATCAAAACCTAAACCCCCTTAAAAATTCAATCATGTCTAGCTATAGGATTGATCTGATATTGATTTAAGACAAAAGGTATTACAGACTCATGTGCATGGATGTGCCTATGTTATTTTATGCAACGAATCGATAAGATTGTGAAATACATAGGCACTGAAGCAGTTAGAGAAAACATAACAAGCAAACATGTAAACACAACAAGGTTAATAAGGAGTTCACCCAACACTCCTGGGCTATGTCTCCCGGTCTAGCCTTCAGTGGTGGCCTCTCTATTATGTTTTCATAAGAAAAGTTCTTACAATAGTGAGCTCAGTTTGAGTCTCACACAGCAGATACAAATCAGTAGAACTGTACTTGGATCCCCCAAGTCTTTGGAGTACACAAACTCTCTCTACTGAAACACGACCTCTATTGGTCACGGTAGTATGAGCCCAATCTAAGACTCATACATGACAGGCATATACAGAGGAGTTCGCTTGAACCTCTCAAGTCTTCTCTAGAGTACACAGACTCTCTGACTCTCTCTAGCTCTGTCTAGCTCGATGTTGCCTTTGCTTTTGCTAGTCAGCTCAACTTCTTCTCTATGCTCTTAGATTTCCGCTTCTGACTTACTTGCCTCTCTTGCTATCAGTTCGTGGCTTTTAAAGCCAATCTTCTTTCTGATTGTTCGCTTCTGCTTCCTGGCTTTCTAGTTCCCTTGCCTCTGTCTGTTTGAATCCCTCTGTTCTGTGTAATCATCACTGTATAACGCCTCACAGGGAGGTGGCCACCTACTTGATAATGAACTGAGTGTCAGTTCTCTTGGACGTTTTCAAAACAACTGTTTAGTCCATTAACTCCAAGAATGCCCATGAACACGATCTTCTGCCAACGCATCGTCCATGTTGGACTTCAAATCCTGTATAACTTTGCTTGTTAACCTCGTCAAATCTGGTCATCCTTCGAAACGCGTCACCGTCGTTGATCTGGAGTCTCCATATCCTACGGTCATCGTTCATATTGGGCAGGTAAGTAACATGATGTTTACCCGTCCGATGTGAGCGGTTTTCTCTGTCTTTCGCTGGATGCATGGCACCCATTGTGTGGCATCGGGCGGGACTCGGTTGAAACCGCTTACCGCTCGAAGCCCTTCCGATATTCTGTTGGTTTTTTGTGGGACCTCGCCTCTAACAGAATCGGCGTGATATCCATTACATTTTATAACTTTTCGGGTCCGGGCGCTCGGGGCTTTTCCTTCTTTGAGGGGTTTGCCCGGCGATATGCGATTAGCGACTTGCGCTAGTTGCATATCAGAAACCACCCCCGTTTCTCGAAAATGTCTCCCGTTTTGCTAATTCGTCATAGCATGCGTTACCATAGGCTGATGGTCTGCGCACTTGACTGAGGGTCATCGTTGCTCTGTGCTGATCACAAATTGCAACTGTTGCAAGGATATCTCTGATAATCTTGATCTTTATAAGACTTTGAAACTTTGGCATAATTTTAAGAGTTCATGAAAACTTAGAGAGTGTTCTAGGATCCAATTCGGATCACGGCCTTCCCACTGAAAAAGCTTTTGGACCACCAAAAGTTGGTTTTTAAGCATCAATCAAGTGAGGGTATAAATTCCTCGCTTGCCCAATTTCTATCCATCTTGCACTGCTTGGTTTTGAACCTTTGAGCCCAATCCTGAGGTACTCAACATCCCCTCTGCGCGTTGTTCTTACCTTCCTGTCCAGAACTGTATCTTCCTGCAATTCATTGAGATATTCAGGCAATAGATCATCAATAAAAGGCAATTAACTCTGCTTTTCGGGACCTTCAATCAATGAAGGTTCAAATAGTCTCAAGCTTTATGCATTAACAACTGAATAGATGTGCATGTAAGCTGGAAAATCAAGGTGAAAAGAATTCTCACCAATTTTCTCAAGTATTTTGAAAGGTCCATACCTTATTGGCTTCAACTTCTTACCTTCACCTTGCATTTTGTCTTTTCTGATATACAACCAGACTTTATCACCAACTTGGAAACTATGCTCAATCCAATGCTTATCATGCCTTGCCTTGTACTTGGCTTGGCTCTTTTTTAGTTGTTCCTATACTGCCTGGTGAATCTCTTAGATTTGTTCAATGAACTTGGTTGCCTTGTCCACATCACTGTGTCCATCAACCGCGATGTCTTTACCAAAGACAAAATCCAAGGGAGACCTTGGTGTGAAACCAAAACAGGTCTCGAAAGGAGATCTCTGTGTAGAAGAATGTTTAGCTCAGTTGTAAGCATGCTGCACATAACACAAATGTTCATCCCAAAGCTTGGGATGCTTGTTGCAATAGCCTCCGAGCAACTGGATCACTGTCTTGTTGACCACTTCTGTTTGGTTGTCTGTTTGCTGATGAAAAGTTGTGCTCTTCTTCAATCTGGTATCCATCAATTCCCATAGACTTGACCAAAATTTCCCAACAAATCAGGAGTCTCGATCAGATATAATGGAAGTGGGTAATTGTTGTTGGGAAAAGTATTCAATACGGAATGCCCCTATCCCACTCTAAGAGGTGATAGTGCCTTAGCAACAAACAGGTAAACTTATTCGAGTATTCTTCTTTATGAAATGCAAGTGAGGAAGAAGGATCTAACTAACCTGTATCTTTCGCTAGTTTGTCGATCCAAATCACTCCTCTCTTCAGTAGCTCCCCGCTTCTTGCTCCTTCACCGGCCCAGCTTCACCGAATTCCTGCAAGATCACAAGAGAGAGAAACTACACAAAGATACAGATATACATTCATAAAAAGTTCAAGATCAGATTAAGCTAAACATGTAAGCATAACAAAACATCATTGGTATACAACATGTAGGAGAAACTCAAATAGTTTATTGATATGATAATAAAGTCCAAGAGGAGATACAACCAAGTGAGTTCTGATCCAGCATCTACCTCCCAGCAAAGGAATCCCTTCCTCTCCTCCAACAAAGCATAAATCACCCAATGTGCTAATCTCAATCTCAAACCAACAACAATTATCTGCAAAGTACAAAATTCCAGCCCCTTGAACCTCTGGGTGAGAGATCCATATATAGATGTGAGCAGAGAGGATGAGTCAGCTCATGTTTTGACTTGTGGCTTCTCTCTATTAGTTCTTGCTTCCACTTGGAGGTTGAGAACCTCTTACTCATCACTAGTCGAATTCATTGAGGCAAGTGTCATTGGAGAAGATTCTAGAAGCTTCCAGGGTCTTTCCACCTCGTTGAATGAACTTGCCATTTGTCATTTCCCGCTCAGCGCACCCTGGTAGTGCTTCTACCTGCGTTGCAGTGCACCTAGCCAGTGTAATCTCTGCATTTCAACGCAGACAGCTAGTGGAGCCTCTGAATTGATCCTGAATTGACTGTTTCTGAGTGGTTTTTGGTGGAGAACTTCTGGGAGAAGCTGTCTTTGGTTGACCTTGTTCCTTTAGGGGTAGGAACAACTCATTTAGGGACTTTGGATCCCTTGGATTATGGACATTTCATGCTCAATGCTGTAAGGCACAAAAATGTCTATAACAGTTGCCCTCTAAAGTATGAGGCCGTTTATCGGGTGAAATGCTTTATTAGGAGGATCTGAAGTTCTTCCAATGCTGGGAGGAGACCTGTAATAAGATACAATACAATACATTATTTTTCATACTGCTTTCATGATCTAGCTGAGGCGGGCATTCCCATGCTCAGCTTTATAAATTCATTTTTCTGTACATAGAACAGACAATAGTCTGATGGTAGACTGATGATTTTGATGAAATCATCATCCTTTTGGTAGGATGATTATCTGCTGTAATGTTCTACATGTCAATGTCTTTATTTTTCCTGAATATATATCGCAGCCCGGATGGATGAAACTAGATCCGGGGTCTTCAATCTCGTCCGATCTTCACTCTAAGTACAAGTCGATCCATGTGAGAAATGTTCTGAAGTCGAACATGGAAAGACATCGCTTGATTACCGGTCAATGAGGTAAACCGTTAACAAGCGCGAGAGGAATCACCGATAATGATAATGACCCTCAAGGTACTGCAGTACAATTCACGTGGTGTGAATAAAGGACTTGGCGTCGAACACTACGCAAAATCTTTCGGTCGAAGGCCATTGATGTATACCTGTCGCCGGAAGTGAGAAACTTGCCATTGAGGCATGCAAGCTTCAAAGTACTGAAGGGGTTGTTCCTAGATCAACTTCTTGGATAATGAGCTGATGTCGACAAGAAGCGATCCGTCAAAGGAGGGCCTTAATGTATCCCACATCAGTGACACGGAACGAAGAAAATGATTTTGATGGAGGTGAAAACGATTTGATGATATATGATTCAGGGTGGCGGTCATGAAAGGATGAAGGATAATGTATGGTAGTGGATGGGACACGGTTGACTTCTCTGGATGACTTCTCTTGAACATATCGGCAACACTTGTGTGATGGATTGGTAGCATTTACCCCAAAGGTGGATGGTATGGCGAGACCATGGTGATGTGACTGGTGAATGAAACAACCCAACCTGACTCAGGCACGGAGTGGAAGTGTCATGTTCAAGAGCAACTTGCTACCAATAAAGTTCTTTGAGTTTCTTCCCAATTTTTCCCCAGTCATTGCTGACCAGTACCTCTTTATTTTTTTCAAGCTTGAGGAGGATAACATATGCTTGTTCTATAATTTGCCCTTCGGGCAAACCCATCGCTATGTTTTAATGAGCCTAGCGATAGTGAAACTCGTTCTCGTCTAAAGACAATTTTGTCGCTATTTAATGCTTTTAACGAGTCTAACGACAAAGATAACTCGGTCCTTTTCATTTTTAGAGAGTCTAAAAAGGTACGTAAAGTCAACTCCGAAAGTCCTTTTTCGTCATCTAATCCCTTAAGTCCGAAAAAGTATAAAACAATACAGAAGGGATGAGTTTTCGATAGTTTTAACGAGCCGAACAAAACAAGCGCTTGATCTTTTTGTGCAATAATCCCTCAGGTCCAAAAATATTAAAATCTAGAGGAGGGATAGCACTTCCGGTCGCTTTAACGAGCTGGAAGGCCAAAACTCGGCAATCTTTTCATATTTTACGAGTCAGATGAAAAGAGCTTAAAGAAGACTCGTCTTTTGAGGAACGAGTGATAAAACGGGTTAGCAGCTGATTCCAGGTAAGGGTTGGAATTTTCCAAGCACGGCAGTGTCACAAGGATGGCTAGTGAAATCACTCTTCGTAGCTGTTCCTCAAAATGGGTAAACAATAATATGGAGGTGAACGATCGGCCAATGGAAAAGTGGAGGTGACGGTGCAAACACGACCAAGGCTTTAATGGCTGATAATATTACATTCACGGTGGTTATTTACCGGAGGGCAGTTTATTTTTTAACGAGCTTAAACGCGGAAAAACACTGCTCAGTCTTATGTTTATTTTTTAACGAGCATGAACTATGTGCTAAAACTGCTCGATTATTCAGTCATATGATAAGAATGTCTCATGTAAGATTCCATTTTTTATGGAGCTTGCACCTTACCAAAGCTATGCCCCGCATCCTTTCTTTATGCAAGTTAGGAAACGATTAACCCAAAAAACAGATAAATAACCGCTCTTTGCTTGCACTCCGAAAGGTTTGCATGCCCCCAGGTATAAGACAGAGTTTCAAGGTTACCTCTACTTCACTTCTGCTAAAACAATTGTTTTACCGAGAGAGACCTACCTCTTTCAGGTTACCCAAAGATTGTCTTGTTAATCTTTCAAACAAAACACTTCTTCGGTGATATCTACCGAGATAGACAAAGGTGAGTGACAACGAGTGCCAAACACATAAATTTAACAAGAGAATCTTATTCCAGAACAACCCCACTTCCAACCACGGACGGGGTACGGACTAGTCATATTCTCCCGCGGAAACCTACCCTATACCCAAAGTTTTCCTGCCGAAGCAGGCCAAGATGCATGCCCCCTGGGTTCCAGTCATATCCTTCTGAATCACTCGCGCTCCTCAGGAGGACGGACCGTGGTTTGAGACATTTCTTGCGTGAAGAGACCATTTAGGGATGGTATATGACTATTTGCGATGCGTGATCCGGGAAATGAAAGCTGGTCCACGAGCTTGACCACTCTTCCTTCGTGCAGAAAACACATTACTCTAAAGAGTGAGGAGACGATGGCTCCCATGCAATATATATAGTCTCGTCCAAGGAGTAGGTTATAATCCAAGGGTCCTTGAACGACCATCACGTTCATTTGAACGGTCTTCCCTTTCAATGCTATGGGCACATTGGGGAGGATCCCTAAAGGTCGACTTGTTCCTTTATCAAAGCCTGTCAGATTTCTCATTTCAGGCAAAAGCACTGGCGAACCAAGCGCTTTCCAAGCAATAGAGGAAAGGATACTCACAGATTCCCCCTCATCAACGATGGTGCTAGCCATGACCATTCTGTATATTTGGACGATAATTCTGAATGGTATGCTTGCTGGCAAACGGGGTCTGCCTAGTTGGTTCCAGTCGAAGGAGACAACTAGGTTGCTTGGTGGTGGGACCGAGTAAACGGCCGGGTATCGCTCTGACGAACTTCCTTCCTGCGATAAAGGAATGGGGGAGTGCCCCCGTGCTCGTCGGAGTCTGTGTTGATGAAGAGAATTTGGATGGTGTCATCTTTATCCTCTTTAGTGACTGTATCATTCGAAGATAAATCCTCTGAAGGCAAGACCGGGTCAACTGCCGCCTCGACCTTTTGACTTTCATCAGGTATGGATTCAGCTGGTTCATCTTCAATGACCGGCACTTCAGATGACCACTTGAGCGGGCCAGCTGGATTTTCAACTAACGAAGGACTTGGCAAGAGTTTTTTATATCCAGGAGGAAGTCGTAACGGTGAAACCGGACGATCATCCAAAACTCTTTTCGCTTCGTCTAAGAAGGGACAACGGTGGATGGCGTGATCGCCTTCGCACAGTCTACAGGGAAATCTAGCTCTCCCTTTTTGTCCAAGGACTTCACTCTCGCTAGTTGACGGTATGCATTCAACATGGCTATCAGAGGTTGATGCCACCGGATTGTGCAAACGGGGAGACCAGTCCCTTAGTATCTGAGGGATGCAGGGACAATCTCTGTGGAAGTGGTCTCCCTTGCATATGACACATGGCGATTTAGGCCTAGTCAGTGCTGTGTGTGGATTTTTGTCAGGCGACACTTGTTTGCCCCCAGTCGCTTTTGGCTCCTTCTTCTTCTTCGCTTTCTTCTTCTTTTCCTTCTTCTCCTTAGGAACTTGGTTTTTTGTTTTACCAATTCCGTCAAGCGAAGAGGAAGGAGGAGAGGAAGAATTAGAGGAAGTAGAAGGCTGGTGGGCAACTCTGGACTGGTCTGACTGTTGATTCGACTGTTCAGGAATAGTGGTGTTCTGAACTACATTGGTTGAGAAGAGCCAGACCGGCAAGCCAATTGTCAGTCCTGGAAGCGACAATGTGGCCATATGGGGTGCACCAACATCTCCCCAAGAGGAGAAGGGACTAGGATTTCCACCAAGGGGAATTCCTTGGTTAGTGGGTTCCATTTTCTCAACCTAAAGATCAATGCAGGAAAAAAGGGTGATTGTTCCATTTAAAATAAATTTTAACAATGCTTAAGACACAACTTGCCTTTTCAATTTTAAAGAGTCAAGAAAAAGCTAAAGATGACTCTAGTCTCCTTCGATGTTTTAACGAGCCCGAAGTGACAAATGCTCGGATGGACTTTTTCCGTTATAGAGTCTGAAAAAAGCCAAAAGGAACTGCTCTGGAGTTCTAGGTAGAGGGTGTGCCAAACTTTTTGCAAAACCGCAGAATACTTTTTAAGGTACGGGCGGTCAATCTTCCTGAATGCTGTGTTCAGTGCATTGCGATCAGTAGGGCGGCCGACACGGCTTCCTAAGGATAAAGGTTTTATGCCTATAGGGGTCTCCCAATATATACTCGACGGTACGTGGGAGCACAATCCGTACTGGCGCTATCGTCCCTCAGGAGGAATCACCCAACCATCAGCGAGATCGATAGTCACCAGGTTTTACGACGCCGGAACACGTCTCTAGCCTAGACCTCTATGTTGTGTGTTATGTTACAAAGCGTTGTTAAGTTCATTCAATTCATTTTAGGTTGATCTTTCTTAGAAGTTTACCTTTTTGGATCACCATGAGATGTATGATACAATTCCTAAATGCAGTCTAAAGATGATAAGCAAGCTTTTATATCTTTTCAACAATGAAAATCCTAGCTACAAGGGGAAAAGGAAGATACAAACTTTTCTCAAAGAGCATAGAGCACACTATAATGCACTTTTCCTAAATCAAAGCATGCAAACTATCAAAATGCAAATGCACAAATGCATGTATTTGTTTTCGCTTTCTTAATATTGATGCCTAAAAAGAAAGTTGTTGTACAAATTTGAATTCGATTTCAAGTGAAAACATAAACAAGTTCCTTTTTCAAAATCAAAAAGACGATTACGACACTTTATGATTTACTTGTTTCGACACTAGAAATGCATAAATTCAAACCAAACGACAAAAGTAAAAGCTCAATCAACTGAGAACAGCAAACAAACTCACTCCTAAGATCAAAACGACACTTACGACAGGTCTAGATCTAAGGGCGACAGTATGACTAGTTTACTTTTGTAATGGGAAACTGCAAATGATGTAACAAATACATAAAGAACAAATACAGTTTCTTTATACAACTGAGGCGGAATTGAGGCAAAGAAAAGGGGTTTCAGATAGGTACACTGACTGATAACAGGCTGCAAAAAACAGAGATAAAACTGAGCAAAAGGAAGCAGGGAACCACAGCTGCACAAGGCAAAGACTGATCAGCGCACTCCCAACACAGAGGTTTTGACATTCAGCGCAGGTAGCCTTCACGGGACCTGCGTTGAAATGCAGAACCTCTTCACAGAGTCTGCGCTGAAGCAGAAACGAGAGTTGTTTCTGGGTTCTGGGTTACGGTTTGCAGTTAAATCAACAGTTTTTGGCCGGATCAAAGCTATCAATTAGGTACAATTAGGAGGATGATTTAAAGGAGGACTAAGATCTATCACAAAGGGTTGTTAGAGCACTTGTGGATCAGATTGTTCAGATCATAAAAACAGGCCCAGTGAGTGGGCTAGAGTGGCATATCTCTACTTTGCATTTGAAAATGGCAAATGCATTTCGATTCGGCACTCCTGATTTTATGAGAAGAACAATAATAGAAACACAAATAAACCAACAAGATACGATTCCCAGTGGAGTCGCCAATTTGTTGTTGGGAAAAGTATCCAATACGGAATGCCCCTATCCCACTCTAAGAGGTGATAGTGCCTTAGCAACAAACAGGTAAACTTATTCGAGTATTCTTCTTTATGAAATGCAAGTGAGGAAGAAGGATCCAACTAACCTGTATCTTTCGCTAGTTTGTCGATCCAAATCACTCCTCTCTTCAGTAGCTCCCCGCTTCTTGCTCCTTCACCGGCCCAGCTTCACCGAATTCCTGCAAGATCACAAGAGAGAGAAACTACACAAAGATACAGATATACATTCATAAAAAGTTCAAGATCAGATTAAGCTAAACATGTAAGCATAACAAAACATCATTGGTATACAACATGTAGGAGAAACTCAAATAGTTTATTGATATGATAATAAAGTCCAAGAGGAGATACAACCAAGTGAGTTCCGATCCAGCATCTACCTCCCAGCAAAGGAATCCCTTCCTCTCCTCCAACAAAGCATAAATCACCCAATGTGCTAATCTCAATCTCAAACCAACAGCAATTCTCTGCAAAGTAAAAAATTCCAGCCCCCTGAACCTCTGGGTGAGAGATCCATATATAGATGTGAGCAGAGAGGATGAGTCAGCTCATGTTTTGACTTGTGGCTTCTCTCTGTCAGTTCTTGCTTCCACTTGGAGGTTGAGAACCTCTTACTCATCACTAGTCGAATTCATTGAGGCAAGTGTCATTGGAGAAGATTCTGGAAGCTTCCAGGGTCTTTCCATCTCGTTGAATGAACTTGCCATTTGTCATTTCCCGCTCAGCGCACCCTCGTAGTGCTTCTACCTGCGTTGCAGTGCACCTAGCCAGTGTAATCTCTGCATTTCAGCGCAGACAGCTAGTGGAGCCTCTGAATTGATCTTGAATTGACTGTTTCTGAGTGGTTTTTGGTGGAGAACTTCTGGGAGAAGTTGTCTTTGGTTGACCTTGTTCCTTTAGGGGTAGGAACAACTCATTTAGGGACTTTGGATCCCTTGGATTATGGACATTTCATGCTCAATGCTGTAGGGCACAAAAATGTCTATAACAGTAATCCAAAATGAACCCATACATGCTGAAAGAACAACTTTGCAGTTTGTTTAGCTGTAATCTGTTTGTTATAGGGTATTAAAATACACATTTTGTTGAACCTATCCACAATAACATATAAATAGTCATGACCTTTTCTAGATTTAGGCAGTCCCCCAACGAAGTCCATGGAAACACTTTCCCAAGGATGACAAGGAACTGGTAGTGGAGTGTACAAACCTAGTTTTCTATTGCTAGGCTTGCTTTTAGCACACATGGTACACCCTCTTACATATCTAGAAATTGTTTCATTCATTTTTGGCCAATAACAAAATCTTTGCAGCTGTGCAATTGTTTTACTTATACCAAAGTGACCTGATATTAGAGAAGTGTGCGCTTCTCGAATTATCTTTACTCTTTCAGTTTGTGGAATGCATAACTTTCCAAAATGATACAAGAGTTGGTCCTTAACATGATAATCTAATTCTTCTACTTGTTTTCCATGGCTTAAAGTTGCATATACATCCTTAAAATCTATATCTTGAGCATACTTTTCAATGTAGCTTTCATGGAATACTGAATTATGCTTAAGTATAGTAGATGCATTTATGATTGGTCTGGAAAACATATCTGCAACTTTATTGTGTATTCCCTTTTTATATCTGATGACAAGATGAAACTGTTGTAGAAAACCCATCCACCTATAGTGTCTTGATTGCTGCAACTTAGTTTGTGAGTGTAAATATTGAAGTGGTTGATGATGAGTATGTATAACTGTCTCTTTGCCCATTAGGTAATGTTTCCACTTTTTCACACTCTATACTAATGCATACAATTCTTTATCATATGTGGGATAATTAACTACTGTAGAATTAAATATCTTAGAATGATAACATATGGGTTTACCATGCTGCATCAACACTGCTCCCATGGCATAGTCACTGTCATCCGTTTCAATCTCAAATGGTCTTTGAAGATCGGGAAGTGCTAGTACTGGTGTTGTACTAATCTTTTCTTTCAAGGTGTCGAAGGCTTTCTGTTGTTTTCCTCCCCACTGAAACACCTTGTTCAATCCTGTTAAAACACGTAAGGGAGCTGCAATCAAGGAAAAGTTAGAAATAAACTTTCTCCAATATTGTGCTGCTCCTAGGAAGCTTCTAACTTCTGTAGCAGATTTGGGTTTAGGCCAGTTTACAATGACTGCAACCTTAGAGGGATTTATCTTCAATTCACCACCCCCTATAATATGACCCAAATAATTCAAATATGTTTTTCCAAGTTCACAATTTGAGAGCTTAACATAAAGATTTTCTCTTTTCAAAACATCTATAGTCTGGTTTACATGCTTCAAATGTTCTTCCCATGTTTTACTAAATATAAGAATGTCATCTAAATATACAATGACAAAATCATCAATAAAAGGTCTGAGTACATCATTCATTACTCTCATGAAAGTAGCAGGAGCATTAGTTAAGCCAAAAGGCATAACCAAACACTCATACAATCCATGCTTTGTTTTGAAAGCAATCTTCCATACATCTTGCTCTGCAACTCTGACCTGATGGTAGCCACTATGCAAGTCCAACTTGGAAAAATAAACAGCTTCTTTCAATTGATCTAGTAGATCATCTATGCGAGGAAGGGGATAATGATTTTTTATCATTATCTTATTCAGTGCTCGGTAATCAATGCACATTCTCCATGAGCCATCTTTCTTTCTCACCAAGACAATTGGAGACCCAAATGGCGATGTGTTGGGTCTTATGAACCCTTTCTCGAGTAGCTCATGTACCTGCTTCTTGATTTCTGCATTCTCTAAAGTAGACAACCTATACATTCCGATGTTAGGAAATGGAACATCTTGCTGCAAATTAATATCATGTACTATTTCCTTTTTGGGTGGCAGACCTTTAGGTTCTGGAAATAGTATATCATATTCTAAAACAACTTTTTCTAAATCAGCTTGTTGTTTAGCATTACAGCCCTCAAATACATTGGTTTTATCAGGTTTCTTTTCCTTTACAACCATCAGTAAAAATTGTTTGCATGAATTTACAATTCTTTTCATCTCCCTTGAGTTTATGAGAGTATAATTATTCTTGAGTTTATGAGCCCTTACAATATATCCAATTCCATCTTTAACGAGTTGATACTTGTTTTCATCCCTATAGAAAATAGATTTTCTATCATACAAGTAAGGACTTCCTAAAACAATTCCACATATGTCCAAGGGAACAATATCTAACTCAACCTCATCTACAAATGCTGACCCAAAAGAAAACCTAAGTTTACATTGTCTAGTCACTTGTAGCTTTGCTTTATCACATAACCAACCTAATGGATATGGCTTCTTGTGAGGTGTGGTTAGTAATCCCAACTTCTTTACAATTGCTTCAGAAATTAAATTTACTTGTGAGCCACTATCAAACAAAGTATCAATCTTTTGATGCTTGGAAATAACTCTAATATGAAAAAGTTCATGTCTTTTCCTCTCATTTTCTTCATTATCAGTAGATTGTGCAGAATTACTAGTAGATGCTTCAGAATTTTTACTTTTTATACTTGTGGTTGTGATTGCTGTTTCATCCCCTGACTCTGACCCCAAATCTTTTTGAATAGCTACAGCAGCCTTCTTTTTTCCATCGTACTTCTTGGGTTTCAGCTCTGGATGTAGAATCTAGTAGTGTTCATCATCATGCCCATCCTTCTTGCAGTGAGTGCATGACGATTTTGTCCTTTGTACAATATTTGTCTTTCTCTCTTTCCATTTCTATTTTCTCTTTTCCTTATTCTTGCTTGCAGTGGGTTTTGATGATCCCCCAACTTCTGGGTTCACATTATTGTCTCTAGCCTCTAGATGTGTAGCCTGAACAGATACCTCATCTATGCTAGTGGGATTAAACATGAGAATGGTTTTCTTTAAATAGCTATGTAGACCACCTATATACTTTAGCAAAGTTTCAAGTGAGTCTAAAGAAATTCCTAGAATCAAATCTCTTTTCCTAAATTCTTGGGTGTAGCCTTGTACACTTTGCCCCTTTAATTGTCGAAGAGTTTTCCAACTCATCATGGATTACTGCATATAAGCTAGTGGACAGAACTGTTTTATAATTGCAGAAAAAAATTCACTCCAGACAGAAAGAATTTTACCATGCTTCTTCATGTTAGCTTGTGTCCTGCCTTCCCACCATACCAAGGCAGTGCCTCCAAGGCGTAGGTTTGCCAACTGAATCTTACTCTTGTCTGAATCAATGCTCTGCACCCTGCAATATACATCAATATATCTAATCCAATTATCTAGCTTCTCTGTATTCAACTCTCCATCATATATCGGCAAATCAAATTTACTATCTAATTTAATCAAAGATGTTTTCTTTTTTATTTTCAGGGATATTAGGAGGTGTGGGAAGCTTTTCTTCTTTCCCTTTGCCTTTAGAGTGGTCATGGAGGAGAGATTCTTCTTCTTCTTTATCTTGTTTGGAGTTTGATGAATCTTCATCTATACCTTTCTTAAATTCTCTATACATTTCCTCTACCATGGCTCTCATGGTCATGAAACTATCCATGAACTGGGAGTCTGATTCCAAGGGACTTTCTTCTGACATTTTCCTCTTAGGATAGACTCTTCCAATTTACGGGTTAGCTTCAACCAACTCTCCTTCTCCTAATTTAAGCTTTGATCTAGTTATCATCCAACAAAATCCAACACAAGCTTGTCTAACCTTAGTAACCTAGAGCTCTGATACCACTTGATTTGATATTGATCTAAGACAAACAATTAAGGTATTACAGACTCATGTGCATGGATGTGCCTATGTTATTTTATGCAACGGATCGATAAGATTGCGAAATACATAGGCACTAAAGTAGTTATAGAAAACATAACAGGCAAACATGTAAACACAACAAGTTTAATAATGAGTTCACCCAACACTCCTGGGCTACGTCTCCCGATCCAGCCTTCAGTGGTGGCCTCTCTATTATGTTTTCAAAAGCAGAGTTCTTACAATAGTGAGCTCAGTTTGAGTCTTACACAGCAGATACAAATCAGTAGAATTGTACTTGGATCCCCCAAGTCTCTGGAGTACACAGACTCACCCTATTGAAACACGACCTCTATTGGTCATGGTAGTATGAGCCCAATCTAAGACTCATACATGATAGGCATATACAGAGGAGTTCGCTTGAACCTCTCAAACCTTCTGTGGAATACGCAAACCCTCTGACTCTCTCTGGCTCTGTCTGGCTCGATGCTGCCTTTTCTTTTGCTAGTCAGCTCGGCTTCTTCTCTCTGCTCTCAGCTTTTCGCTTTTGACTTACTTGCCTCTCTTGCTGTCAGTTCGTGGATTTTAAAGCCAATCTGCTTTTTGACTGTTCATTTCCGCTTCCCGACTTTCTGGTTCCCTTACCTCTGTCCATTTGAATCCCTCTGTTCTGCGTAATCATCACTATATAATGCCTCACAGGGAGGTGGCCACCTACTTCATAACGAACTGAGTGTTAGTTCTCTTGGACATTTTCAAAACGACCGTTTATTTCATTAACTCCAAGAATTCCCGCGAACACGATCTTCTGCCAACGCATCATCCACGTCGGACTTCAAATCCTATACAACTCTACCTGTTAACCTTGTCAAATCCAGTCATCCATCGGAATGCGTCTCTGCCATTGATCTGGAGTCTCCAGATCCTACGGTCATCATTCATATCGGGTGGGTAAGTAACATGACATTTACCAGTCCAATGTGAGCGGTTTTCTCTCTCTTCCGCCTGGAAGCGTGGCACCCATTATGTGGCATCGTCGAGACTCGGCTGAAACTTCTTACCGCTTGAAGCCCTTTCGATATTCTATCGGTTTTTTGTGGGACCCCGCCTTTGACAGAATCCACACAATATCCGTTACATTTTATAACTTTTCGGGTCCAAGCGCTCGGGGCTTTTCCTTCTTTGAGGGGTTTTCCCGACGACATGTGATTAGCGATTTGTTGCTAATCGCATATTAGAAACCATGCCCGTTTCTCTAAAAGGCCTCCTGTTTTGCTAATTCACGACAGTGCGCGCTACCATGGGCCAATGGTCTGCGCTCTTGACCGAGGGTCCTTGTTGCTCTGCGCTGATCACAAATTGCAACTGTTGCAAGGATATCTCTGATAAGCTTGATCTTTATAAGACTTTGAAACTTTGGCATAATTTTAAGAGTTCATGAAAACTTAGAGAGTGTTCTAGGATCTAATTTGGATCAAGGATCCGGGATTCATCAAGATGGTCACCGACTATTGGAAGGCAAATCCCATCTCAAGACACAGATCTTTGGCTGGGGATTTCTACCACAATCTCTCTCAGCTCAAGCATCTATCCATCTCCTGGGCCAAAGAGAAAAAATAGAGGGATGTTTAGACCCTATCTCTGATTGAATTTGAATTGAGCACTCTTATGGATGACAGCAATAAGGGATTTTCATCTGCAAATGAAAAATCCCATCTTATTGAGCTTGAGAAACAGAAGGACAGGATATTGAAGGAAAGAGAGGAAACCTGGAGACTTAAGAGCAGGGCAATCTGGCTACAAGCTGGAGATGATAACACAAAGTTTTTTTAGAACTTTTCAAAGGGAAGAAAGGTAGCTAACACTATCTGGAATATGCCCATACCTGAGGGAGGTGTGGTAGACACCTTCAAAAAGCTATCTCTTCTGGGTACCTCACACTTCTAGAATCTTTACAAATCTCCCCAAGGGACCAATCTAGCGGATATTATACAAGTGGCTGGATTTTTCCCTCAGTTTGTAGATGAAGAGGTGGCAGAGGAGCTCAATTCACCAGTGGCAACTGCTGAACTTGAGTGGACCCTGAAGTGGTTCAAAAAAGATAAACCCCAGGACCGGATGGGTGGTCTATTGAGTTTTATCTGGATTTTTATGATCTCTTGGGACAAGACCTCTTAATGTCGTGGAGGAGTGCAGGACCACTGGAAAATTATATGATACAATTAATTCCACCTTCATTACCCTTATCCCTAAGTCAGATTCACCATCATCTTTCAACGACTTTCGTCCCATCTCTCTTTGTAATTGTCTCTACAAAATCATTTCTAAGATCATTGACAACAAGATCAGACCCATCCTCTCACAATATATTTCACCCGAGCAGTTCGCATTTCTTGAGAACTGCCAAATCCATGAAGCCATTAGTACTGCTCAAGAGGCTATTCACTCTATTAGATCCAAAAAGCTAAAATGCATCATTTAAAAGATTGATCTAGCGAAAGCTTTCGACCATGTTAGTTGGCTTTAAATCAAAATGCTTCTCATCCACCTGGGTTTCCCGTATCTTTTCACAACCTGGATCATGTCTTGCATATATAAAACTTCCTTAAGTTTCCTCATTAATGGCTCTGCTTCCCATTTCTTTCATGCTGAAAGGGGACTCAGACAGGGTTGTCCTCTATCCCCCCTCCTTTTCCTCATTGTCATGGAAGGACTCAACTGGTTAATTGCACATGAAAAGAAAAGTGGCAGACTATTCGGTCTAAAAATAAATGATCAATGCTACCTCACACACCTCCGATTTGTCGATGATGTCCTTATTTTTCTGGATGGTAGCATTCGAGACTCTGTTTCTTTTGACAATCTACTATCCCTTTTCTACTGGGCTATAGGTATGATGGAAAACCATGGGAAATCCACCATTATTTTAGCTCATGCATCCATCCATGAATCTAGATATGCACAACAACACTTCCCATATTGCATTCTCCCACTTGACCATGGCTTCAAATACCTGGGGTTTTGGATCAAACCCCTGAGCCAAAAAATTGTTGACTGGAATTGGTTGGTCCTCAAATTGGAGAAAAGGCTAACAAATTGGTGTCGTTGTTTCTTATCCAGAGCAGGAAGATTAGTGCTAATACAATCAGTCTTGGAAGCCACCCCTATTTTCTAGATGGCTTTAGCCTGGATACCCAGAAGCATCCTTGCTCGCCTTCAACAGATTTGCATTAGATATCTTTGGAATGGTCAACAGGATAAGAGAACTTTTTCCTGGGTTAGTTGGAATAAGATTGCCTTGCCCAAAAAATGGAGAGGATGGGGACTAAAATATTTACCCCTATTTGCTCAAGCACTTGCTGCAAAAATGGGATGGACACTCCTCTCCAATCAGAACCTTTGGAACTCTGTTACTTACCACAAATACATATGGCCTCTCCAAATCATGTACTAGGTTAGGCTGCCATGATGGCCGAGGACTGGTATTTCTTTGGTTTGGAAAGCTCTGCTCCATTCTCTCTTGAACTTTCACAATAATTTGGCATGGTGGATAAATGATGGCACTAAAGCGTGCATCGGTCTGAACCCATGGACAGGAGGAGGCGGTCGATACCAACTTCCGAGAGAGCTAATCCTCCATTTAAATCAGAGAGATATCAATGTTATTGCACATATTACTGACCAGGATAATACCACCATATATGCACAGGCCTGGAATTTTTCACAGGAGCTAAATATCCCTCTTCACTGGCACCAAATGTGGAATAATTACATCACTGCATTGATTGAGTCCCACATCAGAATTAAGGAGGGATCTGATGAAATTATGTGGTGCCCTGTTGAAAATGGAGCATACACCCCAAAAGCTGGCTATCTCAGGTTGTTTAATAACAGGCAGCTAGAGAATACACAAGATTGGTGGCGGGCTATCTGGAAGTTAAAATCCCCATTGCGAACCAAGCTCCTTTTCTGGTGTGTTCTAAGCAATAAAGTCCCCACAGGGGAATCCTTAACTCACAGAGCAATTCACGGACCACACTGGCATGTTCTTTGTAAACAAGCATCTAAATCGACTGATCATATTTTTCTTAAATGTGATAATACGGTCAATATTTGGAGGTCCATCGCAACTGTGATTCATTTTACTAGCATATGGGAGGGGGATAACATTAACCAAGCATGGAAAAACTGGCATAACTCGCATTCTGGATCAAATCTGATTTGTCTTCCTCTGATTATTTGTTGGTCTATCTGGCTGGCTCGGAATAGAATAATTTTTGAAGATGGTGTAGTCAGATGGCAGATTATCACTGCAAAAATCATTTCCGCCTATCATGAGCTCCCTGAATATACTATGCCTCGCCCCCGAAGACCACTTGCACCCGAACCCATTGATCAATCCATCCCCTGGGATTTTTTTGACGGTGCCGCTCAGGAACATGGGTGTGGGGGAGGATTTCTATTACACATCTTTGACCAACATCATTTTAGGGTCAAGATGGGACTTGGAGAAAGGACAAACAATTATGTTGAACTTATCACACTTCGCCATTTATTGCATTTTTCTCTAAGCCATGAATGCATCAATCTACAGATTTTTGGGGACTCCAAAATCATTATTAATTGGTTCAATGATATCACTACCTGCCATGCACACACACTTAGAAATATTTTGGATGAAGTGAACATATTCAAAACAAATTTTAATTCCATCATATGTCATCATATTTACAGGGAGCATAATAATAGAGCTGACAAGCTTTCCAAGGAGGCCACACTACTACCCAGAGGTTAGTGGGGGATTCAGGAGTAGAGGGGTACTGCACAGTACCAATATTACCATAGACCATATATAGATGAGGCATATCACAGGGTAGATGGACCCTAAATTTTGTTGAAAGTGCTCAGTTTTAATATACACTGTATATATCATAGTTTTATTTGCAGAATACATCTTATGAGAACACCCTACGTGGTGTATATTTTGTTAAATGCCACAGTTTTTGAAAATATACTTTTCAGGTTCTCATATGCTATCACCCTGCATGGTGAATATGTTTCTTTTTTCTAGCCATTTTAGGAATGGACTTTGATGAATTTTGTGACTTGTACACACTAATATGACCAAGAGTCAATGATGCATATGCTGTCAAGCATCTACTATATGTAATTTTTCAAAATTAATGAAAGATTGCGATTTTTCCTTGAGGAAAAAAGTTGAAAGCCTCCTTCCTCCTTCTTTATTTCCTCTTGACCTCTGACTTCTTTACCTTCATTATCCTTTATACTGTCAATTTGATTTTGAATTCTCCTTAACCTAGTAGCATTGTGAAAAAAAGTTGTGTTCTTACCACCTGCTTTAAGCTAGAGACTTCATGATTTTAGTCTCCACTCCTCTTCTTCCATTCTGTTTTGTTTTTACATTTCCCACTATGCTTTCTTTTCCTGCCATAGACTATCCTTTGTCTCCTCTTGTTGTTCATTTTCCTCTTGTATTCTCTCTATTTTTTTATTATTTCTATCTTTCTTTTTTGGGTTTCTACTTGACTATTCTTTACCCATTGTTTTAGCTATTTTCTCAGAGCTTTTATTTTTTATTCTAAAACATAGCTTGGTGAGCCTATTATCTAATCTTCCCACACATATGCTATAAAATTTTTTTCTTCTTCACTGTCATTCCATATAGAGTTGTATCTAAAAAGAGTTGGGCCTAGATTCCCCATCTTTCCTAGAGTTATCACAACCGGTTTATGATCCGAGGCTATATTGTGTATGATCCTTGATTTTATATCGTAGAAGATGATGACTATTTTGTCTTAGATTGAAATTATGTCCATCCTTTCCTTTATATTGCTTTTTCCAATTCTTTTATTGCTCCAAGTATACTTCCCATTACTTGGAGGCATGTCCATTAGATTACATGTGTCCATAATTGTTTCTACAATTTCCCTTGAGGGATCAACATGATATTCCCCCCAAACTTCTCCTCTGCATTCAATACAAGGTTGAAATCACCTCCTATTATTATGTTGCTATTTTGAGCCTGCGAAAGATAATTTTTTAAAGTATTCCAACATACTTCCTTGTCTCTGTAATGATTAGGGGCATAAACATTAATGATGCAGTATATCTCTTTTGTCTTTTTGTTTTTCATGTCTATTTTTATCCAGTGCAACTCTTTCAATTGCTGAACCAACTCCCATTTTTCCGTTTTCCATAATGTACATATTCCTCCCGAAGCTCCGACTACTGGTATTGATGTCCCTTCATAACTTCTTATTTTTGGGTCATTTTCTCTATTTCCTTTTCACTTATTTTTGTCTCATGGACCATAAGAATATCAGGTTTCTCCAATGAAATTAAGTCTTTCATTGCATTAAGTTTTAGCACGCTTCCCATTCCTCTGCAATTCCAAGAGACTATATTCATTATCACTTTGGGTTGTGGGTAGAGGGACCTTTTCCTCTTGTAGGATGGGAGATTTTTTCTTTGCTCTTTTCTAAGAAAGTGTCCAGAGGTTGTTGGGTACCCAATGTCATTTCCTTGGCAACAACTTCATCTCTGATTTCTCTGTTGGATTTCCTTCCAATTCTTTTTGGGTGTTCAGGAGAGGTGAGAAGATCTTTAGATAAAGTTCGAGTGATTATTCGATCAAAGGAAGGAGGGGGAGGGCTATGGGAGAGAATGGGAGAGGAAGGGGAGGGAATAGAAGGGAAGGGGAGAAGAGGGGGGAGGAAGGAGGGGAGGAGGGAAGATTAGGGTCCTCAAGAGGACCGAAGGGGTTAGAAGTCAAGAGAGCTGAGGAGAGGGGAGGGGGAATAGACAGGGGCCTTAAAGAAGAGGGGGGAGAGGGAAGAGAGTTAGATGGAACTGGAATAGAAGGAGAAGAAGAGGGAGAATGAAGAGGGAGGTTAGAAGGAAGAAGGGAGGCAGTAGAAGGTTGGATGGAGGATTTATTAGCTGACTTTTTCTTCTTAACTTGCTCCCATTTTGGGTCTTGATTTTTCGTTTCTTCCGTTTCTTGTTTTTTAGAGCATCTATTAGCGAAATGACCATATTCATGACATACCTTGCATTTGAATAGGATTTGTTCATAGTCCAGTTGTTGAATGTGTACCTAATATCTACTTCAATCTTGACTGTTTCCGGTAGTCCTTTCCCCAGGTCGACTTCCACACATATTCTTACGCATGTATGCATATTTTCCTTTGGTTCACTTCTATCAATGTATTTTCCAATTGCATTTCCTATTGCTTTAATTGATTCATCTCCCCAACAATGAAGTGGTAGATGGGGAAGCCTCACCCATACTGGCACTGCATTTGACACATCCAGCTCTGGATCGAAATCTGAAGTCCACCTGTTAAGATATATCCCCCTCGAGTCCATGAAATACGAACCATTTCTGAAGATTAGATCTCTATCATCTTTTATTTCGAAATGAAATGTGTAGTATCCTCTACCACAAAACCTTATTGAGATTTTCCCTTTGATGGAGGAGGCCTAGTTTCTTTCAACCCACTTAAGAACAGAGTGGGGGGATGCCCAAAGGACAGTGAACTGACCAACCAATCCTCGTTCAGAGAGAGAAACAGCAACATGACGAGGAAGGAAGGAGGAAGAATTATTTCAAGTATTTCCTTCACAAACTTAGATATAGAAGGCCTGGGTCGTGAGGGGCCTAAGGAGGAGAGAAAAGATGCAAAAGCTTCTGCGTTTTCTCCCTGTTGAGCAGAAGTTTTAGAGGATGATACTGGGACTAGGACGCCATCTGGAGGAGTCATCAAGAACCTAGATGCAGGGCATGCACCGAGAGCAGGAGGCCCCGGATGCCAAAGGAAAGGGCGCACTCAGTTTTTTTTTTTTTTTTTAATTCCAGAGTAGGAGCAACATTTTTTCTTGCTTTCTTTCTCTTTAAGACCTCAGATTCTTAAGGGTTAAGTAAAATCAAATTTAATAAGAATATTTTTGTTGCAATATACACATATACACATTTTTAAAAACATGTAACAATATTCTTAACCATGTAGATTCATCTCCACTTTACAACAAAAATTCTTAACTTGTAAATAACTCTTGTTACAATACCATGACCTATCAATGCTACATGCCCAATATGATGTGTTCATATGACATTTTCTTTAATTAATGAATTTGACATAAGTTAGTTAAAAGATCATAACTAACTTGGAGATAAATCTTAACTTTTGATTTGTGAATAATACTATAAATAGTCTGACATATTCTATGGAGGTTAAATCTTGAACATCCACCTAATAATTATTGCTAATTAAATTAAAATTGTGGAAGGGCTATTATGAAATAGATACTTATAGACATAATTATTACTAGGGCAACCAATTAAATTAAATGGTTGGTAAATTTCCTTAGGTACCAATCCATGATAAATATTAGAACACTTACCCCATGATACATCTCACATTGCCATTAAAAAAAATCATAAAAATCAAATCAATTATAATTTTATTTAAAATTATTATTATTATTATTATTAATTATAAAAATACTTAATAAATGAGTTAAACAATATTCTTAACCATGGAGATTCATCCCACTCTAACATGGAAATTCATAACTTGTAAATAGTTATTACAATACCATGACTTATAAATACCACATGTCCAATATGACAGGTTGATATGACTTTTTCTTTAATTAATTAATATGACATAAATTCATTAAAAGAGCATAACTAACTTGGAGATGAATATTAATTGTGAATACTATGAATATTCCAGCATATTCTATGGAGGTTAAATCTCTACCATCCACCTAATAATTACCAATAATTAAATTAAAATTATGCAAGAGCTATTATGAAATAGATATCTCTATGGCATAATTATGATTATAATATAAAAAAGAGGACAGTTTTATTATTTATATTTATTCATTTATATCTAATGGATAAGTGGGTGAATACTTTTTTTTCATAATGTGCATGTTCTACTAGATATAAATATTTGGGTATTGTCTTACAAATTCATTATATCACAAGTTCCTATTTAGATTATCTTTTTGCAAATAGCATGTTGAGCTCATAATAAGTATATTATCGTAATAGCTCTTAGATTTATTCTTAACCTAACTTTGAGCCTCTACCCTAAAAGTGCCATCCTCCTTATTTAGATTATATTTCTTTAAATGATATATTGAATTTATGATAAATACATTATTATAATAACCGTAAACCTTATTGTTAATATAACTTTATATTTTTAAAAAAATCTAAAATTTATTAAAAATATTATTTAAATTTTTTCTTTAAAATATACTATTAATTTTTTTTTTTATACTTAATAAATATAAATAATTAACTCAATATTTTATTTAACATCTCATTCTTCACATCAATATTCCTCTCTTTTCACACAATTTCTTCTTCATTTTATAATATTTATTTATTTATTATTTTTCTTCTATTTCTTCTTTAGAGTATAAATGGCTCGTTTCATTTTCATTCTCATCTAAAAAAGCAAAACGATTTGATGACATTCAATTTAACCGAGTAAATAACTTGGAGAAAGTGCACGTGTTTTTTTCCATTTTACAATATATAAATTACTTTATATACAACAATATAATTTTATTTTTATTAAAATAATAATATATTTTAAATTAAATAATTAGATTTATTAAAATAATAATATAATTTTAAATTAATTAATTAGATTTATTAAAATAATAATATAATTCAAGTCATTTCCTTCTCATATAAAAAAGCAAAACAATTTGATGACATTCAATTTAACCGAGTAAAGAACTTGGAGAAAGGTGCACGTGCTTTTTCCATTTTGCAATATATAAATTACTTTATATATAACAATATAATTTTATTTATTTTTTATTAAAATAATAATATAATTTTAATTTAATTAATTAGATTTATTAAAATAATAATATAATTTTAAATTAATTAATTATTTATTTTCAGTAGTTAAAAGAAATGATTATTATATTTTTTTTTTAATTGATTATTTTTGTTTTTGTTTTTTTATTAGGATGAACTATCAACACACTATATCAAGATTATGTTGAGTTTGGATGTTCTTTAGGATAATTTAATCCTTCCTAAATGATTTTCATCCTCAATTCTTTTTCATAATTTAGTGAAGACTAAACCCCACACACAACTCCAGGATTGTGTTGAGCTAGATTAAGGTTAGATGCTTTTTGGAATAATTTAGTTCCCCCAAAATGACTTTTATCCTTTACTCTTTCTCATGATTTAATTCTCACGATTTACTCCTCATAAATTTATAAAATGAACTTCATTATAATGATACCTTACCTTATTATGAAATCTAAATAATCATATTTCTCTCCAATAATAATTCCTAACTTTATTATAAAATCTAAGTAATTATATTCCTCATATATATAATTTTAAAATAATTATGAAATATTTTCTTACTTTTAAACACATTTGACCAAGTTTGGAAAATTTAATATGATTTCAAATTTTTAATTACTCTATAAGAAAAAGTATAATAAAAACAAAACTTGGAAGGATGAGTTAGTCTCTAACTTTAGTACGGAACCCAAAACCATGTGAGTCATCATTAATGACATTACGTGGATCTTGTCTGAAAGTAAGAAGGGACAAACTAATTATTTGGAAGATGTTTGACAAACAAAAGCCTTAACATGTGGAGCATCACGTTCTAGGAAGGGAACTTTGATCCACAACTTAACAATCTTTGACTTCTCTTATCCACACAAGCCTTCTTCACCGACAATGGTTAGTTGAGTTACAGTACATGACACCTTTAAATTTGTGACACGTGTCATAAGGACGTTGCTGCCTTTTTCACTGTGGTTACACTTTTCACCGTGGTTATAAATATTATGTTTTTCACGGCCATGTAGATAAATTTAGGCATTATACTTCCCCTATAATGCACTAGTAACGTTCGTATCTCCTTACGGTTTGATGTTGGAGTACATGCTTAGAGTTAGGCTAGCAAGGTAGGAGACGATAGGGAAGGAACCTATGGTAAAGTAATTGGTAGGTATAATGGTTAGTAAGGAGGTGAGGTAAGGGTGGGGGTGATGCTAGAAATAATAGTAGGCAAGGAAGATATGAGTGAAATGGAACCTTTTTCATTTTAAGGATATGAATGAAAAGTTAATGGGATGGGTATAAGAAAAAAAAGAAGAAGCTAATGTTATGGATTTGGCGTAAAGCAATAGAGAAAGAACAATATTACTAAATATTTTAGCAATAGAAACAAGATTAGATCTAGAGGATGTTTACTTCAGGTAATTGAGAAACCGAAGTTAAGAAGTTCATGGGAATGTTACCTTCAACAAAGGCTTCAACATGGTGGAAACCCAAAGGGCAAGAGGATCTGAAGCTAGGGTCTATGGGTGTTTTATTGCTATTTTCCCAAGTTTTGAAGAGATAATACGGGTCTTCGATGAAGGCCCATGTTTCTTTAATACTGTAGGATTACATTTGGGGCTTTGGATGAGAAATATAACCCTAAAAAGGAAGAGTTCACAACAACTTTCGAGTGGATTCAATTATAGTCACTCCCTCAAGAATTTTGGGAGGAAGAAACATTGAAAAGAATAGTAAATGTGTTGGGATGCTTTGTAAAAACCTTAGAAATCATCAAACAAGTCGATATGTTGTCTATGTAAGAATTTGTGTTTATATAAGTGTTTTAAGAGCTCTCCCAGAATCTATCTACATCAACTTCTAAGTTTTGTAATGGTTAGAAACCCTAGAATATGAAAACACCTTTTTATTGTAGGAAATGCCATGAGCATGGCCATCTATATAGGGACTTCCCTTTAAATACCACAAATAACCTCAAAAAGTAGGAGGAAGGGGCTAATAAGGAAGGCTTTGTTAAGATGTCAAGTAAAGGAAAGTATGGGAAAAAACACCCTACATGAGCAACCAAAAATAACCCCTAAGTAATAGTTTTTAGTATCTATGAGGAGAGCATGATCCCACAATCTATAAAATTAGGAGTGGAACCATCAATATCCAAGGGAAATATAGCTCCCATAACCAACCTAGGTGAGACAAAGCATATGAAAAAGGAGGCAAGCTTGGAACTAATAAAGGGAGATTAAGAAGGCAATGCAAATCTAGAAATGGGCAATGAGGAATAGGACAAATCCAATTTAGAGGAGCTGGAGTAGCAACCAACAAAGGATATGGAAGTACATGATATAGAAATATTGGTTCTCATCATACTATATTGAGAAAAACATATAATAAATATATCAAAAACAGAGATTCAACCCTGGTAGAGGGAACTCTTGAAAGGCAAAGCCAAAATTGGCTCATCCTCACAAAATCAAAGGGCCTTATCAAGTCTGGGAATCAAATGACACATCTCAACCATATGAAAAAAAAATAGTATGGGAAGACTAAAGAGAGATACAAAACCGAGGAACCAAAGAATATAGGGGTTGGCACCCAAATACTAGACTTTGGACAAGTGTCATATATGCCAAATAAGTACTTCATCACTCAACCTAAAGTTTAAATATCAAGATAACATCATGGAACATAAGAGGGGTTAATGGTAAGTTTAAACAAAATTTGACAAAGAGCAAGATCATGAAAGACAAACCCAATGTTTTTATGATTCAAGGAAGTAAACATGAGATGGAAGTAATGGAAAAAAATTCCTCAAGGTACTAGGAGGCTATGATTAGTAGCTATCAATGTAGATGGTTTATTAGGAGGTCTGGCAATGACATGGAATCCAACCATGATAGTGCCAAAAAACATCATAACAACAAGTCAAACCATCTTTGCGAGTTTTAATGATATTGGATTGACAATAGGAGGTATCTTTACTAATGTTTGTGGACCTAATATTATGATTGCAAAACTAAATTTCCTATAGATAATCCAAATATAGGTGAAGTGATGGGTTAGAATCATTTGATTATTAGAGGGGACTTTTATATGACAATCTAGCTAAGTGAGAAAAGGAAAGGCACAAGGAAACTAGACGAGGGCAATGCTCTCTTCAAAAAAACCATTTCAAAGGTAAAATTTATAGATATGACAACCAATAACAATTATCACACCCAAAATAAAAGAAGGGAGGGTAAGCATCATATAGTAGTGAGGTCACATCATTTCCTCATATTGGAATCCATTATCCACTTGGGAGTTGCACTTGGAGTAGGATTGGATGGCCCATAAGCCTAACTTGGGACAGTTCAAGGCCATCCAAATTAAAACCCTTCAAATTTGAAAAAAATATAGCTTGATCACTCCAACCTTCAAGCAAATACAAAACAATGGTGGGAGGAGGAAATTCCATTGAAATGATGATCCATGTAGCAACTTCAACAACAACTCAAAAATATGAAAACCAAATTACATCTTTGGAAACCAAAATAGAATGGGTTTAAACTACCATAAAGGAACGTAGGAGGGATGAGCTCACAAGCAAAGAGGAAAATTTGATGGAATAGATCAAATTATTATTGAAGCAAGAAGAAAGCTTATGGAGGACAAAATGTAGAAATGGATGGCTTAAGGAATGAGAAAGAAACAACAAAAAATTCCACAACCTAATGATTAACCATAGGCACCACATAATTGTTCCTAGATAAAGTGCCAATGGAGAGAAACTTGAAGAACATAGTGACATTGAAAAGGAACTCAAGGCTTGTTACCTCCAACTCTTCTTAGAGCCAACATATGAAAGGTAACATGCAATTTTTTCCATCTTAAACCTGATCCCTTGATCTAGGTTGTACAAGGAATGAAATGGAAGGAAGGAAAAGAAATGGAACACACATAGAGAGAAATATATCAAAAATCATAGTAATATGGTGGAAACCCAAAATCTATTAATAAATTAAATATCGGAATATTGTAGAACACAAACTTGCTAGACTGGTGGTAGCTATCTTTGAAGAGAGAGAGAGAGAGATGGAAACTACACACATTCACAAAGGCTATTACAAGAGGCTAAAAGAATGACCTTTTAAGAAAAATAAATAATTCTATAGGTTTAAAACCCTAACCCTAGGATATTAAATTTCAAAAGGTTTGTAGGCCCTAAGGTGTTTACTTGGTACATCAACTTCCTAGGGGTGCAACTTTTGCATACAATATCTGATTGGGGTGCATACTAGCTTGTTGGAAAGAACTATCCAAGGATTACAACCTTTGACTAGGGCCAAGGCATGCCATTATTTCCCTTAGCCCCCAAAATTTCCTAAAGACATCATTTAGGGCCTCAAAATGACCCCATAAATTTGGGACCCAAAAAACCATAGAAAAATTGCCAAGAAGATAGGGAACCATTGAGTTAGTGGAAGAGGTGGGTGGCCACTAATATCCACCTAGATCACTCCTCTCCCCATTAGGAAGAAATGTTATCCATTTTGTCAAGTTTCCTCATCATATGGGGAAACTCTTGTTAAAGTTGGCACCTAACAAGTCACTTACCTTGGTGAAGAAGTTGCCCTGCTTTGACAACTCGGTAGAGTTATATGTGATGTTGGTGGATATCCTTTTTTTTGGCATCCATGATATGATCCAATGTATCCTTTTCAAAGTATCCAATATTGATTTTTGTGTGGGACAATTACTCGATTGCCTTTAATGTGTCTAACAAAGGTGGGAAATATGGTTGAAGCAACTTCACATTAAATTCTAGGTGTAAGCCAAGGAAAGGGGGGATACTAAATTCAAAAGCATTTTCACCCACATTCTTTCTGACTATGTAAGGCCCATAATAGAGCGGTTTGAGATTTCTACAAGGGCCTGTGATTTGGTCTTTTTATAAATGCAACCACATCTTATCACCAACCTGAAACTTGTGTGGAACCTTATGTTGGTCATGTCGCTACTTGTACTTGGCATTAGATTTCTGTAGGATATCATAAACCTATTGTTGAGGGTGTTGGATATGTTCAACAAATTTGGTTTCCTAATGTTTCTCAACCTGAGCATGGGACAATTCGTCAGCGAATATGTATTGGGCATATCTACATCAATTGGGGCCAATGGTTGGAGTCCCAAACACACCAAAAAAGGATTGTGGCTAATAAAGCTATGTAGGACTCTATTATAGATGTGTTGAACACATGGAATGTTTTCATCCCACTTACATGAATGCTTGGAGTTGTACATGCAAAATATATGCAAAGTCATCCCATTGACCACTTTTATTTGTCCATCAATTTGAGGATGAAAGGTGGTTTATTTGGTCAGCTTGGTATCCATCAAAGATCATAGGCTATAATAGAAGGTACCAATGAAATTGTTGTACCTTTCTGAAATAATGGTTTGAGGTATCACAAAATGAACACAAACACGTTCAAAGAAGAGTTTAACACTGGATCTAGTTGTGATACTCTTCTTACATGGTGCCAAAATGGCCATCTTAGAGAACCGGTTGAAAACCAAAAACACATAATCATTACCATGCTTGGTGGAGGGAAAACCTACCATGTAATCCATGGATACTAACTCTTAGCTCTTGCCTAGGGTAGGTAGAGGAGTGTACAGCCCCTACTTCTTGATGGCTAGTTTAACAATGGCACAGATAGTACACAATATGATATACTGGTGGACATTGTGTCGAAGCTTTAGAAAGTAGAAATATTGTTACTAAATTTTCCACACTAAAGTTCCTTACCACCCGACTATAATATGCCTCCCAAATTAGCTTGGAATACTTGCTTGAAGGAACACGATGGTGGCCAAGGTAGCACAAGAGCATATCCTAGAGGTGGAAGTCTAGAACTTGTTTCTGTTGCGATCAATGCCTGGTATGTGACAACCAAGTTAAAGTCATTGTTGTATAATTGTGGCAACCAAAACTACAATTAGCACCATAATTGGGGGTCAACTGAAGCAATTCGTGACATGATTGGTTCTACCCTTCTTGTATTTGATGTTCAAGTAGAATTATTGCAGGCATGTGGACCATTTATGATGGTGGTCATTCTATAATGTTCATTTTGTCTTTAAGAATTGCATAGGGCCTGTGATCAACGTGGATTATTAATTTTTTTCCTAAGGAAAATTCATAATTTTATTCATTTTGAAGAAAATTACATATTGTAGATACTAAACATCATATGCATAGAAACACAGATCCTAGTGACCAAGATCAATAAAAACTCATCAGAGAGTTACCCTATTCTACTCTTTCCTACCTTTCTTTTATTTCCACTTTCCACCAACCATTAGAGTTGGGCGTGGATGATACAATTGTCATTTGATTCTCTTTTACACTTGAACAGATTTCTTTGTTAGAATCTAAACTTTCTGATGCGTGTGTTCGTTTGGTACCAATTGTTTCTTTTTCAGTCGTAATCATCTCAATCTACTGTTGTTGTTCGAAAGGCATTGGAACTAACATGAATTTGTGCTCGGCCTCGCCGCCCTTCTGCGTAGTTTCCTGGGGTTTTTGAGCATTGATGTTTGAGGTGGGTTCTGCTTCTTTTGCTAATGCTTCCTAAGTTTTTGAAAACTGCAATCCTTTAGGTTTTTGTGGTTGTCCCTTTTTTCTTTCTTTTTTAACTTGAGGACAATCACTTTGAAGGTGACCAATATGAAGACAAATATGGGAGCAAAAGGCTGTATTCTCATAGACAAAGCATTGATGGTGCCATTTAGAGGAGGACAAGTGGCCACTCCCTGAGCATTCATGATGATGCCGAACACAGGGAACTCCAAGCGCAGCTGCAGAAGGTGAATCGGCACAGGTGGAAGAGGAACCAAACAGGCATAGGGATCGAATGGCTAAAGCCATGAATAGAGACAGTCGAATCAGTTAGAGTTGAGTAGAGTCCAAGCGACCAAGAGAGACAGTGAATAGTGAACCCTGAGAGGAGGACTGAACACAGAGAACAGTAAAGCATAGCAGAAGAGACAGAGGGTTGAGTTGATCAGCAGCAACATCGAGCACCAGAGAGCTTGAGGATTCAAGCCATCCCATAGAGGAATCTGTTTGGATTGAGCATCACATTTGGCTCTTTCCACTATAGACTAGAAGGTCATAGAGCTGGTAGGAAGAAGAAGAGTCTGTGTACTCCAGTGGCTTGGGGAATCCAAGAACCACCCTGCCAAGCAAAAACCTGCTTCAGGTGAACTCACATTGAGTCCCTGTATTGTAAATTCTCTGCCCAAAGGCACAATAAAACAAGGCCACCACTAAAAGCTGGACCAGAGACGTAGCCCTGGAGAATAGGGTGAACTCCTTATTAAAATTGTTTGTGTCTTTGTGTTGCTTACTGTATTTCTCTACTGTCTTTCCATTTTATTGTTTGTGTATTGGCAATCTGATCGATCCGTTGTTTCAATAACACAGAACACACACCAGCACATGAGTCTGTAATACCTTAGTTTAATAAATCTTTAATTGATGTCACTCATAGGGTGAATATCATATCAAGTGGTATCAGAGCACTAGGCTGTAAGGTTAGACAAGCTTGTGTTGGTTTAGCTGTGAATGCTCACAAGATCAAAGCTCAAATTAGGAGAAGGAGAGTTGGTGGAAACTAATCCTGAAATTGGGAGAGTCTATTCTCGAAAGGCAATGTCAGAAGAAGGTTCTATAGGGCCAGACCCTCAATTCATAGAGAGTTTCCTAGCTATAAAGTCTATGGTTTAAGAAATGTACAAAGACTTTAGGAAGCAAAAGGTGGAAGATGCATCAGGCTCTAAGCAAGAGAAAGAAGAAGATGAGTTTCATTTCCATGACAACTCCAAAGGAAAGGGGAAAGAGGAAAACTTTCTCACACCTCCTAATAGCCTTGTGCATAATAAGAAATCATCTTTGATTAAGTTAGATGTTAAATTTGATTTTCCTATATATGATGGAGAGCTAAATTATGAAAGATTGGACAATTGGATTAGACAAATTGATGTGTTTTGTAGGGTACAGAACATAAACTCAGACAAAAGTAAGATTCAGCTGGCAAGCCTATGCCTAGGAGGCACTGCCTTGGTTTGGTGGGAAGGTAGAACCCAAGCTGATATGAAAAGAAATGGTAATACCATCTCTGTCTGGAGTGACTTTGTTTTTGCAATCAAAAAGCAGTTCTATCCATTGGCCTACATGCAACAAGCCATGATGAGTTGGCAAACTCTTTGGCAGTTGAAGGGGCAAAGTGTGCAAGGGTATACTCAAGAGTTCAGAAAGAGAGCATTGACATTGGGTATCTCACTAGACTCACCAGAGACTCTTTTGAAGTACATTGGTGGTCTACATAGCTACATGAGGCATGTCATCCTCATGTTTAATCCCACTAGTATAGATGAGGTATCTGTACAAGCTACTCATCTAGAAGCTAGAGGAAAGAATGGAAATCCAGAAGTTGGGGGACCATCCCAACCCACTGTAAGCAAGAGAAAGGATAAAAGAAAATAGAAGTGGAAAGCAAGGAAGGCTAACACTACAGAAAAAGCCAAAGCTTCATGCACTCACTGTAAAAAGGAGGGGCATGATGATGAGCATTGTTGGATTCTGCATCCAGAGCTGAGACCTAAGAAGTTCGAAGGCAAGAAGAAGAAGACAGCTACAACTATTCAGAGAGATTCGGGGTCAGACTCGGGAGATGAAACAACTATAGCAGCCACAGGTGTTATCACTCAAGTTGTTCCCCAAAAGTTGTAAGAAAAGGGAATACGGCCGAGGTAACCACAGACCAATCTTTTAGATGCAGATTCTAGCCAGTCTGCATCCAGAGAGGGCTCTCTCTTTATGATTTAGCTTTGTTTTGAGGTATGTTAGGCTAGTTATGGAGTACAAGGGTTTGTTTGATTTTTGGATGGTGATTTCCAATAGAACAGGGGTGTACATCTGAGAAATTCAGTCCATTGGGCTAATGGAGTCTATGAGGATGAACTGCTGGATATGGTTTCTTTGACAGAGGGTGGTACTACAGAGCAAGGTAATCAACCATGGAACAAATTGTAAGTTGGAATCGGGTGGGATGGAGTCAGGGGGTGAAGGGAAATTAAGAATCCTTCATCATGTTGACAGAGGGAAAGTGGATGAATAGTGCCAGGGAGCAGTTAAGAATTCCTTAGCTATATTCAAGATGTAAGAATCAGGGGAAACATGAGCAATTAAGAATTCCTGCTTATGCTAATTCTGAAGAAAACATAAATAATAACAGAGATTGAACACAGAGTGCAGTTAAGCAAGTTCTGGGTTATTCTTTTTCCCTGTTATTTAGATCATGAAACATATATGATATAGTAAACACAGAAACTGAAAACACAAGTAAGAGAGACTTATTGATCCACAAAATGATTCAGGAATTCTGTAACATAGTCCTCTGCTATCAATTCCACATCCAGACAGTCCAGCGACAATGGATTCCAACAACTTTTGTATTCAGAAGTTTTTCAGAGTTACAACGCAGTCCAAGAAATGTATCACCAACCCCTAATACTTCGCTTGGGGAGGTATTTGTACAAAAATGTTTACAAAATATCTCAAAGAGATAATATCTAGTAATAACTTCTTCTACCTACTTTACAGGAGAAGTAAATGATATTGGGAACAGGAATAAATAAATGCAGAAGTAAATGTTGCTGTGTTGGCCGCTTAGTTGGTGAGATATGTTGACCGTTTAGCTCAGCGAGCAGGCCGGTGGCTGTTTCCGCTGATATTCCACGCTGCTGGCTCAGCTTTCTCGGATGCATTTAATTTTGATTTGATAGACTGCAGCCCCGGGAGACTCTCACCCATTCTTTTTCTCCACTTTATGATATCTGTTGTATCCTGGGAAAACAAAAGTTTGAAACCTGCCTATAGGATTTCCAACATACTTTGCCACCACTACTCTTCTGGTAACTGATGTCTTAGAAGCTTTCTCAAAGTCTCATCGGCGTCTGTGTACCTGTAGAAATTAGGCTGGACTGTAAAAAGATGTTTCACTTCATGTTCTATATAAAATATATTTTCTAAGTTGTTGTAAAGAGTTTGGCCAGATGGAAGGGCTTTCTTTGCTGAAGTACTTGATGATGCATTTAGTTGATCAGCAACATGTCTATTCAACCTGAGCTGGTACTCAGCTTGTCTCAACAGGCGTTCATTGTTTCCCACTAGACTTGGCAAGCCCCTTTCATGCAAAATTGCAAATCTTTCTATAAAAGAGTCTATTTCCTCTTGCATGCCCTGGCTCTTCCTCTCCAAATTCTGCATTAGGGTTCTCATGGTCATAACTCTTTTGATTGTTAGAATGGTGGCTGTATTGTCTCTAATGTTCAGTGCTGCTAGTTCTTCGCTGGTTTTAGTATTCAAAAAATTTATTAACCTGTTGGCCTGTTCGGGCATATGTCCCAATAAATTTGAGCCCTTTGAATTTCCACCTGGGCTGCTACTATCAGGTCCATTTGCTCATATATAATTTGAATAGATCTCCACACATTACTAATGGATTCACTGATGTTAGCCCACAAAATGCCCTTGATTTCTCCCAGAGGCTTATCTAAAGAGAGGTCCTTTTCCAATGCTTTTACCTTGTTCTCTAATGCCTTCACCTCTCTTGTCTTTTCTGCCACAGTCATTTTAGATTTGTCATAACTTATTTCTAACTTTGCCAATTTCTCTTTGGCCTCTTTTAATTCTGATACTTGGAGTTTTAAATCCTCCATAGCTTTTATTAACTCCTCTATGGTCATGGTAGTGCTACTGCCTGCTGTTGTTGTTGTTGTTGAAGTACCTGGTGCTGTTGATGCTGGGACAGTGGGAGGCACTGCTGTTGTAACTGTGGGAGGAGCAGTTGTGACTGTTGGAGCTATTTGAGATGGCTGGGAGGTTGACACTCCCTGCTTTTCCTGTAATGCTTTCTCCAAAGCTTGCTCTGTCTCACTTAGTCTTTGATTCATTCTCATCAGCAAGTCCATCATGTCCTCCTCTGCTTTTTCCTGCACAACCTCTGTAGTTTATGGATGCATGGTAATAGGCAGCTTCAACTATTTCCTGAGGGCAACAATGTCCTCTTCCTTCTTCTTAATCAATGCTTTTATTCCTTTAGCATCCTTGGGATTATGTCCCAGCTCAATGATAATCTCTTCCAAGGACTTTATCCTGTTGTCCTTGGCTAAAGAAGATGCCTTTTCCAAATCCAGTTTGGAAGATGTGTTGTTCAATGAATTCTGCAATTTCTGAGCTAGCATTGCCTTATCTGCCAATGTAGAGTAGACCATCTCTCTAGTTTTCTTATGCAGCTCAATTTGGTCCATAGGATGAATGTCTTTGGCAAGGACCTCCAGATTTGTTCTTATGTAGTCAGCTGCTGACTGTGGCTGCTGCACTTTAGGCCTAAAGTGGCTTAAGATCATTTTTCCTTCTTCAATGTCATATGCAGACATTAGCCTTTGCTGTTTGGTGAGGGTCATCTTGAGAAACTGATCATAAAGTTGCAGTCTTATTGGCTCATTCTAGGCCTTGATGTTCATGAATGTTCTTTTGATATCAGAACCTTGCTTGCTTTGTGGCCCTGTGGAGGAAACTTCTACACTATACTGTTTCTCCAATTCCTGCCTATGAGAGCTGGTGGATGTTTCTACCATTGGGATGTCTGTGGGTTGGTTGCCCTCTCGCCTCTTGGACTTTCTATGGTTTCCTCAATAATTTCCTCTTCAGGTAGAGGATTTATTCTTTTCCTTTTTGCCCCTGGTTGCTCTGTTGGTCCACTTATAGGTGTGGTCTCTTCTCTGTCCCTTTTCCTGCCCTTTTCCTCATTTAGAGGAGTCTGTAATGCTGGTATCTCTGGTGCTTTGGTCTGGGCAGGAGGAATTTGCCCTTGGCCCTGTTGCTTTGATGATGCTAGCTGATCTATCATTATGTGCTGCTCTGAATCCAACACTTCTTTGCCCTTTGATGTCCCTACAGCTGGTGTAGTGCTTTCTTGGGCAGGTTGCTGTGAAGTTCCAGCAGATGATGTGCCTACTCTGGTTTGTTGAGGCAGTTTGAAAGACACCTGTCCAAAAGAGTCCAGGTCAAGGGTCTTTTCAAGATTTTTCATTGCTTGTTCCATCTTTTCTTCCTCAGTGAGTTCTTCAATTAATGTGCCCTCTACCCACTCATCTTGATTGGCAAATTGCTCTATTTCAGGGATCCTACAATGTTTGTAAGTTGATAGCCTATTTTTTACTTTGCTTTCAGTGATAAAGCCATTTGGGTCATAGGGTATCCACCAAAATCTCCTCTTTAATTTGAGTTGTTCACCCAATATCTTGTCAGCATCTTGCCATGCTTCCTTTTTGTTAATGATAAAGGGGCCTAACTGGTTTCTTAGTTTCAGCTGAGCTTTTTTCTTGGCACCATAGAAATGAGTCAAATCTGAGTTGATAAATTTCCTGAAATATTCAAGAGCAAACAGTCTCATAGGCACATATTTGGCAGTTTGTAAGGGCACAGCTCACAACCATATATCTTGATCTCATAGTGATTCTGGTAGAAGTACCAGTCACCTATTTTGTAGCTTTTGGAGAGCTGTAAAATTTTCTGCATATCACCAAAGATTCTGGGAGGAGGAGTTCTCATCAGCAGAGAGGAGACCGGATGTATAAACAAATCAATGAATTCACAGTAAGTGTAAGGAGAGTTATAGACTTCATGGAAGACTGAGGTCCAAAAGATCACAGACCTCCTTTCTCCTTTAGAATCCAATTTTCTGATGGGAAATTGAAAATTGTTTATTTGATAGTACAAGAAAAGATGATATATATAAGAGGTATACTTGAAGACTCCTTCTCTTTCTAGACTCATGAATTGGTCATGGATCTTGTTGGCAATGAAAGTAGAAAAGTCATATTTGACAGCAGGAGGATGTCCTAGAATAAACATGGACATCAAAGCTAAGATTGTCTCATCAACATATTCACTTGTTTTAAATCCCAGGACATAGGATATCATATCAATAATGAATCTTCCAGTTTCATTGAACCAGACATGGTGAAAAGGAGGTGGCTCTCTGGGCTGGCAATCTGGTCTCATAAATAACTTGGAAATCTGGCCTATTTCTGTAGTGGATAGTTTAGAGCCTTGCTCCAGCAAATATCCCATGGAAAGAGGAGCCAGAGGTTGAGTAGGTTTGAAGTGCAACATCTCATTTATGGACTCAGAAGTTATATGAAAAAGGAAAGTTCTAGTTGGAGGCATAACTGCTCTTTTGATAGGTTCATAATTGGCACAACACAGACGGATTACATCTGGGAATACATTTACTAAGGGGAGATAGTATATGGGCAGATTGGATTCCCATATCCCATAAAGATCAGTTTTACTTAGGTGACGTTCCTAATTTCACAGAATTCTTGGAGGTGGTTTTTGTAACCAGTTAAGTCTTGTATTTGAAAATCCCTATCAGCCAAGGGAAACCACTCCAGGTCCTTATGAGGAGCATTAAGGGGAGCAATGTTCAGGGCCACTGGAGCTTCCATTGCTCAATTTTCTTGTGATTTTCAAATTGAATTTGGGTTTTTGCAGCAAAAGTAGGCAAAATAACAGTTTTGGGGCTTTTCTCCGGGAATTGCAGACCACAGTGGATTTGAACTTAGCTCGCTGGGTGAATTTACAGAAAAAATGAAGTCTGCAGGGTTTTTTTGGAAAAATGGGCAAAAACAGTGGTTCTGGTGTGCTTATTTGAAGGTGGTATGGTGAATTGAACTTGAATTTGGCTTCTTTAGAAAAAATTTGCAGAGGAAAGCTAAAAAAACACGGTAAATACCTGTGTTTTTAGACGCGCCCGGGAGTAATTTGCAGGTTTGGACGACGAATTTGCAAAGAGGGATGCCGGATTAGGCTGGCTGGGGTGGCGAACTGGAGCTCTGGTAGCAGCTTTGACGAAATTCACATGCACTGGTCTCGTGAAAGCAACCAATAGAAATGAGCGAAAACGACACTTTTCACGGGTTTTTAACAAAAATTGGTTTGGCGGGCTTTGGCGCCTTTTTTGTAGATGACGTCAGCATGATGTAATGGCTTGTCGCATAGTAGGGAGACGAGGAGGTGACATCACGGATGAGGTGGCGATGACATCAGCGGGGAAGCAGCGGGGGGCGGTAAGTGGTTTGGGCCCCGCACCGCTTTTGGGCAAAGGTGGTATTGGAGGGGAGGGCAGCGGTGGCTGCGGGAGGCCGCCACATATCCCAAGGTACGGCGGGAAAACCACCATCCCCCGGCGCTAAACATTGGCATGAAAGGGCACCGCGATATTGCTGTGGGCCGTCTGATCTGCGGGCCATGATCGAACGGCTGGCGGTCAACGGGATATGGTGGAGGGCTACGGCGTGGGACCCGCGCAATTAAATCGACATTTTTTAATGTTTTGCGGGGTATTACCTTTGGTTATTAGGTGGGTTTGGTTATTTATTTAACCAAAGGTTAAATAAATTCCAATGCTTCGTACGCGGAGGGTTGTTAATGGCCCCGAATGAACCATTAACTCCCGATAAAACAATAATATATTGCTATAGTTAGCAGGGGCAGGATATTTAAATTTCTTGGGGTTTTTATATATTTTATATAATACGGGCATGGGGGAAAATATAAGGGTTTATATAATAAAGTTAAAGGTTAATATGGGAGACATGTTTTTTAACCAAAAGTGCTAAGTTTAAAGAGTGAAAAACTTAGGCTTAGGGAAATGAAAATGGTTTTTTACACAAGAAATGTGGCTTTGTTATCCTAAGTAAAAACAAAGTTTCACTTAGTCTTTTTCATGAAATGAAGTGTTTTTAGGAGTATTGAGCAGATCCCAATCTCTTTAGGGGGAGGTTAGTAAGTGTTTTTTGGAGAAATGTGGAGGGAAGTTAGTCATGCTTCATCTGTTTTGTGACCACATAGTTGCCATGATACTTATGATATCCATGAGATGAATCATCTTCAAAAGACAAAATTGCTCATAAACCTGCTTCTGCAACATCAAAACTGCCTACCCAGCCTATTAGACCTAACATTTTTTCTTCCTTTTTCCCTTGGGTGCATTTAAACTAGCAAACCCTTACTCTCTTCTTTTCTTTTAACTGCCATCCTATCTAAGTCTGCCCTTATTTCCTCCAGGGGCTCAGATTTAACTATTGAGCACCTTTGCTTCTCTACCTAACTACTTATCTGCCAAGCTTGAACTGTTTGGATAGATTTTATTCTCTACCTCTAAAACAGGAAATTTAAACATGGACTAGCCAAGATTAAGCTGTTTGGCCATCCATCAAGTGTGGCAAGAGCCAACCGATTGCACACAATGAACTTCTTTTCAAAAATAGAATAGTAGTGGCATTTTGGACTAGCACACTTTCCTGGTCTTCTTCATTTGGGATTCATTTTCTTTCTTTTTGACCAATTCATTATTTTTGCCCTTTGATCCTTATTTTAGGGCATACCCCCTTTTCATTTTTTAATTTTTTGGTTTTTTCAAAATATGGAACCTTTGTAGCATGGAAAGGATGAACATATTTGGCATTTTACTAGTCAATCATGAAATATGACACCTATTGGTATAGGAGCATAACAACATGTATACGAGGTAAGAATTATGAAGCATCTACTAGTAATTCTGCTCAATCTGTTATTGATGAAGAAAATGAGAGAAAAAGACATGAGCTTTTCCATATTCGAGTTATTTCCAAAAATCAAAAGATTGATACTTTGTTTGATAGAGGCTCTCAAGTAAATTTGATTTTTGAAGCAATTGTAAAGAAATTGGGATTAGCAACTACACCTCACAAGAAACCATACCCATTAGGATGGTTGAATGATAAAGCATGACTACAAGTGACTAGACAGTGCAAACTCAAGTTTTCTTTTGGGTCAACATTTGTAGATGAGGTTGAGTTAGACATAATTCCTTTGGATATATGTGGAATTGTTTTAGGAAGTCCTTTATTATATGATAGAAAGGCTATTTTCTATAGAGCTGAGAACAAGTATCTACTGGTTAAATATGGAATTGAATACTTTGTAAGAGCTCATAAGCTCAAGAATAATTATACTCTCATAAACTCAGGACAGATGAAAAGAATGATTAATTCATGCAAACAATTCTTACTGATGGTTGTAAATGAAAAGAAACCTGATAAAACCAATGTATTTGAGGGATGTAATGCTAAACAACAAGCTGATATAGAAAAGGTTGTTTCAGAGTCCGATGTCTTGTTTCAAGAACCTAAAGGTATTCCACCCAAAAAGGGAATAGTACATGATATTATTTTGCAGCAAGATGTTCCATTGCCTAACATTGGGATGTACAGGTTGTCTGCTTTAGAGAATGCTGAAATCAAGAAGCAGGTGCAAGAGTTGCTCGAGAAGGTCTTCATCAGGCCTAGCACATCACCATGTGGGTCACCAATAATTTTGGTGAGAAAGAAATATGGCTCTTGGAGAATGTGCATTGACTATTGAGCACTGAATAAGATAACAATCAAGAATCGTTATCCCCTTCCTTGCATAGATGATCTTTTAGATCAATTGAAAGAATATGTTTATTTCACCAAGCTGGATTTGCACAGTGGATACCATCAAGTTAGAGTTGCAGAGCAAGATGCATGGAAGACTGCTTTCAAAACAAAGCAGGGTTTGTATGAATGGCTAGTTATGCCTTTTGGCTTGACCAATGCTCCTGCTACTTTCATGATATTAATGAATGATGTACTCAGACCTTTTCTTGATGATTTTGTTATTGTGTATCTAGATGACATTCTGATTTTTAGTAAAACGTGGGAAGAACATTTAAATCATGTTAAGCAGACATTAGATGTTTTGAAAAGAGAAAAAATTTATGTTAAACTCTCAAAATATGAATTTGGAAAAACATCTCTAAACCACTTGGGTCATATAGTAGGGGGAGGTGAATTGAAAATGGATCCCTCTAAGGTGGCAGTCATTGTGAACTGGCCTAAACCCAGGTCTGCTACAGAAGTGAGAAGCTTCTTAGGAGAAGCACAATATTGGAGGAAGTTCATTTCTAACTTCTCCTCGATTGCAGCTCCCTTACATGCTTTAATAGGATTGAATAAGGTGTTTCAGTGGGGAGGCAAACATCAGAAATCCTTCGACACTTTGAAAGAGAAAATAAGTACATCACCTGTACTAGCATTGCCTGATTTACAAAGACCATTTGAGATCCAAACTGATGCCAATGACTATGCCATGGGAGCAGTGTTGACACAGCACAGTAAACCCATATGTTATAATTCTGAGACTTTTAATCCTACAGTAGTTAACTATCCTAAATATGATAAAGAATTGTATGCCTTAGTTTAGAGTGTGAAAAAGTGGAAACATTATTTAATGGGAAAAGAGACAGTAATACATACTGATCATCAGCAACTTCAATATCTACACTCCCAAACTAAGTTGCAGCAATCAAGACATTACAGATGGATGGGTTTTCTACAACAGTTTCATTTAGTCATAAGATATAAGAAGGGCATACATAACAAGGTTGCATTATATCTGATCGAGACACCCGATTTGTAGGGAAGTTTTGGTCTAGTCTGTGGGAACTGATGGACATCAAACTAAAGAAAAGCACAACGTTTCATCCACAAATAGATGGCCAGATAGAAGTAGTAAACAAGACCTTGATCCAGTTACTGAGAGGATATTCCAGTAAACATCCTAAGCTTTGGGATGAACACTTGTGTTATGTACAACATGCTTACAACAGAGCCAAACACTCTTCTACACAGAGATATCCTTTTGAGACTTGTTTTGGTTTCACACCAAGGTCTCCTTTGGATTTTGTCTTTGGTAAAGACACCATGGTTGAAGGATATAGTGATGTGGACAAAACAACTAGGTTCATTGAATAGATCCAAGAGATCCACTAGGCAGTACAAGAACAACTGGAAAGGAGCCAGGCCAAGTACAAGGCTAGGCATGATAAGCATTGGATGGAGCATAGTTTTCAAGTTGGAGACCATGTCTGGCTGTATATCAGCAAGGACAGGATGCAAGGTGAAGGTAAAAAGCTAAAGCCTATTAGGTATGGACCTTTTAGGATACTTGAGAAGATTAGTGAAAATGCTTTTCGCCTTGATTTACCAGCTTACATGCACATCTACTCAGTTGTAAATGCAGATTGCTTGAGGTTGTTTGAACCTTTGATGATTGAGGACCCTGAAGAGAAAAGTCAATTGCCTTCTATTGATGACCTGCTACCTGAATATCTTAACGAGTTGTAGGAAGACACATTCTTGGACAGGAAGGTGAGGACAACGCATAGGGGAGATGTTAAGTACCTCAGAATTGGGCTCAAAGGTTCAAAGCCGAGCAGCACAAAGTGGATTGAGATTAGATAGGTGAGAAAACAATATCCTCACTTAGTCGATGCTTGAAAACCAACTTTTGGTGGTCCAAAAGCTTTTTCAGTGGTGCATAAAATTCAAAGGCCAATGGCACGACAAGGACCACTGTCCAGTCTTTGCGAACTACTTGGCAGGAGGAGGGACGATTCCATTAAGACCAGAGGCATAGGTAGGGCTAAGAACGGTGTCTTCCCTAAGGTGCATGATCTACCAGATAGGAGGAAAACACACTATGGACAATTGTCATCTTTTGTAGAAGTATAGGCAAACGTCCCAGCAATTGTTTTGTAATTTCTGCATGTCAGTAGGCCATGATGAACTCACCTGTTGAAGCTATGAACTAATGATGGATCAGACTCCTACCTACAAGGTGTAGACCAAAATGCGAGCCCTCGACCCAAATGTAGGGATGACAAGCACTGGATTTCAGGGGCATGGGTGGGGTCGAGGCGAAATGGGACCAAGAAGGGGTTGCAGACAACTAATTTGTTACAATTGTGGAGGGCCAGGTCAGTATGCCTACGATTGTACAGACCCGAAATGAATATAATGTAGGTATTGTACTCAGTTTGATCATGAGGCAGAATATTATCCTTCGCTGATAGCAAGGATGCGCGAAAAGGGGGTACTCTAGCCACCTCTGACCCAGAATTTACAAATGATGAGGTCTGAGCCGCACGAAGAAGACCCAAATGTAAACATGATTCTCAGGAACGATATGACCATGGGAGATGATAAAGGGAAACAACTAGAAGAAAGCATGTGGGTTTGCAAGGCTCCTACAAAGGAACTCGAGTTTGATTTAGAATGCGCGAAGGAGACATTCATGGAAGCTAAGAAGAGCTTCACGAGGGTCTCCACTTCAGGTAGTAAGGATCAACTAGAACTAGGGATGGATCCTTCAATTCTCACTACCTTTCTGGAGACATGCATGAAACTGTTGCGCGACAGCAAGGCGGTTAAAGGACTACAAGAACTTATCACTAGGTGCGTAGGGTCAGGAGAACCGCGCGTGGTACGGAAACTTGGAAAGCATGCATTGTGCACAGGAAGGGAAATGAGGTTGACTATGCAAATAGGTGAGTGCAAAATGGATCAGGTAATCCTAGATCTGGGTTCGGACGCGAATGTACTACCAAAGAAAACATGGGAATGCATGGGCAGAACTACATTATAATGGTCCCCTATTTATTTACGAATGGTGAACCAACAGAAGATTTTTCCCATGGGAAGATTGCAAGGGTTAACAGTCTTATTGAAGGTGCGAGCATGCAGGAGGATTTTGAAGTGATAGAGATTGTCGATGACAGCAATCCCTATCCCACACTACTAGGAATATACTAGGCCACTGACATGAATGGAGTCATAAATCTGAAGAAGTGTAAAATGATTTTTGAGAAAAAGTCACTACACATGACAGTACTGTTAGATCCAGTCGAAGGAGCACGATACACTGAACCGGTGCGCGACAACAATAGTGATGATGATCTCGATTGTATTTACAAAATAACTACGTGAGAAGAAGATTAGGTGAATCCGACTGCATATGGAAGGATTTCGTGGGAGCACGAAAGCTCCTGCACTTCAGATTCAGATGAAGAGATAGAGCGATGGCAAAATTGGCTGCACGAAGTAACAACGCTTAATTGCAACATGATGATTAGACCATTGCACTATGTGACAACAGAGGTAAGGGAGCTGCCGACATATGATGGATTAACAGCGGTGGAGGAATTTCTGAGCAAATTTGAAAGCATAGTACCAGAACAGCAACGATTCGATGCGCTGAAATGGGCACTACATGAAACACCCACATGATGGTGGGGTATGCATCAAGGAAATTTTGAGGACTGGCGTGGATGTAAAAGGATGATGCACCTACGTTTTGGAAAACCCCAACTCCGAACGAAAGCCAATCAGTAGGGGTGGAACAACTTGCGCGCCCACCTTTCCTGATGGGTACAGACATATGTTGTACAGTCCGCACAAGCGCACACCACCCCCAGACTAGAGAATCGGAACAAACCACAGCAGCAAGAAAGGCAATGTGTGCTACCAATTCTCCATGACGAGGCATTCGATAGGGTGTGTGGAGTACTAAACAAGGTTCACCAGGCGAGACGAACTAATTGGGACCTGTGCGTACCTGCGGTTCAATGGGCCTATAGGACCATGTGCAAAACCCTGAATGCAGAGACGATTCCAAAGATGTGGAACAGAGTAAAAACTGTAATTTCTGAAGAGAATACAAAAAGGAGTCTACACGTAATAGCTCCCACAGTTGTGATAGTGTGCGATAGCGAGGAGGAAGAAATCACACATCTATGCGAGGACGAACATCTAAGGATTCAGGAAGCCATCTAGTGAGGGAACCTTAGACTTCATGAACTTGAACAGGACTGGGTACGATTGAGGAAGAAAAGCATTTGGATGGATGCTGAAATCAAAAGGCTGGAAAACGAGATCATGTGAGCATGTATCATCGATAAACCAAGGATGACAAAGCAAGATACAGATGACCATACCATTGCATTAGAATAATGTCACCGAGAGTTCATGACTTTGTTGCCATGGCTGCGACCACACCTCACCAAACACAGTAACCAGGGAAGCACACTGCATACAGTAGAACGCGCGGTGCCGGTGGTCGTGCAGACAATTGAGGATTTTCCGTGGACTATGATGGAAGGCGAATTGAAGTCTCACATAGGTGGTGTGACCACCTGACTAGCCATAGGGAGCATAGTCTCAACGCTCTAGATAGCTAAAAGAGAGCGTGGGACACTAAAAGAGTCTGTTTGGGGGTTGTGTGATGAGGGAGGTGCGCGCTGAATCAGCAGGACACAAGGTTCGTGCCTACGCATGAGGGGTTGCGCTGCCACGCAGGTAGGCTGGGAAGTAACCGTTGGTGTCACTATTCATGATGACATGTCTAGTTTGAGGCAAAAGGGAGCAGGCGGCAGGAATTTAAGACACAAATTAAGGGCTAGATTTTGGGAAATCTGTGACCAAGCAAGCATTGATGGCCCAGAATTGGGGGGAGCGGTCAGATTTGAATTCAAAAGGCGCTATAAAACTCCAAGGGCTAACCACGAGACAACACTTGTTCATTTGAGATTTGAGCAGTTCATTAGAGCAGAGAGTGTTGAGCACCAAGCAAGATTTGAGCCCCGAAGTTCACAAACAACCACAGACAGCTCAAGAAAGACGACAACTATGAGGAGAGGTTTGGGCTCTGTAGAAGGAACCATCAATGAGGCCGCACAGAACCCCACAGTGCATGATGTTCCCGGAGACACTGGGGTCACGCCGGAAATCCTGAAATCACCTCGGACACCGAGGCCCAAGAAAGATAAGCAGGCAGTGGGACCAGTTCTCATGTCCCCAAGGAATCCGAGGTTTGGTAAACTTTCAATGGAAGAAAAGGGAAAGGTTGTCACCATTGAGACAGATGACGAGGAGGACCTATAGGCTCTTGTCAATGAGATAGAGGCAGCAGAAGACATGGAAGAGGACATCCAACTAGTGTGCACTGCAGTGAAATTTCCTGAGTACGTTCCTTTGTGAAAAGGGAGAGCCAAGATACCCAAGGACTTGGATGCCACTAAAAGCGTACTCCAGACCCCGCTCCTCCCTGATGGAATTATGTTTGAGGGCTAGCACCTGGGTCACTTACCCACAATGAATTTTGAATATTGGGACCTCGTGGACAGTGAGAAGTTCCCACACTTGGAGACGAAGAGCCTCATGAAGCAAAGTATAGAGGGGTCAGTCACAACACTAGAGCCGTAGAAATGGTTGCGTGGTGTGGAGAAGGACGGATTACTTCATTTGCTATGGATTCCACACTTTCACCACGTGCCTATCACTATTTTTGTCATTAGGCAACTGCTTTTCCTAGTGCATGATGGGTACTTATGGCTAGAAGAGCCTATTCCCATCACGACAGATCTCATCCATAGGATTTCCCGGCTCCCTTGTAAGGGAAAGGACCCCACAGTGTGTTGTTGGGAAAAGTATCCAATTCGGAATGCCCCTATCCCACTCTAAGAGGTGATAGTGCCTTAGCAACAAGTAAGACAAACAAATTGAGTATTCTTCTTTATGAAATGTAAATGAGGAGAAAGGATCTAACTAACCTGTGTCTTTCGCTAGTTTGTTGATCCAATCGCTCCTCTCTTCAGTAGCTCCCAGCTCCCAGCTCTCTCACCGGCCCAGCTTCACCGAATTCCTGCAAGATCACAAGAGAGAGAAACTACAAGAAGATACAGATATACATTCATAAAAAGCTCAAGATCAGATTAAGCTAAACATGTAAGCATAACAAAACATCATTGGTACACATCATGTAGGAGAAACTCAAATAGTTTATTGATAGAATAATAAAGTCCAAGAGGAGATACAACCAAGTGAGGCCCGATCCAACATCTACCTCCCAGCAAAGGAAACCCTTCCTCTCCTCCAACAAAGCATAAATCACCCAATGTACTAATCTCAATCTCAAACCAACAACAATTCTCTGCAAAGTACAAAATTCCAGCCTCCTGAACCTCTGGGTGAGAGATCCATATATAGATGTAAGCAGAGAGGATGAGTCAGCTTATGTTTTGACTTGTGGCTTCTCTCTATCAGTTCTTGTTTCCACTTGGAGGTTGAGAACCTCTTACTCATCACTAGTCGAATTCATTGAGGCAAGTGTCATTGGAGAAGATTCTGGAAGCTTCCAGGGTCTTTCCACCTCGTTGAATGAGCTAGCCATTTTTCATTTCCCGCTCAGCGCACCCTGGTAGTGCTTCCACCTGCGTTGCAGTGCACCTAGCCAGTGTAACTTCTGCATTTCAACGCAGGCAGCTAGTGGAGCCTCTGAATTGATCCTGAATTGACTGTTTCTGAGTGGTTTTTGGTGGAGAACTTCTAGGAGAAGCTGTCATTGGTTGACCTTGTTCCTTTAGGAGCTGTAACAACATCTTTAGGGACTTTGGATCCCTTGAATTATGGAAATTTTATTCTTATAGCTGTAAGGCACAAAAATGTCTATAACAGTTTCCCCCTAAAGTATGAGGCCGTTTATCGGGTGAAATGCTTTATTAGGAGGATCCGAAGTTCATTCAATGCTGGGAGGAGACCTGTAATAAGATACAATACAATACATTATTTTTCATATTGTTTTCATGATCTAGCTGAGGTGGGCATTCCCATGCTCAGCTTTATAAATTCATTTTGATGTACATAGGACAAACAATCGTCTGATGGTAGACTGATGATCCTGCTGAAATCATCATCCTTTGGTAGGATGATTGTCTGTGCTGCAATGCCGTACATGTCAATGTATTTATTTCTCCTGAATATATATCGCAGCCCGGATGGATGAAACTAGATCCGGGGTCTTCAATCTCGTCCGATCTTCACTCTAAGTACAAGTCGATCCATGTGAGAAATGTTCTGAAGTCGAACATGGAAAGACATCGCTTGATTACCAGTCAATGATGTAAACTGTTAACAAGCGCGAGAGGAATCACCGATAATGATAATGACCCTCAAGGTACTGCAGTACAATTCACGTGGTGTGAATAAAGGACTTGGCGTCGAACACCACGCAAAATATTTCGGTCGAAGGTCATTGATGTATACCTGTCGCCGGAAGTGAGAAACTTGCCATTGAGGCATGCAAGCTTCAAAGTACTGAAGGGGGTGTCCCTAGATCAACTTCTTGGATAATGAGCTGATGTCGACAAGAAGCGATCCGTCAAAGGAGGGCCTTGATGTAACCCACATCAGTGACACAGAACGGAGCAAATGATTTTGATGGAGGTGAAAACGATCTGATGATATATGGTTCAGGGTGGCGGTCATGAAAGAATGAAGGATAATGTATGGTAGTGGATGGGACATGGTTGACTTCTCTGGATGACTTCTCTTGAACATATCGGCGACACTTGTGTGATGGATTGGTATCATTTACCCCAAAGGTGGATGGTATGGTGAGACCATGGCGATGTGACCGGTGAATGAAACAACCCAACCCGACTCAGGCACGGACTGGAAGTGTCATGTTCAAGAGCGACTTGCTACCAATAAAGTTCTTTGAGTTTCTTCCCAATTTTTCCCCAGTCATTGCTGACCAGTACCTCTTTATTTTTGTCAAGCTTGAGGAGGATAACATATGCTTGTTCTATAATTTGCCCTTCGGGCAAACCCATCGCTATGTTTTAACGAGCCTAGCGATAGTGAAACTCGTTCTCGTCTAAAGACAAGTTTGTCGCTATTTAATGTTTTTAACGAGTCTAACGACAAAGATAACTCGGTCCTTTTCATTTTTAGAGAGTCTGAAAAGGTACGTAAAGTCAACTCCAAAAGTCCTTTTTCGTCATCTAATCCCTTAAGTCCGAAAAAGTATAAAACAATACAGAAGGGATGAATTTTCGATAGTTTTAACGAGCCGAACAAAACAAGCGCTCGATCTTTTTGTGCAATAATCCCTCAGGTCCAAAAAGATTAAAATCTAGAGGAGGGATAGCACTTCCGGTCGCTTTAACGAGCTGGAAGGCCAAAACTCGACAATCTTTTCATATTTTACGAGTCAGATGAAAAGAGCTTAAAGAAGACTCGTCTTTTGAGGAACGAGTGATAAAACGGGTTAGTAGCTGATTCCAGGTAAGGGTTGGAATTTTTCAATCACGGCAGTGTCACAAGGATGGCTAGTGAAATCACTCTTCGTAACTGTTCCTCAAAATGGGTAAACAATCAATATGGAGGTGAATGATCGGCCAATGGAAAAGTGGAGGTGACGGTGCAAACATGACCAAGGCTTTAATGGCTGATAATGTTACATTCACGGTGGTTTTTTACCGGAAGATAGTTCATTTTTTAACGAGCTTAAACGCGGAAAAACACTGCTCAGTCTTATGTTTATTTTTTAACGAGCATGAACTATGTGCTAAAACTGCTCGATTATCCAGTCATATGATAAGAATGTCTCATGTAAGATCCCATTTTTTATGGAGCTTGCGCCTTACAAAGCTTTGCTCCTGGAATCCTTTCTTTATGCAAGTTCGGAAACGACTAATCCTACGAGTTTAAAGGGGTAGACCTACAGGTTTAAAGGGAGGACCTAAAAATTTAAAAAATAAATAGTCGCCCCTTGCTTGCACTCCAAAAGGGTTGCATGCCCCCAGGTATAAAACAGAGTTTCAAGGTTACCCCTACTTTAGTCCGATAAAACATTTGTTTCAGCGAGAGAGGCCTACCTCTTACAGGTCACCCAAATATTGTTCTATTAATCTTTCAAACAAAACACTTCTTCGGCAATGTCTACCGAGATAGACAAAGGTGATTGACTCAGTTCTGTCAACTCACATAACTTTGACAAGAGAATCTTATTCTAGAATAACCCCACTTCCAAGACGGACGGGGTACAGACTAGTCATATTCTCCCGCGGAAACCTACCCTATACCCAAAGTTTTCCTGCCGAAGCAGACCAGGACGCATGCCCCTTGGGTTCCAGTCATATCCTTCCGAATCACTTGCGCTCATCGGGAGGACGGACCGTGGGTTGAGACATTTCTTGCGTGAAGAGACCATTTAGGGATGGTATATGACTATTTGCGATGCGTGATCCGGGAAATGAAAGTTGGTCCACGAGCTTGACCACTCTTCCTTCGTGCGGAAAACACATTACTCTAAAGAGTGAGGAGGCGATGGCTCCCATGCAATATATATAGTCTCGTCCAAGGAGTAGGTTATAATCCAAGGGTCCTTGAACGACCATCACGTTCATTTGAACGGTCTTCCCTTTCAATGTGATAGGCACATTGGGGAGGATCCCTAAAGGTCGACTGGTTCCTTTATCGAAGCCTGTCAGATTTCTCATTTCAGGCAAAAGCGCTGGCGAACCAAGCGCTTTCCAAGCAATAGAGGAAAGGATACTCACAGATGCCCCCTCATCAATGATGGTGCCAACCATGACCATTCTGTATATTTGGACGATAATTCTGAATGGTATGCTTGCTGGCAAACGGGGTCTGCCTAGTTGGTTCCAGTCGAAGGAGACAACTAGGTTGCTTGGTGGTGGGACCGAGTAAACGGCCGGGTATCGCTCTGACGAACTTCCTTCCTGCGATAAAGGAATGGGGGGAATGCCCCCGTGCTCGTTGGAGTTTGTGTTGATGAAGAGAATTTGGATGGTGTCATCTTTATCCTCTTCAGTGACTGTATCATTCGAAGATAAATCCTCTGAAGGCAAGACCGGGTCAACTGCCGCCTCAACCTTTTGACTTTCGTCAGGTATGGATTCAGCTGGTTCATCTTCAATGACCGGCGCTTCAGCTGACCACTTGAGCGGGCCAGCTGGATTTTCAACTAACGAAGGACTCGGCAAGAGTTTTTTATATCCAGCAGGAAGTCGTAACGGTGAAACCGGATGATCATCCAAAACTCTTCTCGCTTCGTCTAAGAAGGGACAACAGTGGATGGCATGATTTCCTTCGCACAGTCTACAGGGAGATTTAGCTCTCCCTTTTTGTCCAAGGACTTCACTTTCGCTAGTTGACGGTATGCATTCAACATGGCTATCAGAGGTTGATGCCACCGGATTGTGCAAACGGGGAGACGAGTCCCTTAGTATCTGAGGGATGCAGGGACAATCTCTGTGGAAATGGTCTCCCTTGCATATGACACATGGCGATTTAGGCCTAGTCAGTGTTGTGTGTGGATTTTTGTCAGACGACACTTGTTTGCCCCCAGTCGCTTTTGGCCCCTTCTTCTTCTTCTCTTTCTTCTTCTTTTCCTTCTTCTCCTTAGGAACTTGGTTTTTTGTTTTACCAGTTCCGTCAAGCGAAGAGGAAGGAGGAGAGGAAGAATTAGAGGAAGTAGAAGGCTGGTGGGTAACTCTAGACTGGTCTAACTGTTGATTCGACTGTTCAGGAATAATGGTGTTCTGAATGACATTGGTTGAGAAGAGCCAGACCGGCAAGCCAATTGTCAGTCCTGGAAGCGACAATGTGGCCATATGGGGCGCACCAACATCTCCCCAAGAGGAGAAAGGACTAGGATTTCCACCAAGGGGAATTCCTTGGTTGGTGGGTTCCATTTTCTCAACCTAAAGATCAACGCAGGAAAAAGGGGTGATTGTTCCGTTTAAAATAAATTTTAACAACGCTTAGACACAACTTGCTTTTTCAATTTTAAAGAGTCGAGAAAAAGCTAAAGATGACTCTAGTCTCCTTCGATGTTTTAACGAGCCCGAAGTGACAAATGCTCGGATGGACTTTTTCCGTTATAGAGTCTGAAAAAGGCCAAAAGGAACTGCTCTGGAGTTCTAGGTAGAGGGTGTGCCAAACTTTTCGCAAAACCGCAGAATACTTTTTAAGGTACGGGCAGTCAATCTTCCCGAATTCTGTGTTCAGTGCATTGCGATCAGTAGGGCGGCCGACATGGCTTCCTAAGGATAAAGGTTTTATGCCTATAGGGGTCTCCCAATATATACTCGACAGTACGTGGGAGCACAATCCGTACTGGCGCTATCGTCTCTCAGGAGGAATCACCCAACCATCAGCGAGATCGACAGTCACCAGGTTTTACGACGCCGGAACACGTCTCTAGCCTAGACCTCTATGTTGTGCGTTAAGTTACAAAGCGTTGTTAAGTTCATTCAATTTATTTTAGGTTGATCTTTCTTAGAAGTTTGCCTTTTTGGATCACCACGAGATGTATGATACAATTCCTAAATGCAGTCTAAAGATGATAAGCAAGCTTTTATATCTTTTCAACAATGAAAATCCTAGCTACAAGGGGAAAAGGAAGACACAAACTTTTCTCAAAGAGAATAGAGCACACTGTAATGCACTTTTCCCTAAATCAAACCATGCAAACTATCAAAATGAAAATGCACAAATGCATGTATTTGTTTTCGCTTTCTTAATATTTATGCCTAAAAAGAAAGCTGTTGTACAAATTTGAATTCGATTTCAAGTGAAAACATAAACAAGTTCCTTTTTCAAAATCAAAAAGATGATTACGACACTTTATGATTTACTTGTTTCGACACTAGAAATGCATAAATTCAAACCAAACGACAAAAGTAAAAGCTCAATCAACTGTGAATAGCAAACAAACTCACTCCTAAGATCAAAACGACACTTACGACAGGTCTAGATCTAAGGGCGACAGTATGACTAGTTTACTTTTGTAATGGGAAACTGCAAATGATGTAACAAATACACAAAGAACAAATACAGTTTCTTTATACAACTGAGGCGGAATTGAGGCAAAGAAAAGGGGTTTCAGATAGGTACACTGACTGATAACAGGCTGCAAAAAACAGAGATAAAACTGAGCAAAAGGAAGCAGGGAACCACAGCTGCACAAGGCAAGGGCTGATCAGCGCACCCTCAGCACAGAGAAACTGAACTTTAGCGCAGGTATCCTTCACGGGACCTGCGTTGAAATGCAAAACCTCTTCACAGAGTCTGCGTTGAAGTAGAAACGAGAGTTGTTTTTGGGTTCTGGGTCACGGTTTGCAGTTAAATCTACAGTTTTTGGCCGGATCAAAGCTATCAATTAGGTACAATTAGGAGGATTATTTAAAGGAGGACTAAGATCTATCACAAAGGGCTGTTAGAGCACTTGTGGATCAGTTTGTTCAGATCATAAAAACAGGCCCAGTGAGTGGACTAGAGTGGCAAATCTCTACTTTGTATTTGAAAATGGCAAATGCATATCGATTCGGCACTCCTGATTTTATGAGAAGAACAACAATAGAAACACAAATAAACTAACAAGATACTATCCCCAGCGGAGTCGCCAATTTGTTGTTGGGAAAAGTATCCAATTCGGAATGCCCCTATCCCACTCTAAGAGGTGATAGTGCCTTAGCAACAAGCAAGACAAACTAATTGAGTATTCTTCTTTATGAAATGTAAATGAGGAGAAAGGATCTAACTAACCTGTGTCTTTCGCTAGTTTGTTGATCCAATCGCTCCTCTCTTCAGTAGCTCCCAGCTCCCAGCTCTCTCACCGGCCCAGCTTCACCGAATTCCTGCAAGATCACAAGAGAGAGAAACTACAAGAAGATACAGATATACATTCATAAAAAGCTCAAGATCAGATTAAGCTAAACATGTAAGCATAACAAAACATCATTGTTACACATCATGTAGGAGAAACTCAAATAGTTTATTGATAGAGTAATAAAGTCCAAGAGGAGATACAACCAAGTGAGGCCCGATCTAGCATCTACCTCCCAACAAAGGAAACCCTTCCTCTCCTCCAACAAAGCATAAATCACCCAATGTACTAATCTCAATCTCAAACCAACAGCAATTCTCTGCAAAGTACAAAATTCCAGCCTCCTGAACCTCTGAGTGAGAGATCCATATATAGATGTAAGCAGAGAGGATGAGTCAGCTTATGTTTTGAATTGTGGCTTCTCTCTATCAGTTCTTGTTTCCACTTGGAGGTTGAGAACCTCTTACTCATCACTAGTCGAATTCATTGAGGCAAGTGTCATTGGAGAAGATTCTGGAAGCTTCCAGGGTCTTTTCACCTCGTTGAATGAGATTTCCATTTGTCATTTCCTGCTCAGCGCACCCTGGTAGTGCTTCCACCTGCGTTGTAGTGCACCTAGCCAGTGTAACTTCTGCATTTCAACACAGGCAGCTAGTGGAGCCTCTGAATTGATCCTGAATTGACTGTTTCTGAGTGGTTTTTGGTGGAGAACTTCTGGGAGAAGCTGTCATTGGTTGACCTTGTTCCTTTAGGAACTGTAACAACATCTTTAGGGACTTTGGATCCCTTGAATTATGGACATTTTATGCTTATAGATGTAAGGCACAAAAATGTCTATAACACAGTGATAGCAGGCAAAAGCAGAGATTTGGCACTCGCATAGGCAATGAAGAAAAAATACAAACTGGAGAAGAAAAAGAGGGGTTACACAATCAGCAGCATTAAAGATAAAGGGGTGCGTGTAGCCACCTAGCTCTTGGCGGGGAAGGTAATGAGAAAATTCAGCGGAGATGAGGTACCAGCGCAGGTAGTTGCGCTAGCAGAACAATGCGTAGAGGGTGTCCAATTCAACTAGGCCAAATTCCTCTGCGAGGAGTTCCTAACGAACTGCAAGGAAGCCTAGGAGCAGGGTAAGACCTTCCACTATGTGTGGTTGCTCTTGTATATATTACTCGTAACAGGGGAACTGCTCGAGGACAGTTAGTTCCCTAGTATTGAACTGGACTTACCAGAGGTCACAAAGTATGCGTTGCTCTGGGCGACAAAGGACACCAAGCGGATTCATGAAACCAAGATCTTCTGGGTGCTTATGGAGGTGAGCATCTAGATTTGGATCAATAGACGACCACGCCTGTCCCACACAGTGTACAACAGTCTATGAAGCTTTGCAGACTTCAAGGCAGACATGTATAATGTGTACATTAAGGCACGAAAGGATCTGACACAGCAATGTACCAAACTCCCGTTCATCGTTATCGATCATGTGATCTTTTCAGTGCTAGAATCATGGCCCCCCAAGTGGCATGCCCCAGATCTGGTGGAGATGGACAGAACAATAGCATAGAAGTAGAAGGATGCAACCAAGTTGCATGTCACAAAGTTGGCATAACAAAGGCAGAACGAAAAAGTGTCCATGGAGGTAAGGGTTGTCCGCAAGGCAACAAGGGGAGTCGCAGCACAGGCAAAGGCCACCGAAGAAGCAGCAACAACACAGGAAACAGGGGCCACCACAACGTAGGATGAGGAGGACCAGAACTTGTCTACAGGAAAGGGAGCAGAGAACATAGAAGAAGGCACAGACACGGGCACAATGTCCACCCAGCTGAAAAGGCCACATGTCACGGAGATATCGGGTCCACGGAAAAAGGTCAAGGCATCCAAATTGGCCATCGAACCGATCACACTAACAGAAGGTGACCTCTACGACATTAGCGACACGGTTCGCGAGGTCACCAAGGAAGTGCTCCAGGAAGCCATGTCAGAGCAACAGATTGTGTTGGGGGCCCTAAGGGTGCAACTGCAGGAACTATAGGTGCGGCCCCCATAGGAAGGAATTGTAGCCACCTACAGTGTAACAGGTACATCAGCAGCAAAGCAGCTGCTACACGCAAAGATGGCTAATACCGTAGTGCTACTAAAAGGAGCACTAACAGTAGAGAAAGAGGACGGCAGAGCCGCAGTGGGAAGGATCAAGGGACTTGGCCTAAATTTGGCTACCCTTTCGTGAGACACACTGTACCAGTTGTAGGATGGCATAACAGCAGAGCTCTGTGCCAGGGAAGGTCACGCGATTCAGGTGATGAGTGAGCAGAAGATCAACATTGAACAGCTCAGCCTATAGCAGGATGAACTGGCATCACAAAACCAACAAGTTGTGAAGACAGTGGATGAAGCATGTTGGCGAGTCCCAGAGTTGTCCATCGTCATAGACCTACCAACAGAGATGCAGATCCACTGTTTGGCAAGTGGAGTCTGAAGTGTGCGCATGGAAACAACACGAATGCAGCTGGAGCTGAACCTCCAAATTGCTGAGCTACAGATGAAGGCACAACCTTACACTCCTCCAAAAGTTAGAGAGCAGTGTGTTAGCGTGATTCAAACAGGACTGGAAGAAATTAGACGGGCAGTGCAGGACTGTACCGGTATGTTGGACCAAGCTTTTGACGTCCTCACATCCTTGCAGGAGGACCCCAACATACAACGCCTGGAAACAAAGGCGCGTGAACTACAAGAACAGTATGATAATATCAGGGGAACTGCGCAGATAGTCATCCTCACCCAACGACTGGAAAAGATGTAGCAAGAAAGGGCGTTGAAAGAGCAGGTGGATACCGCCAGACAAAAAGAGGCACTTCTCAAAACTTGGATGGTTGAGGCCTTCACCATTACGACCGACATTGAGGGCAAGCTCACATAGATGTAGGAACTATATGCACTAAGGCAGGTAGCGGATCCTCACAAAGAAGCATCGCAGGAGTGCATGCAGCGGGTCCAGCAAATCGCAGAACAGTGCGTCGTGGACCTCCAAGCAGTATGGGACCAGTTGGAGGGGCTCCGTGCCAAGGTCGATACACCAACAGAGTGACTCGGGACAAGTCATGATGATTGTGTTGGGGGCCTATTGGGCATGGAATCCCCCCACAACATGTTTTGGGGCTCAAAGCCCAAGTTTTAGTCAAAGGTTTTGTACGACTCTGCGATTTTCAGGCACGGAGTGCGAAGTATAGGTTAAGTCATATGGCTATCCGCCCTAAAGTAATGTAATGTAATGTAAATTCATGTCGGCCTACCCATGGTCTATGGACCATGGGATTTTATAAATAGAGCGAGGCTCTAAGTTTTAAAGAGATCAAAAGGAAGAAGAGAAAAGAATACGAATGGTTCAAGCTTAGAATAGGAGTCTAAGTGTATTGGGTTGTAGTAGTAGGAAGAGGCTCTGTAGCTGAGTGCGCAGAGGCCTAGTAGAGTTCGTAGCTGAGTGCGTAGACCCCTACAGCTGAGTGTGCAAGGTGGTGTCGAGTCTGTAATCAGGATTGAATATTAATAAAGAGAAGTTGATTCCTATTTCTGAGTATCTGATGTGCATTACCTTCTTTACCTTTATATTGTTTGCGAAGTATAGGTTAAGTCATAGGGCTATCCGCCCTAAAGTAATGTAATGTAATGTAAAGTCATGTCGGCCTACCCATGGTCCGTAGACCATGGGATTGTATAAATAGAGCGAGGCTCTAAGTTTTAAAGAGAGCAGAAGGAAGAAGAGAAAAGAATACGAATGGTTTGAGCTTAGAATAGGAGTCTAATAGTATTGGGTCATAGTAGTAGGAAGAGGCTCTGCAGCTGAGTGTGCAGAGGCCTAGTAGAGTCCATAGCTGAGTGCACAGACCCCTGTAGCTGAGTGTGTAGGGTGGTGTCGAGTCTGTAATTAGGATTGAATATTAATAAAGAGAAGTTGATTCCTATTTCTGTGTATCTATTGTGCATTACCTTCTTTACGTTTATACTGTTTTATTTATCGTGTGCACTGATATGATTGTTGAATATGTTGTAATAATCCTTAGTCTTACATAAACAAGTTAAGTAACCAAATAATAACATATTAAATAGCAAGGGACTTGGATATTATGGGTTGCGCCCCGAGTAGGGCTGCATGGAAGCAGCATCACAGGTTGCGAAGGGATAGCAAGTGCGCGTAGCAATGTGCGCGCAGGGTCAAACCATGGACCCCCAGAAGCTCATCAGACATCCCCAGGGTGCAGAAACCTAGTTCAAGCACCCTCCCATACTACTTCGAGTGAGACCTCAGTCCGTGCTCCATGGACTGTTGCCGAAAGGGATAGTAATACCAGGATTTGCTTGGCTAAATCACCTCTGAACCTGGGTCAAGCCCATACAAGCCAACAGGTGGCTACATGCCTCTGAACTATCTTTGAGGCTCAAAGGATTATTTATAGTTGAGAAGCAATGGAAAACCATAAACATCCAAAAACTTAACCCTAGGAGATGAAGCACCAAATTATGGGCCCCGTTTTGGATAACTTGGTACATCAACTTCCCGAGGTCGTAACATTGGCATATAATCTTCGTTTGATGTGCACAATACCTCGTTAGAAAGATATATCTAAGGACTACAACTTTGGGATGAGAAAATTGGTTAATGGACCCATGTTGCTCCCTATTTTCCCAAAAAAAACGTCGTTTAGGGCCTTAAAACGGCTCCAGAAGTTCAAGACCTGAAAAACTGCCAAAAATAGTAAATTGTGCTACAAATAAGGAAACTAAAAAACTGAAAGAAACAATTGTGGAGGTCCACATGGAATAGGTGAGTGGGCACCAATATCCACCTGGATCATTCCTCCCCCCTTAGGAAGTAATAGTCCCCATTGCTTGAGTTCCTCCATGAGATGAGGAAACTTGTGTTGAACTTGGTCCTTGGTGAGCCACTTGCCCCAATGAAGGAGTTGGCCTACTTTGACAAATCGATATAGTTGGATCCTTTTTTGTTGGATGTTCTTTCTCTGTGTGTCCATGATCCGATCAGTTGTGGTATGTTCGGTGTGAATTGTTTTGCAATGTCTGATGTGTCTAGCAATGGTGGGAAGTATGGTTGAAGGCAGTCCACATTGAACACTAGGTGCAGGCCAAGGAATGGGGGAATGTTGAGCTCAAATGCAATGTTTCTCAAAACCTTGGTAATGGTGTACAAACCATATCAGAGTGGTTTGAGTTTCCGATAGGCTCCGATAAACTGTCCCTTTTTCAAATGCAACCAGAGTTTGTCGCCCACCTAAAACTTGTGTAGCACCTGATGTTGATCATGTCGTTGCTTGTATTTGGAATTTGTTTTTTCTAGAATGTCGTGTACCTGCCAGAGGATATGTTGGATGTGCTCAATGAAGATTTTTGCCTTATCGGTTTCGAACTGGACATGAGCCGAATCTTCTTGAGTAGCTGCAAATGGCATGGCCACATCAATGGGACATAGTGGCTGGAATCCCAAGCCCACCTGAAAGGGGATATGGCTAGTCGAGCTATGGAGAGCTTGGTTACAGTTGTGCTGGACATAGGGGAGGTTCTCATCCAATGTGCATGGATGCTTTGAGTTGTACATGTGAAGAATGTGTATGATCATCCTATTGACGACCTCTATCTGGCCATCAATTTGGGGATGGAAAGTTGTAGACTTAGTGAGCTTGGTGTCCAGCATTGACTAGAGACTGGACCAAAATGCACTAAGGAACCCTTTGTCCCATTTGAGATGATAGATTGTGGGATCCCAAAGTGTACCCACACTCGTTAAAAGAAGAGTTTAACCGTGGTTTCTGCTGTGATATTCTTCTTGCAGGCCACCATAATGGCCATATTTGAGAATCTGTCGACAACCACAAAAGCACAGTCGTTGCCATGCTTAGTAGAAGGAAGGCCCGACATGTAATCCATGGAGATGGATTCCTAAGGTCGACTAGGGGTAGGCATAGGAGTATAGAAGCCTTGCTTCTTAATGGTTGGTTTGGAAATGGAACAGGTAGTGCAGGATCTGATGTACTTCCCGACATCTTGTCGAAGATTCAGCCAATAGAAATACTTATGATATACTGCCACCATTTTCTTGACCCCGAAATTCCCAACAACTCAACTATAGTGTGCTTCCCAAATCATCCTCGCACGCTTGCTTGAAGGAACACAAAGGTGACCTAGGTGTCATAATAGGGTATCCTGAAGGTGAAAATATGGAACATGTTGACCCTCCAAGAGCGTCTGGTATGTGTGGCCAGATTCTGGGTTGCTTTTGTAGAGAAGTGGCCAATACAAAAGTCTCGTGCCCACAAGAGTTGAGAATTGTGGTTAAAGCCATGATCAGTGGTCGGTTGAGGCAATCTGCAATATTATTGGTGTTTCCCTTCTTATACTTGATATTCAAATGGATCTGTTGTAGGTATGTGGACCACTTTTGATGGCAATCATTCTGCAACTTCCCTCGCATCTGTATGAACTACAGGGGCTAGTGGTTCGTATGGATGACCATTTCCTTCCCAAAAATGTAATGCTTCCATTGTCGGTAGGCCTACATAATGGAATACATCTCTTTGTCATAAGTGGGATACTTCTGCACTGTGTCTGAAAGTGTCTCACTATGATATGCCATTGGATGCCCGTGTTGAGTAAGGACTGCCCCGATAGCATAGTCAAAGGCATCTGTCTCGACCTCAAATGGTTGTTACAATTATGGTACTGCGAGCACTGGTGTCGAGCAGAGGTGATATTTCAACTCTACGAATGCCTTCTATTGAGATTCAGACCAAAATAATTTTTCTTTCGCTCCTCCCTTGGTGACTTGACTCAAGGGCCAAGTGATATGAGAGAATCCCAACACGAACCTGCGATAGAAATTGGCAAGACCCAGAAAGTTGCGGAGCTCTGTCTGAGTGGTTGGAACTAGCCAATCCCAAATGACTTGAATCTTGGTTGGATCCACATGCACCCACTGTTCATCAATAATGTATCCCAAATACTGAACTTGGGTCATGCCAAAAGTGCATTTCCCCAAATTGGCACATAGCTTGTGTTGCCACATTGTTTGGAGAACCTGTCGGATGTGATGGAGGTGCTCTTCCCAGCTCTGGCTAAAGATCAAGATGTCATCCAAGTATACCACTACAAATGAGTTGGTGAATGGCCACAAGATGTCATCCATCATCCCCATGAAGGTTGCAGAAGCATTCATTAACCCAAAAGGCATAACCAATCATTCAAAAAGGCCCTCCTTGGCTTTAAAGGCAGTCTTCCACACATCGAAGGGTTCGATTGGTACCTGGTGATATCCTGACTTCAAGTCGATCTTACTGAAATAATTTGCCCCCTTTAGTTGGTCCACAAGGTCATCAATTCATGGGATCAGGTACCTATTCTAGACAGTGATCTTCTTCAATGCCTGATAGTCAATACAAAGTCTCCAAGTTCCATCCTTCTTCTGTACCAACACAATCGTGCTCCCACAGGGCGATGAACTTGGTTGGATGTGACCTTTCTACTGCAGTTCCTGAATTTGCCTCTTGATTTCATCATTCTCTAGAATGGAGCACCGATTGATTGGTCCATTGGGCAGTGGTGCACCTGTGGTCAAATCGATGGAGTTCTTAACCTGGAAGTGCAGAGGCACCCCTGCGGGGGAGGTGAAGATGTACTCGTACTCCTTCGTGACCTTGTTCATCTGTTTTTTTCGTGAAGAGCAGCCCTGTCTAGAGGTCATGGCCATTGTCTTCTTCTTTCATTAAGGGCGTATCATCAGGAAAACAAATTTCCCGGTTTTGGAAATGATCTTATTGCATTGTTTTGCAGTAACCAAAGAGATGGCAGTAGGTGGTGCTATCTCTGGTATCCTGTACAAATTATTTCCCAAAGTAACAATAACAGCATGAGGCCTGGACTCATACATAGCATGTCACTTCCACAAGTATGGTTGGCCTAATAATACATCACAAACATTAAGGGGAGAAATGTCACACAATACCTCATCCGTGAATAGCTTGATGTTGTATGAAAGGAAACACTTTTGGCTCACGTGAAGATCCCATCCTTGGTGAAGCCACTCGATGATGTACAGTTGTGGATGTGTTGTGGTCGGTAAGCCCAGCCGCTTCACGACCTTTTCCGAGATGAGGTTCTTTTGGCTCCCACTGTCGATAATGAACTGTAGCAGGGAACCCTTTACCCACATCTGTGAGTGGAAGAGGCACTCCTCCTCTGGATCTTTGAGTTCCTCCTTCTGGATCTTCATGGTGGTAATGGTGGCGTTAGGCTCCACATCGATAATTTGCCTCCCTTTTTCATTCCCCTTATCAGGTTCTAACTCAAGGTCGGAACATGCATCTGATTCTAAAGACTTTAGCTCAACCACCAGTGACTTCTTGGTCTGATACTCACTTGTGTTGTGAGTGGAGATATTATGGAACTCACACCACTTCCCCATGTCCTTCTTTAGCTTCACAGTGTTGTTCTTTGCTTGCGGCTTTAGCAGGTTGTCTTGGGCCACCCCACCTTGGCTTTGTCCTTTGTTCAGTGGTTTGGGGGAACATTTCCCTTGCTTCGGATTTGCATATCCAAAGTCTCGCTTCTTCTGTTTAAACTTCTGCTTAATCTTGACAGTGTTACGTCATGCCGAGCGAGGAGATGTCTAGGAACTCCATCTCGTCCTGCATGTACCGGTGTAGGCAGCCACCGTATTTGAGTACCAAATGCAGCTCAGAATCCTTAATACCCAACTTTTTGTGAAGTGTATGAAAAATATTGGTAAACTCTGGCACGTCTTGGTCCCTTCCCTACCGCATTGTGGTCCACTTTATGTGTTTATCCTCATAGCTTTTGATAGGGTAGTATTTCTCCTTGATGGCATTCCAGAATGAATTCCAAGTGGGTGTGGCTGAAAATAGTGATGTCGTACTTTCATCCTTCTCCTCGCAGTAGGTTTCCCACTAGTCTTTGATGTGGGGGGCGGCTTTGAGAAGATTGAAAGTAATCTTCTCCTGGCTGGAAAAATCATGGACAGAAAAATACCCTTCTAGCAGATTTAACCATTTACCTACAACGTTTGCATCTATATGACCCTCAAATATGGGAATTTCAAAGTTAACTTGTACCTTAAAGGGTGTGGCACTTCCATAGTAGCCGTTGGAAGTAGATGTGTCACCCCTGGGTAGCCGCTGAAGGATCTGGGAAAAGTTGTCCATCATCGCGTTCATTTGTCGCTCGAGGGCCTCTTTGAGCAATATTTTGATATGATCTCTTCCCCCCTCATCTTTCTTTTCATCCACCATGGGAGGCCGTCAAGATTTGTGAGGTTGTTCTTGCAGAGGTTCAACTAGTTCAAGCCCTAACTCCTTATACCCCGACCTCATTGGGGACATGCAAAGAAAAACAGAGAAAGATCAGACCGCTCTGATACCACTAATCTGGATTTAAACAGGAATGCAACAAATTACAAATATGACCATAAATATAGAGATGCAACAAAAATAATACTTCATTTCATTGATGTAAAATACTGAAATACACTTACAAACAGAAATGGAAATAAACTAGCTTGGGCGATGGTAGCTTATCTCTGAGAAGAGATGTGGTGGCTACATGCCTCTGAACTGTCTGACAATGAGGCTCGAAGGCCTATTTATTGTTGAGAAACAATGGAAAACCCTAAACATCCAAAAGCCTAACCCTAGGAGATGAAGCACCAAACTATGGGTCCCGTTTTGGGTAACTTGGTACATCAACTTCTCGGGGTTGTAAATTTGGCATATGATCTCTGTCTGACGCGCACAATACCTCGTTAGAAATATCTATCTGAGGACTACAACTTTCAGATGAGAAACATTGGTCCATGAATCCATGGTGCTCCCATTTTCCCCAAAAAACGTCATTTAGGGCCTCAAAATGGCTCTGGAAGTTCAGGACCTAGAAACTGCAAAAAATAGTAAATTGTGCTACAAATAAGGAAACTAAAAAATTGAAAGAAACAATGGTGGAGGTCCACGTGGAATGGGAAAGTGGCCACCGATATCCACCTGGATCACAATATTATTGGATCAAGTGGTGAACGAGGGGAAGTCGTTCAACTGGTTAGATCTGTTGGCTCAATAGTTGAAGGCCCATGTAGCATAGCCTCGGAATCCTCCTGAGGGTGAGCGAGAAAAGTTCTATATGTTTGCATACTTACTGGATTCAATTTGTGCACAACAACAGTTCCCTGGAATGAACTGGACATGGAGACCATGAGAGCTTGACATACACATCTATTATGAGTTTCTTTCATAATGCATTTTATTGAGGAGTAATGGCATAGATAACTAACCATTTCATCATCCCATTTTACAAGCTCATATTTGAAGAAGATCCACCTTGCATGTCATGAGAAGCAATGGAGTCGATAACAGACATCACGGATGGGTATGCCTCACTAGGTAGCACCTTCATTAGAGTGTTTGGTGGAGAAGCCTCCACGTGTTTGACCAAGGCACGCCACTGACAAACTTGTCACGCAAGAAGTGTCATATCATCTCGCCACAGGGTTATTAACATCACTGCACATGACGAAGAAAGAACCATGGCCCACTTTTCCTTTCTAGATTGGATTATACGAGATAAAGAACTTGAAAATCATGGATGCTGAGGGAAAGGAGATAATGTTTGAATTTGGCTGACGAGACTTTAATCCGTATGATCCTCGTGGTATTTGTAAAGACCACTGTGAAAGAGTTTACTTTATGTGGATCGGTCGGGCATTCCATTGGCCAGAGGAGGATCCATGGAGGTACTACTATAATGCCTCCATTCTCCATGAGTTGGTTAGTTTAGCAGATATTTCACAGGCTTCTCCATAGATGACAGCAACTCCAGAAGCAACAGTAGCAGAAGGAAACAATCTCGTGTAGGGCAAAGAAAAGAGGAAGATTTATAACAAAACAGAGGGAGAAAAAAGTTTCAAGATGAAAGCATATCATATTATCATGAAAGCAACTTTAGCAACAAAAGAAAAGAGGAAATAGAGGAGACAGAGAGCGGAGTGGAGGAAGAGAGAAAAAAAGAGGTTGCAGGAAGAAGAACTGAAGTTGTAACAGACATAGTGGAATCTCAAGGAAGAACAAGAGTTGAGGAGGAGAGAACAAGAAGAGAAGTGAAAGCAAGAGGAAGAAGAAAGGCAAGGCATAATGACAAAGGAAACATCATCGATATAGGTTGAATATCAGGAACATGAACAACTAGTAGCTGAGGAGGAAGGTGAACAGATGCATGATCAGGATCTTTCGCAGTAGATTGAGAATTTGATTGAAGTGATAGACAAGGAGATGGAACAAGAGCCATAGAATGAAGATGTTGATCTGATGCCGAGTGCAGCACAGGTCAACCCTCAGTCTCCACCACCTCCAGCAGTAGAGCCAACTCCGAGCAAGGAAGGGGATGTTGTTCCCCTTAATAATGATCTGGTAATGGATGTGTACAACCCATCATTCAATGAGTTCCAAAGGAGGATTGTACAAGCACGGAGAAAGAACTTTCTCGATGATCACACATCACCTACATTCATTAGAGAAACGACGATATTGTTAGACACTAGGAAGCATCCAAGTACCATTGCCGAAGCCAGCTTGGCCTATGCAGGAGCAATAAGATCAAACATTCAGTATTTCACGAACGAGAATGAGAAATTGGTAAAGAACTTATAGGCTTCTAGGCAAGAGGCAAAACAACTCCGCACATTAAAGCAAAATGCAATTTTCGCATAGGTTTACTTGGAGGAGATGAGAGCAACAATACTTTCTGAAGTATCAACACTTGGAGAAACCATGCAGAAGCTCTATGAGGGGTTTGTCACCGTACATAAAGAAGTTGTTTATTTGCATGGATTATAGCAGCAGAACAAAGAGTTTGTTAAAACTATCAAGAAAATACAAGCTACCATTGCCTATATGCAAGAATGGACAATGTGATACAAAGGGGCATCGCTTGACTTAGTGAAGAAAATGAAGCCACAGGCAGAGTTGGAGAAAGTGAAAGTTCAGATGTCGATTCAGAAAAACAAGAAGCTCACCTCATTCATTGGTAGCATTCAAGCCTCATATGTATGGTTGTTGTTATAGGGATTAATTCACTGGTGTTTGGTCATGTAGAAACCCTCAAGGATCTTCCCGGGATCCTTGGCAGACAGTCATATTAGCTGCAGTTGTCACAAAGATGCATGCATATCTATGTTTAACAAATGAATATCAAAGTGAGAAGGAATTATTACCTCGAGTCTTAGTGTGGTGTTGCTGGAGAGCGCAATGTAGCTAGGCGGAAGACCCTTGAGCCAGCTCCAGATCAAAACCTGCACATAGAAAAGACAAGTGTAATATCACAACATAAAACCTTGATAAACAATGCATGAACATATAAATATATCTAGTTGCATATATCTAAGCCACTCATGCTAACGATGTTGCATAAACATATAAACAAGTTATACTACCAACATCACGGAGTGGACAACACAATTGCAGTTCTATATTGATGTAGAAAGAGTCATTACAACCATCGGCTCTATTAGCCTTCCCTTACCCCTCCAGCTCCTCTTTCTCTCTCCCTTCTTAACGCCTTCTGATGCCTTAGTCTGAGACTCTGCTCGACAGTTAAATAGGAAATCCTTTAAAATGGTTCGACCTCTTTCACAATGGCCCTAGCCTCACATATATAGCATGTGAGGATAGGGTTGCCAAGTCCTTCATGAGTTCCATTAGGCAAAAGCAGTGATGTTTCCATGCCTTTGTGCTATTTCCCATTTTCATACTCCATTAGGAATTAGTAATTCCTCCAAACAGTTCGAGTTCGGATGTTTCCCTCCTTTTGTCAGTTGACATAGGAGAGAATCTTAGGATATTTCTCGGTCAACTTGTTCCCTTAACCCATAGAAACTAATTAAGGTTCACTAACACTCTTCTCGAGGTAACAGACAGAGTTACCCTAGGCATTAACACACCCTTAGCCTTGCTAGAAAGATTTATAAAGTAGGTTGCTAGTGTTTAGACAACATTAGCTTGACAACTGTGCCTGTGAACTTGGTCAGTCCTTCAATCATCATGTCTTTCTCCTCTAAGCTAATAAGGAGGTCATTTTCCTATATAACAATTGTTCGGTAGTTTTATGTATTGGTGAGAACACACTAGATCCCATCAGTTGGTTCACTCACCAAAGCTAAACCCAAAAACCAAGTCTGATAAGAGATTGAAGAGTTCTTGGAGAAGGTGAGACAGAATGCCACTGGGGAAGACTTGGAGCTGAACAGAAAGAACATGCAGAATTACATTGGTGGTCCTATCCAAGTCAAAATAATGCTACTCATGCTTCAGAACAAACTTGAAACAGGTTCCAAGATATTTTATCCATATGCCATGGAGGTTAGAGTTTGCTTCCAACCATACACCATCATGCAGTTTTGGAACAGCATCACAGATTATCAAGCTTGGCACCAATATGAGACTGAGAAGCAGCAAGTGGAGGTTGTTGAGCTAGACTTCTCCTAAACTCAAGCATCATAGTGTTGTGTCTTGTTAGGATGGCAAGTTGCCTCTACCCTATTTTGTTTTATATGGGTACAAGTGTAAAACATAATATTATGTGTAATTATGTTGTAAGTGAAATTCCAAGTTCCAATATTGGAATATGAAGAGTCATCATGTAATGTAATGTGTCATTTTGTAAACAAGTTGAAGAGTCATGAGGGTAGTCCAAAGGTCACAAAGGGGAGTTGAAGGGTCACCCCCTCTTGATATAAGTAGAACCTCATAACTCATGTAAGGGGATTTTGGGAGCCGAGCTTTTGGCTAGGCTTAGGCTTAGAAGGAGCTTGGGAGTATTGTGAAGAGCCTTGGCTTCTCATAGTATAGAATGCATATACTTCTTTGGAGGAGTAGGTGTCCTTGACTTTAATGTTCCACTATTGGGGCTAGTGGTCATCAATGGTGTGTGTATGAATTGAACTTTCACTTACAATAATAAAATCAGAGTCAACACGCTTTCATGCATATGTTGTGAATATAGTAGGACTATTCTTGTTGTATTTGCAATGTATGTTATTTAAATTACGCTTATGCTTATGAAATATTTCGTTTGCATTTGTATGAATCTTGTTGAATGTGTTTTCTTGTATTAACTCATCACTTTAACTTGTGGACTATTCTACATCTTAGCAAGTGATGTCATTTTGTTCGTGTGTTCCTTTCAAGCTACATCCTATTACAGGCTTCCAAGGGGTGCACTTACTTTTCCCTTCGTGTGTTGGAACCTTCATGTATCGCACTTGAATCTCTATGGGGTCACACACTTTCTCTCACCCAAAGTTATCATACTTCACTCTGTGCATTTCCGCAGTCAAGGCATAACATTACCACCCACTGCTAGGACTCCTACTCCAAACAGTGTGAGGTCTAGTTAGGACTTCATATCGAGGAGATCCTGTGAATGTTGGTGGGTCCAACACCGTCAACACATACACAACCAATAGATGATTAAAGTGAATCCACTTACCTTTGATAGGAAATTTGCTTCTAGTCGAAGATAAAGGAACTGCCACTTGAACATCGCCCATAGGAATTTCAAACCAGAAGTCTTTGCTAACGGACTCTGCCTTGATCAACAACCCATCACCTTTTCCCTAGGATCCCAGATCTGGGATTGAAAGCTTGAAATCTCCCAGCGAAAATTACTTAAGACCTCAGTCTCACTCCTTCATATTCTCCTTGGGTCATCGCCCTCTCAAAGGTCACTCACCCAACCTTTCTAGAGCCCTCAATCAGACCTCCAATCCACTGAGTATCAATTCATCTCCCAAAGCATACCAACGCACCACACCAGAACTTCCCACAAACAATTATACCCCAACGGTCCCTCTTCCTAGTGAATTCGCCTCAACGAACGCGGCATCCTCCCCACTAACCATACATAAGATTTTACACAATTGTACCTTCATTAATTACCTTGATTTATCATCCCATCAAAATAAAATTATTATTACAATTGAAAAAACATATTTATCTTAATTTATTAATAAATAAAAAAAATTATATAAATAATATTATTATAAAATAAAAATAATTATTATAAATAATTTTTAAAAATAGCATATTTGTTATATATACATTTTTACTACAATCTTTACATAGTAGTTGTGCATTATATACGATAAATTTTAGCATGTTATTATCTCATATATAATTCTACATAATTCAATATAATACCACATTAACAACTTTTTGTTGGTTGTTCTTCCTAAAACTTTCCTTTTTTCCATTCTAAACAAATCTTTATTTTACATTTAACTGGTTTTATATCACGTGAATATACAGATCACTGCAATGTTAAACGAATTAAGCTTATTTAAGAATTTAATTAGATAAAAAAATTAATAAACTTTTTTTTTATGAATATACACTAAAGTTATTTTTTAAACTTAATAATTTTATTTATAAAAAAAAAAAAAAAAAAAAAAAATTAATAAATTATTAATATAATTTTTTTAAATAACAATAACAAATCAAGTAACATTTATAATATTAATTCGGCCTGGAGTATGCCGTAAAACTGATTCTGCTTGGCTAAGAGCTCGTCTTCCTCGGACGTAAGGAAACAGGTTAACGGCCCAAGACCCAGAGGCATCTGGCAGGAGTGAAAGCCTGCTCCCTTACGGACCACGCGGGTTATTACAGGTGGCGTGGTTTTCCTTGATAACAGTGATGAGTCAAACCGACATTCGCGGATAGCAGCCAGAGATGGCGGGTTATTACAGGTGGCGTGGTTTTCCTTGATAACAGTGATGAGTCAAACCGACATTCGCGGATAGCAGCCAGAGATGGCTGTCCTCACTGTTGGTTTGACCCCTGAGTTTGATAGGTTTTACCACCTTCGGAAAAAAAAAACATTTATAATATTAATAAATAATAATTTAATATTAATGAATAATAATTCACCATTATAATTCTTCCAAAAAGGACAGACATATCCATCACGGTAGTAAGTTGGGTTGGTTGCCTACTTTTCCCAGACTTTGTTGGAGTTGTTTGTCTATTCTTCATTGTATTTTGGAATCTCTGGCAAAATGGGGTGGCAGGATGTTTACGTGAAGTGACTTCCAACATTGACATTGACTACTCGTGGACTCCAGAATGTTTTAGCATACGTCGTTTTCTTTGTTTGTGATATCATATTTGTATGATTCACGTGTTGTAGTTTCTACGGTCATCGCTAACGTGAACGGTAAGGAAGATAAGATAAGATGTACAATTATTATATTAATTTATTTTTATTGATGTATTTTTAAGATAAATAGTTTTAATATTTTTTCGTGGGATAGAAGTGGTTGGACAATAGGATGTTATCTTTTCTATTCCACTTCAAATTTTATTAGGGGATATTTTTGTTTTTTTTTGGATAGGTTGTCTTACTTAACTTTTACTAAGTCATGAATTCCTATATTATGGCCTCTTGTCAAGTCATAAATTCTTGGTATATCTATTGTTGGAGATACTCTTGGTGTAATAGTAAGAGCCCCTAGGTTAGATCTTGGCTCTAGCCCACATCACTCCAATGTTGGAGATACTCTTGGTATTGTAGTGGCAACCCCTAGCTTTGATCTTGGCCCTAACCTAGATAACTCCAATGAATTACCAATTCACTATGATAAAACACACACATATCTAGTTTGAAGGTGTAATTGAAAATTAAAGAGAAATAGAAATATAACTAAAATTTAAATTAACTTTTATTAATTTTTTTAAATCATAATTTATTAAATATATATATGGGGTTCATGGACACTAGAGATCAATGGTCACAATGTCCACTGATTTTTTAAATCATATATATATATGAGACACTGGAGATCAATGGTCACAATGTCCACAAATTCATATATATATATATATATATATATATATGGGTTTCACGGACACTAGAGATCAATAGTCACAATGTCCACATATTTTTTCATAGACACTGGAGATCAATGACCACAATGTCCACAAAAGGAAGATCCACTAGAAGGACAATCCTAGGAAGATCCATTAGGAGTCATTTGATCAATGGTCACAATGTCCACAAATTCACACACACACACATATATATATGGGTTTCACGGACACTAGAGATCAATGGTCACAATTGTCCACAGATTTTTTCATGGACACTGCCGACTTATTTGACTAACCTAACCCCAATAGTGTCAAGGAGAATTGACCTCATGACCTCCCATTAGTGAAATGCTTACAAGATGAGACTTGACCAATTAAACTAGCCTTAAAAACTATTTATATTTAAATCATATTTTTTTTTCTAAGTAAAATTAATTCTATTATAGTAACAGTAAAATTACAACGAGGCTCTGGCCTCTGCCGGTCTGGAACAGAGATATAGCAAGTTTAAACATCAAAAAAACTGAGTCGAGACTGCCTGAAGGGGAAACCAGTCCGAAAAACAGTGGAAAAGTCTACCTGCACAGGGGTGCTATCGTTTAAATCAAAATAGTCCATTATAGCAAGTTCCTCAAAATGACCACATATCTTGAGGAAAAAAAAGCATTAAAATAAACCATCAAAAAACTGCACTGGGTGGCGAAACTTGTCTGCATGGATGTGCTAGGTGTCGGTAGGCGATGGCGGCTCCTCCACTATCAAGCATCTGTAATCCTCCCAATCATACTCAACTACCTTCTTGCCACCCGTAGTGTCATCAGTCTTCTTGCCTTTGCCTTTGTTGGTGTCACTGCTACCCGAGGCTTTCAGCTTGCTGGTTGCAGGCTGCACCTGAGCCATCTTCTGAGTGCTGGCGCTCGGCTTCTCCTGTGCAGAGGCGGGAGGTGTTTGAACCGGGGTCTTCACAATGTTGTGGGCTAGGACAGATTGCGGGCAGGTCTCCTCTTTGAATTCCAGAGAGATGATGGCTATTATTGTGGGTCTATTCAAAGTGCAGAGGAAGCGAAATTGAGCAGATTGATGGGGCTGGTGAGGGGACATAGGGAGATTGACTGTCTGGGTAGCAACAGTGACCCTTTGAGCTTCGCCGAGATGAGCGCGACCTCTTCTGCTACGGTGGCAGGGTAGCGGCTCGTGGATGGAATGGAGGATGGGGAGGACGAAGGAGAGGCCGACACAGAGGGAGGTGGAGAGGGGGGGGGAGGGATGGCTCGGCCTCGATTGCTGCCACGCCTGCTGCGCATGTGATGACGGAGCCGCAACATAGTTCTATGGGTGGGGTGGTGCAAGCTAGTGTGGGCCGAGAAGATTGAATTGCTAGCTGTGAGCTAGGAATGGTCGTCAGACTCTACTCTGAAGATAACAGGATGTCCCGAACCAGAGACGGAAACAGGTGCCGAGGAATTAAGTTGCAGGGTGCAAAGAGCAGTATGGGAGAAGTGAATTCCATTCCCCAAGTCTACACAACTCAGGATACTGCAGCGCCTTCCTGTCGTCGTGCGAGAGCTCGGCTTCGCGGCGGCAGGGTGGCAAGAGCAGTTTAATGGAGGTAGAACAAGGTGTTGCAGATGATCCAGATCCATGGTTTTAAAATTGCAGGGGAGGTCTCGACCCGTGCACCAGATTAATGGCGTCGACTGGGTGACAGAGGCGCGCCTTAAATCACCGCAGATGAGAACGCAGGTGGTCCTGTAGCCATGCCACCTGCCAGCCCAACGTCTCATCCACATTAATGCGATCTTAAACACCCGTAGCCGGAAATATTTAAATCATAATTAAAAATTAAACTTCCATAAATTTATTTATAAATTAAAATTTCATAATTGTATATATATATATAAAATAAATCATTTTTTTTTTCAATTTCAATAATGAAATTTTTTTAGGCCAAAATCATTAAAGAATAAAATGTGATGTAAGTCTAAGTTGTTTGATATATGAGACTACACGCGGTTATTACATGCTCTTATTGATGAATTTGACGAACTATTAAAAATTTAAGGACGCGAAAAAGTTTTATTCTTTTATTAATAAATAAGTTCATCCAATTTACATCCCCGCCGCAATAAATTAAGGGAATATAATTGGTTTGAATTAAAAATGTCGTAGGCTAATTCGCTGGAGGAATTGTTGGGAAAGTTATGGAAATTCCAGTCATACTTAGAGAAAAATCGGCAAGGATTTTTGTAAATCCAAGTTATAGTTGTTAAATTTCAAAATTTTAAGTGTCCTAGACGTTTTTGATGGTGCTGAATCCATTTCCACCATCAAAAACACAATTCAAACACTGTCTCTACAAGATTTTTTGAAATTTTTTTGCCCAGATTCCGGCCACTTTTAGTCGTCCGATCAATTCCTCTGCCTCGTTAGATGACTCCATTAAAAATCAGAGGGCTGTTGCTATATTATTTATTTGTATGTAGCAAGGTGAAGACCTTTTCCATATTATGTATTTTTAATAAACGTAGTTGTTATTATTTTACAAATTTATTACATAATAAGTATTAATAAACTATACTATATTTTTAAATAGGTTTTGAAGAATGATTATGGGATAGATTATTATTCTTTAACATTTAAATTGTATTATCATAAATGATATATCGAGTGTATTTTTATAATCAATTTAGATCCATTTTAATTATAAATCTACCAAGAGTTTAGAGGGATCAAATTTTAAATTTGTAAAAAAATTACAAAATAATTAATCTTTATAGTGCTTCGTAAATATGTAATTAAGATAGATCTATAGTGATAATTTTTCATTGTTTAAATTGTATTTTTGAATATTTTATCATTATTAATATTTTATATTAAAAATTGAACGAGTTACACATTTTCCTTTTGTTAAGAAGTAGCTACATTATTTTACCTATAATTACTTTTTCCTTTCGAGCTAAGGTTAACATTAAAACACATATAAATTATTATTAGAGAAAGTTCATACTAAAATATATTAGTTAATATTGATATTCAAACCTAGAGAGCGGTCTTTCGGATTAATCACATTCTAAGGATTGGGTCCACGTTTCGAACCAACTAATGTGGTTCATCCTCAGCACAAGGTGAGAAAGCATAGAATAATGTAGTTCATCCTCAACACAAGGTGAGAAAGCACATAATAAATAGCAAGGATACATCAAGGTTGGTAAAATAAAATTATTAAGTTAGAAAATAACTGTTATGTGATAATTAAATACTTAATATTAAATTTGTAAATTATTTATCAAATTAAATAATAATATAATCTAAGAATAACTAATTAATATAATATCATAAGTTAGGGTTGATTTATTCAAGGTAAGTTAGGTAGAAGACTAGCCATTATCTTTACTAGATTAGTTAATAATAATTTTAAAATAATAATTAATATATTTATCAATTTAAAATAATAATATTTTCTAAGCATAATTTATAATAGTAATTGTTAGGTTTAATCTATTCAATAAGAATAAGGTGGAAAACTAGCCGTTATAATCAATTAGTTAATAATATTATTTAAAAAAATTTATATAATAATCTTAGGTTGAGATTAGTTATTATGTAAGGAATTAGTTTATAATAGTATTAAAACTAATGTATTTAACAAGTCAAATAATAATATTATCTATGAATGATTTATTTATGTAATATTATTAGTTAGGATTGATGTGATAAAAAAAACTATCCGTTATCATGATATAGTAAATACTATCAAAAATGAATAATTTATATAATTATTATGTAATAAATTAATTAATAAATTTTATAATACTATGACCTAAAATAATGATTTATGTAATATTATTTGTTAGGGTTGATGTGATAAAAAAACTAGCCGTTATCATGATATAGTAAATAGTATAAAAAATGAATAATTTATATAATTATTATGTAACAAATTAATTAACAAAATTTATAATACTATGACCTAAAATAATTACACAAGATTCTATTAGTTGGGGGTGACATAATAAAAGAATATTTAGATCAAACTACAATGCTAGGAATGATTCAAGATAAGATTTTAGGAGTCCAACAAAGGAAAGAGGATAGATAATCGTCCTTAAAAAGGAGGAAAGAGAAGATCGGATAAAGGTGAAAAGATGGGGTAAAGGAAATCCCATAAGGGTGAAAAAATAAGGAGATAAGGGTGAGGAAAGGGCAGCGGAGTTATGAAGTGAGAGCTGGAATCCAGCTTCTACTTAATTTCCATCCATCATCCCTATTGAAGACTAATGTTTCTTCCTCCTTCAAGCCTCTCAATATCATTAAAAATTATCTTAGATCAGTTAATGACCCTATTGACCCAAAGGACTCAAAAGGGGTCTACCTCGTTCCCTGCTCCTGTGGTATCCCCTACATTGGAGAAACAAGAAGATCTGTTAAGCAGAGGATTAGTAAAAATGCCGCTGACATCAGACACAATCGCTCCTGCACCTCGACTCTTGCAAAACATGCTGAGAAATCAAAAAACCATGTCTGCATTGAGGAATCCAAGGTCATTGCTAAGATTGATCACTTCCACCACATGAAGCTAAGGGAAGCGATTGAGATTGAGAGGCATGCCAAAAACCTCAACAAGGATGATGGCTGGAAATTATGTAGAAGCTAGATTCCAGCTCTCACTTCATAACTCTGACGCCCTTTCCTCACCCTCATCTTTTTCGCCCTGATGGGGTTTCCTTTACCCCATCTTTTCACCTTTACCCGATCTTCTCTTTCCTCCTTTTTAAGGACAATTATCTATCCTCTTTCCTTTGATGGACTCCTAAAATCTTATTTTGAATCATTCCCAGCATTGTAGTTTGATCTAAATATTATTTTATTATATCACCCCCAACTAATAAAATCTTGTGTATTATTTTAGGTCATAGTATTATAAAATTTGTTAATTAATTATTACATAATAATTATATAAATTATTCATTTTTTTTAATAGTATTTACTATATCATGATAACGGCTAGTTTTCCACCTTATTCTCATTGAATAGGTTAAACCTAACTATTAATATTATAAATTATGCTTAAAAAATATTATTATTTTAAATTGATAAATATATTAATTATTATTAACTAATCTATTAAAGATAACGGCTAGTCTTCCACCTAACTTACCTTGAATAAATAAACCCTAACTTATGATATTATATTAATTAGTTATTCTTAGATTATATTATTATTTAATTTGATAAATAATTTACAAATTCAATATTAAGTATTTAATTATCACATAATAATTATTTTCTAACTTAATAACGACTAGTTTTGAACGGCTTACCTTGAACCTTGATGTATCCCTGCTAAGATCATGTGGTTTCTCACCTTGTCTTGAGGATGAACCACAAACCACATTAGTTGGTACCAAATGTTGACCCAATCCTTACAATGTGATTAATCCGAAAGACTGCTCTCTATATTATGGATCACAAAAGTCTTAGATCTGATATTCAAACCGTTTATTTAAGTTCTATATTGAGATATTTATAAGAAAAATAGATTTTTTTTAGTTTTTTATTATTTTATCTCTATAAAGTTATATAAAATAATATTATATAAGATAGATATCAAAATATAAGTGAAATATCAAAGAACCAAATAGAATGAAAGTGAAATATCAACAATTAAGTTAATTGTTGTGTTAATGGATTTTTAATTGTTTATTTATATGGTTATTTAATTTTTGTTTTTTTTGGTCAACATGAGATAAAATTATCTTTATTATTTTTTTGTTACATGTCCCTAAAATGAACCTCTCTGCGCAATAATTTTGATTAATTTTAATATTATTCTTTAAAAAATAAAATTGAACTAAATATAAAATATAAACTCAATTTTAATATTTCTAAATTCTATTTTTCTATCTATTTTATAAAATTTAGAATGCAAAATTTCACAATTGGAATTCGCCACCTAGACACAATTTAAAAAACACTCAAATGTAAATTTTTTTCAAGTTCAATTGGTGATTCCCTTGTTATAAAGCACTATATAAACTATAAAATTCCAAATTTAAATTTCCCATAATTCCAGCCAACAAGTTTTTTTAAGAACTCGAAATTTTTTGATATCCAACATTTATAAGACAATTTTTTTTTTTTTTTTTCACTCATCTGATTCCGTTCATTCCGTTCATGTTCTAACATAGTAAATAGCAATAAAACGATTTGGTGAAACTCAATCTAACATAGTAAATAGCTTGGAAGGAAAGGCACATGTGCATGTTCCTTGTAATACCCTCAATAATTACAAGTCCAACTATGAAGTAAAATTTTATGAAGTAGCTTTAATTTTATGTTATGTTGACATAATTTCGATTCTTTAATTATTATTTAAGAAAACCAAAATTAACACGAAGTTTCGATGTGTGACTTTAGAGTGACTTCAGCACGGAACCAAAAATCATGTTTAATGAAAAATGACATTACATGATGCTTCACTTATAAGGGACATAATGTGAGATTTATTGGATTTTGGATGTTGATTAGGCATCTTGTTTAAGGAAAGTGGGGTAGGACGTAGTGAGAAAGGACAAGTTAAGTATATGTCACATGTTTGAAAAACAAAAACTTTGACAAGTGGGCCGTGACATTGTAGGAAGGAAACTTTAACAACAAATCTTTTGATTTGACTTACTAACAACCACATTTTTCGCTCACCATGTTTACATAAATAGTTGTATTATATAATTTTTTTACACTTGTGATAAATAACATCACATAAGAGATATGGGAAAAAGTTTTTCTATAGAAATTTTTGGCCAATTCGTTTCAAACCAACAAGTGTGGTTCAAGACCAGATGAAGAGGTAGATCATGGCAAAGGCTTAAATAGAGAGTAGTGTAGAGACCCTAATTTCAAGTAACGGTTATTTTTGAAAAATAATACCTTTTCATTGTGATCATAAATATTATGTTTTTCCATGTCCAAAGTGGGTAAATTTATGCACCACGCTTTCCTTCTAAAGTACTTACAATATTTCCACCATGTGCTATACAGCTAAACTATAATGAGAAAACAATTTAAAACTAGGTAGTTTTTTAGTTTGCTCAAGGATCCTGTTTATCTTAAATTTACAAATATAAAAAATTTATAGTGTTTTGTGACATTCATAAGCAACTACTTATTATGAATACTATAGATATTTTACTATTAATAATATATATATAAAATTAGTCTTTTCATATAAATTTTCTATCAAAGGTGGTGTTCTGATGATAGTAATTGATAAGAAGCATTTGCTAAGGTTTGATGTTGGAATAGAGGCTCAAGATTAGGTTAGTAATATAGGAAGTGAGAAGTAGAGAACCTTTGGCAAAGGATTAGTAGGCATTTTAGAGGTAATGCAAACAAGGAACCCAAGTTAAACATAACCCCACTTATTCAATGATGTTTTGGCAAGGGAGGAAGGAAAGGATAAGGTAATTGGGGTGCAGTAAAAGAGAAGGTCAATATTTGGATACAAGTGTAGAGCAACAAAAAAGGGACATCAATATTATAGACATGAGCAACGGAAATAAAATAAAACCTAGAGGATGTATAACTAAGGCAATAAAAAACCCTAAATATGAAGTTGCATCAACTAGGGTTGAGGGTTACACATAATCAATGACAGATAATGCAAACATGGGGAAGTTCATGGAAATTCTACCCTCAACGAAGGCTCTAATCTAGTAGAAACCCATAGGATAGGTGGATATGAAGTTAGGGTCCAAGGGCTTCAGTGTTATCATTTTTACAAGTGTTCGAGATGGAGTAAGGGTCTTTGATGATGATCCCTAATTCTTTAATTCTATAGGATTACATATAAGGTTCTAGATGGAGAAGTTTAGCCCCCAAAAGGAAGACTTCATAATAGCCCTAGTGTAGATCTGGTTATACATACTCTCAAGAATTTTGGATGAACAAACATTATGGGGAATGGAAATATGTTGGGATACTTTGTCAAACCATCAAAATTACCAAATCAAGTAAATATCCTACTTATGTAAGAATTTGTGTTTATATGAATGTTTCAAGAGTTATCCTAGGATCTATTTCATTCAACTTTTGGAGATATTTAGAATTATAAATACTAGACTACAACCATCTACCATCTCACTATAGAAAATGCCACAATAGAAAACAATTGTTTAGGGGTTTCCCTCTAAATTCCATAGATACCGTCAAGAAGTAGGGCGAAGGGACTAACAAGGAGGGTTTTGTTAAGTTTTCAACCAATTTTTTTTGGAAAGAAATACTACCCAAGAAACCAGCGATAACCTTAAAGTAACTAATACATTTTAGTCTTTGATGGAAGAACAATATCCCATAGAGATAAAAGTAGGAGTGAAGGCATCAACAACCAAGAAAAGCATGCCTCCCAAAACTATCCCAAGTGAGACAAAGTGCAAAAATGAAGAGGCAAAACCGAAATTAATAGAGGGAGATCCAAAAGGCAATGCAGATCTAGAAATGGCAAATGATGAAGAGGAAAAATCCAATTCAGAGTTGGAGCACTCAAAACCAATAGAGGATATGGACATATAGGAAATAGATCTACTAGCACTCATTGGATTATACAACCAAAAAATACCTACATATGTATTAGTAGAAGAGATTTAAGCCTAAGAGAGAAAAATATTGAAAGGGAAAACCAAAATTGGTTCATCCTCACAAAATCAAGGGGCCTCATCGAGTATAGGAATCAAAACAACATAACTCAAATTGAAAAATAAAAAAAATGGTATGGCAAGAAAAAAAAAAAGCAGGAAATTGAGAAAGGAAAAAATCAAGGAGGAGGGTGCCAAACTACTAGCCTTTAGAAAAAGGTCAACTTTGTTGAATAAGTAGCTCATCATTCAACCTAAAGTTTAATTATGAGGGTCACAACATGAAACATAAGAGGAGTTAATGGTAAGGGAAAGGAAAGATCAAACAAGAGAAAGATCATGAAATACAATCCCATTATTTTTATGATTCAAGAAAGTAACTGTCATAGAGAAGTAGTGGAAAAAATGTGTCACAGGATCCTTAAAGGGTTGTGATTTAGTAGTTATCAGTGTAAATGGTTTCTTGAGGGGTCTAGCTATTCCATAGAATCTAGCCATGATAGTGCTAGAAAAATTTCTAACAACAAGTTGAACCATCTCTGCAAGTTTGAAGGAGATTGGATTGACAATGGGAGATATCTTTACTAATGTTTATGAACCCAATATTATACTTGCAAAACTAGATTTTCTAGAGATAATGCGGAATATAGGTGTAGTTATAGATCTGAATCATTGGATTAATGGAGGGTGTATATTTTAACCTTGCACAAATAATTCTTGAAAATATATTCTCAAAAAAACAAAAAAAAATATTCAATGGAAAACATACACGTTATATTAGAGATTTTATCTTGGAAACCGAAAACAAGGAAAACCAACAAGATTTTTTTTCAATAACCTTTACAATGTTACAATACAATATGTATATGTTGTAGCATTCATAAACCCCCTATACATAAACCCTGGATTAGAATACAATGATAGTTCATTTGACCATATCACAAAACCATCGGAAAAACCACCATGTACTCGAAAAACTACATACCAAAAACCACAAAAAATGGATGGTAAAAAATTACCCATTTTTTTTAGGGTCGTTGCTTTGAACCCCATGCAAGGGGGCTACCTCCCCCCTTCATACCCCCAAAAAAATCGGGGTTGATAATGCCACCCCATGACCCCCATATGTGCATGGTGCATATAATTTGTGCATGGGGTTAGTCATGGAAAGGATACAACACATACCCAACATTTTCCCACTTATTCTTTACATTGCATATGGGGGGGCACAATCGTGCACATTCAACAATACAAGGTAGTGATCCCCATTGTTTCTCTACACCAATATAACTTCTTAGTTCTTACATATTTTGTTAATGCATCTACGACATTCTTCAAAGTGTCCACCTTTACCAGCGACACCTTCTCTTCAATTGTATCCTTCACAAACTAATATTGAACATCAATATGCTTTATATTCAAATGATAAGTGGGGTTATTCACCTAGAAAATTTCACTTTAGCTATCACAATATATACATTTGTACGAACCCCATACTTAAACAAAATATCTATAGCCAAACTACTTCCTTGCTTGCATGAGTGGCTACATCTATTTAGTTTCTATAGTTGAAAGTAGCACTATTAGATTGTCTTTTGCTCATCCAACTAATTTCTCCTCCAAATATGTTAAACGCATTCCCACTTGTAGATCTTCTATGATCCAAATCTCCAACCTAGTCCAAATCAATAAAGGCATGTATGTCCAACACTCTTTCTAGTCCTAGGCTTCCTTAGTAGCACAATCCATAATCAATAGTTCCACTTAGATACCTAAAAACCCTCTTTATTGTTGTCCAATGATCCTTCCCTTGTTTTGATATATACCTGCTAAATGCTCCTATTGCATTGTAATGTCTGGTCTTGTACAAAACATTACATAGGTAAAACTTCCAACTATGGTAACATATGAAGCACAAGACATGCCATCTTCCTCTTCTTGTTTCTTGGGACACTAGTTTATAGAAAAAATTATACCTACATGAATAGGGGCCTTCACAGGTTTACTTTCATGTATATTAAACCTATAAAATATTTTCTCAACATACTTCCTCTTATTTAATGAGAGTTTCCTCTTGTCTCTATCTCTTTTAATTTCGATGCTACATGAAATTTGTAACACCAATATCCTTCATTTCAAATTTATAGGACAATTAAGTTTTTACATTCTTAATGAGTTCCTTGTCATTTCCAATCAACAACATATCATCTACATACAATACCAAATAAATAAGATAATCACCAACTAATTCAAAATAAACAAAGTGATCTATTTTTGTCCTTGTGAAGCCAAGTCGCTATATATATGTATCAAATTTTTTATACCACATCCGTGGTGATTGCTTCAACCCATATAAGGACATTTTAACATGCATACCAGCTCTTTCTTACCTTTTATGGCAAACCCTTTTGGTTGCTTCATGTATTTCTCTTCTTCCATATCCCCATGTAGGAATGTTGTCTTCACATCTAACTATTCTACCTCAAAATAAAAAGAAGCAATAATAGATAAAGAAAATATAATAGAAACTAACTTTGCACAAAAGAAAAAATTATCACCAAAGTCGATTCCTTGCACTTGGAAATAACCTTTTGCTACTAATTGAGATTTGTATTTCTCCACTTTTCCTTCTGCATTCAACTTCTTCTTAAACACCAATTTGCTTCCAAAGGGTTTTCTTCCATCCAATAGCTCCACTAGACCCCAAGCCTCATTCTTGTCCAAGGTTTCCATTTCTTAAACCATGGATTTTTTTTCTGTATTTTTCCATCCTTACAATAAATTTCCTCCCTAACAGTTCTAAGATCATCATTATTAATAAAAATAGAAAAACTTGAACATAAATTAGGTGGAGTATACTTTTCTATCTACCTTCTTTCCTGAACTGATCTTCTCAAAACTAGAGTATGTGGTTCTTATTCTTATTATTGTTCATTTGTAAAATATGATTCATCATCCCTTTGTTCAAAATATATAGTCTCTAGTTGTTTTTCCTTGGTTGGAATTATTGTTTGATAACATATTTCACTTCTCTAAATACCACATCTCGATTATACACAACATTCTTTGTTTCTAGGTTCCAAAGCATGTAACCTTTTAAACATGTTTATAACCAATAAAGATGCACCTTTCAAATTTTCTATCCAACTTAGTTCTATTTCCTTTGCAACATGTATATATGCCTCATATAGCCAAATACCTTGAGTTGTGTTAGAGATGGTTTCTTACCAGTCCATAGCTCAAGTGTAATCTTATCATCCAATGTTGATGAGGGTGATTTATATACCAAGCAACATGTAGTATCCATTGTCTATACCTATAATTCTTGTCCTAACCTAGCACTAGTGAGCATGCTCCTTACCTTTCCCATTAACATATGATTCATCCTTTCTGCAACTTCATTCTATTGATGTGTGTATGGGGTAGTCTTATGCCATGTTATACCACACTTCTTACAAAACTCTTCAAATTCCTCCTCGCAAAACTTTCCACCATAATCCATACTCAACACTTTATTTTATTATCTATTTGATTCTTCACCAAAGCCTTAAATTATTTTAATTTGTTAAAGACTTTAGATTTCTTCATAAGAAAATATATCCATGTATTCCTCAAGAACTTCTCTATAAATAAAACATAGTACACATATTTATGCAATGATGGAACTAACGCAAGTCCAAACACATCATTATACATTAGCTATAGTATTCCCTCTTCCCTCTTAGCACTAGAGGAGAATCTTATCCAATTCAAATTCCCATATAAAAAATGTTCACAGAAATCAAAATCTAGAGAACAATTAGACATACCTTTTACCATACCATTATTGTGTAATTCTCGAAGGCCCTTCTCTCCAATATGTCCTAGCTTTTGATGCCACAACATAGTCTTTTCTCTAGAGACCATAGTATTTTTCCCTGCTTCAACTCCACTTTCAGGAACAACGAAATTATTACACCCATCACTAATGGTACTTCTCAATAACTTATACATAGTTCCAATCCAAACTCCCCTCGTCAATACCATTTCTACTTGAACCATCATGTGATTATCCTTTTCAAACATTATTATTACACCAGTAATGCTCATCTTGCTTATATAAATAAAATTTATATCTAATATTAGAATGTATAACACTAGGGAGTGTTCTAATCCTTCCACCCATGAGATTCAACTTAACTTTTCCTTGTCCTATGATTTAGGATATTGATTCATCTCCTAAGAAAACATCACCACTGTTAGCACTTATAAATGTCCTCTTGGTTGTAGGAGAGAAGTTTCCAAGGTAACCTTTTTTCTCCAACTTGCATATTGAAAGCTAGCCCCTTCAATCCAGAGAGGGATCCTCTAACCTTTACACTGTGGCTAGATATCTAAATAGGTTGTGTTGATGTAGGGTTTAGTTGGGTCTGAAGTAAATAGTTCATTGGGTGATGGAGTTAAGTAGATAGAGTTTAGATTAATTTACCAAGATAATTGGTCTTCTAGTCAGGATTGATAAAGGCAAGGTGGATAGCAGATCCTAGACCTTTGTCATTGTTGTAGATGGATGGAGAAAGCAGGGAAATAGTCCACTACAATAGGGCATACACAGTGAATCCTATAGTAGCTTTAGAGGATCAAAATGAGAACATTTGAAAAAATCAACTCAGAGCATCACAACATAAATGAATTATGAATCAATTAATCTTTTTCAAATACTCAGAAGACATACATTCATGAGATTATAAAGAAGAAACTATAAAAACACACAAAGAATACATACTAAAACCTATTATCGCATGGATCTTTATATCATTGGTCAAAATCTACTAATATTGGCAAACTGAAATAAATAAAGTATTCAAAAAAACATATACAGTGACTATATCATTTCAAAAAAAACAACACTTTCTCCATTATTTTCATGTAATATATAGGAAAATACAATAGAGATTCAGATCCACAATTTGTGGAAAGTATTAATTACAATAACCATCAAGATACAAAAGAAATGGATTTGAAAACCCATCTTTAGTATGATCCCCAAGTCGAATTTGATGAGGTGGCCTTCAATTGTTGACTTGGCATTTTTATAGGAAACAAAATTTCAAAAAATCTGGCAAATTCCTAAAAATAGGGTCCAAAGGTGCATTCAAATCTTCCAAAACATGACACTTGTTAGAAAAAGGAGGGAGGTTTCTGTTAAATGATCCATTATATCCAAAAAACTCTTGTATTTTTCCATGTTTCATCTCCATTCGGTCAAAAATGCCTTTTGAAAACAATGGCTAAAACAAGAAAAAACAAAATTACAAAATCTGTAAAAATAGGCCTCAAACATTGCTCTGTAGTTTCTAAACCATGATTTATGGGTAAAATATGAAAAATAATTTTGTAAATCATCTTGTTCACAACAAAAACGTGCTTTGGTTTTTTAAAATCCATTACCAACTGCTTGGAATCTTTGTTTGAACATAGCGACTAAAACATGAAAAACAGAGTGTTGGTAAACCTGTTACTTCTGCAATTGACTTTTCAATGACTAGGAACTCCAAATTTCTAACCCGTGTTGTGATGCCATCAAAGGAGTGGATGAAATCGTGGAAACAACTCAAGTTGTACCCATTGAAATGTTGAAACACTGGATCCCACCCTGCATTTTTTAAAAGATCCAACATTTCGGGGTATACCTCAAAATACATGCCAGCAGGTTCAAATCTCTTTACATGACCAAACTGACCCATATTACAAAGATTCTAAACATGAAAACAATTTTATCAACTTTGAAGCACTCTATTTGAAGGTTGTAAGATGCTCAGAAAGCTTCTTGCACACCACAACTACAAATATGGGTTTGCTGGAAAACACTGTTTTAGGGAAAACAATGTAGATTAGGGTTTGTCCTTTAACAACTATATTGGGTATGAAAGCACTGCTAGTTGTCAAATCATGGATAAGGGGGGGCTGATATTTTATAAATAAACACTTTGGCACTCAAAAGAATGGAATTAGTTGGTCAAAAACCAAGTTTTAAGATTTTTCGATAGGCACTACAAAAATATTTCGTAGCATCACGCTATGAAAATATTACGTAACACCACCTGAAATTTCACTATAGGTTAAAGCACTATGAGAAATTTAGCATAATATTAAGGTTAGGATAAAAAAGTTTGATGAGACATATTCTTAGGCTTAGCTAGAAAAATTACAAAAAATACAATACCTCCTTTACATAATTATGACCTTGCAAAAGATGGGCTGATAACATTGTCTTGAAGTGAAGGTGTAAACACGATGCTAACAACTGGCTCCAGTGGGGATACTATCTCCCCAAGAGGTAGTAAATGACATGTAGACCCTTTTCTTGATCCATTGGGTTCCTCCCAACCAAAATCTAAGCCTATACATTGATATGTCCAACAACCTGACTTGCAACTGAAAGCAAACTACAAAATGACCTAAAACTACTGCACACTAAAAAACAAAAAGCTGAAATAGATGTTGAAACTCATGCTTTCCCTAAAAAACTTATTGCACACGTCTATCTACACTAACCTGCTGAAATTTTTTCCAATCAAGTGATATGGAATTTCCAGTGCAACCAAGCAAGGAGATGGCCACTCACTGATATTTTGCTCACACCTTCCGTAAGCAGACAAAGAAATGTAAAGGATGACAACTCAAAATGAAAATTGAATCCAAAACCTGAGCTTATGAACAAAACAAACTCCACCTTCACTAATGACTATAATAGACTGGCCAAAGGATCATGGAAAACATGCAAATTCACCTCTTTTTGATGAGAAAACATAGGAGAACAAACTTCATTTACAACTATTGGTTGTTCTTGCTTTATACCTTGATTCTCAATATCATTTTAAAAAAACATGGCAGTAGAATGTTAATCATTCTCATCAGAAAAAATATTCTATACCATCTAGAACAGGTTCAAATATGCCAACCACATCATGTGCATTAAAAACACTCTCTTGCTCATCAAACAATTATAATCTTACCTCACTAACCTTCGATAACTTTGTTTGAAAGCTGTCAATTGGAATTTCAAATGTATTAATAGAAATAAGTTCTTGTACATGATTCTCTTGCGAATGTGAGAAAACACTATTGAGAATAATGATTTTCGTTAGACCAAAATATGCAGGTGTTAATCAACAATCGCATTGCCAGAGATAAGGATCCACGAGAGGTGGTTAGTCCATGTCGCTAAACACAGGGGCAATGTTGGTTTATCAATTGTCCAACAATCTCCCCCCAATGCGAGTCGGGTGTGTATCGAACTCGTGACCTACACTCTGATACCACTTTTTGGGAATCATGATTGTCGTTAGCCCAAACCCTGCAGGTGTTATCTAATGATCACATCGCTAGAGATAAGGATTCATGAGAGGCGGTTAGTCCATGTCACGAAATACACAGGGAGCATTGGTTTATCCAATGCCCAACAAACACCAATATGAGCCTTCTCACAATTTTGATTTTCAGTAATTTCATTATGGGAAAACAAACTCATAAAATGATTGATTTGAAGAGGAAATTGTTTGACTATCCTCACACTCTTGGTCACATAAAAGTTGACAAACCTATTGCATATAGTCATCAATTTCAGGGGATGAAACATAACCATCTACACCGCGAAGTTGATCTATTTCATTTTCAGTTAAGAGAGAAGCTCTAATCTGTTGAAATTGTCCTAATTATCACAACAACTAGTCGCTTCAATTTCTTGATGAGAATAATATTCAAAAAAGGTTTTTTGAATTTCCTTATACATTAACTCCTCATCACCATACAAACTTTGAAGGTGTTGAATGAAACTTTCAACATGCTCACAATAGTTTTCGACCAACAACAAGGAAGGATAGGATTTTTTATAATGCTCAAAAAATATTGTATGAAAGTCCTTTAAAGAGTATAGACAAGTAGGTGGAAAATTTCCATACCATGACCTCACGTCTTCTTCTAGGGTAGCCATTGATGGGTCTCCAAATTAGACACAAACTAAGGCCCATCTAACCTTTCTTAGGCACATGAGGGATATATTAAACCTCTCCTTCTACACTTAATAATGTTTTTTAGCTTTAAAATGATCATTATGAAGGTTTATGGATAATGCATATTTGTGCCTAATATTATTTATTTTTGTAGAATATTGGGTAGATTGTGAAGATTTGGAGGAAGAGATAATTTAGGGACTTGCGCCCTACTATAGGAGGATCAATATTGGATAATAAATCAACAAGATATTATGAAATTATTGCACAAATTTTGGAGCTCCAAAGATTGAGAAAATCTAGGAATGTGTTCCCTATCATTTAATGAAGATTCCTAGTGTTGGGAACCAAATCCACTATTTGAGGGATTTTGGAGGGGAAAACTCCCTCCTTTCAAGGATAATTCTTCCTCATCATTTGTTATAAGTACCAAATCAAATTTTCCTCTAGGGGTTGGTTTTTCTTAGTCTTCTTGTGGATAAAACTTGTATTTTTTGTTGAGAAATGACAACAAGAAATTCCAGTTTAATTTGTCCTTGAATTAAACTAGGAATTAAAATCGAATTCTATTCTCATAGAAACTTGTAAATAGTTAATTAAGTTTAATTAACTTAATGATATTAGGAATTTTGATTTGGAAGTATTTCTGTAGTCATGTATATGTTCTCCCGAAATTTTAGGGGTCCAGGATGAGTTATTTGAGTTTTAATTAGATAACTCATTTTACTGAGTTATGGTCAGTTAAATTAGTTCTAATTGTTTGTGGAAATAATAGATGACTAACAGCCAGTTGGTGCACTGGTGCATCCACAAATGTTACTCTAGTTAATTGAAGATTCCCTCATGAGAAACTCATGCATGTCAGTTCAGAGAAAGACCCAGTTGAGACTAGAGTGCAGGGAGAGTGTACCAATCAAAGAAGGACCTATTTTTGGATTGTGCAGTTTTGGAAGCATGAATTCCCTTTAAATACGAGTTATTCATCCTAGGAATTGTGTAAGGAAATAGGGGCTTGGTAGGCAGTGGAAATTGGCTAAGTGGTGGCTAATAGCGGGCTTGTGAGGTAGAGAGTTGAGAATACTTTGCAGAATTATTTTAGTGAGAACAAGATTTGTATCTTCACTCATATTTTTTTATTAATGCCATACAGATAGGCATGGTTTTGAGTTGTGGCTTTCCCTAAGAAAATTTATTGTGTTATGTTCCATTCATTTTCCTTCCTCTTGTTCATATTGTTTTTGTCGATCTATTGGCTTATGCTGGTTGAAAGTAGAAGTAGATTCTTGTCATGTGCTTTAGTAAATTGTATAAGCTTGTGAATCTGTAGGAAATTATACATGGTATCGGAGGTGAATTCAATATACTAGAGGAGATTTCGAAGTTTTGAGTTTTGGGTTACAGGTGAAATTCGAATTTGCAAGACATACTTCAGATGGCATTCCATGATTTGCAACTCGAGTATTCCTTGGAAGGAAACTTGAATTATATCCTAGAGAGACAAAATGGAAGCTTTTCTAGAGGATAATGGCTTGAAAGAATTCATTGATCAAGACATTCCTAAGATAACAACATCGGATACATAGAATTTGGCTGAATGGAAGAAGTGTGTGGCAAAGGTGAGGCATATAATCCTTGAGGGAGTTCGAGACCACATTGTCTTGAGTCTCCATGGAAAGGAAACTTCGTATGCTATGTGGAAAGCATTGACAGACTTGTATCAGAATTATAGTGACCAAAGGAAATTGAAACTGAAGGACAAATTGCAAAAAATCAAAATGGAGAATGGCGAGACTATTCCAAAATACTTGACCAAGTTCATTCAATGTCGTAATGAACTTGGAAGTGTTGGAATCATGGTTTCCGATGATGATATGGTGAGTTTTTCTCTTTTGGAACTCCCAAAGAGTTGGCATAGTTATCAAAACTCTGACAATGGTCGAGAGAAGCTGCTAGATTGGGAATGACTATGGTCGGAATTGATGTAGGAGGAGATCAGGAAGAACATCAGGGATGGCTCTTCAACAAACACTGATGATGAAGAGAATTTTTCCTTAGTGATTAAGGAAAAGAAGAGGAAAGGGTTCCCATTGCAAATCGGATTCTTGCCATGGAGGTAAGAAGAAATACATGACAAAACTTAAGTTCTTTCATTGCCACGAGCTAGGCCATTTTTCTACAAAGTGTCCACTCAAGAAGCCCAAGAATAATTCCTTAGGAGGAATAACAGGTCAGGCTTTGGCCTCTCAATTGAAATTGGACTTTTCCCTCATTGCATGCATGGTGTCATCAGTGATGGGAAGTGTATGGTACTTAGACAATGGATCTTCATTCCACATGACTGGCGACAAGGAGTTATTCAGTGACCCGGAGGAGAAATATCTGCAAATCCATATCGAGATGGGTGATGAAGGGAGGTATAGTGCTACTGTATTGGGAACGGTTATTTTTCAGAGGGAGCATGGGGATCCACTCACCTTGGAGAATGTTATGTATGTTCCCAGGCTAAAGAAGAACTTGGTATCTATTTCCATGCTTGACGATAGAGGCTATGATGTGATCTTGTCGAAAGTAAAGGCATTCCTTCGGCACATAGCCACAGGTCAAGTAAAGAAGATAGGGATTTGGGTGAAGAATCTCCATAAGCTAGAGGTAGAGGATTTTGTTACCTTGAGCACAAAATCAGAGATGGTGCAGAGCCAAGACATTGGCAAGTTGTGGCACAGGCGAATGGGACACTTTCATCATGGGGACTTGAAGATCATGCAGTAGATCTCCACTCGTTTCCCGAAAGGTACATTAGAGCAAGTTGATACATGCAAGGGGTGTACTTTGGGTAATTACACCAAGTCTTCCTTTCAAGACAGGGACAATCGAGTAGAGGCTATTCTAGAGTGATTCCATTCAAGTGAGTGTGGACCATTCTTGACAACATCCACAACCAAACATAGGTATTATGTTATATTTGTTGATGACTTTTCTTGAAAATGTTGGATATTTTTCATGTAGAAGAAGGATCAAAGTTTCACAAAGTTTTGTGAATTCAAAGCATTGGTTGAGAAAGAGTCGAGAAAGAAGGTTAAATCTCTATGGAGTGATAATGGTGGTGATTATGTCTCAAATGAGTTTAAGAACTTCTGTGCAGCAAATGGGATTAAATGGGAGTTGACGATACTCCATAACCGTTAGAAGAATGGGGTGCCCAAGAGGAAGAACATAATCATATTAGGGGTAGCCAGGGTGATGTTGCATGATCAGGGTCTCCCAATACACTTGTGGGATAAGGCATGAAACACATCATTTTATGTTCAAAACCGTAGCCCACATTGGATAGTTGGGATAAAGACACCAGAGGAGGCTTATTCCGGTAAGAGGCTAGATGTTGGTCACTTTAGGATTTTTGGGTCATCATTATATTTCCATGTGACCAAAGATGCATGGAAGAATCTTGAGCTGATATTTGTGGGGTACAATGATACACCTCACAACTATCAGGTGTACTTTCCGACTAGCAAGATGGGATGATAGTGGTTCGCAGGGATTTTAGATTCGATGAGGAGAAGGTGATGCGAATTTCCCTTGAGAGGGAGCATCAACTACATGCAGTTGAGGATATTTTATCTCCTAAGTTTGAGGAATCTTAGATTGATTTGGAGTAACCACATGCCAAGGATTCATGAGTGGAGACATCCACTCAGACAGAGTCTTCCAGAGATGGGAAAAAGAACACCAGAGAGGCAAATAGATTGTTGTCAGATGCTAGAGAGAATATGGGATCACCCACATCACAACACATATAGAGGATGTCACCTGAAAGGTACACTAGATACATGGCTCTTATGAGCATATGTGTTGTGGCAGAACCATCTTCCTTTGAGGAAGCAGTGCAGCAACTGGTTTGGGTTGATGTGATGGTGGAGGAGTATGACTCCATGGTTCGTAACAGTGTTTGGGATGTGGTCCCGAGATTGGAGGATAAGTCCATGGTGAGCTCCCATTGGCTTTACAAGGTAAAGCAAGCCACACATGGTAGTGTGGAGAAGCATATGCCAAGATTTGTGGCCCGTGGTTTTTCACAGGTCGAGGGGATTGACTATGATGAGACCTTTGCTCTTGTTGCAAGGTACTCGTAAATCAGATCTATATTGGCACTATCAACATATATGGGCTAGAAGATAAATCATATGGATGTGAATACAACCTTCCTTGATGGCACGATTGAGGAAGAGGTGTACATAGAGCAACCTGAAGGTTTTGAAACCTTAGACCGTGAGTCACATGTGTGCCGGCTCAAGAGAGCGTTGTATGGGCTGAAGCAAGCACCTCTTGCTTGGTACACCGGGGTAGACAGCGACTTCACCGGGTTGGGCTTCATGAAGAGTGAAGCAGATGTGAACCTGTACCACATAGTGGTGGAAGGTAAACTAATGATAATTGTAATTTATGTTGATGATCTCATACTGATAGGTGATGATTAGCTGATCAAATCTTGCAAGGAGGACCGTGCAAGAGAGTTTGAGATGAAGGACTTGGGGATCATGCATTACTTTCTGGGCATGGAAGTATGGCAGGGTGATGGGGAGTTATTTGTGTCTCAAAGAAAGTATGCCAACAATATACTCAAGAGATTCCACATGGAGAGCTACAAGCCTACGGAGACTCCCTAAATAGTAACTGGAGGAAGGAGGATGCTACTTCGAGAAAGGTAGTGGAAGATATTGTTTATACGTAGCTTGTGGGTTCACTCATGTATTTGTTGAACACACGACTAGATTTATGCTATGTAGTCAATCTTATTCAAGTGATGGTTAGACCTACCAAGCTGTATTCGAAGGCGACAAATCATGTATTGAGATACCTTAGGGGAACTTCTCAGTATGGATTATGACGAAAAGAGGGAGTGAATCTTCAAGGCTTCACGGATCCATATTGGGCATGGATTCCATCCAACAGGAAGAGCACATCATGAGGGATCTTCAGCATTGGATCAATGACAATTTCTTGGTACAACAGGAAACAGAGATCGGTTGCACTTAGTTCGGCAGAGGAATAGTACATGGTTGTGAGTTAGGCAGCATGTGAGACCATATTGATGAGGAAGATCCTAGTTGGTCTATTTGGTCAGCAGATGGATCCAACCGTGATTTACTGTGATAATCAGAGTTGTATCAAACTCTCTGAAAATCTAGTTTTTCATGATAGGTCCAAGCACATTAATATCTATTATCATCACCTCAGAGATTGAGTATTGAGGTTGATTATCTTGTTAGAGTACATTACCATGAAGGAGCAAGATGTTGAAATTTTGACAAAGGCATTGTGAATATGTAAATTCAAGTTTCACAGATACAGGATCGGGGTAGATGATAATCCCTTTCTTGTTGAGAGGGAGTGTTGAGAAATGACAACAAGAAATTCCAGTTTAATTTGTCCTTGAATTAAACTGAGAATTAAAATTTAATTCTATTCTCATAGCAATTTGTAAATAGTTAATTAATTTTAATTAACTTAATTAGATTAGGAATTTCAAGTTGGAAGTCTTTCTGTAGTTATGTGTATGTTCTCCCTAAATTTTAGGGGTCTATGAAGAGTTTATTTGAATTGTAATTAGATGACTCAATTTGGTGAGTTATGGTCATTTAAATTATTTCTAACTTTTTTTGGAACTAATAGAGGACTAACAGCCAGATGGTGCACTAATGTATCCACAAGTGTTACTCTAGTTAACTAAAGATTCCCTCGTGAGAAACTAATGCATGTTAGTTAAGAGAAAGACCGATTTGAGACTAGAGTGTAGGGAAAATGTACTATCAGTTGTATGATTTACTGAGTTGTAAATATCATGTATGCAATCAAAGAAGGACCTATGTTTGGATTGCGCAATTTTGGAAGCATCAATTCCCTTTAAATACAGGCTATTCATCCTAGGAATTGTACAAGGAAATAGGAGCTTGGTAGGAAGCGAAAATTGGCTAAGTGTTGGCTAATAGCGGGCTTGTGAGGTAGAGAGTTGAGCATACTTGAGAGGAATTTTTCTAGTGAGAACAATCTTTGTATCTTCACTCATATTTTTGATCAATGTAATATAGAAATGGGGTTTTGAGTTGTGGCTTTCCCCAGGAAAACTTATTGTAGTATGGGCCATTGATTTGTCTTCTTCTTGTTCATATTGTTTTCATTGATCTATTGGCTTCCACTGGTTGAAAGTAGAAGTAGATTCTTGTCCTGTTATTTGGTAAATTGCATGAGCTTGTGAATCTACAGGAAATTCTATATTTTTTCAGTTCCTCTTTCATTTCTAGCAGGGAAGAACTTAGATTGATTCAAATAATGAAGAATGGTTCCATTTTTAGCTTCTAAAGATTGGCCTCTTTCATAGGACTCTAAGTATCCTTGGGCTTGGCCATCCTGGGAGCCTCATAGCCCATTTGTATAATTTACTTTTCTTCTTTTCACTTCTTATTCACATTCTTGTTGCAATACTGAGGCTCATCACTTTTTTGTGTCGTTGTTGAGGAGGTGTCAAAGTATGCATTGTTTTCTTCCCTAGTTTATTCATTTCTTTTACTTTCTGCAAAAAACAAAAAATATTTGCATTAGGCATATTTCATTTCAAAAAAAGAAAATTGCATTACATTAAAAAAAAAAAAAAAAAAAAAAAAAAAAACACACACACACACACACACACTTCTCCAACAACAACCCCCCACATTTTATCACATGGTGTAGTAAGAGCCACATCACCATTCATTTTCGCAGGTAGAAGAATAAGAGGTGATAGAGAAGGTAGGAGAAATGGATGGAGATGATGACAATGAGGAAGATCCTCTTGGATTTCCCATTCAAGATATTTATGTTAGTGTGCACATGAAGAACATACATCCATATTTTCTTCCAAAATTTCATGGTCTAAGGCCAAAGGATCTGAAAACCTTTCTCCTTGAATTTGAAATAGTTTGTAGATCTTATGGTTACTTACTAAACACTCAAAAGTTGAAATTGTTTCCGACAACATTGAAGGATAGAGCTCTTAAATGGTTCATGAGTTTAGGGACTAATTCAATAAGATCATGGAATGATATGTAAAAGATATTTCTAGAAAAATATAAAGATCATTATCTTAAAGAACACATCTTTAGAAAGAATCGAAAAGAAGATGAGAGACTTGAGGATCTAATAGAGAGGTTCATGTATAATGTTAAGAGGGAAAAATTACAACATTTTGGATTTGACACACTAAAAACATTCTTACTTAGAACAATTAAGGATGAGTGGATTGATATCCTTGATCTCATGAGTAGAGGTGATATATACCAATTATCATTTGAATAAATTTGTGAAACATGCAAATACATATCAAGAGAAAGGGTGAGATTAAGTAAATCAACATCAAGATCAGTAAGTCAAGATAAACTTGGGAACTTGTTTGATGACTTTAAAACAAAAAATCTTAGCAATCTAAGTAAATAAGTAATAATATTAAGAATGCAAGAATCACATGTTGTTAAATATTTCCCATCATTGCCAAGGTTGGAGGAAGTTTACCCAGAGGACAATGGAGCAAGTCAATCACCAAAGAAGCTATGTTATGTGGCTCCAAGAGGACCATGAAAGCCTAGTCAACCTCATATGATGTAAGAGCCTAATTCACAATCTCAAGCTTATGCACATCCATCTCAAAGTAATTGGAACACACCCTTTCCTTCACAACCTTGTCCATCTCAACCCCAAAACCAATCTTGGCAACAAGGTTGGCAAGGAACATATGAGAGAAATACACAATATCCTCCATACCCAACTCCATGTTATCCCTACAATCCACCTCCACCACAACCCCAACCACGTCCATCTCAAAGATCCACTCCCACTCAACTCCTTGTACCACCATTTCCAAACACACACAAGGAAGTAGCTCAACCCACTTACAATGCTAAGGTACAACACTTCCTAACATCTCCTCTTGATCTCAATGGTATTCATCTTAGCTGAGGAAGAGTATTGAAAAAAATAGATTCTCTTGATGCCATTTAAGGACAACATGCAGAAAAATAAGATTCAAATGATAAGACCAAAGAATCATGGGCTGCACTTGATGAAGAGCAGAGATCAGAATCAGAGACTGAGAAAGTTCCCTCATGTCACCATTAGATCCTCTATGTGTTGAAGAGAATAATCAACAAAAAGAGGGAGATTTGAATTTCATGGAAGAATAATACATCCAAGCTTATTGAAATCATGAAGTGGACTAGGAGCATCACAACTATATTGAAATATGGTCCTAGACAATCATTAAGTTGCAACAACACACTCTTCTTCAACTATGCTTGATATTGTCAAAGTCAAAGAATTTGGTCTCTAAAATTCAGGTACATGTAAAAGCATATATTTCAAGCATACACATTAGTTTATCTGTCACCTTGATGTGCACATGGCTACATTGGGAGTATTCCTATACTTGAAATAGATTTTGTTTTTCAAGTAGAGTAGGATAGAAAAAGAAAAAAATGAAAAATAAGATAAAAAATAAAATATCAGGTGAAAACCTCATTTGAGGCACCTGAGATTGGCTCATTGATTTAAAACCTCCACGAGGCAGTCAATGGGTTGGAAAAAGAGAAAAAAGAGAAAAAGAAAAGATCCTAGGTGAAAACCTCCTTTGCGGCGCCTAAGCAGACCTACTAGTTGAAAACCTCATTGAGGAAGGTAGTAGGCCTAAAAGAGAAAAAAAAAATGAAAAAATGAAAAGAAAAAGAGTATTTTATCCATATATCTCTCTCTAATGAGTGCATGGGCTCTCCAACCTTTGCAAGCAACAAGAACACTTTAGCACCAAAAGGAACAAATTGATCAAGAATCTAGTCAAAGGAAGTCAAACTTGGGCTTTCTCCTCCTTTGCCCAGATGCTCCAAAATGACCAAAGTCATGTCAATCCATCACCCTCATCCATTTCCAACATCCACCCATCATTTCCAAGTATTTCTCATTCATTTTCCTTGCTACCCTAAAATGCTACAGGAGGGCTCTATTTTGCTACAGGAAGCCAAAATACCGAGAGCATAAAATTGTTTTTGTCATATCTTGAAATCCGTTCATCCATTTTCTGATATGTTTCATTTGGAAATTCATATGGATGATGGTAACATGCTCAAGAAATTTCAACAAATTTTGGTGCACACGTTTCGAGAAATCAACCTCCATCACCTACAACCATTTTTATTTTTTCTCGATATTTGTGCATCCATTGGCCACAATGTTTTATGGGGAGGTGCATAAGGATGATGGAAATATGCCCAAAAAAAGTTAGGTCAAGATATTAAACCATTTGGGAGATATGGACAAAACAAGTCTGCTATAAGAGGTTGTCCTAAAATGCTACAAGAAGGACCAAAATTTCTACAGAAGCTCATCTACAAGCTCTCCTCCATCCTTCCATCCATACCATATCATATGCATACTCCTAACTCATATAACCGTGTATCTCCACCCTCCAATCAACCAGAAAGTCAAATTTCACCTCCTCGTTGTAATGCTACAGGAGGAGTTTGTGCAGCTACAGGAGGGAGATCCAGCGAGAAGAAAAAACTAAAGGGACATGATGCCTCAATAAAATGATGAAGGAGGTCCTCCAATGATTTACTAATCACCCATCCATCACTCATCCACTCCATTTCACCTAAATTTTCTCAAAATGTTCACTCTGTCCTGCCTAGAAAACACGCAGAGAGCATTGTTCTCCAATTTTCCATTCTTCACATTACCTTCTCATGACTCCAACCTTGTTTACATGGCTTTTCATCACTCCCATCAACACCACCATTCAAAATTAAGACTATAATAAAGGATCAAAAGGTTTATATAGTAATAAACTCCTCTTGTAGCAACCTGTGCAGTCGAAAGAAATCTATGATATTTTCCCCCCCACCAACAAGAAGCATGAGGCAGCAATGTATGCACCCAAGAAGGGACTCATCACCCTCAGAAAATTACTCCACCAACAGATGCAACTCATTCATGAGAGAAACACCTGCACACACACATGAACATGATTAGTCAAGGTCCAATCCAGTTCAGAAGACAATCACAACAACCGTACCTCTGTTTAGAAATAATATTGTTATACAGCAAAATAACATCCTCATCAGCTCAGAAGAGAAATACATGATGGTTGAAGCAATAGCCAAAATGACAGGCCTTGTTTCCACACTAATGTTGTCTATACACTGACAACATGCTTTATAAAGCTTCTCTGTAAGCCTAAGGGAGAGTTAGTGACCCTACTAACTCTACTTGTTGGTTTGGGGACAATGTTAGTGGATCCTAATGAGAATCTAGAGGTCAAAGGAGTAAATTGACTCATAAATATCTCTATATTCCCTCCGAAATCTACTCAGAAAAGCAAGGAAACATCTAGAGTTCGACCTATTTGAGGGATGTCTAATCCTAATGAAGGAGACAAATGGGAAAGAGCTCAAAAGCATGGCAACATCATTGCTTTTACCTAAAGAAAATCATGGAGGAACTTGGCAACCCTAACTTGAATGCTACATAAGTAGAGATAGGGCTATGGTGATAGAGGTCAGATCATTTGAAAGGATAGCTTACTTGATTGTTGAGCATAGTCTTAAATATAAGCATAAAGAGCTGGTAAGAAGGGGGAGAGAGAGAGGAGCTGGAGGGGTAAGGGAAGGCTGATGCAACAGATGGTTGTAATAACCCTTCCGACATTAATATAGAACTGCAGTTGTACTGTCTAATCCATGGTGTTGGTACTATCATTCATTTAGTTGCTTATCCAATACCTTTTAGAATGAGCATCTTAGTTATGTGTAACTAGATGTCTTTTATATATTCATGTATTAATTATCAAGGTTGTATGTTGTGATTATGCTTGTCTCTTCTATGTGCAAGACTTGGTCTGGAGCCGGCTTAGGGGACTTCTACCTAGCTGCATTGTGCTCTCCAGAAAATCTACACGAAGGCTTGAGGCAATGAATCTATTTTGCTTTGATAATTAGTCATTGAATATGGGCATGCATGTAGCTTTGTGACAACTGCAGATAATATTACAGTCTGCCAAAGGTCTCGGGAAGATCTTTGAGGGTATCTCCATTCTCCATACACCATGCATTTTATCCTATAGTAGAATTTGTGACTCTGCTGGGGACTATAAATTAGTTCTCGGTTCACCCAGAAAGTTCCTAGTTTCCTCCTCCTTGTAGACCTTCCTATACTTCTGTATTCCTTTTTTGACCCATCAAGACCTTGCAGCATTCTTCCTCCATATATTCAGCCCTGGATCTAATCCCCAAAGCCCTATTTTGAAGTATTTTCCCACACTAACCCAGGTTAGCAGTGTAAATAGAGCTTTATAAAGCTTTGTGTCTGCACAAATAGTGCATTAGTACCTCCAGTAACTCTCTGTGGCCTCTAGCATAGAGCGTTAGTCACCCAAATTTTGACATGTAGATGTGTCTATTGATGAGCCCCAATTTTTGGTAACAATTTGGGCTCATTTGGCCTACTTACCTTGCTCAACCCTTCATTTTTTATCACTTATGCATCATTTCTTAGTATATTCGTGTTATTTGTAGGAAGAAGGGCAGTCATTATGCCTATGTGGCTAATACATGATGATTTCAGGTTTTTTGACATTAAATGGAGCAAAGACCACGTAGATGGAGACAAGGAGACAGCCAAGGTGGCATTGCGGGTTTATAGGGAGGTTGTCCACAGCCTTGAATGACCTTCCTCGTGATCTCCACCCCAACTCCGAGCTCCAACAGCTATCACCACCGAGCTAGAAGGCAGCCAACGGATTCTACAGGAACAACAGTTTACTTTTAGTTGGACAGCCAAGCCCCACTAATTGAGGAGGCCAGCTTGGCCCTCATCATGTATAAATATTGAGGTTGTAGCCTTCGATAAAGACTCTTGAACCTTTGTTGTAGATTTTGAATCACGAGCTGTAGCTCTATTTTTGCTCTTTGTAAGCCAATTTTGGCATGTTGTTAGACTCATGATTATGATCTTTTAATAAAAGGCAGGCAGATTTGGATTCAATTCTGAGTTCTTAGAGGAGCTATAGCTCTCAGGTTAGGGCCCAACCTGAGAGCAATAGGCCTCCTTTCTTTGTATTGTTACTTTTCTTTCCTTTCAACATTTCGTTTCTTTGCTTTGACATGCATTTGGAAAACACAGTCTGCTGATTTGAATTTCTTGAAGTGATTAAGTAGGTTAGTATTAGGGATAAAATGCTTTCAACGGTTTAGATTAGAATAGGAGGACTAGAATTCATCAGAGTTCCAAGAAAAGGTTGATCGTACACTCATTTCCACCTCTGTTTAGAGATTGGGAGTGTAGACCGTGCCAACCACCAAAAAAACGCAGTTTTACATGTTCATGCATGCTTTAAAGTCATATTCCCATTGGTAGAAGTGTCCATGCATTTAGATCTTGAGCAATAACGCCTTGTTTCAGCACCATGCACGATTTCTATCTTAACTTCCATCGCTGTTCTTTGGTTTAATACAACAGTTAGAATAGGTTGATGAATTCTCGGTTTTGTGCAAGACAGAGGTGATTTGTTCCATTTACACTGTGCAACACCACTCTATCACATCCTTATCCTTCTCAGCCGTGCCTAAGCCATCCCCTTACCTCCCAGTTAGATCATTTGGCCACCATCTCTTCTGTTATCCACGTTGTTTTATCTTTTCGGCCTTCCATTTGCCTCTACCCTTCTATCGACCAACCAGCTTGACACACCCCTTCTCCATATCCTTTCTCTGTCCATAGGCCATCACAAGCTCCTCTCTCATCTTACCTATCCACCCATACAGCTCCTTCACTCCTCCATCACCCAAAACTCCGACTGCAGGACATCCTGTAGAAGTTAGCAGACTTCCTGTAGAAATCCCGAGCTTCCTGTAGGATCCCCTGCAGACATCCTGTAGAAGCCTGCAAACACGGTTGCCAAGCACCTGAACGTTGTGAACTTCTGTGGAATGATGTTAGGGATCCCCTGGAACCTCTCAGAGTCCTCCTGACCTTTCCCAAGCCTTCCTCCCCTTTGAACTACCCCTGCACAGTCAAGACCCAGTAAGAAGCACAATCATAATAACTCCAACCACTTGAGCAAAAATACAAAAAATGTGTTCTCTTCAATGGAAGTAGTTTAAATTCATGCATCTCATCTCACTAGAAGTAATGGCATCATTGTTAGGAGTTGCATTCCCATCATTGCATTGTAAGGATTAAGCTGGTCAGATTAGGGTTTACTAGGGTTTCCATGTTTGGTTGGCTTTCAGTTCATTCTTGCAAAGTAGGTTAATTTCCTTTTGAGATAGCCTTCGTTCATCATTTAGAAAGCTTCTTCTGAGAACATATAGAAGTTGGCTTGAGCCCTAGGGGACTTGTGCCAGCTGACCAAGTGACAGCTGCGACAAGAGCTAGTACTTGTGCATACAGCACCGTCGCTTCCAAGTTTGTTACGAACTACCGGGTTGATAAAATTAGAGAAGAAAGCTCCAAGAGTTGTAGCATTATTGCTACAATACTGGAGCCCACCATCTTTTTGGCGCCGCTGCCGGGGAAGCGTCAGAGTATTAGTAATTGTTGCTTTTCTTCTATTTTCCTACTCTCGCCTTCTGCCAAGTAGTTTATTTCATTTCCATTCTGCAAAAGTAGCATAGACATTTCCTGCTTTCATAGATTAGCATTTCAATTCCGCAATTTCAATTTTGCAAGCATAGATTAGCATTTCAATTCTGCAAGCGTAGACTAGCATTTCCATTCCTGCAATTCCATTTGAGCAAAGTAGATTAGTTCTTTCCTGCTTTCATTTCAATTCTGCATTTTTATTTCAGCAAGATAGTTAGTTGTAGATCAATCTGTTTCAGTTTTGCAGGTACCAAAGAAAAAAAAAACAAAAGCAATCAAAAAAAAGTCTTTCCATTTCATGCCTCATAGGAATCGAGATAAAACAGGCAAATTCTTACCCAACACCCCCACCACATCACTGAGTCACCCTTCTCTCTTCTTCAGTGACAGTGATCCAGAAGAACCTATAGGTGAACCTCCTGAGATATACGAAGATCCTATAGCAGAAGAAGAATTAGAGACCATTCCATCTGAAGCTATGGCTGACAATAGAGGAGAAGATGAGAGAATAGAAGGTGCCTTCCCCATCCGAGAAACCAATGAAGACATGAAAATGAAAAACATTAGTCCCTCCGCTCTACCTCACTTCCATGGACTGACTACTGAAGATCCTGATACCTTCCTGTTTGAGTTTGCTGTCCTTTGTAGAACCTATGACTATACTGAAGATGAGCAGAAGCTGAAACTCTTCCCTTCAACTCTTAAGGATGCAACATTACGCTGGTTCATGGGCTTACCTGGGAATAGTATCACCACTTGGGCTCAGATGCAGCAAGCTTTCAATACCAAGTACCGGGACTACTGTAGGTCCAAGGAAACCAAGGGAGAAATCTTTCGGATGACCATGGGAAATGATGAGTCCTTAGAGGATTATGAGGAGAGGTTCCAACTTAGCTATAAGCGGGCTAGGTGCACACTTGACCCTGAATCCCTCAAGTTGGTCCTGCTCCGAGGAGTCCCTGAAGACCTTTTAGATACCCTTCACATGTTAGCTGGGGGAGATATTTACCAACTGCCTTATGAGGACATCAAGACTATGTTCAGAAACCACTCTAGGGTAGCCCGGAAACGAGGTAGAGGAAACCTCCTCTCAGCTGGTATCCCTTTCTCCAAGCATGAGTTTGCAAATCAATTAGAAGATATTAAGAGTGAGGTGAGACAGACCATCGCCATGCAACTGGACACATTCAGGATCCAGCAGAAGAAGGAAGAAGCTGAGAGGGCCTTGGCTATCTTCTGCCCTAGATGTACAAGGAGACACCCTAAGAACGAATTCCCATTGCATTCGATTGAAGTGTGCTTCGTTTGTGAGGAGGACCATCCCACAAATCAATGTCCAACCTTACCTGGGCTTAAAGCTATGTACCAAGGGACAGAAGCTCCCACTGAACCTCTCTATTTCCTCAACCAAAGGAGGCCACAAGGACCTAGACCTTACCAGCAGGGGATGCAAGGGGCACCTCAAGCTTATTACAGCCCCAACCAATCGACTCCTATGCCTTCCTGGGGTCCCCCTGCTCATCCTTCCTGGTCTATGCCTCTCCATGGTCTTATCCACCTCAGTACCCTACTCAACCCACTACTCATTCATATCATTCACATGCCTAGCCACAGCCTCAGTGGAATGCACCTCAGTCGGGGTGGAGGTCCTAGTACAACACTCCTCCCACCATTTTGCCTCCACCACCAGTTCAACCTCAACCATTACCTCCTGCTCCTCCAAGGCAACCTCAAATGCCTGCTCAACCGAACCCGAACCCCAACAATAGACAGGCCCAGCAGGTATACACTAGGGAAACATCATGCCCTACCTATGCTGTCGAGATCCAGGAGATCAATCTTCGATCTGGAAAGACTCTTCCGGATCGCCAACCTCCTCCCCCAGAGGACGAGGAGGACAAACAGGAAAGTGAACCAAAGGCTATTCCACCCTTTCTTGAGAGACTAACAGCCACCACACAACCCAACCCAGAGGAGGATGAGCTTCTGGGAGAGATCAAGCAGTTGTGTGTGAAAATACCACTTCTCCAAGCCATCAAGGATGTGCCAATATACAACAAACTGGTTAAGGAAAGGTGTTTCAAACACCCAGGCAGGCGAAAGAGAGATGCTTCAACCATCAATGTCTTAGGACAACTGTCTGACCTTATGTTAGGACAAGTCATCTGCCCAAAGTATCTAGATCCTGAGAGTCCTGTAGTGGATGTCCACATCAATGGCACCATCATACCTCACACCTTGATTGATTTGGGGGCTGCCATTAATGTGATGACCAGGGATACCATGCTCAAACTCAATCTTCAGGGTTCCTTGAGGAAGACCTCGACAGTCCTGCAACTAGCAGATCGCTCCACCGTGACTCCCGAAGGGATTGTGGAGGATGTCTTGGTCTCTGTCGACTCTTGGGAATACCCTGCAGATTTCTTGGTTCTGCAACCCAAGGCAAAGCTTACTGGATATCCTCTTATTTTGGGAAGGCCTTGGTTAGCCACTGCAGATGCTTACATAAGTTGTCGTGCAGGAAACATGACCATAAAAAACGGTCCTATGTCCAAGTAGCTAGTCCTATACCCTCCTGCCCAACCCTCCTTAGAGCATGACTTACCACTGTGGTTGGAGGAAGGAGAAGAGGATGAGGTGTACTCAGCACCTTTGTGCACCCTAGATACCACTAGAAGAGACCCCCCAACCGAGGATGACTTGATTGAGACTTTGATCCAGAATCCACCTTCCAGTGCACTATCCTTAGAGAAATTGGTGGACGACGCCCAAGCCAGCACCTTAGTGGACCTTTGTGCCACCAACCCTGTCACACCCAGAGTCAAGAATGTGGAGTTCAGCCCTGAGAGAACGTTAAAGATCAGCTCCTCCCTATCACCTTCCTAGGAAAAGGAGCTGTGTAGCCTGTTGGCCAGCCATCTAGATGTTTTTGCTTGGAGCTATAAGGAGATGAAAGGAGTCCATCCTTCGGTCTGTACCCATCACATATACATCAAAGAGGATTGTAAGCCGGTTAGGCAACCTCAGAGGAGAATGAATCCAGCCCTTAAGGACATTGTCAAGGAAGAATTGCAAAAACTACTGGATGCCAGATTCATTTACCCCATCTCAGATAGTGAATGGGTGTCCCCTCTGGTGTTGGTTCCCAAGAAAAATGGGAAATGGAGAATCTGTGTGGACTACCGAGAACTGAACAAAGCTACCAAGAAAGACCATTTCCCTCTACCTTTCATAGATCAAGTGTTGGATGGACTGGCAGGAAAGAAGTTCTTCTCTTTCCTGGACGGGTTTAGCGGGTACAACCAAATCCAAATCAGCCCGGAAGACCAAGATAAGACCACCTTCACTTGTCCTTGGGGTACCTTTGCCTACCGAGTTCTTCCCTTTGGGCTATGCAATGCTCTTGCTACCTTCCAGAGAGCTGTCTTGAGCATCTTCTCGGAGCTGGTCCATGATGCGGTGGAAATCTATATGGATAACTTCACTCCTTATGGGTCCAACTTCCAGGAAGCATTGTCCAATCTGGGAAAGGTCCTAACCAAATGCATTGAGATGAACCTGTCCCTTAGTCCTGAAAAATGTGAATTCATGATGACTGAAGGGACCGTGCTAGGCCATACCATTTCTTGCCAAGGGTTACAAGTGGATCCTAACAAATTGCTCTCATCAAGAAGGTTCCACCTCCCCAAAAGGTAAGGGATGTTCGGAGTTTCTTAGGATTAGCAGGGTATTACAGGAGATTCATTAAAGACTTCAGCAAGCTAGCCTCGCCATTGTCTGGCCTGTTGGCAAAAGATGTGGAGTTTAAATGGACTGACGATTGTCAGAGGGCGTTGAATGAATTAAAGGACAAGTTGGTGTCAGCCCCAATCTTGAGAGGTCCAAACTGGGCCCTACCTTTCCACATCCACACTGATGCCTCGAATAAAGCCATAGGGGCAGCTTTAGGACAAGTTGAACAAAAAATTCCATATGCCATTTACTTTGTTAGCAAAAACTTGTCCAAAGCTGAACTGAATTACACTGTAACCGAGAAAGAATTCTTGGTTGTGGTCCATGCACTGAACAAGTTCCGACATTATATTACTGGCTATCAAACCTTTGTACATACGGATCATGCTGCAATTAGATATTTAATGAATAAACCAGATGTGAATGCTCGTATTATTAGATGGTTACTTTTGTTGCAGCAGTTTGATTTGACCATTGTTGACAAACCAGGTAAAGAAAATGTTGTTGCTGACTTTTTATCTAGATTGGATTTGTCTGCAGATGAGGATGGAACAGTGGATGACCAGATGCCCGATGAACATCTATTTGCTATCTCAGTACTCTCTCCATGGTTTGCTGATATAGCAAACTACCTTGTTTCAGCACAGTTCCCTCCACACCTATCTTCAAGAGAGAAGAGCAGGATCATCAGAAAAAGTGCCTCATTTACTTGGATCGGGGGCAATCTGTTCAAGCTTGGCCTTGATCAGATCTTAAGGCGTTGTGTAAGGGAGGAGGAAGTCTTTGATATCCTCCTCACCTGTCATGATGGGCCTTGTGGAGGACATTTTGCAGCAAAGAGGACTGCCTTCAAAATCCTGCAGGCGGGCTACTATTGGCCCACACTTCATCAAGATGTCAGAAGATATATCAGCCGATGTGACCAATGCCAAAGAATGGGGAAACCGACTCAAAGGGATGAGATGCCTCTCCAACCTCAAGTGACTCTTGAGCCATTTGAGAAGTGGGGTATGGATTTTGTGGGTCCAATCAACCCTCCCTCGAGGCAAAGGTCTTACATCATTGTGTGCACTGACTACCTGGCAAAGTGGGCAGAGACTAAAGCAATCAAGGCAGCAACAGAAGAAAAGGTGGCTAAGTTCTTAAGGGAGAACATCTTCTACAAGTTTGGCTACCCAAGAGAGCTGGTCACCGATCAAGGGAGCCAGTTCACATCCAACCTAATTGAAGACCTACTAGCTCATCACAAAATCAAGCATAGGACTTCCACCCCCTATCATCCACAGGCAAATGGGCAAGTGGAAGTCACCAACAGAGCATTGGAAGGGATTTTGACTAAGGTGGTGAGCAGCAGTAGGAAAGATTGGGCGGATCGCCTGATTGAGGCCACATGGGCTTACAACACCACCTGGAAGACCACCACCGGCTTCACACCTTATGAGCTGGTCTATGGGAAGAAAGCTTTGCTGTCCATTGAATTTGAATACAACACTTTGAGGATGGCAGCTCAGCTAGACCTAGATCTCAGCCATGCACAACAAGAAAGGTTATTGCAGCTGAATGGACTGGACGAGCACCAGATGCAGGCCCTCCTTCACTCAGAAGTGGTTCAACTTCAGAGAAAGGTGTGGCATGACCAACACCTCCATGACAAGCAATTCCAGCCGGGAGATTGGGCCTTGTTGTATGACTCCAGGTACAAAGATTTCAAGGGGAAGCTGAGAACCAAATGGCTAGGACCATATGCAGTGGAAAAATGCCATGACAATGGATCTGTTCTTATTCGAACCATTGATGAGGAAGCCATCCCCATGCTTGTCAATGGGCATCGGTTGAAGATCTACAGGAAACCTCTCTCAAGACAAGAGTTCATCAAAACTATGGAGAAATCAGTGTTGGTCATAGAGAAGGGTTCTGCCTCTGCTTTGGGCATACCCTGAAAGATCTAAAAAAAAAAAAAAAAAAATAATAAAGATCCTTGGGTGAAAACCTTTCTGAGGCTCCCAAGGCAGGTGGTAGGGGTGAAAACCTCATTGAGGCGCCCCTATTGTCTTTCAAAAAAAAAAGAGAGATTTAAAAAAGATCCTTGAGTGAAAACCTCTCTGAGGTGCTTAAGGCAGATGGCAAGGGTGAAAACCTCATTGAGGCGCCCCTGTTATCTTTCAAAAAAAAAGAGAAAAAAAGAAAGAAAAAACAATAAGCAAAAAAGGCGAGGACAACAAGTTTATAATGTGAAAATGCATGCAGGTTGCAGGTGTTCTATGAAGGAGAGGAGGTCTTTTAACGCAAATCCAGAGATCCTTATCATGCTGCCAGGAGACCTCACCAGCACCTCCTCCAAGAATACTCATTTTCTCCAAGGTATGTGCACAATTTCATCACGGCTTGAGTCTTCTACAGGAAGATGCAGACTTTCTACAGGAAGGTGCGGACTTTCTACAGGAAACACAAACTTTCTACAGGAAGTTCTGTATTTCTACAGGAAACTTCCTGTAGAAGTTCGGGACGGCCCAGAATTCATTTTATGAGGAGATCTAACGACCAAGGATCGGTTTGGATGCATGCAAGCTACTGTTGTCACCCTTATACACTGTTGTCACCTCTTTCTACCATCCCTGTCGACATGCAATGAAGTTACCTGCACCATCAAAGCAGATCATTGAGTTATCAAGAGAAAAGCAATTTTTGAGATGGAAAAACGCTGAGATGTCATACCATATCCATCCCAGCCATCCATGAGCTCTGTGAGCGTGATCGTGGGGCCATTGCCTTCGTCGTGCAGCATGCACCCGAGGAGGAAAAACTGTTACAGGACATCCTGCAGGAGTCCCGTAACAGTTAAGCCCGCTAGAGTGCACACCATTCACAGCGCTTGCCATATACAATGAAAACGCGGGCGCATGCAGCCGAAGCATCAAATCCATCGTCAGCGGCCTGTGAATATGAACCTCTGGGCCTGTGCAAATCCACCAGCAGCAAATAAATCCACTCATCATCGTCCAAGAACCGAAAAATCGCGTTGCGGCCGCACAGGTAAGTGTCTCGACCCTTTCTTCCGTCGAATTGCATGAATTTTACTTTGAAAATGTTTGCAAGTGTGAAGTGAGTGGGTTGAGCAGTTGTATGGCCATTCGACTGGCCACGTCGATCAGTTAATGGTCTAGTCAGATGTATGGGTGGCGGTCGTGGCAAAAGAAACGGGCAGTACACACGTGAGAGCAATCCCGTCGAAAAAACGAGTTTAACAGAAGAGACGGCGGCGGATCTGTGGGGAATGATGCGGAAGTAAGGGAACTCGCAGGCAAATGATGGGATGACGTCGTCCAATGGTCCGGCAGGGACAGCTCACCCCCGCGCCATGGATTCCGCCGATTCAAATCTAATCGGCTAGATTGCCACCCCATGCATTTATCATTCACCGTTTGAGACTCGAGTGATCATCCGGATCCCTCTGCAGCTCGATACTCCGAGTCTTTGGCCATCAGAACGCCTGTGAAGCAACACCAAGAGCGCAGACCCACTGCAGTATCCCCCAGAGATCGCGCGCTGCTCCTACAGGAAAGTTGTTTCTACAGGAAGTCGGGTTCCTCACGTCAAAAGGTGGCGGATTAAAAAGGTAAGCCTGAACTCTCCATGCAATTGGTTTTTGAGGGTGGCAGAATCGTCGTCTACAGTCTGGTCGTAGAAAATTGTTGCAAATGTTGTCTGTCATGCATGAACTGTCGTCCTACAGGATGTCAGTGTAATTAAGTTGTGTTAAGGTCCTCAGGAGATAAGCTTCGTGGATTATATGCATGACAGAAGTGTAATTCTACGCTCTATCCCAGTAGGCCAAATTTCTTCCGCATTCGCCACCTCTAGCTAACGCAACAGTTTTTCACCATGCCGGGTGGGTTCATCAAAAGGGAACCCACTGATTCAACAAAGTTAAGAGAAAATCCTGAGGTGGTGGAGCTCTTCACACGAGCGCAATGGATATCCTTTTGTGATAAATTGCAGGGCTATGACGACGAAGTGGCAGAAGATTTTTTGCAAGCTCTGAGGCCAAAATCTAAAACATTGGCCACCGTTAACTTCAGAGGATTGAGTCTCAGACTCACCCCACAATTCATCAGCCGGGTTACTGAGCTCCCAATGGGATTACCATGGGATAAAGAAGAAAGGAAATTGGGCCAACAAGCTAAGAAAGAATTCTTTCCACCAGAGGAGGAATTCTCAGAAGATAAAAATGGGGTTCGTAGAACAAGTCTACTGCCACCGTGGAATGAAGTTAGCCTACAAATTATGAAGTACATCACCTGCGAAGGCCGTTTCAGCATTATATACGGGTACCACTTTCGGTTACTCACTGAATTAAGGCACCAGATGGATCTACCTGTAGAAAACAAGCTCAGTCTCCCCTACTTTCTATTACAGTCTCTGATTGAGTGTGCCACCAAGTTGAAAGAAGGCACACCAGACCAGGTAGCCCACCATGGACTAATCAAACTCCTCGTGGAGGATGCGCTCCACACATACAAGGTTCCTCTCTCATGGGAAGCCTTCAGAAATTTGACAAAGGATGGGGATATAAAGATGCTGACCGAAGAGCTTGGTTCATCTAGCAGTGAGGAGAAAGAGTCAGTGCCGGTGGGAAAGAAAGAAACAGGCCAGAAGACCACAACCACGGAGCAGAAGAAAAAGCAAGAGAAGAAACGAGAGACAAAGGGTGCCAAAGAGAAAGATGACACGCCCATCTTGACAGCAAGAGAGAAAAGGTTGCAAGGCAGAGTGGACAAGGTTGAGAAGGTCCACATCAGCAAAAGTGCCTCGACAGCGACCGCAACCAAGTCAAAAAGAAAAACTCATGCAGCAAAGCAAACCAAGGCGGTGACACCTTTTTCTACAGGAAAGCTGAAACCGGCTTCTACAGGAAGCCCGAAATTAACTGAACAAGGGTCTTCTACAGGAAGCCCAAAATTGACTAAAACAGGGTCTTCTACAGGAAGCCCCGAAAAAGTGAAACCCAAGGAGAAGAAAGATGACATTCGTGAAAGGGAGGTAGCAGCTGTGCTGGCCGCCCTCAGCACACCTCCTAAGCCAAAGGAGAAGAGAAAGAGGGAGACCCCTCTATATTTTAAAGCTTGAAGAAGTGTGAGAATAAAGACGGGCAAGCCACAGCCTCCATCCAACAGCCCGATCATCATTGAAGATGCCCCTACTTTGCCCAAGGAAAGGTCCCCCTCGAGGATATCGGTCACCTATGAGAGGGGGAGCCCGAAGAAAACTACGTGGCAAGAAAAGTTAGACCAATTGACTGAAAAAGCTCGGCTACAGGATGCTGAAGATGCTCTACAGGAAACCTTAGCCAGGCTTAAAGAAACTGAGAGAATGGAAGGAGAAGCACCCTTATCACCACCAAGGGAGGGTGAAGTAGAGCCACCAAAGGAAGTGGAGAAAGAGCATATACCAGAGCCCAGCCCTCAGCCAAGTCTGAGTTCATATTAGAACTTTTTAGAGGCTGGCAAAATTATACCTCAGAAATTCACTGTGCCACTATTTTTTGCATTAGAAGAAGAAAGAGTCCGTACACACACGTGGATGAAAATAGCCAAGTCAAAGGGTGTGGCGGACATAGGTCCCTTACAGGAGCAGCTCAAGGAGGCCAGAAGTGAATTGTCCATGGCTAAACACGTGGCAAATTGCCAACGCGTGTTCCTACAGGAAGAAAACCAGAAGCTGAGATTGCAGCTACAGGAGCTGAGGGCAGGGACAGGTACATCCTCCAAGGACACCATAGAGGAACAGCAAGGCAAAAAGGAACTGAACACCGGTCTTGGGGAGCCAACCACACTTCTACAGGAAGCAGAACAGCAAGCACAAATTGAGGTGCAAGCTCTCAGAGAACAGCTGCAGCAGAAAGAAGCACAATTGGCCTGCATGGCCAGCTGGGCCATGGATGCTATCCAATGCAGGCAGCCGACCAAATCCTATGGCTTGTACTTGAAAGACCAATGGCTGCAATTCCAAATCAATACCTTGGCGCAAAGAGGTATCTCTCAGCTCCAAGACCCGTAGCAATTCACTGAAGTTTGCAGTACTAGCTCATCAGAGGATAGGGCCAAATTAGCGGAGTTCTACCTCCATAATCTGGCCCTGCCTAATGTAGTTTCATGGGATCCCAATACGGCCTTGGGAGATATGCAATTAATGGCATTTGCCTCATGGCTGAACCATGAGGACAAAAGAGCAGCAGAAGCCAAAGCAATCATGAACCGAGAGCTGAACGAGCCATTGCTCATCAGACCAGAACCAGGGGATCCAGTTGCACTAATCTCGGCACACCAACATTTGTCCACTGACCCTCAAGCTTCATTAAGATATATGGATCAACAGGCCCAAGCCATAGCTCATTTTGAGGACATGGAGAGACTGTTAGGAGACAATGCTGTCCAAGCATGTACACGCAGATGGAATACATTGGCACACAGTCTGAAAATCCGAGAGTACCATACCCCAACTCGGATGAGGGAAGCTCTGGTACGGGTAGCCCTCTATAAGAAATCCATGCAAAACCTCCAGGCCAGCTGGATTGGCCTTAAACTCAGCCCACCACTGCTGCTAGGATTGATGGAAGGCAGCACAGAGAAAGATAATAATGAACAGTGGGAAGAGGTAAACAGAAGGCTGGGTTTCATATCAGCAAGGAGGACACTACTACAGAGGCTTGGGATGTAAGGGTAGCAGTAAAGGCAATGAAGGATGAAGAGTTGGACTAGTTGCTCAAGGATGAGCAAATATTTTAGCTGGGGGGTGATGATGAGCCCCAATTTTTGGTAACAATTTGGGCTCATTTGGCCTACTTACCTTGCTCAACCCTTCATTTTTTATCACTTATGCATCATTTCTTAGTATATTCGTGTTATTTGTAGGAAGAAGGGCAGTCATTATGCCTATGTGGCTAATACATGATGATTTCAGGTTTTTTGACATTAAATGGAGCAAAAACCACGCAGATGGAGACAAGGAGACAGCCAAGGTGGCATTGCGGGTTTATAGGGAGGTTGTCCACAGCCTTGAATGACCTTCCTCGTGATCTCCACCCCAACTCCGAGCTCCAACAGCTATCACCACCGAGCTAGAAGGCAGCCAACGGATTCTACAGGAACAACAGTTTACTTTTAGTTGGACAGCCAAGCCCCACTAATTGAGGAGGCCAGCTTGGCCCTCATCATGTATAAATATTGAGGCTGTAGCCTTCGATAAAGACTCTTGAACCTTTGTTGTAGATTTTGAATCACGAGCTGTAGCTCTATTTTTGCTCTTTGTAAGCCAATTTTGGCATGTTGTTAGACTCATGATTATGATCTTTTAATAAAAGGCAGGAAGATTTGGATTCAATTTTGAGTTCTTAGAGGATCTATAGCTCTCAGGTTAGGGCCCAACTTGAGAGCAATAGGACTCCTTTCTTTGTATTTTTACTTGTCTTTCCTTTCAGCATTTCGTTTCTTTGCTTTGACATGCATTTGGAAAACACAGTTTGCTGATTTGAATTTCTTGAAGTGATTAAGTAGGTTAGTCTTAGGGATAAAATGCTTTCAGCAGTTTAGATTAGAATAGGAGGACTAGAATTCATCAGAGTTCCAAGAAAAGGTTGATCGTACACTCACTTCCACCTCTGTTTAGAGATTGGGAGTGTAGACCGTGCCAACCACCAAAAAAACGCAGTTTTACATGTTCATGCATGCTTTAAATTCATATTCCCATTGGTAGAAGTGTCCATGCATTTAGATCTTGAGCAATAACGCCTTGTTTTAGCACCATGCACGATTTCTATCTTAACTTCCATCGTTGTTCTTTGGTTTAATACAACAGTTAGAATAGGTTGATGAATTCTCGGTTTTGTGCAAGACAGAGGTGATTTGTTCCATTTACACTACGCAGCACCACTCTATCACGTCCTTATCCTTCTCAGCCGTGCCTAAGCCATCCCCTTACCTCCCAGTTAGATCATTTGGCCACCATCTCTTCTGTTATCCACGTTGTTTTATCTTTTCGGCCTTCCATTTGCCTCTACCCTTCTATCGACCAACCAGCTTGACACACCCCTTCTCCATATCCTTTCTCTGTCCATAGGCCATCACAAGCTCCTCTCTCATCTTACCTATCCACCCATACAGCTCCTTCACTCCTCCATCACCCAAAACTCCGACTGCAGGACATCCTGTAGAAGTTAGCAGACTTCCTGTAGAAATCCCGAGCTTCCTGTAGGATCCCCTGCAGACATCCTGTAGAAGCCTGCAAACATGGTTACCAAGCACCTGAACGTTGTGAACTTCTGTGGAATGATGTTAGGGATACCCTGGAACCTCTCAGAGTCCTCCTGACCTTTCCCAAGCCTTCCTACCCTTTGAACTACCCCTGCACAGTAAGGACCTAGTAAGAAGCACAACCATAATAACTCCAACCACTTGAGCAAAAATACAAAAAACGTGTTCTCTTCAATGGAAGTAGTTTAAATTCATGCATCTCATCATGAACCGAGAGCTGAACGAGCCATTGCTCATCAGACCAGAACCAGGGGATCCAGTTGCACTAATCTCGGCACACCAACATTTGTCCACTGACCCTCAAGCTTCATTAAGATATATGGATCAACAGGCCCAAGCCATAGCTCATTTTGAGGACATGGAGAGACTGTTAGGAGACAACGCTGTCCAAGCATGCACACGCAGATGGAATACATTGGCACACAGTCTGAAAATCCGAGAGTACCATACCCCAACTCGGATGAGGGAAGCTCTGGTACGGGTAGCCCTCTATAAGAAATCCATGCAAAACCTCCAGGCCAGCTGGATTGGCCTTAAACTCAGCCCACCACTGCTGCTAGGATTGATGGAAGGCAGCACAGAGAAAGATGATAATGAACAGTGGGAAGAGGTAAACAGAAGGGCTGGGTTTCATATCAGCAAGGAGGACACTACTACAGAGGCTTGGGATGTAAGGGTAGCAGTAAAGGCAATGAAGGATGAAGAGTTGGACTAGTTGCTCAAGGATGAGCAAATATTTTAGCTGGGGGTGATGATGAGCCCCAATTTTTGGTAACAATTTGGGCTCATTTGGCCTACTTACCTTGCTCAACCCTTCATTTTTTATCACTTATGCATCATTTCTTAGTATATTCGTGTTATTTGTAGGAAGAAGGGCAGTCATTATGCCTATGTGGCTAATACAGGATGATTTCAGGTTTTTTGACATTAAATGGAGCAAAGACCACACAGATGGAGACAAGGAGACAGCCAAGGTGGCATTGCGGGTTTATAGGGAGGTTGTCCACAGCCTTGAATGACCTTCCTCGTGATCTCCACCCCAACTCCGAGCTCCAACAGCTATCACCACCGAGCTAGAAGGCAGCCAACGGATTCTACAGGAACAGCAGTTTACTTTTAGTTGGACAGCCAAGCCCCACTAATTGAGGAGGCCAGCTTGGCCCTCATCATGTATAAATATTGAGGCTGTAGCCTTCGATAAAGACTCTTGAACCTTTGTTGTAGATTTTGAATCACGAGTTGTAGCTCTATTTTTGCTCTTTGTAAGCCAATTTTGGCATGTTGTTAGACTCATGATTATGATCTTTTAATAAAAGGCAGGCAGATTTGGATTCAATTCTGAGTTCTTAGAGGAGCTATAGCTCTCAGGTTAGGGCCCAACCTGAGAGCAATAGGCCTCCTTTCTTTGTATTGTTACTTGTCTTTCCTTTCAGCATTTCGTTTCTTTGCTTTGACATGCATTTGGAAAACACAGTCTGCTGATTTGAATTTCTTGAAGTGATTAAGTAGGTTAGTCTTAGGGATAAAATGATTTCAGCGGTTTAGATTAGAATAGGAGGACTAGAATTCATCAGAGTTCCAAGAAAAGGTTGATCGTACACTCATTTACACCTCTGTTTAGAGATTGGGAGTGTAGACCGTGCCAACCACCAAAAAAACGCAGTTTTACATGTTCATGCATGCTTTAAAGTCATATTCCCATTGGTAGAAGTGTCCATGCATTTAGATCTTGAGCAATAATGCCTTGTTTCAGCACCATGCACGATTTCTATCTTAACTTCTATCGCTGTTCTTTGGTTTAATACAACAGTTAGAATAGGTTGATGAATTCTCGGTTTTGTGCAAGACAGAGGTGATTTGTTCCATTTACACTGCGCAGCACCACTCTATCACGTCCTTATCCTTCTCAGCCGTGCGTAAGCCATCCCCTTACCTCCCAGTTAGATCATTTGGCCACCATCTCTTCTGTTATCCACGTTGTTTTATCTTTTCTGCCTTCCCTTTGCCTCTACCCTTTTATCGACCAACCAGCTTGACACACCCCTTGTCCATATCCTTTCTCTGTCCATAGGCCATCACAAGCTCCTCTTTCATCTTACCTATCCACCCATACAGCTCCTTCACTCCTCCATCACCCAAAACTCCGACTGCAGGACATCCTGTAGAAGTTAGCAGACTTCCTGTAGAAATCCTGAGCTTCCTGTAGGATCCCCTGCAGACATCCTGTAGAAGCCTGCAAACACGGTTGCCAAGCACCTGAACATTGTGAACTTCTGTGGAATGATGTTAGGGATCCCCTGGAACCTCTCAGAGTCCTCCTGACCTTTCCCAAGCCTTCCTCCCCTTTGAACTACCCCTGCACAGTCAAGACCCAGTAAGAAGCACAATCATAATAACTCCAACCACTTGAGCAAAAATACAAAAAATGTGTTCTCTTCAATGGAAGTAGTTTAAATTCATGCATCTCATCTCACTAGAAGTAATGGCATCATTGTTAGGAGTTGCATTCCCATCATTGCATTGTAAGGATTAAGCTGGTCAGATTAGGGTTTACTAGGGTTTCCATGTTTGGTTGGCTTTCAGTTCATTCTTGCAAAGTAGGTTAATTTCCTTTGAGATAGCCTTCGTTCATCATTTAGAAAGCTTCTTCTGAGAACATATAGAAGTTGGCTTGAGCCCTAGGGGACTTGTGCCAGCTGACCAAGTGACAGCTGCAACAAGAGCTAGTACTTGTGCATACAACACCGTCGCTTCCAAGTTTGTTACGAACTACCGGGTTGATAAAATTAGAGAATTAAGCTCCAGGAGTTGTAGCATTATTGCTACAATACTGGAGCCCACCATCTATAACCTCAAAGGGATGGGAAACTTGCTCATGGACTGATAAAGGATCTGCAATTGTATTTTGTTAGCAAGATTTGTGTCTTGAAATAATTTTTTTTTTAGGAAATATTTTTTTTTCTTTCTTAAAAGTTTTTATAAAGGAAAAATCATTTTTTTTTATTCATTATTCTGCTTAGCTGGTTAAAATCTGCTTTATTTGGTTTCAAATAGTTGTTAGAAATCATTGAAAATTTTATGTTGGTTATGCTAGTGTTATAACCACTAGGATGCATGGAACAAATATGGATGTATGAAAGACTCTCCCTTGTAGAATACAACTTATTTCATCGAATTGAATATTTTCAAGCATTGTCTTTTGCATGATTTTGAGTCAGAGTCCCACCAAATATCATATGTCAACACCCCTACCAAAGACACTAAAAAGGTACACATAAAATCTACCTAAAATCAATTAGTAACTCTTTCTAGAGCAAACAAACATTAGTTCAGGCTAGGATCTTGGGATAGGCAGTGTGAGTAAACTACCCAAGATCAAAAAACAAAACTAGTGTCATTAAAAGAGAGAAATCCTTGCTGATGAAATCCTACCAAAAATTGATCCTCTTTAAGCTCCATCAACTATGTGAGTTGTTCCTCCAAGGCCTAACGATCTGCCATACATGTGAGAGCTATTATGCACAAACTAGGCACAATATGCTCCATTGTCATTACAACTTCTACACCATACACCAATCTGAATGGCATTTTCCCTATCAGCTTCTTACAAGTAGTCTTATAAGCCCATAGAATGAAAGGTACGTGCACATCCTAGTCATTTCGTCGCGCATTGCAAATCTTCGTCATTTCATTCTCCAAAATCTTGTTGTAGGCTTCAACAGTTCCAATGGCCTGTGGGTGATATGGTGTACTCTTGTGATGGTAGACCTAGAATTCTTCTATCAATGCATTCATCATTTCATTCAAAAAATGTGTACCCCTGTCGCTCATGAACACTTTCGGGCAACCAAATCTGGTTAAGACATATTCAAACAAAAAATTTATTGCCGTAGCCCCTGTACAATCCTTAACTGGTTGTGCTTCTGCCCATATGGTTAGATATTCCATCGTGGTGATGATATAGCGCACACCAGTTTTCTTCCCTAGGGGCTAAATTGGTCCAACGAAATCAATCACCCATTTCTCAAAGGGCTGCAAAGATACTTGAGGTTGTAATGGCAATTCATCCCTTTGTGATGGTCTACCCATTCTCTAACATGCATCGCATGCTTGACAATACACCTTGGAATCCTTGTGCAACGTTGGCCACCATAGACCTACATGCAAAATCTTATGCATAGTCGTCTTTCCTACATAATGACCTCTAGCAACTCCCCCATGAGCTTCAGCAAGAATGCTATCCCTCTCAAAATCCGACATTTATCTTTGCAATATTTCATCAACACCCATCTTATACAAATGTCCCGCAATATATGAAAAATTTGTCACACGCACTACTAATTCCTTCTTTTTCTGACTCGCATACCCTTCTGGTGTTGTCCCCATAGTCAAGAAATGAATAATATCTGAAAAATGATTATCTACTACATGCACCACGAAGAGCTGTGCATCTAGCAACCCTTTGTCTAGATTGTTAAGTTCCTCACCTATTTCGATTCATGACAGATGGTCAGGTCTTGCATTCAACCTCCCTAGCTCCACAATCACTTCAAAGTCATACTCCTGAAGTAGTAGCAACCATATGTAGATATTCCCCCCCAACATAGGCTTATTGACCAGGTATTTCAAGGTAGAATGATCTGTGTACATTTTGAAATGTCCTCCCAATAGATAATGTCTGAATTTCTATAGTGCGTACACCATGGCCAATCCTTCGTGCTCAGTCGTTGAATAATTCTTCTCGACCTTTGATAACTTCCTGGTCGCAAAGGCTATAGGATGGTCCATCTCTCCTTCACTGGCCTGTGTTAGCACTACACCCAACACAATGCAAGAGGCATCCACATGTACGTGAAACTCCTTCTAATCAAGGAATAGCAAGATTGGTGTGGTGACCATCTTTTCTTTTAATACATCCAAGTTTCACTGACATTCTTTGTCGCAATAGAATGTTGCGTCCTTCTTTAGCAGTTTTTCCATGGGCGTGGTAATCTAGGCATATGCTTTGATAAATTTTTTGTAATATCCTATATGTCCCAGCGTCCTGTGCAGCTGCTTAACATTCCTCGGGGCCTCTAGATTCACTGTCACTGCAATCTTGGCAGGTTCCACCATCAATCCTTTCTTGCACACCACATGACCCAGCAAGATTACAATGGGAACATAGAAGATGCATTTCTTCAAATTCAGTGCAATCTGATACCTGCAACATGTATCCAACATTAGGCGTAGATTTTCTACATGGCGCTTTACTAATTTGAACACTATCCAGTCATCAAAGTACACTTCCAAGAGCTTATGAATGAACTCCTTGAACGTTGTGATGACTACGCGAGAAAATATCGCAGGCACATTCTTGAGTCCAAATGACATCACAGTATATTGAAAACATCCCCTTTCCGTCGCGAAGATCATTTTGCTCCTATCCTCTGGCGTGATCTTAATCTGATGATGCCTAGAGAACCCATCAGTAAATGAGTAGGCCTCTTGCCCTCCAACATTATCTAGCACTTCATCGGTAAACGACGTTGGGAATGGATCATGGACACACGCATCATTAAGCTTCCACAGATCTACGAAATCCTTATTTCTCCCTTTTGTTTCTTCTCCTAAATGACCATTGGGCTTACTCAATCAGATTCTTCAATCAGTTCTATAATGCTCGCCTACAACATCTTATCCAACTCTTGGTGAACCTTTACCTTGTATTCAGGATTAAGGCGATACAATATTTTCTTAACAGGTTTCTCATCCGGCTTCAGGGTAATCTTCATAATCCCTAAATTGCCAATTATGCCCTTCAAATCCAAAAACTTCGTAAGGAAGAGATCTTGATATTCACGGAATAACTCAGTAACTTTATCCGTAGTAGCATAGTCCCAATAGTCTCCAATATTTGCAAACTTCGGTTCTACTTGAGTACCAATGTTTACCTGCTTTGTCTTCAATGACGCAGTGATGTCCGAGTTGTCTATTTGCAGGCCCTCGACTTTGTGATTCCCTTCTTCCTCTGCATTGTTAATATTTCTTGGATCTTCATCCTCCTCTTCAATAGTTACATTATAACATTCTAGGGCGTGGTGCAGCTGGTTACTCCAATCTGGTTGAACCCATTCCATAGGTTCTTGCAGCGTTCTGAAGATGACTGCCTTAATCTCTTGTAGAGCTTCATCAATGCTTGTGAAGCCATCTTCAAAACTGAAGGTCAATAAGAATCCTTCCCTCAATATATCCCACTCTGTGATGCCATGGTGAAGCTCCGTTTCCAGATACCAGTTCATGGGAATTATGTCCAAAGTATGGTAGAATAGGTGTACCCACTCTAGCTGTAGTTCTATCCTCCATGCCTTAGTCCATTTTTCTAGGTGATCACAAAGATAATCCTTCCCTCTATATTTCTCAGTCAATATAGTGTTAGGTTGCCTAAACCATAACCTCATCATTCTTTTGTATCCCACCATCCATCAAATCTATCCTTGTGTGTACCCCACCATCGTGCGAGCGTAGCATGAAGTGCCAAATCTAAGGCTTAGAAGCGGTGATCCTCAGGGGATTCATGCTTAAATGCATCTAAAAACTTATCCATGTCAGTTAACCCATCATAATAGGGTAATTTCCTTACCTCTGACAAAACACAGCGCAACAATTTCATCATCATATTGCACCGTAGTGTAGATACTTCATGCAAATGATTCCGCCAATGCTCTAACTTCATCTAAATCAAAGGTATAAGAACTCTCTCGGTCCCATGAAATTCGTCCATCTGCCATCGAATTGAGCCAGTCCTAGTCTCACGTTGTTATTTTATAGATATGGTCCAGTTCATCATCACTTTCTTCATAATTGCGGACTGGTTCAGTGTAGTGTGCCCCTTCTACAAGGTCCAATGATACTACAACCTGAAGTGATTTCCTTTCAAACGGCATTCTCCTCTTCTTCAAATTGATGACCTCATTCATGTAAATGGACCAATCAATTCCCAAGAGCGCGAGGTATGGATTACTGTCATCACAATTTCTATCACTTCAAAGTCGACCATCGCGCACACCTTTGATATCAATAGTTACTCCATATAATCGCCCCATAGGAATGATTTTCTGTTGGTTCATCATTCTGATCTGAATCGGAGACCACTACAACGCAGGTCTCCCCATTCTTTCCCAAGTTTTCTTTGGTAGTACATTCGCATTGGACCCCAGATCCAAGATGACCTAGTCCATCTCATAATCTCCTATCTGTGTGGTGAGCCTCATCTCGTGCCCCGTTCTTGCCTTATGTTTTCCAATTTTTCTGACCACCCAGTGTCCATCAGGGACCTTCTCTTTGCTGACGCATTTGTTTATCAACTCTTGCAAACCTTCCACAACTTTTCTATCGCGTAGTAGCTTTATGTAGGTCTCCAAAAATGTAGTAAGAATAGAGGGATCAACCTCTGTAGGCACGCTAGTTTCTTGCACCTTATCCTGACTTCCTGAGGTGGATGCCTCAGTGAAGCTTTTCTTGGCCTCCATAAATGTTTCCTTAGCACGCACCAGATCAAAACCCAGTTCCTTCTTTGGGGCCTTGTGGACCCATCCATCCTCTTCAGGCTGTTTACCCTTATCATCGCTAGTTGTTATTCCACTTCTCAACACTATATTCACACTTTGATCTTCCTCGTGGGGCTCATCCCTCATCATCTGTAGGTTCTGCATAGGCTACTGAGGTTGCACTTTCTTTTCTTGCATTTTAGCTATCAGCACTGGGCATTCTTCTATGGTATGGTCAATTTGGCTGTAGTATTGACATTATGGGCATGTGTGATTCTAACACTCCCATGCGTAGTGCTGTGGTATCCCACAGTTGTAATAGATAACCTGACCCCGACCTCTACCAGGCTCTCCTCCTCCTCGGCCTTGTCCCCGTCCTTGATATCCTCCGCGCACTCCTCTGACGCCCTGCTCTGGAGGTTGATTTTGTGCTTGCATCCAGTATGTAGGTTTTCTTTCTATCATCAGCTCATGGCTACGACAATGATGCTCATCGTGGCCCACTAATTTGTAGAAGTTACAAAACAACTACTGAGGTGCTTGGGCAAACCTATGAAGTAAATGAGAGTTAATTGTCGCATGTTGTCAAGCAACTTTACAAATAGCACACCATAGCATGTCCCCCATGCTCGGTCCTGCTGTAGCTTCTGGCTTCAGGCGAATTAGTCCCCCTCCTGTAATATAATTCATGAATATGGGACAGTGGTATTTATCATTCCCCTGGCTCTTACACTTCAGACAACAAACTTCTGCGCACACCTCTGGTTTAGTCTCCTTTTCTTTCTTCAAGCTCTACAATTCTAAGCAGAGGCTCTATAATTGAGAGTGGATCTGCTATACCCCCAAGGTCATGTCCTGAATATGCGTTGCATGTATCCTCATCGCAATTTCCAAGGCTTCTGCCTGAGTCCATATCTTTTGTTGTGACAAAGCAATTCTCAAGTGGGGCAGGAGTGAAGCTATAAACCATTCACGATGCTGATCGTCTGTGAGCTGCATGTTAGCTTCTCAAATCTGACACTTCAGCCTTTGATATAATTCCCAAGGCATCTTATTGACCCTCATCATTATTTCCTTAAATCCAATTAGTGATTGTGAGTCATACGTAGGCTTACTAAATTCCTTGTTTAAAGAAACCTTAGTTTCTACTAGCGATGCCATAGAATTATCATAACAGTACTTAATATACTAAGTCAACACACGATCCTATAGAGTAGTAACCAATTATGCCTTCTTTATATTGTCATCAGTAATATGTTGCACTGTCAACACAGCATTCGCAACAAACCAGAACTTCTCCGTGTCTTCACTCCCTATGCCTTTGAAAATCGGTAGCTTCATGGTGTTCGCCATGTTGGATGGTGGTGGTAGAGGTAGAGGTGTGGGCGAAGGTGTATGCGGTGGAGGTGGAGGAGGAGGTGGAGTGGACGGATGATTTACTCTAGGAATCCCCAAAGTGATGAGTTGAATAGTTCTTCACGGTGGAGTCCCTTCGGCCCCTTTGTCGTCACTTAAAGGAGGTCCAATCAACGGAATATACGCTGGTCTTGTTCCTTTGCAATTTCTAAAGAGTATTCCACTTTGTGTAGCTCCGAACATCAAGGTAATGACATAACCCATTTTTCACACAACATCATTTTAATCCAAGTATTCAAAGATCTTAAATACTTATCTCATGGTCCTTTGAAAAATCTTTGCTCTGCTTCACTGTAGATTACTAAGGTATCAACTGAAAATCTGTAACAAATCCTCTTATAATTTGATCAAGCCAATGATTGACAACCCGTGCGATCTTGTCCTCAGAAGCTTCTAGTCGTCGCACTAACTCAGGAGTCCACATTATTGGATTATCGAGCTTCCAATTTCTGTGTCTGCCTATCAATTTAGCCAATCACTCATACAGTTCAATGGTGAAGGTGTAGAAGAAGATCTCATGTATCTCTGTATATAGATACCTGTTCAACCATTGTTCTTTTGATAGGCACAGATTCCTGTTTTCTTGCGCCGCGAACTCGTGAATTTTCTGATCCAACTAATTTTCAATTTCTTTCTTGGTCGGATTCCAATGATGCGACAACACACATCTCTTTAAAGTAGATCCCAGTCTCAACAATGGAACCTTTGTTGGCTTAGGGGGTCCTAACTTAGGTTCAGAGTTAGTTGCACCAACCAACAAATCCCTACACTATTGGACCTTTCGGCAACAACCCACGTAACATAGGTCGTAGTCTCACCCGAAGCAGTATGGGGGGATGCAAGAACCAAATTTCTGCATCCAGAGTCGAGTGTGATGTCTTTTAGCACCCTAGGTCTGCCTTCACGCAGATTGATAAGCCCTTAGGGCTTGGTACTGCAACTTTGTTAAAACAACCTTTAGAGCTTCGCATAGGTCTATCATTAGTCTTTGCAGACCTTTAACAATAAATCTATTTACTTACAAGCATCAGAAAGCAGTCCTAAATTAGGTTTCACGCAGATATACTTAAGTTATTTGTAAACATTGGAGATTTCATCAGAGTCTTCGCGAAAAGACATAGACATGCATTGCGTACATCATTAACACTTATTCAGTAGAATCGCACAACATTCAACCAATATTTCATAAAACACATCATTCATTGACATCATATAATATTAACAGTGATAAACATAAATACACAATAATTCTTCGGTAACTTTCTTTATTGATCTTCAGTTCAAATTTACATACTCAAAACTACCCTACGCACTCAGCTGCAGGGGTCCACACACTTAGCTGTGGACTCGACCTAGGCCTCTGTGCACTCAACTCAAAGCCTTTATTCTCCTATCTGACCCACTTCTCTTTGCTCTCACTTCTCTTCTATTAACCCATTACATCCATGTCTAACATGACATGCCTTAGATTCTCTAAGGCACACCTATTTATAGCCTTTTTCATACAATCCCATGGTCTGCGGACCATGGGTGGGTCTCAAAACCGACTCAAACTTTACATAAACAAGGGGCTAAAACCCCTTTGACTCCTAATTATCTGCGCGCTCCACATCCACAAATCATGGAGACTTTACATTACTTACAAAAATATATCAAAACTTGGGTTATGTTAACCCCAAAACTTATCCAAGGGACCCCATCCCAACACGAAGAAACCATAGGAGAAGAGTTTTCCTCTGCAAAATGAAAATGCAAATGCAAAGTTCAAGCTCACCATCCCAGAGGGTTATATGTGTTGTCTTTTCATTCAGTTGAAATTGTATCAATCCGACGACACACTATTCTTCAATTATCTAACATTCAATCCGACGATGCAAACCAGTGCGGAGAGGCAACTAGGGGAGTTTTTTGCAAAGGAGAATGTCTTACAACATAATAAGTATATAAATATATTTCATTTGAGTTCATTTATTTATTTATTATTCTTGTTACATCCATAGTGGCAGGTTTATTTTGGAATAACAAATTCTAGAATTTTAATGTAATTATCAATAATTAATAAATGAATGGAAGGGATTTATGTTAAAGGTAGTTAGGCCTTCTTTTTCTTCTCAATTTAATTTTAAAAATTGTTACCAAAAATAAATTGAAACAAAATATATGTAGAATATTTTAAAGATGAGTTGGGTTATTATTTTTTGGAAATGTTCATTAAATATACGTTTAACTTATATATTAATAAAATTACAATTTAGTTAATTTTGATGATTTAATTTTTTTGGGTGGCAAAGTGAAATGTATCATAAAGTAAGTATTTAGATGTGTATAGTAATTGATGCCTATTAATTTACTAGCCTTTGATTTAGAAAATTACACAAGTTATGTTACAATATGTTTCACTTAATTGATTAAAATAAGTTATATATAGAATGTGAGATATTGTAACAAGACCCATTTTATTGTAACAAGACCTATTTAGAAGTCAAATATCTCTATAAAAAAATGAGAGTAAATGTTTATAATTAAAAATATTGTTGCATGATTTTTTTTGTAAGTTTGGTAGGACTCTACGATTTTCGAGTCTACATGTCCATTATTCACCCTGCTACATGTAAGGGTAGCACAAGATTCGAACACAAGATCTCTAATTCGATAAAGAATAAAGTTGACCATATTAGTTAATAAATAATGCGTCAATTGTTTGATAATATTATTTTACATGAACATATTCCTGAAATATGCAATTAAAATAAATATAATGAAAATGAAACATGTTTAGAGAGTTATGGGTCACAGCATGCATTGCATTTACATTCAAGGACAACAATGCGACCATCACATTTGCATTATATATGTATAAATAAGCAAAATGTTAGAATAATAATGTAAATATCCAACACAATGTAACTATCATCCATTCCTTTTATATGTAATGATAACCATCTTGTAATTGATTTCGTAAGATCAAATACTAAAAATCATTCCAGCAAACATAGAAAGAAGTTTTGTAACATTTTATTTTCAAAAACTAAAAACATTTTATTTTCCAAAACTAATAACAAAAATCAAGAAAAAAAGTTCTATTTGGTTACTTATCATCATCATTCAGTTGAATTTATTCATGACTTTGTAAGGATTTCTTTTCTACCATTGTTTTTCTACTAATCAGAGCATCATTTTAATATATTGGTCACTTTTCTCTTGAAAACTTTTTATAAGTAACAAGTTGTATATATTACGCAATATTTTCAACTGTGTATTTAACAAGACGCGACATTTTGAAAGATGTTGCCACCTTTTAAAAATATCAAAATTATGCCATATAATTGAAGGACGGATTTGAAAAACATAAACCTTCTAATTTAGTCTAGAATGAGAATTAGGTCGCTTTCCAAACCCAACCTTTTCGAAAGTTCTCCATTGTTTAACTAATTGTGGGCTAGTTATTATGATTTTTATTGTATATTAACGTTGCAGGCTTCCCAAACCGCGTGGAGAACATACTACCAAATAAGCTTGTGTGAAATAGAAGACATTCAGTACTGAGACTCGCTACTAGTGATTGAAACATGTTAATAATTCTTTTCCAGAATTTCCACTCCCTGGTCTCATCATAACTCCAAATATCTAATGTGTGAAATGGAAGACATTCCAGTCAATTGAACGGAAACACCACACTAATAATAATACCAACACATTTTATTTTCAGTTAACCAGATATTTGTATGGCTCTAATCTCGGGTTTAGGCTGAGGCTACTTGGAAACCGTAATAGTGAGTTCTCTATTTTCCATTGTAACCCTTACCTAGTCCACCTTGGCATTTTTTGAGAAGCGAAAACACCAAAGAACTTTTCTGTGAGAGCGCAAATCTAGAAAATTTGTAATGAAAGGAACAAAAAACCTATAATAAGCATGATGAATACCTGAAGGATCAACCTTGAAGGTATGCGCATCAGAATCTTCCTTTCAATCTAGCTAAGTGTTGGAAAAATTCCCAAGTTCGAAAGGATCCCCAAAATCGGGTGAGAAGGGATCAATAACGTTGGATCTTCTGCCGAAGGAGTGAGGATTGATAGTACGTACTGCTACTACCAAAACTACAAATACAACCCGATGAAAACTTAATTAAATATGTTTGCTACCTTTCCTTCATACTATAGTTAATGTGTATGGAACTGGAATTGCCATGTTCACCTTCATACTATTTCAATCAGCATGGTTGATCCATGAGGATATTGGTGGCCACCTGACTATTCCACCTAGACCCCCAAGTTAGTTTCATCTATTTCCTTGTTTATTTCAGCATTTACCATTTTTAGTAGTTTTTTGGGTCTTGAACTTCTGGAGCAGTTTTGACCCCCTAAACGACGTTTTTTGGGGTCCATGGCAAGCTTGTAGCCATACATATGGGCTTATGGTGAAACCTGTAGTACTTAGATAGATCTTTCCAATAAGGTACCATATGTGCCAAACAGAGATAATATGACCAAGTTATAACCCCAGGAAGTTGGTTGCCTAGCTAACCCCAACGGGGCCCACAAACGCTTGGTGTTACATCTCTTGGGGTTAGGGTTTTGGTTGTTTAAAGTTTTCTCATGTTTTCCAATAATAAATAAGCCCTTAAGACTCATTGTAACATAGTTTAGAGGCATGTAGCCGCCACATCTCTTCTCAGAGATAAACTGTCATCGCCCGAGTTATCTTATTTCCATTCTGTTTGTAAGCATAGTTCAATATTTTTCTATTAATGAAATGAAGTGTTTTTCTTCTCCATCTCTGTGTTTATGATTATATATATATATATATATATATATATATATATATATATATATATATATATATAAGTTGTTGCGTTCTTGTTTAATTTTGGATCAGTGGTATCAGAGCAGTCTTCTCTTTCTTTGTTTTCCTTTGCATGTCCCCAATGAGTTCAAGGTATAAGGAGTTAGGTCTTGATCTGGTTGAACCATTGCAATATCAGCGTCACAAAAACCAACAACCTCCCATGGTGGAAGAAAACAAAGATAGGGGAGCAGGAGATCCTTTCAAAATGTTGCTTGAGGAAACCCTCGAGTGACAGAGGGATGCGGTGATGGATAACTTTGCCCAAATCCTTCGACAACTACCCACACGCGATGAATCTTCATCCAACAACCACTCTGGAAATGCCACTCCTTTTAAGGTACAAGTCAACTTCAATATTCCCATATTTGAAGGCCTGATAGATGCAGACGTCATAGATAAATGGCTAAATCTATTGGAAGGATATTTTTCAGTTCATGACTTTTCCAATCAAGAAAACATTACTTTTGCACTTCTTAAAGCCACCCCACATGTCAAGGACTAGTGGGAAACCTATTGTGAACAAAAGGACATGAGTGAACCCTCGTTGTTTTTAGCCGCACCCACTTGGAATTGTTTCCAAGACGCCATCAAGGAACAATATTACCTTGTCAAGAGCCATGAAGAAAAATACATAAAGTGGACCACACTATGGTGGGGAAGGGACCAAGATGTGAGAGAGTTCACAAATACTTCCCATACCCTTCGCACGAAGCTTGGTATTAAGGATACTGAGTGGCATTTGGTGCTCAAGTACCATGGTTGTCTACACAAGTACATCCAGGATGAGATGGAGTTCCTGGACATTTCCTTGCTTGGAACGATGTATCAATACGCTATCAAGATTGAGAAGAAGTTTAAACAAAAGAAGTGGGACTTTCGATCTATGAATCCAAAGCAAGGAATAGGTGCCCCCAAACCATAAAAAAATGGACCAAGCCAAGGCTAGGCTACTCAGGACATCCCGTCGAATCCACAAGAAAATAACAACGCCCTAAAGACGAAGAAGGACACAGGAAAATGGTGTGAGTTCCATAAGAGCTCCACTCACAATACAAGTGAGTGTTGGTCCAAATAGTCATTGGTGGCCGAGTTGAAGGCTTCCGAATTAGATGCAAGTTTAGACTCTAAATCAGAACCTGATAAGGGAACTGCCAAAGGGAAGCAGATCATTGATGCGGAGCCTAGTACCACCATGGCCACCACCAAGATCCAGAAGATTGAACCTGAAGATCCAGAAGAGGGGGAATGCCTCTTCCACTCATATATGTGGGTGAAGGGTTCTCCGGTGTAGTTCTTTATCAATAGCGAGAGCCAAAAGAATCTCATTTCAGCAGAGGTCATGAAGCAGCTGGGCCTAAAGACTACAACACATCCACAGCTATACACCAGCAAGTGGCTTCACCAAGGATGAGATCTTCGCGTCAGCCAGTAGTGTCACCTTCCCTACAACATCAAACCCTTCACGAATGAGGTACTATGTGACATTTCTCCTCTTGAAACTCATGATTTATTGTTAGGAAAACCATACTTGTGGAAGTGACATGTTGTATATGAGTCTAGACCTCGCTCTGTGATTATTAATTTGGATAATAAGTTGTATAGGACACTGGAGGTAGCCCCGCCTACCACCATCTCTTTGATCATTGCAAAGCAATGCAGTAAGATCATTTCCTAGACCAGGAATTTTTTTCCTTATGATTCGTCCCCAGGGCAAGAAGAAGGTTGTGGCCACAACTTCTAGGTAGGGCTCCTCTACACATCAGCAGCATATGGACAAGGTCATGGATGAGTACATGGATATTTTCACCTCACCCACACGGGTACCTCTGCATTGTTAGGTCAAGCACTCCATCGATATGACCCCAAGTGTGCTATTGCCCAATGGACATATCTATCGATTCTCTATTCTAGAGAACAATGATATCAAGAGGCAAATTCAGGGACTATTGCAGAAAGGGCACATCAGGCCAAGCTCATCACCTTGTGGGAGCCTGATTGTATTGATATAGAAGAAGGATGGGACCTGGAGGCTTTGTATTGACTATCGGGCACTGAACAAGATCATTGTCCAGAATAGGTACCCAATCCTACAGATTGATGACCTTCTGGATTAGCTCAAAGGGGCCAAATATTTCAGTAAGATTGACTTGAAGTCAGGTTATCACCAGTTGCTATCGAACCCTCTGATGTGTGGAAGGTTTCCTTGAAATCCAAGGAGGGCCTTTTCGAATGGTTGGTCATGCCGTTTGGATTGACAAGCGCCCCTGCAACCTTCATGATATTGATGGATGACATCTTGCAACCCTTCACCAATGCATTTGTGGTGGTGTATTTAAATGACATCTTGATCTTCATCCAGAGTTGGGAAGAGAACCTCCATCATATTCGATAGGTCCTTCAAACCTTGTGCCAACACAAGTTATGTGCTAACTTGGAGAAATGCACCTTTGGCCTAACCCAAGTTCAATATCTGGGGTACATAATTGATGAGAATGGTGTACATGTGGACCCATCTAAGATACAAGTCATTCGGGATTGGCCATCCCCAACCACTCTAATAGAGCTCCGCAGCTTTTTGGGTCTTGCCAATTTCTACCGTAGATTCATGTTAGGGTTCTCTCATATCACTTGCCCTTTAAGTCAATTCACCAAGGGCGGAGCAAAAGAAAAAAAAAAATTGGTCAGAAACCCAACAAAAAGCGTTCTTTGAGTTAAATAATCGCCTTTGTTCTGCACCAATGCTCACATTAACAGACCTGCAATGACCATTTGAGATTGAGACATATGCCTCTAACAATGCTATTGGTGTAGTTCTTACTTAGCATGGGCATCCAGTGGCTTACCACAATGAGACACTTTCAAATATAGTCTGAAAGTACCCCACTTATGACAAATAAATGTATTCAATTTTCTAAGCTTGTCGCTAATGGAAGCATTACATTCTAGGCAAGGAAACATCATCCACATAGACGCAAGGAAGTTGTAGAACGATCGCCATCAGAAATGGTCCACCTATTTGCAACAATTCCATTTGAACATTAAGTATAAGAATGGTAGCACCAATATTGTCATTGATTGCCTCAGCCAACCACCAGTCATGGCACTGATCACTGTGTTTGACTCATGTGGACACGATACATCGGGGTGGCCACATCTTTACAAGAGTGATTTAGAATTCGACAGCATATACCAGACACTCCTGGAAGGGAAGCAAGTTCCAAATTTTCACCTTTAGGATGCACTGTTATGCCACCTAGGACACATCTATCTTCCTTCAAGTGAGCGAGCCAAGATGATTTTGGAGGCACGCTATAGTCAGGTCGCTAGACATTTCAGAGTAGAGAAAACAATGGCGATATTGCAGAATCATTTTTATTGGTTAAAACTTCGTCAGGATGTTGGGAAGTACATTATGTTAGGGTCCAACCCTAACCCCTTTATTTATGTAATAAACCCAATAGGGTCTAGTCATATTCATAGTTAGTTAAGGAGTCAATAAAACCTGTATTAATAATTGTAAGTGGTTGACCCTCATTTAAGAAAGGGACCACATTTAGTGCAACGAGCCATAATTAATAAATAAAGTTGTTAACCCTTGTTATGAAAAGGACCACTAGTCTTTAGGTTGTTGAAGGTCATTTAGCTATAAATAGACGTAGTTAGAAGGGAAAGATCATCGAGTCATATTTTGTAATGGAGCTCTGCTCTACTGGAGGTTGCCCGCTCGAAGAGGCAAGTGAACATTGCTTTCATCTCTGAATAATAAAATACTTGTTTTTCTTCTCATTTTATTCTGTGTTCTGGGTCATATTTCTTCGCATATTTGGTATTCTGGAATTTCTCATAGGTCAAGAGAATAACAAGTGGTATCAGGGCACTTTCCAGGGCCAATGGTACCTCCATTTTTGGTATAATTGTTTTTAGGCTTAACCATGGGATTTGTCGTTGAGCGCATAAACCTGTGGATTTGGGCAGGCATGCACGCAGGAAATACAAGAGGTGGTCACGCTTGTTGGACTCCCTTGTAACCCCTGCGGGTACCCCTTCGAGTAGTAGCACATTAGATAGAACCACGCACGGACTGCCTTCCACGTACCCTCTGGGTATATCAGAAGCCCCCTAGGCTCACTTGAAACCTCGCCTTAGATAAGTCATCGGTCGTCTTGCTGATATAGTAGACTGAGAGCAACACTCGGGGAGATTCCTCACGCGTAGATAGGGTAGTCAGGCAGTATGGCTAAGGGTACGGTTGATCCTCCTTAGTTAGCACCCTGAAAGATTGGGCTGAGTACTATTGTTGGACCCTTATGTATATTGCGATCTGTAGCACCTGAAACTCCTTTGTGACCATAGTTCCTTTGACTCTTTGAAGATCACCCATTATCTTATTTGCAATATCAGATCCACCAGTTCAGGTTTTACCACCGCAATACGATTCAGATCTAGCAGTTGGGGTTCTATCACCGCTACCACACTTAGATCCACCAGTTGGGTTTTTACCACTGCAGTACCATTCAGATCTAGTAGTTGGGGTTCTATCACCACTACACTAATCAGACCCACCAGTTGGGGTTCTGCCACCGCAGTCCAACTCACATTTAGCCATTGGGGTTTCACAGGCAGATCTAACCCTTTGTGCAGTAAGGCTTGTGGCTACTATATTCTGGGCCCAATTTTCGCAAGACATTGGGGAGGATCAAGTTTTTTGGAAATTGGCCACTGTAGTATTAATCAACAAGGAGTAAAATTCCGTTTGGAGTAAAAAAAAAAAAAGACTGAGGCCTTCTCGGGACACTTACAAGAGACTTGTCCCATAAGATTTAGGACGATGAGCTGATCGCAGTGGTACTATTCACTTGTCAGCTTTAATTTTCTCGCAGTCTCAAATTTTTTCAAAGTGACATCAAGTGACCGAGATCTGTGTATGGTAGAAACCAGAGCTCAAGTAATGGCCAATGAGAATATCGAGCACCTTGAAATAAGTTGGATTCTTTCTAGGAAGAGGTGTAGCAAATTACACAATTCATTGCACAATTCAATCAGAGCACGTCGGGGTTGCATCCGGAGGTGCATGGTATGTATGAACACCTTGAAGGAGAATTTAGCCATCATATTCACTTCCATGGAAATCACCAACATTCCCACCCTCAGCCACCCAAGTTGGACATGTATAAATTTGATGGCTCTAATCCAGTAGTATGGGTAGCACAAATGGAGCAATATTTCATTATGAATGATATCGCGATGATCCAACTAAACTACGTGTGGGAGCCCTTTACTTGGACCAAGAGAGATGGAAATGGTGGTAGTGGCATCAGAAATGCTATCCCGGGAACATAACTTGGTAGGTGTTCTCAAAATCCCTTTGTGACCGCTTTGACAGAGAATCTAATTTTTTGGGTTGTCTTACTAATCTCCGATAGACAGGCACAGTAAAATACAACAGGCATCCTTTGATACATTGGCCATCCAAACAAAAGGTCTAGGAGATGAATTCTACTTGGAATGTTTTATAAGTGGTCTCAAAGAAGCCATCCAAGCACATGTCTAGATGCACCACCAACCTACATGGATAGACGCTTGCACAAAGTCTGTCGAATTGGAATGTGCTTTAGCTACCCAGTCTATTCGTCCAAATTTCAAAGCCAAGGGACGCCCCACCTAGGATCAGAGTCCTACCCAAACACTTACGGTTCAAAAGGTGTCCCCAACAAAAATGGCTGAAAGAAGAAAACAAGGATTGTGCTACTACTGTGATGACAAATACTCCCCGGGGCATAAATTCAAGGAACCAAAATTCTTTCAAATTGATGTTGTTGTAGCATATTTTGGTTTTGGTAAGTTAGAATTAATTAGTCAAAAAATGAAAATATATTTAAAAAAATGTTAAGCTAGGACATGAACAAAATAATATTTAATAAAAAAAAATGTGAGGAAATATTTTGATAAATATGTCCATATTAAATAAAATGTTAGAATAGATGCACTAAAAGAATGAAGGCAAAAATAAAATGTTAGGTTAGAAAGAAAAGCAAAAACAATAAACTCTGAAAGTGTTGCAAGTCTAAATGCCACTACTTTAGTCTTGTTTACTTCTACATATAAAAGTTGTGTGCAATTTGTTTAAAATGCCACACTTGTTTATACAATCCAGTTATACAGTTTAATCATGATTGGATTTGTATTAAATTTTTGTTAATAAGTAGCAATAGGTAGCAAACAAAATTGGCCCAATATTTTAAAATGAGCCAATGGAGGAAATACAGGATAGAGGTAGATTAGGCATAAAAAGGAAAAGTTGAGTTGCTAGCTTAAATGCACTCTCAAAAATAAGTGAAAATGTTAGGAGTAAAAGGGGTAGGTAGACATGTAAAATGTAATTGGAGCATCAAATGTTTTTATCCTAAGTTGTAACATTGGAAAAACATACATTCAATGATGGGTTTTAATTACCCTAAAGTTTTAAAGTTGCAATGTTGTTTCATAAATATTTCCATTCATCCATTTATTTCCATAACCCACATTTGTCACATCCGCCCTCAAAGTCATCACCCCACCATCACTTCCGCTTATGTGTTAAATGCCCCCCACCCCACCTTTCATCCTGCATGTGCACCCAAGATCTGATGGCCCATGTCCCTCCTTGGCCCTCATTCACTGTCTGAACTTTATCGGGGTGGGGTTCGAAATGGGTAGTTTCCAATACCGCCGACATAAACAACCTTTTTCGCTTTTTAGCGTTTCAGGACTTAAGATCCAAAAACTACTTACCGCCTCATCTTATCCCCAAACAAAGTATATCAAGTGACCATTTACCGTCGCTCCACCTCATGCCTACTTTCCAATCAATTGCTTCCTATCCGTTATCCATTCAATGCCACTCCCGCGAATTTATGATTCAAAGACCCATTAATTAATCGTGTTGGGTTATTAATGTAAAATTAAAACATTCATTACCACCCCCGCTCCAAGTTTTCCATTATAAACCCTGTTAAGTCATGAAAACGGTTACACAGTCCATTTCTATAACCAAAGATGATCATTGGAGGTTTCTTCCACCACTGTCCGACATTAAGCAATTGTTTTTCCTATTCAGGAAACTAACATTTAGGTCCACTTGCTCATTTTACAATTATATTGCTTTGACTGTAATCACTCTGTTTCATACCTATTTCTGTCATCTTCAGTCTGCAATTTGTTTAACAAAATTCATCCCAAGGAAAAATGACTTGCAGAAGTCTGAAATCCTCTGATTCATCCACAGGTCGACTTCCATCATACCCCATTAGTCGACGGAGATTGTAAAATCATTGAGACTTCTTCTCAATTTGATTTATATGAAATATATTGCTGGATGGAAGATCAACTAATTAACCAGACAGATGAGATAGGGCTCTGGGACTCCCAACTCCCTCATTATATTTTTCCTCAGATACACAGAGCACCTGAATTTGTGAGGAAATTCCATGAATATTATGATCCCAGTTAGAGAGAAATTATTTCACCCACAGGAGAAATATTTTTCTTAATCAATTCTGATTCCATTGAAAAAATGTTGCATGCCCCTGCTACTACACCAACTCATCCTTTTTCCCATGAAAACATGATAGAAGCCTATAAAAAACTAGACTTTACTAAAAGATCCCAGACCCTTGAACTCTTTCTAGCTATTGATAGTCCTCTATCTCAAAGAAATCCTCCTTATGATTCATCCTTTTTCCCTGATAGAACCAAGCAAATCACCTCTATCTTTTCCTATTTGCTTGGTTACAACTCTGATCAAAATGTTAATGAAACCATCCTTAGCTTCTTGTCAATCTTTTCTGTTGATTCCAAACCCACTTTCATTTATGATTTTAGTAAATTCCTAGCTAAAGTAATACATGAGTAATTTGTCAAGTTCAATACTGAAGAAGTATTCAAGTATGCTTCAGTACTTGTTTACCTTTTTATATATTTTTAGGGAGAAAAATTCCCATTTTCTTTACATAAGCTAGATGAAGAAGGAAATCAACAATTGGTGATATTCTAGACTTCAATGGGGTTGAAGGAGGAAGAAGAATTTACATATAAACAGTTCATAGAATTGTTTATTCATCCAACTATCAATCTTATGAGCAGCACCCGAGTCCCAAGGATCAGTGAGGATATTGTTAAAATATTACAGTTGGTTGATCAAGCTGCAACAGGGGATTGGTATTATTACCAAAACTATATAGAGATCAGGGTTTATGGTTGTGACATTCCACCCTACAAATTGCCTAAGTGCCTTCCTATCAGAATATTTTCACTAGAATATATAAGGCAGAGGTTAAATGCAGATGAAGTGCACTTTGTGGCTGCAAAGAAGAAATCACAGTTCAAGCTGAAATCCCAAGTTGGTCCATTCATCGTAACACCGGGGCAGTAGGAGAGGAAGCAGACAAATTACTAAAGGAGATGAAGTTTGGTCTAAGCTTCACTTGGTCTTATGACCCAATGGGAATAGTTTCCAAGCTCATGATGGAGAACAAATTTACAGCATATCATCACACAGCCAGGCCAGAGATAGAACAATATAAAAATCAGTTGGAATGGGAAGAAAACACCCTCCAAGAGGCTGAAGAGTAGATAGTTTCAACATCAAACATGCAAACTCCGCTTGCACAAGAAAAGACAACCAAGAGAGGGATGGAAGAATAGTCATCCTCTACAACTGAAGCATCAAGCCAGGGTTTTAGGATTGTGCACAGAAAGAAGAGACCTAGAATCTCTGTGATTGTAGGTGCAACACATGAGTCTCTGAAAACCACATTTGATGGACTTGGAGAGACTATGCTCCATACACAGTCTACATAGTCCCCAACTCATTCCACTACTTCTTAGGAACAACAGATAACCCAGAATAGTGGAAGCACTCGGAAGGAAAAGGAGGAAGACATCTTTCATGTTTTCAGCGAGATCAAAAAGAAGAATGAAGAGTTGGAGTTGAACACCTACACATAGTTTTGGAAACATTCCTCCAGTTCTCAAGCCAGAATTCTTTCAGTCTTTGACTCTAAGAAGGGTAAAATGCAGTTGGCTTATCTGCAGGCTCAGGCTCCACAACCTAGGACTGCTACTCAATATCAAAAGCATACCTCTTTTGAGTTCAATGTGAAGGATGTGCATCCAATGGATCAAATTGATATGCACAAGCAAACTGGGCAGATGATTGCTTCAAATTTGACAAACACTGTCATGATTTGTAAAAAATGCACGTTACCTTGGCCAACACTCAGTGACAACTTAAGTTGGAGAAATCCTCCTCATTTGCAAAGGATACCAATATTCAATCCTTGGAGAATCTAGTGCTGAAAATGGGATATGATCCCTCAAACATAAACATTGCAGAAGAGCTTATTAAGAAAAAGAATGCTGAAGTTGCGGCATTAAAGAAGCAGCTGAAATTTCCAGCTTCGGAGGACCCAATGGCCAAAGAAATTGAGGAGACAGAAACTTAGAAGTCTTATATGATGAAGCTCACCATAGAAAAAAAAATGTAGATCAAACAAATGGAGGAGCAGATGGAGTAACTGGTCAAGGAAAAAGAGGAAGTTGTCAACAAGGTTCAAACTCCAATGGATATAGTCCCCCTTACAACAATTCCCACCACCAAAGTTTCCACTTCAGATACAACATCGACTACAAGTGCAGCAGAAGGAGTTGAACATCTTGCTGAAGCTGTTCGAAACCTGTCTATCTAGACGGGAGAAATTAATAAACTGAAGGATGAACTCAAGGAGTTACGACTTATGAAGTCAATAGCAGACAATTCATATGCAACTGAGGTGAACAAAGTCAAAGGTCAGATTGAAGTAATACAAAGGGAACTCAAGGAATCTTTCATTGGAAACAAATTGGGTTTAGCAAAGGAAATTATGTGGGAAGAAATTATAGAATAAATCAAGGATATTTGGTCCTATATCAAGATAGTGTTTGATCAGAAAGATCTCTTAGAGAAATCCCAAGAAGCAGTTGAAACCATTACCAAACAGCTTGAGGATATGCCAGAAATTGCCTTTGATATAATCAAGTTCCTAAATTCCAAAGATAGATATGAGCTTGAGGAATTAGGCATAAGTGATAGAAAAAAACTATATTGGAGTTAAAGAAGATCATCACCAAGAAAAATGTCATCCTTCAGCTACAGGAAAAGTGCAGCAATTTCAATACCATAGTTCAAAGGTTTTTCAGCAGGATAGAACCCTTGACCAGTAAGAGTTTACCCTCTATTCTTGTGATCAATGACAAATTGGTTTCAATTGAGGATTATGTTCAAAAGCTGGTAGAGGTGGGCAAACATGCAGCTTCAGTTTCAAACATCAAAGGTTCAGCAACACCAACACTTATAGTAAATACACTCAAGGATACTTTATTTATTTTGAATTAAATCAGACACATATTTTTAGTAAAACCTACTTTTCCTAAATATACGGAGATGGATGAAGTTTACAGGAAAGTAACCCAGATTTCTATCCCAGATAAGAAACACTGGGAAGAATTGACAGATTTACTCGACTAGAAGGTAATCGAACATCATTTAGTTTTTGGAGGAACAATTAGCTAGCTTCAACCATTTTCAATTTTTCAAGCGAAAGTCATCAACACCTGAGCACCAAAATAGTTCCAGACCAACTAGTAGTTTTTATTTTTGATTTTGTAATAATATTTTTTTGTAAAAACAGTTTAGGATATTTTCTCAGTTCATTGTTGTATAAATAATTCTCTTTGATCATTAATATAAAAGAAAAGGATTATGAATTCTAATTTACACAATTTGTGTTTCTTGTAAGTTTTTCTAGTATTACTTATTATGTTTTTCTTCATATTCTTATGTCTTACAGAGATAACTAGGTAGGAATAATTGGCTTTCAATATATTCCTGTAAGTTCTGAAGTGATAATCTATAAATAGAATGAATTAATGAACTGTTTGTTTAATTAATTCCCTCTAAATCAATAAATCATTAGCATCTTTTATAAGCTTAGGCATATTCTGTTAAACCTTCTGAACATAGTTTAAAGGTTTTCATACTTATGATTATTTAATTTTCAATCTGAAGACTGTGATAATCATATAATTTCTCTATTTCTTCTCACCACCATCTTATAAGCTAAAATAACTATGTGAATTTTAATAGCAGCCCTCTGTTTAGATATTAATATTATTCAAAAGGTTAATCCTCATTGTTTTAAATTTGTCTCCTACACTGGTCCTCCAAATTTGAAAAAAAAACCCAGAACTATTATCTTATATGCCCTAGCATGATAGCTGACCATTATCATCTCAGAGATACAACAGATGTTATTGATCGCAACTCATCTGAGGAAGCGCCACCCCTTGGGGGACCAGAGGATGAAGTTGAGGAAACCCAGCAGGACAATGAGCTCATAGCTACTGCAGAGGAACCAGTGATCTCGCTACATCCTTTGGCGGGAATTTCTACACCCCAAACTCTTAAAATCATAGGATTTATTAAACATCACCCGATAGTAGTATTTATTGATTCTCGCAACACTCACAACTTTATCCATCAACGAATCGCCGAAGTTGTTCATTGTTTTGTAAGGGTAGTCTCTAATTTCTGGGTCCTTATAGCTGATTGGGGGACAATGAAATATGAAGGCTGCTACAAAAATATTAAACTTCAGATGGGATACTACCACCTAAAGACCCACATGTTTTTGATTAACATGGGTGGTTGTGACATTATCTTGTGGGTTGAATGGTTTCGCACACTAGGCCCAATCACAATGGATTTCTAGGAGTTATATATGAGCTTTAAGAAGAATGACCACATTCATACATTCCGTGGACTCCAAGCAGGTGCTTCGTCTATCATCAGCTCGCATCGAATGGAAATTTTGTTGAAAAAGGACCATCATGGAGTTATCAGCCAATTTAATGCCATCCAGGCCATAGAACCCACTACTCTTCATATTCATTCTGAGATGAAATAGGTCTTAAACTGCCACCATCAAGTATTTGAAAAAACTAAAGATCTTCTACCCTCTAGAGGGGAACATGATCATAGTATCACATTGGTCCCAGGGGCACAACCGTAGAATGTGCACCCATATCGATATCCTTTCGCCCAAAAGAATGAAATTGAAAAAATCATCAAGGAACTCCTTGAGGCCAGTGTTATTCATCCTAGCATCAGTCCTTATTCATCACCAATGGTCATGGTGCTCAAGAAAGATGGGGAATGGTGCATGTGTCCAAACTTTTAGGCCCTCAACAAGCTCACTCTCAAAGACAAATTCCCTATCCCAATTGTTGATGATCTGCTTGATGAACTACATGGTGCTCAATTCTTTACTAAGCTAGACCTTCGCTCTAGCTATCACCAAATACACATGAAAGAAGTAGATATTCCCAAGACTGCTTTCTGAACTGACAAAGGCCATTATGAATTCTTGGTAATGCCATCTAGTCTCTGTAATGCTCCATCCACTTTTAAAAGCCTCATGAATCACCTGCTGAAACCATATCTATGAAAATTTGTCCTCATTTTCTTTAATGACTTTCTCATCTATAGCCTAACCTGGGAAAACATCTTCAGCATGTAGACCTAATCTTGCAACTGCTCCAGAATCACAAATTATTTGTCAAATTATCCAAGTGATCTTTTGGCATGGAAGAAGTCGAGTATTTGGGACACATTGTGGGTCGTGAAGGTGTCAGGGTTGATCCCAAAAAGATACAGGTAATGCAATATTGGCCCCAACCAAAAACCTTGAAGAGTTTGAGGGGATTCTTGGGTCTCACTGGCTACTATCACAAATTTTCCACAATTATGGTTGCATTGCTAGACCCCTCACTAACCTTCTCAAGAAAAATTCATTCCTTTGGATTGATGCAACACAACAGGCATTTATGGATCTCAAACAGGCCATGTGTTCCACTCCAGTATTGGCACTACCCGACTTCACCAAATCTTTTGTGATTGAATGTGATGCTTCAGGTATTAGTATTGGTGTTGTCTTAATGTAGGAAGGTCGACCCTTGGCTTTCACCAGCCAACAACTAAGTGGGAAACATCTAGGACAATCTACCTATGAGAAAGAGATGATGGCCATCTTACATGTAGTAGATACCTGGCAACCATACTTATTGGGGCAACGTATCCAAATCTGCATAGGCCATCAAAGCCTCAAATATTTTTTGGAGCAACGTTTATCCTTGCCACAATAAAGTAAGTGGTTAGCAAAAATGTTGGGATATGATAATGAGATAATTTACAAGAAAGGGTGTGACAATGTAGTAGCAGATGCTTTATCACGCCAATTTGAGGATGAAAGCACCCTGTTATCAATCTCTCTTCCCATACCAGATTGGATTGAAGAAGCTCACAAGGAATGGTTTTCACACTCCTCTCTGTCCCAACTCATTAATAACTTGAGGGCAGATCCTAATTCCTCAGTTGGCTACTCTTGGAAGGATACGATTATTCACTACAAGGATTGAGTAGTTATATCACCGACATCAACCCTCAAAATGTGCATTTTGGCAGAGTTGTACTCATTTCCCACTGCAGGCCATCCAGGCTTTCAGAAGACTTATGCTCGCACTCTTCGTTCTTTCATTTGGACGGGCATGAAAACTAACATTCTTACTTTTTTAGCTGAATGTGATGTGTGTCAACGCCACAAAGGAGAAACAGTCAAGTTACCAGGAACCTTACAACCATTTCCAATCCCTGCCTCCATCTGGATGGATGTTTCTATGGATTTCATTACTGGTCTCTCGAAGTCAGGCAACAAATTAGTCATCATGGTGGTTGTGGAAAAACTTTCTAAATATTCTCATTTTTGCGCTCTACCCCACCCATTTACCCCCACTTTGGTGGGTCAAACTTTCATGGACCAAATCTTCAAACTGCATGGCATTCCCACTTCCATTGTGTCTAATCATGACCTGACTTGCACCAGTAACTTTTGGCAATAACTTTTTAAGCTACAAGGCACCCAACTTCAACTAAGTACTTCCTATCATCCCCAAACTGATGGTCAAACTGAAGCAGTCAACAAATGTTTGGAAACATACCTAAGGTGCTCCACTTCGTAAAATCAACATCAATGGGTACAATGACTACCTTTGGCTGAATGGTGGTATAATACTAACTATCATGAAGCCACCAAGATGACTCTGTATGAAGCAGTGTATGGACAACTCCCACCTTCACCTATTTCTTATATCCCTTGATGCTCTAAGGTGCAAGCAGTTGATCAACTCCTACAGAACATTGCAACCATGCTAGCTCATCTCAAAGATCATCTCCATCAAGCTCATAATCGAATGAAGCAACAGAAAAACCAACATTGTTTAGAGCACACATTTCAAGAAGGGGATCAGGTATTCCTGCGACTGAAACCATATAAGAAAACATCCCTCAAAGAAAAGGGCTACCAGAAAATAGCTCCAAAATTCTATGGACCTTATCAAATACTTCAGCGCATTGGAAAAGTAGCCTACAAACTAGCCTTGCAACCAACTTCAAAAATCCATCTAGTCTTCCATGTATCATGCCTCAAGAAAGTGTTGGGGAACAATTGTAGAATTCAAACCAGTCTACCTGAATTGGGTGAAGAAGGTTCACTCTGGCTCCAACCTAAATAGGTCCTAGATACTCCAGAACAAAATTTGTGTGGCCACACGATCAAGGAAGTCCTCATCAAGTGGAAAGACACCTCTCTAGAAGATGCAACTTGCGAACCAACCACTATTCTTCAGCAGTTTCCACATCTTCAACCTTGAGGACAAGTCTGCTTTTGATGGGGGAGGGCATGTTAGGGTCCAACCCTAACCCCTTTATTTATGTAATAAACCCAATAGGGTTGAGTCATAGTCATAGTTATTTAAGGAGTCAATAAAGCCCGTATTAATAATTGTAAGTGGTTGACCCACATTTAAGAAGGGGGCCATGGTTAGTTGCAATGGGCCATAATTAATAAATAAAGTGGTTAGCCCTTGTTATGCAAAGGACCACTAGTCGTTAGGTTGTTGAAGGTCATTTAGCTATCAATAGTCGTAGTTAGAAGGGAAAGATCATCAAGTCTTATTTTGTAATCGAGCTCTGCTCTGCTTGAGGTTGCCCCTTCGAAGAGGCAAGTGAACATTGCTTTCATCTCTGAATAATAAAATACTTTCTTTTTTTCTCATTTTATTCTATGTTCTGGGTTGTATTTCTTCACATATTTGGTATTCTGGAAATTCTCGCAGGTCAAGAGCATAACACATTAGATCCTGCACCACCTGCGCCATTGCCAAACTAGCCATCAAGAAGCAAGGCCTGTATACTCCTCTACCTACTCCTAGCCAACCTTGGGAATATATTTCCATGGATTACATGTCAGGCCTTCCTTCTACTAACCACAACAACGATTTCATTTTCATGGTCATCGACAGATTCCCTAAGATGGCCATCATGGCGGCCTACAAGAAGAGTATCATACCAGAGGCCACTACTAAGCTCTTCTTTGAGAGAGTATGGGTACACTTTGGGATCCCACAGTCCATTGTCTCATATTGGGACAGCAGATTCCTAAGTGCATTTTGGTCAAGTCTCTGGTCGATGTTGGATACAAAAATTACTAAGTCCATGACTTTCCATCCCCAAAATGATGGCCAAACGAAGGTTGTCAACAGGATGATCGTACACATTCTGCACATGTACAACTCGAAGAATCCACGCACATGGGATGAAAGTATCCCCTATGTCGAACAAAACTACAACAAATCTCTCCACAACTCAACATGCCACAGCACCTTCCAGGTAGGGTTGGGATTTCAGCCATTATGGCCCATTGATGTGGCCATACCATTTGCAGCCCCTCAGGTAGATTCGGGTCACATTCAGTCCAAAGCTGAAAGGGCTAACAACTTTATTGAGTGCATTCAACACATCCGCTAGCAGGTCCATGATATATTGGATAGAGCCAATGCTAAGTACAAGAAATGCCATGATCAACATCGAGTGTCGCACAAGTTCCAGGTTGGTGACAAATTTTAGCTACATTTGTAGAAGGAGCGCCTTGTGGGACCCCACCGCAAGCTTTCCCACTTTGATATGGGACATACACCATCACCAAGGCTGTCAGTGATAATGACTTTGAGCTCAACATCCCATCATTCCTTGCTCTACACCCAATGTTCATTGTAGATTGCCTTCAACCATACTTTCCACCATGGTTGGACACATCTGACATTGCAGAACAACTCAGACCAACAAAGCTCAACGCAGATTGCATGGAATAGGCCACAACTTATTAGATCATGGACACACATATCAAGAAAACTCACAAATAGAGGATACATCTATATTGAGTTGTCAAAGCAGGCTAACTCCTTCACTAGGGCAAGTGGTTCATCAGGGACTAGGTTCAACAGAAATTTCTTCACCTCATGGAGGCTCTGCATGCAATGGGGACCATTGCTTCCTAAGGGGGGAGGAATGATCCAGGTGGATATTGGTGGCCACCCTCCTATTCTACCTATACCCCCCAGTCGGTTTCATATGTTTCCTTTTTCGTTTTAGCATTTACTATTTTTAGTAGCTTTTCGGGTCCTAAACTTTTGGAGCAGTTTTGACCCCCTAAACGACGTTTTTTTGGGGGTGCGTGACAAGCCCGTAGCCATACAAATGGGCATGTGGTGAAACCTATAGTACTCAAAGAGGCCTTTCCAACAAGGTACCATATGCGCCAAACAAAGATAATATGACCAAGTTACGATCCAGGGAAGTAGGCTGCCCAACTAACCCCTTTGGGGCCCACAAACTCTTGGTGTTACATCTCCTGGGGTTAGGGTTTTGGTTGTTTACGATTTTCTCATGGTTTCCAATAATAAATAGGCCCTTGAGCCTCATTGTAACATAGCATAGAGTCATGTAGCTACCACATCTCTTCTTAGAGATAAGCTACCATCACCCGAACTATCTTATTTCCATTCTATTTGTAAGCATAGTTCAATATTTTGCTATTAATGAAATGAAGTGTTTTTCTGCTGCATCTTTATGTTTATGATTATATATGTAAGTTGTTGCATTCCTATTTAAGTTCGGATCAATGGTAGAAGTTGCAGAACTCACATTCTTTGTGTATATTACACGAGTATTCAAGAGGCCATGCCACTTTGTCCCTCCATTTCCACACTTGTTTACATTACAGGTCTACCCATTATTAAAGAAAAAGCAAAATGGGAGCATAGACTAGTAGTGGAAACCGACCAACCCCCCAATCCTAGTTTGGGATATTCTGAGAAAGTAGGCATCATTTTAGAGAGACGAGTGCATTTATGCTATCTCCCTCTCTTGATATGAAGGCACAGAAGACAAATAGTTAAAATGAGTTTCCCAAGAATTAAACGTTGTTAACTATTATTAACTATTAACTAACTATTAACCTGAAACTAGTATTAACTATTAATTGATTATTAATCCCACGACTGGCTTCAATCCTCTAACATTAAACCTTAAGGTGCAAAGTGGCATCTAGGGGAGTCCTTCTCAGAGGGAACACCTTATGGCGTAATTAAAAAATTTAAATTAATTATACATAAAGATTATATATATATACATATGATATTGATTTTTTAAGTTAAAATCATTTTTTTATTTTATAATAAGATTTAAACGTCTTCATGATGAATTAAGGGTGTCTCTTCTTTGAATACAAGGAAATGAGTTAATGATCTAAGATTTAAAAATATTAGTTAAGGGAGAAACTCTTCTCCCAAACAAAATACTATCTAATAATAATGTAATTGAATTGATAGATGTTTTGGTTTTTTTGGGTTTTTTTTGTGCTCATTTTTACTTAAAATTTGAAAATATTTTTTAGAATTATAAATTGTAATTGTAATTTACGAAATATGATGTTCAATATTTTTTAAGAAATTAAATCTATTTACATATTCAAAAACCCTTTTTAAATAACAAAAAATTAGAATATGTACCAAAATGATATTACTAAATTATAAAAAAAACTAAAATTATATTGCTAAATTAATATATATATATATAAATTAGTTAAACTATTATCTTTCATATTAATTAATAACTAAATTATCTTAATTTTTTAAATATATTTAAAAGTTAATTAAAATATATTTAAAAATTCAATTAACTTTTAGCAATTTCATTTTTCATTTAATTAAAAATAAAATAAAATTTTCATTTTTTATTTAAAAAATAAATTTTTCATTTTAAAAAATAAAGAAATAAAAAATAAATTTAACGTAAACATATCCCTCACAAATATTTGGGTTGTTTGGTTGCATGCCTTTGCCAAAGTCTCTTGGAATCTCATTCAAAATGGGTGGCATATTGTTGACATGAAGTGACTTCACCATGATATTGACCACTCGTAGGCTCCACTATGTTTGATTATGTCGATTTCTTTGCGTTTGTCACATTGTTCGAGCCATTGTTAACGTTGTTATCTTCCAAGGCAGGGAGGAAATCGTCACTCACATATTAATTTCATAAAATTTTGATAATATATATATATATGAAAAGAATGAGTAGTTCATTTGATACAAAATTATTAGTAAATTATTAGTAATTTTTTTTTGTAAATTGAGTCATAACAAGGGTATTTGAACCTTGGATCTCTTAGTTTTTATAGATTTCATTTTATTGTTCACATTGAGTGGCCCCCCAAAACATTGATTTGGATGGTATTATTTATATGGCATATTTATTATTTTTCTTTTTAATATTAATAAATATTGTTTTTATGGCATATCATTTTAATGATTTTAATAATTATTAAAAACTGTTCAAGAATTTTTGTTTTAATATAAATATATGAGTGTGAATATGAACAAAACAAAAGTTATGATAAACGAAGGGTGAAAATCTTATTATGCGCTTGAAAACAAGTAGAAATTAGCAAACTTTCAGTTGTAGGATAAAAAAAATTCTTATTTCATATTCTTATCACTCATGTTATCTTATATGGATGTGAAATTAGAGGGTTGTAGTATCTCTAGAGAATTTTGGATAAGGATAGAACAAATCCAAAATAATTTTATAACTTATGATCTTAATATTAAAAGCGATATAGCCTATCCTACCCTTGTTATAGAAGAAAACCTCTCTTACATTCAGTGCGTGACCATGGTTAGGTATTTTATGAACAAAAATAAGATAAACAACATGGATGACAAAAGACTCCCAAAATTTCTTCTAACTTCAGCCATTACCACCAACAACTAAAGGAATGATGACATCAAGATACCAAGTCTAGGCTAAATCATCATAGAATATAGGAAGATGTCATCTTGCAAGATGATCGTGATATTAAAAATAATATTACACCTAAGTTTAAAGAGAATTTGTGGTGCAATAAAGAGTTATAAAATAAAAGGAAGCTAAAATACTAAAAAGAGGTAGTAAAAACTAATCTAGAAGATCAAAAACATCTTTCCCTTTTGACTAGCACAAAGAAAAAAACTAGTGTTGCTAAAATAAAATCCAAATCCCATAAGCTACATAATTTAATTGGGTGTTGAACCATTCCCAAAACATTGTGGGATGCAATATTCCATCATCTTTGTGACACTAAGACAATATACACTTTCTCCCTATAGCGCCCTACATGCACCCAAATTAAAACTCAATGTCAAAATGTTATTATAATAATAACCTTTCTAAACTCCTGAGTCATCAAAACTATGGTAATCTTGAAACCCTTCTCCTATTACCTTTTGAGTATAGAAGTAAGATTCTAATAAATCTAAATAATCTTGTAAAGTTTGAGGAACCAATTATAATTTTGATGGATTTTAATCATTATATATATATATATATATATATATATATATATATATATATCCAATCCATTACACATTTATGAAATAAATAGTTTTATAATATAATTAGAAATATAATTGTGTCGAGATACACTCTCCACTCCAGTATGCAAGAAAAGGCTCAATTTTGACTTGTCCTTAGTCAAATTGAGTAATTTGATTTTCCACATCAGTAGGATGACTTGGATGGCAGTTAACTTATGTGACATGGCTTTATCTACTAGTTAACTTAATAAATTTGAATTTATAGGCTAAGAGTAGAGTTGTGCATGTAAAGATTGCTAAGATTTAGCAATTTAGTTGAGTTAGTGTTAGTTGAACTCAATTAATTGAGCTCAAGTACCTAGTTCAGTCAGTTGAAGGTCAGTTAAGTAGTTAAGACTATTGTAACTCATTGATATCTCAATTAAGTAGTCGATCAGCTAGAAATAGATACAATCATGCATGGAATATGAATTTCCTAGTTGAAGTGGAGGAAAAGGCATGTTTATATTTAAAATTGTATATAGTTGAGTGTACAGTGATTTTGCACTGAGCAGGTGATCAATTCCCCTTAGATTTGTGCAATGAAATAAGGAATTTCCTTATTATTTAAGAGCTTAGTTCCTCCAATATTGTGCAAGGAAATAGGAGGTTGGTTGAAGCTTGAATTAGCTAAGTGTTGGCCAGAGTAGGCCAGGAAGCAAGAGAACAAGATTGCAGCGTAGGGTGTTCTTCAAAGGTTAAGTAAGACATTGCAATTGTTTCTCTTTTCATATGAATTGATTCAAAGCAACAAAAGAGTTTTTCCCAGTTGGGTTCCCCTAGAAATCACTGCGTACTTGTGGTTTTGCTTGTTGCATGTCTATGCATGTTGTTCTAAATTGTGATTTTCATTCCACATATTAGTAGAGTAGAATCTGTGTCTCCTGATTTCAGTTCGATTTCTTGAGAAATTGCAATTTTTATCAAATGTCTACATGGTATCAGAGCCCTAAAATCACATTAGAACAAGTATTTCAAATTTGTCCCAAAGAAATTTTGAATTTGCAACTTCAATGTAACAAATTTTCTTCAGATTCAGGAGAATTTATTTCAATGAACTGAGATTAAAGTATACCCTGGAGGGTAGCTCAAATTTCATAGCCTAGAAGGATTGAATGGAACTAGTGCTTGATGATAATGGTGTGTTAGAATATGTTAAAACTCACATTGTGAAACCCTAGCAGTTTGGTGCACATCAATTAGCTCAATGGAAAGAAGAAGGATCTAAGATAAACAAAATATTTTCACTGCCATGAATATGGACACTATGCAACCAAGTGTTTACATAGGAAATCCAACAAGGAGCCTGTAGTAGGAGCAGCAGGAAATGCCCTAGCATATCAATTCGAGCTAGATTTCACCCTCTTTGCTTGCTTGGCAAGAATAGTAAGAGGGAATGATTAGTACCTAGATCCTAGTGCCTCTTACCATATGACAGGGAACAAGGAATTTTTCAATACCCTAGAGGAGAAGGATCTCTAGATGCATATTGAACTGGGGGATGATGGGAGGTACAATGCTACAGAATTGGTACTGTAACCTTGAAGAGGGAGTTTGGCTCCCATCTTCGCCTCAAAGATGTTATGTTTGTACCTAGGCTAAAGAAGAACTTGATCTTTGTAGAAATATCGCAGGATAGAACCTATGATGTTATTTTCAGTAAGGGGAAAGCCTTCCTGAAACATGTAGCTACTAGGAAAGTGAAACCGATTGGAGTTATAGTGAAAGGTCTTTACATGCTAGAGGTAGATTTTTCCATACATGCAACTATACCTCCTGGAGTGAAGTGGGGTGATGGAGAACCTTAGTCCCAAAGTTATAGAGATTTGGGCAGGGTCCATTGAGGTGTCTTCCTCATGGATCATTACCTTCCTACAAGGGCTCACAATATTTAGTAGCAGAAGGATCAATGTCAGTTGGTGTAGTCAAATATTGAGTAGCACAAAATAGTGTTGATAGCAGTGCATGAGGCACAGTGCAAAAAAAACATTAGTGTGGTTTTCCTAGTAGACAGTTGCATAAACACAATTGATTCAGTGTTTTTGGATGCTTCTCAATGCCAGTTGTTGCAATATCAACAACATAAATGAGAGATAGTGCTACATTACGTTCCACAGGAGTTGATTGGGGTTGTGTAGAGCCCTTTTCTTGCTAAGAGGGAGTGTTAGAAATGTAGGAAGAAAAAGGCTGAATTTTGACTTATGTCATAGTCAAATTGAGAAATTTGATCTTCCATATCAGCAGGATGACTTGGATGGTAGTTAACTTGTGTGACGTGGCTTTGTCTATTAGTTAATAAATTCGAGTTTATAGGCTAAAAGTAGAGTTGTGCATGTAAATATTGCTAAGATTTAGTAATCTAGTTGATTTATTGTTAGATGAACTCAGTTCACTGAGCTCAAGTCCCTAGTTGAGTCAATTGAAGGTCAGTTGAGTAGTTAAGACTATTGTTAACTCACTGATCTCTCACTTAACTATTCAATCAACTAAAAATAGACACAGTCATGCATGGAATTTGAATTTCCTAGTTGAAGTGGAAGAAAAGGATGTTTGTATTTATAATTGTATACTATTGAGTGTACAGTTCTTTTGCACTGAGCAGGTGATCAATTTCCCTTGGATTTGCACAAGGAAATAGGGAATTTCCCTATTATTTAGGAGCTTAATTCCTCCAAGATTGTGAAAGGATTTAGGAGGTTGGTTGAGGCTTGAATTGGCTAAGTGTTGGCCAGAGTAGGACAGAAAGCAGGAGAACATGATTGTAGTGCAAGGTGTGCTTCAAAGTTGAAGTAAGACATTGTAATTTTTTCTCTTTTCATCTGAATTAATGCAAAGCAACGAAGGGGTTTTTCCCAGTTGGGTTCCCTTAGAAATCACAATTTACTTGTGGTTTTGCTTGTTGCATGTCTATGCATGTTGTTCTAAATTGTGATTTTCATTCTGCAGATTAGTAGAGTAGAATTTGTGTCTCCTAATTTCAGTTTGATTTCTTGAGCAGTTGTAATTTCTATCAAATTTCTACAATATGGTAGAGATGTTCTAATGTCCTCTTTAACATTTTGACTGGGTCAACATTAAATTAAATTAAATTAGAAAAAAAAACACAAAATTAATAATTATAATTATAATTAGTTAATAATTAAATGAACCTAGATTCATCTTAACTTTGGATCTACCAAGTGCCAAGAGGGATAAATCTCTTGAGGGGTAAACCTTTTTTTAGAGCAAAAAGAGATTTGATACCTCTCAATGCTTGGTAGATCTTGAGTTAAGATTGTCTAGTTTAAATTTACAACAAATTTTTACTAATCATAATTATTGCACCAAGAGGCCCTCTCTAGCCTAGTACAGAAGAGAAGTTCTCTTGTATGGTCTTGTCCTATATGTTATGTAAACGTTTTTACTTGGTCAAATTACATCAAAATAAAATTAAAAATTAATAAAATAATTAAATTATAATTATAAATTAAAACATTTTGACTAAGTAAAATTACATGATGATGATGATTAACATCCACGAAGAATAAAAAATAAAAATTAATAAAATTAATAATTATATTTATAATTATAATTAATAGTTAAACCAACCTAGATCCTTCTAACACCAGATCAACCAAGGCCAAAGAGGGATCAAATAATTTGAGATGCAAACAACCTTTAGAATGAAAAGAGATTTGATCCCTCTGGATGCTTGTAGATCCGAAATTAAGATGGATCGAGATTGGTTGTGTTGAAAGGCACTCTCCAACCCAATATGGAAGATATGTTGTAATGACTTGTTTTGTTATGTTATATTATGTAAACATTTTTACTCAGTCAAATTATATTAAAATAAAATATAATTAAAAATAAAAATATAATTATTAATTAAAATAGATTTTGTCAAATTACATTTACATAAAAAAAATAAAAATTAAACCAATCTAGATCCATCTTAACTCTGAAATTATCAAATGCCAAGAGGAATCACATCTCTTGAGATGCAAATCTTTCCTCAAATTTTATACTTAGAAAAAAATTTACATATTAAAAAATTTAACCTCTTCAAACCTTTAATAAATTCAAAACTATTATTTATATCTATATATATATATATATATATATATAAGGTTATCAAAGACCTTTAGTGCAAACTACAACAAGAATAAAACATGATGTAAAGTTAAAATGATTGACATAGAAATGAGCTGCATGAATTTGATGACCTATTGAAAAATTAACATTACAAAAAAGTTTGATTTTTTCCTCTAATTTTTTTTAATAACAAATTCATCCAATCTACATAAAAAATAAGTGTTATATGGTAGTTTGTTCTTGCCCTTTTGTAAAAAATAATAATGAAATTAGCGGATGATTATTGCAATATATTAAAGAAAATAACAATTATATTTTAAAATGAATTATCAAATGTATTTTTAAAATAAAATTGGTTTCAATATATTTCAAAATATTAAAAACTATCACTTAATATACATCTTAATTTAAAAAATTAATAAATAATATAATGTATTATTTATAATAGTTACTTCTAGTATATAATTTGTTTTAAATAATCTTTGAAATATTAAATATTATAACTATATTAAGTAAATATAAAATAATAAAATATTTAGTGACTATACAAATTTAAAAATATAAAAAAGATAATTTTAAAATTTTTATTTATTATGGAGATTACAAAATTAGTAGATATTTTTCATAATAATTTTAATATTAATTTTTTAATTAATATAAAAATTATTTTACCACTTTTAAATAAAGAAATGTGTCAATTACTTAATTATGAGACGTATGAAACGTCTCACTCAATTATAGAATGCAATAAGATAAAATAAAAATATAATAGGAGCTATGTAAACATCATTTATTTTTTAGACTTCTTCCCTTTTATTATATATTATTTACTAAATTACACCTATGTGGAAATCTTAAGCTTTGTGTTTGATGCCTCCTATGTTGGGGGAGCATTTACGCATTCTAACCAATGTCCTTCCACTAGATTTAGCGTTTCTCCACTTTACCCTTGTTTTTCTCCTTTTTATGTTCGTCAACGTTTAATTTAACCAAGGAAATAATTTGGAAAGAAAGTGCACATGAATTACAGTTTCACAGCAAAATTTTAAAATTAAATTTATTTAAAAAAAAAACTTATAAATAATTATGATTTTTTTTAAATAATAATTTCTTCGATTTAAACCTATTTGACTCAATTTACTGGAAATTTTCATGATTTCGATTCTTTAATTATTATTACAGAACCATGTGAGCCATCACTAATAAAAAATGATTGTTCACCTTCTGAAGGACTAAGACATTATTTGACTTTAGATGTTGATTAGGCATCTTGTTTCAATGCATGTGGGGTACGACTTAGCAAGAAGGGACAAGTTAAGTATTTGTTGCATGTTTGAGAAACAAATGCCTTAACATGCGGGGCATCACGTTGTAAGAAGGGAATTTTGACACAAACTTTAAAATCTTTGACTTTTCTTACCAACAAAAGCCATCTTCACCCCATGCTTACCTTTAAACTTGTGACAAATAAAGTAAGAGACAAGACTGATAGAATGGGTAAATTTATGCACTATGCTATCCATATAATGTACTTACAATGATGTTATACATTGGGTATGCTTGATCAAAAAATTTAAAATAGCGTAACTTTTTAGTTTGGTGAAGGATTCCATATATTTCAATTTTTCAAACATAAAAAATTTAACTTAATTCTATTCCTTGCTTAGTTTCGTTTTAATTTCGAATCTACTAAACGCCTAGAGGGATCAGATCTCTTTTCACTCTAAAAGAGGTTTTCATATCAAGGGATTTGATCCCTTTTGATGCTTGGTTGATTCACAGTTGGATTTAGGTTGGTTTAATTTCCCCTTTAAATAGACTATATTCCACATGAATACCATGGGTTAATACCATGGTTTCTCATAAACCTGGAGCTCAAAAACCACGAGTAAAGTCAAGTTTACTTAAGTTCACTGGGTTGGAGAGCAAACTTTTTTTCTCATTATTTTTCATTTACTTTTTTAATTAATACTAAATATAAAATATCAAAATTCTCATATAAATTTTCTATCACAAGTGGTATTATGATTGAGGGGAGATGGTACCAATGGATAAGAAATTTTTACAAGAGTTTGAAGTTTCAACAGAACCTTAAGATTAGGCTAGTGGGTTAAGAGGTGACAAAGAATCTATGGCAAAGGGTTTGTTAGAAACAATGACAAGTAAGGAAATAAGGATAGAGGTAATGCTATAGGTAATGGTAGGCAAGGAATCTATGAGGCAAATGGAACCCTCCTCCTTCAACGATGTTTTTTTCAAGGGAGGAATGAAATGCTAACATATTGTGTGGTGCACGAAAAGAGAAGGTCAAGAGTTTGGATACCAGTGTAGAGCAATAAAGGGCATCAATTTTATAGATTTGAGTAATAGGAAGAAGATCTAACTCGAAGAATGCCTAGCTAAGGCAATCAAAAACCTCAAATATGAAGTTACGTCAACCAAGTTCGGGGGTTACATAACATATATGAAAGATCATGCTACCATAGGGGAGTTCATATTAATTTTTCCATCAACAAAGTATCTAATCTGGTGGAAACCAAAAGGGAAGTTGGATATTAAGCTAGGGTCCAAGGGTTTCTTTGCTGCCATTTTTGCAAGCATTGAAGATAGTGTAAGAGTCTTTAATGAAGTTCCATAATGATTTAATTCTATAGGATCACATATAATTATTTGAATGATGAATTTTAGCCCTGAAAGGAAATTTCATAATAGCTCCACTATGGATTCAATTATAATTGCTCCTTTAGTAATTTTAGGATGAATAAATGTAGGTAGGGGTACAAAATGTGATAATATGCTTTGTCAAAACCTTATAAATCACCAAAATCGTTAAATATGCTACTTATGAAAAAAATTATGTGTATATGGATGTTTTAGGAGCTCTCATAGAATCTATTTGCATCAACTTCCAAGTTTTGAAATGATTACAAACCCTAGACTACAAACACATACCTTTCTACTGTAACAAATGCCACAAGCACAACTAGTTGTTTATGGATTTCCCTTCAAATGCTATAGCTAACCTCCAAAGGTGGGAGGAAGGAGTTGAGGAGGAGGGTTTTATTAACATGCCAAGCAAAAGAAAGTTTGGTAAAAAATACTCTACACAAGCAACCAATAATAACTCCAACGTAATGAATAGCTTTTAGTCTTTAGTATAAGAAAAAAGATCCGATGGAGATAAAATCAAGAATGGAAGCATCAAAAATCAAGGAAAGATGCCTCCCATGACCAACCCAAGTGAGAAAAAGCATAATTAAAAGGAAACAAGACTAGAAGTAATAGAGAGAGATTCAAAAGGCAATGTAGATCTAGAAATGGGTAATTAGGAAAATAGATAATCTAATTTGGAGGAAGAAGAGTCAAAATCAATAGAGGATATGGACATATAGGAAATTGATTTACCAACACTCATCGAATTATATGGAAAAAAAGACTAATAAATATATTACTAGAAGATATTTCAGCCTTACAATGAGAACCCTTGAAAGGGAAAGCCAAACTTGTCTCATCCCCACCAAAATCAAGAGGCACCTCAAGTCTAGGAATCAAAATGACACAAATCAAACCATACACACAAATAGTAATATGGGAAGAAAAACAAAGGAAAAATAAAAAATAAAAACCTAAGCAAAAAATCAAGGATAAGGGTGCCCAACTACTAGACTTGGATACATGTCAATTTTTCCAGATAAGTATTTCATCACTCAACCTAAAGTTTGAATATGAATATTACATGATGGAATACAAGAGGGCTTAATGGTAAGGGTAAGAAAAGTTTGATTAAGAGAAAAATCATGAAAGATAAACCCATTGTTTTTATGATTCAAGAAACTAACCATGATAGGGAAGGAACGGAAATAATTGCCCCAATATTCTAAAAGGGCTATGATTTAGCAGCAATAAATGTGGATGGTTTCTAAGGAAGTTTAGCCATTCCATGGAATCTAGTGATGACTGTACTATACAAATTCATAGAAACAAGTCAAATAATCCCTAAGAGATTTAATGAGATTGGATCAACAATAGGAGGTACCATTACTAATGTTTCTGGACCCAATTATATGCTTGCAAAGGTAGATTTTCTAGAGATAATACACAATATATGTGTAGTGATATGTCAAATCATTAAATTATTAGAAGGGACTTTATTATGATAACATCATTGAGTGGAAGCATTGGAGGCATAAGATGACTAGATGAGGACAATGATATATTTGAATACTCCATTATATCTAAAAAATTTAGATATGAAAACCAAGAACACTTGTTGCACTTGGAATAAGAGAAAAGGGTGCAAGCATTAGATAGCAGTAAGGTTTGATCACTTCCTCATATCCCCTTCAAAATAATATATTATCTTTTTAAAAGTTAAGAAACTATGTTCAACCACTTATCCAAAAGGAGGTCTCCTTCCATGCATCCTTGCAGAGGGAAAGGTGAATGGATGGATGCATGAATTAGTTCCCAATTTATTAGGGCATATTTAGTAGATAAATGCAATATGCATAAGGTAACTTGTGTATGGATAATGTATGGGGACGACTTAGCACTAAGTATACATTTTTCTATGCAATAATTAACATATAAATTGGAGTGATAACTCTACATCTTGGGCTATGTAAGTGTTAAGGGAAAATGAAATTGATTACATGATGTTGGGGCTTTGGATAGTGAAACTATGTAAGAATCAACATACAAACTAGAATTATAACTATACATCTTGGGCTATGTAAATGCTTAGGGAAATAAAATTGACTACATGAGGTCAGGGCTTTGGATAGTGAAATTCAATTCATGGAACACCTAATAAACACTTTAAGACTAAAAACCTATAGTGACTAATATGGAACTATATATATGGCTCTCCACTTCCTAAAATATTGGATTGTAAGATAAAACACCAAAAGATAAGCCCTATGCAAAAGGAAGCTACGATTGGGAGGGTCTCCTGAACTCTAACTTCTCCCTGATATGGTTGTAGTTATAATGACCAATATGTCATTTAGTGTCAGCTGGAAAGTTCAAACCACTACCAGAAACTCATCGTAGAATAAATAACAATAGAAATGAATATCACTAAATATGTTTCTCCATAAGTACTTTTATTAACCAACAAAAGCTAAGTTATTTAATCTAAGGTAGGGACTTGTTGCCTTTACAAATCCCACTTGTTTGGAGATGTTTTATGAGGATCTTATTGTTTTATGTGAACCCTATGTCCTAATGATAAGATTGGGTTCAGATTTAATGAAATTTAAAACCATTATATTCTAGTGATAAGATAAGGTTTAATTAAATTTAATGTCCTTTTGGTGAAGTAAGCTTTAAAAGGCATAATATCATGTATCAAACATTCAAACTAAGGTTTAAATGGTTTATTTTTATTTCCCAAGTATTGGTACTCTATTATGTTGGCATAGAATTGAAAGGTGATTTGGTTTGAAGGATTGAAACTCTTGGCATAAAACACTTTCATCTAGATTATCCTTATGCATGTGATACTTAGCATGCATGTCCTATTTGTGTAGTTAGGATTGGTGTAACACTTAGGATTCATATGGAAATCATTTATTTACTAGAGATGAAAGTGTGTATGACCTATATATTTTTATTAGTGGATGCATGACTCAAAATAACCTTAGGCTGTGTGGAGGAGTATATCAAATAGACTGTGTTGAGAAGTGCAACAAGAAAGTCTCAATTTGATTTTGCCTTGGTCAAATTGAGAAAATTTGAATTTCCACATCAACAGATAACTTGGATGCGGTTAACTTGTGTGACATGGCTCTTGTCACTCAGTTAGCTTAGTAAATTCGAGTTAGAGGGCGTGGAGTTCAATGAAGCATGTGTGATTGCTAAATTTTAGTAATATAGTTCAGTTATATCCAGTTGAGTTCAGTTAAACTAGTTCTAATAGTTGGAGGAATTAATGGAAGGTCAATTGTGTAGTGGGACAATAGTCTTAGTGATAATCCAATTAATTGATCAATCAATGTAAAATAACTAGTGCATGAATAGAATTTGAGTTCCCATTTGTAGTGGAGATTCCATGGCAATGTAACAAGTAGTTGTAAACTAGTTTGAGTGTAGTGCATGCAGTCCAATGATCAAACCTTGGGAAGTGCACAATCAATTTTAGGAAAATTCCTAAAAAAGCTATGGGCTAATTATCTAAGATTTGTGCAAGGAAGTAGGGGCTCAAGCAGAGGAAAAAATTGACTAAGTTTGGGTCAAAGCTTCTCATTGAGTAGAGAGATAGGCTATTCACTTGTAGGTTGTGCTTCGAGCGGGCAAGAAGTTGTAATAAATATCTATTCATCTAACTAATGTAAAGAGGCTTGAGCATCTTTTCCCAGTTGGGTTCCCCTAGAAAAAATATTGTGCATGTGTTTTATTTTTTATTGCATGGATGAGACTGCTATTCTAAATTGTGAATTGAATTCCATAGAACAATAGAGCAGAATTGTGTATCTTGATTTGGATTAAAATTTCTTCAGCAGTTGCAATTCTATCACCAAATTTCTTCATGGTATTAGAGCAGGATTCACATTAGAATAAGAATTTCGAAGTTTTTTCTTAGGAGGTTCAAATTTTCATCTTTAGTGTAGAATCATCTCTTTAGAGTTGGGAAAATGACATTCAATGGGCTGATATTAGAGTATGCCTTGGAAGACAGATCGAATTTCGTTGTATGGAAGGATCACATGGAGGTAGTGCTTGATGACAACAGACTGTTGGAATATGTCAAGATAGACATTGCAAAACTAGGATCAACTGATGCCCAAAACCTAGCTCAATGGAAGAAGATGTAGCCAAGGCGAGGAGAATAATCTTGGAGGGAGTGCAAGACCAAATTGTCTCAAATCCCCATGGGAAAGAAACTCCTTTCGCAATGTGAAAGTCACTAACAATTTTTTTTGATAATAACATTGATCATAGAAAAATTGTCCCTCAAAGACAAAAATGGAAACATCAAGATGTAGAAGAATGATATTATTCCGTAGTATCTCAGCAGATTTACCCAATTTCATGATGAGCTTGGAAGGGTGAGAAGGCTTCCTAGTGATCCTAGCTCTTCAAGGCCTTCCCAAAAGTTGGCATAATTACTAAGACTTGGCGAATGGGATGGAAAAATGACCGAATTGGGAACACTTGTGGTCCAATTTGGTACAAGAGGTGATCAAGCAGAATACCAAAGATGGAACCTCATCCAAGGGTGAGGATGAAGAAATTTTTTCATTGGTTTGAAAGGGAAAGAAGGGAAAAGGGAATAAATCTCAAACAAAACTAGAATACAACCAAGGGGGTAAGAAGAAATACTTTTTCAAAATAAAATGCTTCAATTGTCATGAATTCAGGCACTATGCTACAAAGTGTCCACACAAAAATTCTGGCAAGAAGAAATGAGCAGGTGGGGAATTGGCTTCATAGTTGGATCTAGACTTTGCCCTTATTGCATGCATGGCTATCATAGTGATGGGGAGTGTGTGGTACTTAGAATCTGGTGCTTTGTTTGATATGATAGGGTGTATAGAATTTTTCAGTGGCTTGGAGGAGAAATATCTCCATATGCATATTGAGATTTGGGATGATGGAAGGTACAATGCTACCAAAATTGGTATAGGAACTTTTCAGAGGGAGTTGGTATCTCCTCTTTGCATCAAAGATGCCATGTTTGTTCCAGGCCTAAAGAAGAATCTCATCTTTGTAGCAGTTTTGGAAGACTGTGGTTATGATGTGATCTTCAACAAAGGGAAAGCATTCCTGAGACACATAACCATTGGACAAGTGAAGAAGATCAGGGTTCGGGTGAAGAAACTATACAAGTTGGATTGGAATATTGTGTTGCATTAAGAAATAAGGCAGAGAAAGTGTAGAGTCATGATTTTGGTAAATTTTGGCACAGTAGATTGGATCATTTTCACCATGGCGCCCTGAAAATTATGCAGCAAATAGCCACTGGCCTCCCTAAAAGAGTACTTGAGCATCATTATGTCTAACAGGGTTGTACCTTGGTGAAGTATGTGAAATCCACATTCCATGAACGAGACAGCAAAGAACATGCAATCTTGGAAAGAGTCCACTCTGATGTTTGTGGACCTTTCTTGATTGCCTCCACTGCTAGACACAATTTTTTTATTTTTTACTTTTTTATTGATGATTTCTCAAGGAAATGCTGGAGTTTCTTGATGCAAAAGAAGGATGAGATATTATCAAAATTTTTAGAATTCAAGGCACTAGTTGAGAAAGAGATCGACAAGAAGGTGAAGGCTCTCAAGAGTGACAATGGAGGTGAGTATGTTTCAAATTAATTTAAGGAGTTATGTGAAAAAGAAGGTACTTGAAGAGAGCTGGAAACACCCCACAACCAATAGAAGAATGTGGTAGCTAAGAGAAAGAACCAGAGCATTGTTGGAGTCATGAGAGTTATGCTACATGACCAAGGCCTAACACTACATTTGTCGGTAGATGCATGTAACACAACAATATACTTGCAAAACCAGTGTCCTCATCGATTCGCGGTATGATTACACTGGAGGAGGCTTTCTTGGGGAGGAAGTCAGTTGTGCCTCACTTCAGGGTTTTTTGAGCCTATATTTATTGCCACGTCTCCAAATATTCGAGGAAGAAGCTTGAGCCGACAACAAAGTTGGGAGTTTTTGTTGGCTACACCAAAACTGCACACAATTATTGTGTGTACTTACCTTCCCTTAGAATGACATTTGTGTGAAGGGATGTAAAGTTTGATGAGGATAAATCAATGTGGTGCTCTATTGAGAGGGATATTCATATCTCACTAGAAGAGGAGCTTCTAGATCCAAAGGCGAAGAGAGTGGAGAAATCCACTCAAGAAGAACCATCCAGAGAAGGCATAAAAAGAACCAAGGAAGTTGATATACTTGTGCAGGGTGAGAGGGAGAATGTGGGAGCTCCTTCAAATTTACACAGGTAAAGGAGGTTACCTGAGAGGTACACTAGCTAAATGACTCTCATGATTGAGCTTATAGGGACTGAGCCATCCTATTTTGAGGAAGCAGTTGAGCAATAAGTTTGGGTTGATGAAATGGTGGAAGAATACAAATCCATCATGAAGAATAATGTTTGAGAAGTGGTCCCAATACCGATAGATAAATCAGTTGTGGGTTTGAGATGGATCTTCAAGGTTAAGAATGCAACAAACGGTTGTGGCCAAAGGATTCTCTCAAGTTGAGGGAATCGACTATGAGGAATCATTTTCTCCTATAGTAAGGTATTCATCCATTATATTAATTCTTGCACTGGCTGCATAGATGGGGTGGAAGATCCACCAGATGGATGTAAAAGCAACATTTCTCAATGGTGTTATTGAGGAGGAGGTGTACATCAAGAAACCATAAAGTTTTGAGACATTTGATCAAGAGTCTCATGTATGCATACTCAAGTGAGCATTGTATGATATCAAACAGGCACCCCATGCTTGGTATACCAGGATTGACAGTTATCTCACTAGTTTGGGCTTCACCAAAAGTGAAGCAGATGTAAACCACTATCATATTTTGGTACAAGGTAAATTTCTTATCATTGTTTTATATGTTGATGATTTAATATTAATAGGTGATGAAAAATTGATCAAATCTTGCAAGGGAATTTGAAATGAAGGACAAGGGTCTCATGCACTACTTCCTCAGGTTGGAAGTATGGAAAAGTGATGGGGAACTATTTGCATCACAAGGAAAGTATACCAACAAGATACTACAGAGATTTCACATGGAGAGTTGTAAACCCATGTAAACACCTCTAGTGACCAACTGGAGGAAGGAGACTGCCACTTTAGGTAAAGAGGTGGATGCTACCTATTAGCCTTGTTGGCAAAATGACCCAAAAATGGATCCAAATATGCCCAAAGTATCAAAATTTACTTAAAATCATGCCAATGGATCCATATATTATCTTGATGTCTTCAAAACACTGCTTAAGATCATCCAAAGATCAAAATAAGTGCAAGAGGAGAGCCCTTGGAAGGGCATAAAAACACTATCGGGAGGCTAAAACACTAAAAAATCAGTGAAAAACCATGTATTTAAGGCATGCACAATCAAAGCACAACAGCCGTTAGATCTAGCTGATCAACGGCCTAGATCTAAGTGGCAAATCGCAATTGGCACAAGCAAGCAACGATAATCGGTGCAAGACACCACCGATTAGCAATTGCCGATGATCGGATCGACGAGTCGCTATCGGTAGGTCACATTGGCAGAGGTACTGGTGGAATAAGTAAGGGTCTTGGGAATGAACAATAAGAAATTGCGATCAGATCGCATCGCTATATTGCAGCGGAGCAGCACCAAGGAGCGGAGCCTTTACACCTTCATATGTGCGATGTGATGATGCAGACCCGATGGTATTCTAAATAGTATTTGATAATATTTGAGGTCCGCAGAAAGTCCTGTTTTAATTCATTTTGGTGTATTTTCATTATGTAATGAAATAAAAAGGGAGCACAAGGCAACGCCAACGAGATAAGTCCCAGATCCGAAAGGGTTCGGGAATGAAAATATATATTATTTGAAGTCCGCCAAAGGCCAATTTTCATGTATTTCCTGTGTTTTTCAAGTATTTCACAATACAAAGGGAAACAAAGGGACCAGGCCGTTTGCGATAGGCGACAAGGACCCAAAGGGTGGACCTAATAGGAAGATAGACCATGATTTAGGACTTTTGAAGTCGGAAATGTTGAGAGCTCGGCGGGATTTTTATAATATTGCTGCGTTTTTCTATGTTTAACAGAAACATAGTCATTCTAAATATTTAAAGGGAAAATGGAAGCCCAATAGCCCTTCTATCACAACATAGCCACCTGAAACAGAAATATCATGGGCATCAACAGTGCAACACAGCCCGAAACAGAATCGATCATGAGGCATCAACAACGCAGCTTATCCAAAATCAAAACAAACATCATGGGGCATCTTTGGCACGAGAGAGCTCCCAGACAACGCATCAAACTACTTGAAGGTGGTTATTCCTTTGTTAGAAGGAGAAAACCTCCAAGCCATGCTTTCCTATTCAGTGAATCAAACAGTTAAGGGACAGAGAGGATAGATTAAGACTCCGAGCCTTTGAGAGCTCAAGAGCATTGTAAAAGGCATATAAAAGGCTGAAAACTAAATGTAACAGGGGTTCAACTTTTGGAGATTGCAGAGACTCTATTCCTTCAAGCTTATCATCTTCATTCTAGCAATATAAGCTTCTTTTGCTGTTATATGTTCAATGTCCATTTTCTCTGTTGTTCTATTCTTGCACTTGAATAGGTTATTCATGTTTTCTGCTATGTCTAATGCCAGATAACTATCATCTTATATCTGCATTGATGGATTAGATTTGCAAGTTTTATTTACTTCCTGTAGCTGGCCATTCATATGTGTTTATGTATGCAATCTACTAGTATATTCAGTATTCTCCATCTATCCATTGAATCTATAAACTATTGAGCATTAGTGGTCTAAAGCCTTGTATTGTTGAGGATGTTCATGCATGTCTTGAGTGAGAATAGAGCTGAAATGGTTATCTGACTTGATCCAAACCATCATCCATTCCAATAGTTCTGAGAACAATATTGAAGATTATATGTTACCAGGCATCTCCGAGCTGCAACCAGTTTCCTGGAGTGATAACATAATTGGCACTGTTAACGGGGAGAGGAAACTGAAGCTCAGCTTCCCTGGGAAATGACATAGATCCAGCTTTTATGATAGATAAAGTATAGGCACTTTTTTTGTTGTAATCATCTATCTGGTGACTCTACTGAAGGACGAACCTCTTGGTGACTCCACTTCATAGTTCTGGCTCAGTTTTTGAGGCATACTCGAAGAAATCCTCAGAAGCTACAAGCTGACCCAGTACCTGACCCTGAAAAATCATCAAAGAGAGAAAGGTATTGCAGAAAGGTGTATCAAGTTCAGGTAAACCTAAACAATCTTCTATATCTCTTCAAGAAAGGCCTGTAATAAAACAAATACATGTTGAGAGTATAGCATCTAATACGAGCAGTGAAGAAAAACTCTCAAAGATTCATAGAACTCCTTAATCTTTAGGTTCTCCTTTTGTTGTAAGCCCAAAGGAAACCTCACCTCCTATCCATCATACTCCTTTAGTATTACCAATCACTCCTCAGTTCTCTATCATTTAGACTGTCAGTACTCTTTTAGCTACCACAACTATGGCAAGTCCAAAATCACCCACCAAAATGGAAAGAATCATAGCTGCTAGGTATGGACCTCTAATATTGTCCACTCCTTTGAATGCCATGCCTACTAGAGAATATTAGAAATATAGGCCTAAGTTCACTAGGACTGAAGGTGTTACTGCCGAAGAACATCTTGAGTCATTATATAGCTATGCTAATAACCTAGACATTAGTGAAGATGATGTGTGGATGAGAGTCTTTGTCCAAAGCCTAGATGGAGAGGCTAGAAAACGGTTTAGAGAACTAACCCCAAGATCTATAGAAGATATTGAAGCTTTAGATGATGCATTCCTAAAGAATTGAGGGGGTAAGAAGGATCTTCTCTACTACCACACTGAGTTTGGGAACTTAAAGAGGGAAAATGGTGAGTTGCTGTATGATTTTAATAAGAGTTTTAACCATATGTACAGCAAGATACCAACTGAAGTAAAACCCACTACTACCTCTGCTAAATTAAGCTATGCCAGTGCTTTTGATTCTGACTTCTGCTTATTGTTGAGGGAGAGGCGATGTGCTATTTTGGCTGATATGCAGGATGCAACCCTGGAAGTAGAATCAAACATCATGGCTACATAGAAGCTCAAGGGAAATGATAATAGAAGGAGACAAAGGGGCGAGTCTTCATCATCCTCTGATACCAAGATAGATAAAATGACAAAGATGATAGAATCATTAGCCTCTGAGATATCCAAATTAAAGGTTGAGCAACACTTGGGGAAGGAAGAGTTCCTAACACCTTTGCTCCTCCAAATCCAAATCCATATAGAAGAGCTAAAGAGCAGTTGCAGATCTTGCAAAGAAACAAAGATGCCAATGAAGCCCAAAGGGTGAAGACCCCTTTTCAGAATGCAGTAATGGAAGAAGATTAGTTTGAAGAATAAGATGAGATCCATTGTATGGAAGACAAAGGCAATGCCCATTTTTTGACCTTAGCTGCCTATGAAAGGTCATTATTCAATGACCAAATCAGCCAAGAGTGGGACAGTGAATTTGTTCTTGTTGGGTCCCTATAATACTAGTGATTACCCCATTACTATTGTAGTTATACCCCTTATTTATATTGTTGTGCCCCTATTACCCCCATATTGTTATTTCTGTGCCCCATAGAATCCCTCTATTGTTATTTTTGTGGCTTTATATTATTATTGTTAGGTCGGCTGGATTATATTGTGACTCCTTAGACTCCTATATATAGAAAGGAGGTTTTGTCATTTGAATCATCCAAGAATTGTTCATTTATGTAATGTAAAGGAGGTTGCCCCCTCGAAGAGGCTGAATTCTAAGGCGTTGATCTATCTTTTCTATCTTTTCTTGAGCTGGTTCCATAACATTTGGTATCAGAGCTTTGGATTCTAGGGTTTCGCTGCTCCAAACAGGTCATCGTGGCATTTTCGCTATAAATTTTTTCTGTGACGTTTCAGAAGTCGCAAAAAAAACCCATTTGAGAAGAAATCGCGCTGAACCTTGGGTCCAAATTTCAGAGCTTTTCGCGCGATATTTGCGGAGATATGATCTGAGGAAGTTGGTCTTTTTGCAGACTCCTGAATTACATTCAAAACAGGTGACCTGGGGAAAATCGTCATAACTTTCTCTCTAGGAATCAGATTGAAATTTCGTAAGAAGGTACAGAAAGAGGACGGACTGTAGTTTCTTGTATATCGTTTTTAGAACCAAATATCGAAAATTGTACACGTGGCACTTCATACAACTTCGCTCTTCTGGAAAGGTCTATAATCAGGTCATCTTGGGAGATTGTGCATAACTCTTCCTTGGAGAATCCAATTTGGATCAGACTGGTGGCATTGGAAAGAGGACACAGAGAGCTACTACAGGTCACAAATTCAGAACTAGATGATTGGAAAGTACAGAGATACATCAGAGGCAATATCGAGCTCCTACAAAGTGAAAAAAGGTGTGTAGATTTTTTTAAATTTTTGCTTAAGCTTGGTTTGAAAATTTATTTTGAAGGAATTCAAAGGGCATAGTAGAGCATTATTATCGGTAACTGATGCCCCGAGGAAAAAAATGCAAACACCTAGTAAGGAACCTGAAAGCTCTAGCATGACTCATGAAGAAGAGGAAGAAATGCTACATGATATATCAAAATTACAAGAACAAGTGCAACAAATGTCATGCTCACAAAAGTTAACAGAAGCTAAGATAAATGGCGTGGAAGCTAAGATGAATGGCATGGAAGCTAAGATGGAAAATTTGAAGATAGATTTGAACACAAATTTGAAGACAGGCATGGCAGATTTGAAGACAGATTTGACAAATTTTCTACAAGAAATACTTACTAATGGTGAAAAGGTAGTAAAGGAAACTCATGATGAGAACAAAAGAAATGTTAATCATGATTCCATAGATGCTAATGTTGGATCGAAGAATCACCATATTCCAAAAATCGATATGAGGAAGTTTGATGGCAAGGATCCCGCCACATGGATATTACAGATGGAGCAATTCTTCGATCTCAATAATGTGCAAAACACACAAAAGGTACGTATGGCAACTGTATATTTGGAACCAAATCAGTTTGTATGGTATCAATGGCTTTGTTCTCGTAAACAATTTATCACTTGGGCAATTTTTACGGAAGAATTGATAGCACATTATGAGGATACAAAAAGCAACACTTTTTTTAGCCAATTGATAAGTCTCAAACAAAAGGGTTCAATAATGGAGCACATTGAGGAGTTCCAAAAATTGAACATAAGGGTAAAAGATATTCCAGAGGAGCATAGGATTGATGTGTTCATAGGGTCTTTAAAGGATAATATCCAACATGATGTTCGCCTTTGGGAACCTGATTCATTAGAGAAGGCATTCAGGTTAGCAAGAAAAATGGAAAGCAAAATTATGGCAACTAGGAAGCATACCACTCACAACTATAAAGACGGAAGTGTTGTTGCCCCTAGTCTTCCACAACCTACAAGGTTGACACCACAACAATTGGAAGAAAAAAGAGCAAAAGGGCTTTGTTACAGTTGTGATAGCAAATACACAAAAGGTCATAAGTGTGCTGAGAAGAAATTATTCTACATAGATTGTGAAGAGGAAGAAGAAAAGGAGCAAGAAAGGTCAAAAGAAGAGGATATACTCCAGGAACAAAGCCTAGATGAAGAACAAATAAATCCGACCATATCTTGTAATGCATTGGCGGGAATTACCACTCCTCAAACCATCAAGATAGAAGGACAAATCAAGAAGAAAAAGGTAATAGTGTTGATTGATTCAGGAAGCACCCACAATTTTATTCATTGTAGGGTAGCAAAAGAATTGAATTGCTTCCTATATCCAGCACCAGAGTGTCAAGTGATGATTGCAAATGGAGGAACAATAAATTGCTCTGGAAAGTGCCATAATATCAAGCTATCCATGGGAGAATATGTATTGACTAGCCCAATGCTTTCCATTCCAATGGGAGGTGCTGATGTTGTACTAGGAGTCCAATGGCTACAATCCTTGGGTACAATAGCTTTTAATTTTCAAGAACTTTTCATCAAATTTTCTACGGAAGGAAAGGAAGTTGAATTAAGGGGTATTGCAGGGAAACCAGGAAAGATAATCAGCTCTAATGGCATGACAAAGCTTCTAAAAAAGGAGCAAAGAGGTGTAATTGCACAATTATGTTCGCTAGATGTTTCCACATTGGAATCATCTATTTCTCCAGATCTCCAAAAAGTCCTGGACAATCATTCCAAGGTATTTGAGACTCCCAAAGGTCTCCCACCTATGCGTGATCATGATCATGCTATTCATCTGATTCCAGGAAGTGTTCCTCCAAACATCAGGCCGTACAGATATCCCTATGTCCAAAAAAGTGAAATTGAACGTATGGTTGCAGAAATGCTAGAGGCTGGTATAATTCAACCGAGTCAAAGTTCTTTCTCAGCTCCAGTAGTATTGGTGCACAAGAAGGATGGATCATGGCGCATGTGTCCGGATTATAGGGAGCTCAACAAGCTCACTATTAAAGATAAGTTCCCCATTCCTGTCATTGATGAATTACTGGATGAATTGCATGGATCAATTTACTTCACCAAGTTGGATCTTCGTTCGGGATATCATCAAATCAGAATGAAGATTGAAGACATTCCGAAAACGGCATTTAGAACTCATGAGGGTCATTATGAATTTTTGGTCATGCCTTTTGGCCTTACCAATGCACCTTCAACATTTCAAGGTTTGATGAATTCAATTTTCAAACCATTCCTTAGAAAATTTGTGTTAGTATTTTTTGATGATATACTAATCTACAGCAAGTCTTGGAAGGATCATGTTGAACATGTTGACAGGGTGCTACAACTATTGGAGGAGAAACAATTATATGCAAAAAGATCCAAATGTTTCTTTGGAGTCCAGGAGGTGGAATATTTGGGTCATATTGTATCTCATGAAGGAGTTAAGGTAGACCCTAGCAAAATTAAAGCCATTAAGGAATGGAAAATCCCCACATCCATAAAGCATCTGCGAGGATTTCTTGGGTTGACAGGGTATTATCGCAAGTTTGTTAAGAATTATGGGAGAATAGCAGCACCTCTAACAACATTATTGAAGAAAGATTCATTTTCATGGACTCCGGAAGCAACAAAGGCCTTTGAACATCTTAAAGAGGCAATGTGCCAAGCACCGGTCTTAGCTACACCAGACTTCACAAAAACCTTTATTGTGGAATGTGATGCTTCAGGAAATGGAATTGGTGCTGTTCTAATGCAAGATGAAAGACCCATTGCTTTTGAAAGTCGTCCAATCAAGGGAAAGTTTTTAAGCAAAGCTATTTATGAGAAGGAAATGTTGGCAATACTCCATGCACTTAAGAAATGGCGACCCTACCTAATGGGAAGACACTTCAAGGTAAAAACGGATCATGATAGCCTTAAATACTTTTTAGAACAAAGATTATCCTCTGAAGAGCAACAAAAGTGGGTCACAAAGATGTTGGGTTATGACTTTGAAATCATCTACAAAAAAGGGAAGCAAAATGTGGTGGCAGATGCACTCTCAAGAAAGGATGAGGATGTGGAAGCATTGTTGTGTGCCATTTCTATTATCCAACCAGATTGGATAAACAAAGCAAGGGAGGAATGGAAGAATGACGAAGAAGTGTGGGCACTTATTCGAAAGCTACAACAAGATTCCAGTACTTCTGATACATTTAGCTGGCAAAATGATTCGTTATGGTACAAAGATCGCTTATACCTCTGTAAGAATTCCCAGCTAAAACAAAAGATTCTTATGGAATTGCACACTTCTCCCTTAGGAGGGCACTCAGGATTTTTAAAAACTTACCACAGGGTTAAGAAGGAATTTTTTTGGGATGGCCTTAAATCAGATATTCAAAAGTTTGTGGCGGAATGTTTGGTTTGCCAACAAAATAAAGTTGAAACAATTAAGACACCGGGTCTATTACAACCTTTATCCATTCCAAGCCAACGTTGGGAGGAGGTTTCAATGGATTTTATCACAGGTTTACCCAAGTCTGAGGGAAAGAGTGTCATCATGGTGGTAGTTGACAGACTTACCAAGTATGCACACTTTTGTGCATTATCACATCCATTTAAAGCCAGTACAGTTTCTACTGCATTTATGGAAACAGTTCAAAAGCTACATGGAAACCCAAAGATTATTGTAAGTGACAGAGATCCCATTTTCACTGGAAATTTTTGGACAGAATTATTTTCTTGTCTTGGTACTCAGTTAGCTCATAGCTCATCTTATCATCCTCAATCTGATGGGAAAACTGAGATAGTAAACAAATGTTTGGAGGATATCTTCGTTGCTTTGTATATGATAAACAGACACAATGGGTCAAATGGTTGCCTCTGGCTGAATGGTGGTATAACACTTCCTTCCATACAGCAACAAAAATGACCCCATTTATGGCACTTTATGGGTATCAACCACCATCCATCACATCATATTTAAGAGAAAATTCTAAGGTTCAGGCAGTGGAACATCACATCGAACATCAACAACAAGTCCTCCAACTCTTAAAGGATAACCTCGTGTTGGCACAAAATAGAATGAAACAACAGGCAGATCAACATCGCAGTGAAAGAAGTTTTGATGTAGGTGATTGGGTATTCCTACGGCTACAACCATATAAGCAAATGTCCCTAAAGCAAGCTAAGAAGGATAATAAATTATCACCAAAGTATTATGGTCCATACAAGGTGTTGCAAAAGATTGGTACTATGGCATACAAATTGGAGCTTCCTGCAGCTTCTCGATTGCACCCAGTTTTCCATGTTTCATGTTTAAAGAAGGTTATAGGTGACAAGCTCCCAATTCAAACAATATTTCCAGAACTTGACGAGGAAGGAAAAATTATATTGGAACCAGAAGCAGTCACAGAAACAAGAACTCGACAGCTACGAAATCGATCAATTTCAGAGTATCTTATCAAGTGGAAGAACTTATTGATGAGCCCCAACAATGTACAATTATTTGGGCTCATTCAACTTCCTAATTTGACTTAGTCCACCATTCTCATTTGTTTATTGCATGTTTTTGATTATTTTTATGATAATAGAGTGAATTTGGTTAGTCATTATGCCAACAAGTCTAATGGGTGCTTTGTGTAGCCTTGTTGGTCAACTTGGAGACAAATTTGAAGGTCTTAATGAGCACTTGGCAGCCAAATTCGTGGGAGAACAAGCTAGAGGATTTGTAGGAAGGTGTCCCCCTCATTTATGGGCCCTTACCTCGAATTCTCCACCATCAGCTCGGAGTTCAAAGGCCACCGAATCAATCAGCTCAAGGGCAGCCAAGCAAGTCAAGTTGGACTGCTGTTAACTCCAAGTCTTGGGCAGCCAAGTCCCTAACTTTTAGGAGGACTGTTGGATCCTCAAATTGTATAAATAAGAAGGCTTGGGGCCTCATTTTGGTTAGCTAGTGGGTAGTCATTTTGTAGCTAGTTAGTCATTTTGTTTTAGCCATTAGTTAGCTAGTTTGTAGTTCGATTTTTATGCAATAGATTAGCTTTGCTTTCAGCTCATGCTCAAGTTCTTCTTGTGGGCAGTTTTGATGTAACTTTTCATTTCTTGATTAATAAAGATGGATCCAGCTTTGCACCAGCTCTAAATCGCTCTTGGGAGGCTGTAGTTCTTGGGGTTGGGCCCATCTCAAGCGCCCAGTACCTCCCTTGTTTATCTTTATGTGTTTGCTGCGTTCTTGAAATAAAATCTGCTCTTTAGATTTAATTCGTGCTTTGTTACTTAGGTTTCTTTTGATGGTTCAAGTAGCTTCTCATGTTTATAATAGATTGGTAGGAGTTTGTATGCATTTAGATCTTTTGGCATGTTCTTTCTCATGTGATGTATATGGTTCTGTTTTCAAACAAGGCTACTGTTTACTCATTCATTAACAATTGGATTGAGTTAGCTAGGACTTGGTTTGTTTGCAAGAATTCATGGATTTGTTTGAATAAGCATTGTGCAGGGCATCTCTATCACCCTCATCACCTCCTCGTTCATCTGAGCCTCGTTCAGCTTAGCTCCTCCATCACCAAGTCTGTTCCTTCATCTCCCATCTTCTCTTTTGCCAAGTAACCTTACCTTCTTCCCCATTGTTGTCTCAACCACCTTCAAGCCAAGTCAGCTTTCCACATTACCTCACCACTCCATCCATCAGTTCCTGGGTCACTTCAGACCCCCATCCTACCTCCATAACCATCCATGCATCTTCCATCAACCATCCATCCTCAAACATCCCATTTTAGAACATCCTGTAGAAGAGTTGCAGACCTTCCTATAGAAACCCCTGCGTTTCCTGTAGAATCCCCTGCAGACATCCTGTAGGAGGCCACTCACTCGGTTACTGAGCCTCTGAACGTGAGGAACCTCTGTGGACTGATGCTAAGGATCTCTGGGGACCTCTCCTAGCCTCCCCAACCTTTCCCAAGCTTTCCTTCCTTCCGCATCACATCTGCACAACCAAACCCTAATAAGCACAAAATCACAATCACTTCATCCACTTAAAGGAAAAATACAAAAACATGTCTTTTAAGATGCAAGTAGATTAGATTCATGCATTTTCACTTATTAGAGGTAATGGCATCATTGGTAGAAGTTTCCTTCACATTCTTTGCATCATAGAGGTAGACTAGTTAAATTAGGGTTTCCTAGGGTTTCCATGTTTTGATTTGCTTTCAGTTCATTTTTGCCAAGTAGATTAGTCTTCTTTGAGCTAGCTTTCATCCATCATTTAACAAGCTTCTTCTGAGAGCCTATAGAAGTTGGCTTGAGCCCTAGCGGACTTGTGCCAGCTGACCAAGTGACAACTGCGACAAGAGCTAGTACTTGTGCATACAGCACCGTCGCTTCCAAGTTTGTACGAACTACCGGGTTGATAAAATTAAGAGACAGGAAGCCCCATGAGTTGTAGCATTATTGCTACAATACTGGAGCTCACCATCTTTTTGGCGCCGTTTCCGGGGAAGCGACAGAGTATTGGTGATTGTTGCTATTCTTCTATTTTCTACTACAACCTTCTGCTCAGTAGTTTATTTCATTTCCATTCTGCAAAAGTAGCATAGACATTTCCTGCTTTCATAGATTAGCATTTCCTTTCTGCAAGCGTAGATTAGCATTTCAATTCCGCAATTTCATTTCTGCAAGCGTAGATTAGCATTTCAATTTCGCAAGCGTAGACTAGCATTTCATTCTTGCAATTTCATTTGAGCAAAATAGATTAGTCCTTTCCTGGTTTCATTTCAATTTCGCAAGATAGTTAGTTGCAGTTCAATCTATTTCATGCCTTGTAGGAGTAGAGATAGGTTAGAAAAATGATTGCAAAACACCCCCACTGCTTCACACAGCCTTCTCTCTTCTTCGATGGCTGTGATGAAAGAACCCCTGGGTGGACATCAAGACATATCTGAAGAACCTCTAGGGGAGAAGAAGAAAGAAACACTCCTCTGAAGCAAATGGCTACAAGCAGAAATGATTGGAGCAGTCCCTTGTCCAAAGATGAATTTGAAAATCAGATCGAAGGTTTCAAGAGTGATATGAGGCAGTTTCTTGCCATGCAACTGGATACCTTGCGGATCCAAAAGAAGCAAGAAGAAGCCAAGAGGGCTTTGGCCATTTTTTGTCCTAGGTGCACTAGAAAGCATCCTTGGAACGAATGTCCAATGCACTCTCTAGAAGTGTGTTTCATCTGTGAAGAATACCATCCTACAGATCAGTGCCCTTCCTTGCCCAGAATCAAAGCTACATATCAAAGAGCCAAGGAAGCCACTGAATCACTCTGTTATATGAACCAAAGGAGGCCACATGGACCCGTCCCCTACCAGCAGGAACTACAAGGGACACCCGAGACCTATTATGACCCTTACCAAGCCACCTTCATGCCTTCTTGGGGTCCCCCTGCTCATCCTTCTTGGTCTACACCTCTTCCTTGGTCATATCCTCCTTGTTCCTTCACAGATCCATATTATGCCCAACCAGTTGCTCATTCATTTCACTCTTATGCTCAGCCACAGCCTCAGTGGAATGCACCTTATCAGGAGTGGAGGCCCCAGTACAACTCTCATCCCACTCATTTTCCTCCACCACCTGCTCATCCACAACCATCGCCTCCTCCTCCACCAAGGCAACCCCAAATGCCTACCCAACCACAATGCCATCCATCTCCATCTCAATTTCACACCTCCACTCAGCTACCCGTACCATTTCCAAAGCCATGCAATGAATTAGCTCAACCCAATTGCAAATTTGAGGCACAACATGTGCAAATGACTCCTCTTGAGCTCAATGATGTTCACCAAAGCTCAGGAAGAGTGTTGCAAAACAAAGATTCTATTGAAGGACCAAAGGAAAGAGAAGATTCCAAAGAGGAGATCAAAGAACCATGGGCTGCACTTGATGTAGAAAAGAGATCAGAATCAGAGATCGAGAAAGCTTCCTCATGGTCACCATCAAATCCTCCATGTACTCAAGAGAAAGATCAACAAAAAGAGGAAGATCAGAAGGTCATGATAGAAGGTGACATGAAGAATGATCCAAATCAGCAAGATGACCAAGGATATCAAAGCTATATTGAGATATGGTTTCAGAAGGTCACTCAGTTGCAGCAGTACTCTCTTCCTCAGCTATGTTTTGTACTTTCAAAGTCAGATCATTTTGTCTCTGAAACTTGGATAGTTGTCAAAGCATGCATTCCGAGCCTTCACATCATCTTGTCTCTAATCTCGATGTGCACATGGCTCCATTGGAAGTATTCTTATACTTGAAAATGATTTTGTTTTTCAAGTAGGGTAGGGTAGAAAAAAAAATAAAAAAAAAGGGAAAAAAAAGTAAAGAAATGAAAAAATGAAAATAAGAGAAAAATAAAAATCTAAGGTGAAAACCCCCTCGGAGGCGCCTTAGATTGGCTCATTGATTGAAAACCTCCATGAGGCGGTCAATGGGTTGGAAAGAAAAGAAAATAAAAGGGAATAAGATCCCTGGGTGAAAACCTTCCTTGGAGGTGCCCAGGGCAGGCAATTAGGGTGAAAACCTCCATGAGGCGCCCTAGTTGTTTTTCAAAAAAAAGAGAAAAAGAAAAGAAAAAAAAAAAACTAATTTCCATTGGCTAATTTCAGGTTGCAAGAAGGACGTTTCATGGCAGGAGGAGCACTCAAATCAAGGTCAAAGGAGTTTTTGTGCCTTCTACAGGAAGTTTCGTATCTTCTACAGGAAGCTTACAAAAAAGCCAAATTGATCTCCGAAGAGGACTTGAAGGCTTGGAATATGTCCATGAGGCCTACACTCATCCATGTTTCCACTCCTCACCCCTTTTCCATCATTTTTTCATGTCATTATGCTTCTTTCCTCAAAACTGTGTTTTCTACAGGAAGCTCTGTATTTCTACAGGAAACATCCTGTAGAACCTTTGGACGAGCCAAATTCAATCTCAAAAGTGAATCTAATGGTGGGAATCTGTTGATTAGGCCTACAAGCACTTGTGTGTCCATCCCTTGCCTTTCTCCATCATTCGTCCACCTCATTGTGCTTCTCATTGTGCTTCTACAGGAACTTCCTGTAGAAATTGAGGGAAACTAGCCATGGATTTCAAAAAGTGGTTTGGCGAGCATGGTAGCTTCCTCAAAGGTTCAGAAGTCCTCCTGCAATCTTCCAACTCCTCCTCCATCATCTCCATACCTGCATCACAGCCAAAATTCATTTTGTCATCCCATGCAAGCACATGCAAAATGCCTTGAAGCCAAAAACACATAGAGCAGAATTTGTTTTTGCCATAACTTGAGAACCATGCATCCATTTGACAAACCGTTTTATGGGGAATTGTACAAGGTTGATGACAGCATGCCTGAGAAGTTTCATGCAATTCCGATGCACGGTTTCCAAGAAATCAGCCTCCATCACCATCAGCCATTTTTGCCTTTTCTCCATAACCGTGCATCCGTTTCAAAACCTGTTTCATGGGGAGATGCAAATGGATGATAGTAACCTACCCAAGCAGTTTCAGCCGATTCCGATGCACGGTTTCTGAGAAATCAAGCTCTAAAATATTCAGCCATTTTCCATTTTTCTCGAAATCCGTGCATCCATTGATCACGAATTTGCTATGGGAGATGCATAATAATGGTAGTAACATGCTCATCGAGTTTCAGATCAAACCGATCTACCGTTTGGGAGAAATGGCAAAAAGAAGTTCTGGTCTTGTGAAAATTCAATGGCAGCAGTTTGAGGGTGCAGATCTGAACGTGGAAACGATTGTATGGAGCTTGGATCCGTCTAGAGGACACCTGCACAGAAAAAACAGCCATGAATCATCAATCAAGCCACCATGCAACCACATCAACACATGCATGCAGCAAAGCTTCACAGCAGCCAACTGACTTTCAGGTACGTGACAAAACTGATTCCTCTGTTTGCATGAATCTAATCTAAACATTGCATGAATGAATGAGATGGTTAGGATTAAAAAAATCGGTGGCCAGCTAACTAGCCACCCACATCTAGTTCAACAGCACTTGGTGGGTGAATGAGACACGTGCGCTCAGCCATGCACGTGAAGGAAAAAACGGACAGTGTTGGTTGTTTAAACTCCAGTGCAACGGGTGGATGAGATCACAGGCAGAGAACACACAGTCTACAACTGCAGTTCATGATGGCACAGCAATTGCATGGGCTAGCACACGTATGTGCCACCTCACCCCAAAAATCACGCATGTAATCTGAGCGCTCAGCTGAAATTCAAAGGCTGTTGTTCATCTGCACTTGCCACATCGTTAACTGAAGTCTGCACAATCTATTAACTTGTCATCCTCCACCAAGCTTTCTCAGCCACATTTTTTAACCCACCTATGCAATCACGTTCTACAGGAAACGGGTGGGTCTTCTACAGGAAGTATGACACAGCGTTTTGGAACAAAGAAACCTGAGCTTTCCCTCATCAGATTTGGAGTTCCGAGAAGGGTAGGCTCGGAAGCACTCTTCCACGCATGATATATATTTTGAAAGGTGGTGAATTGACTATCTGGAGCAGGAGAATTAGAGACCAGTTTGCCTGTAAGTCAAAAATAGCAGTGTGATTGTGTGTTGCATGGAATTTCTCAGTTTTTTTTGCATCTCTCCACGTTTCTGGTCTAAAATTCTCTTATAAAGAAGGCATATGCAGCTGTGAGAGCCAGCCTATGGATGTAACTTTTAAAATTTTCATATCTGAATTTGCCCTGATAAGAAAACTTGGTCTCTGTCCTCTCTCTGTAGAAGCACACTCTTCCTCTCATAACCAGATAGCTGAAGAATTCTTAATGTCCTTCAGATCTCTTGCTGCCAAAGAAAAAAGAAGAGAATAGAAGAAAAAAACGTGGTTAGGGTCTTTTGCATGCATGAACATAATTGTTAAAACAGAGTAAGGTATCATATCAGAATTTTATGCAAATGATCCAGGATTGTAAAGGGATTATGTCACAGATCCAAGCTAGTTTGGAGATGTCTAAATCGAGAACAGGAGAAGGAAAATATGGTGCATTTCCTGCGTCCCAGACTATTACAACAGCTCTCATTATTGCAGCTTGGTACTCTTCCAATATTGGTGTGCTATTGCTTAACAAATGCCTACTTAGTTTTTTGGATGCAGATACCCAATATTCCTCACCATGGTGCACATGTGTGCCTGTTCATTTTATGGTTTTCTGGCAATTTCATGGTTAGAGATTGTACCAATGCAGTTCATCATCTTCAGGAGACAGTTTCTTGAGATATTGGCACTGAGCTTCACTTCCTCCTTCTCGGTTGTTTGTGGCAATATTTCTCTACGCTATTTGCCAGTCTCCTTCAATCAAGCTATTGGGGCAACAACTCCCTTCTTCACAGCAATATTTTGCATTTATAAAAACATGTAAGAGGGAGTCTTCTGTGGTTTATATGGCCTTGGTGCCTGTGGTATTTGGCATTGTTATTGCAAGCAACAGTGAGCCATTATTCCACCTTTTTGGCTTTCTGGTTTGCCTAGGATCAACGGCTGCCAGAGCATTGAAATCAGTTGTTCCGGGGCTCCTGCTTACCTCTGAGGCAGAGAAGCTTCACTCTATGAATTTGCTCATGTGCATGGCACCAATTGCTGCGCTGTTATTGCTTCCTATTACTCTTTGTGTGGAAGGTAATGTAGTAGCGATTGCTACTAAAAAAAAGCCATAGAAAACACCTTTATCATATTCCTGTTGCTTGGAAACATGACCATGGCTTATTTTGTGAATTTAACCAACTTCCTTGTTACAAAACATACGAGTGCCCTCACGTTGCAGGTTTTAGGAAATGCCAAGGCCACCATTTCTTCCATATGATTGCATGTACTTGCACACTCATAACAAGGCTGAGAATTTAACAGGAAAAGCAGCAGGCCGTGAGGGAGAAGAGCAGAAAGGAGGAGAAGATGAAGGCTGCCACAGCACAGTTCAAGGAGAAGGCATCCCCAGCCAAGCAAGCAAAATCAGAAAAAAATGTTTCTACAGGAAGTTAGCAGACTGTTTCTACAGGAAGCCAGCGAACAGTTTCTACAGGAAAGTCTGAAAAGCGGGAAGCCAAAGGAGAAATCGGCCGAAATGCTAGCCAAGGAAGTCACCAAGGCCATCAAAGACAAGGGGAGAGATTTGGTTGCTCAGAGGATGAGCAACACTTTCAGTAGGGGGGTGATGATGAACCCCAACAATGTACAATTATTTGGGCTCATTCAACTTCCTAATTTGACTTAGTCCACCATTCTCATTTGTTTATTGCATGTTTTTGATTATTTTTATGATAATAGAGTGAATTTGGTTAGTCATTATGCCAACAATTCTGATGGATGCTTTGTGTAGCCTTGTTGGTCAACTTGGAGACAAATTTGAAGGTCTTAATGAGCACTTGGCAGCCAAATTCTTGGGAGAACAAGCTAGAGGATTTGTAGGAAGGTGTCCCCCTCATTTATGGGCCCTTACCTCGAATTCTCCACCATCAGCTCGGAGTTCAAAGGCCACCGAATCAATCAGCTCAAGGGCAGCCAAGCAAGTAAAGTTGGACTGCTGCTAACTCCAAGTCTTGGGCAGCCAAGTCCCTAACTTTTAGGAGGACTGTTGGATCCTCAAATTGTATAAATAAGAAGGCTTGGGGCCTCATTTTGGTTAGCTAGTGGGTAGTCATTTTGTAGCTAGTTAGTCATTTTGTTTTAGCCATTAGTTAGCTAGTTTGTAGTTCGATTTTTATGCAATAGATTAGCTTTGCTTTCAGCTCATGCTCAAGTTCTTCTTGTGGGCAGTTTTGATGTAACTTTTCATTTCTTGATTAATAAAGATGGATCCAGCTTTGCACCAGCTCTAAATCGCTCTTGGGAGGCTGTAGTTCTTGGGGTTGGGCCCATCTCAAGCGCCCAGTACCTCCCTTGTTTATCTTTATGTGTTTGCTGCGTTCTTGAAATAAAATCTGCTCTTTAGATTTAATTCGTGCTTTGTTACTTAGGTTTCTTTTGATGGTTCAAGTAGCTTCTCATGTTTATAATAGATTGGTAGGAGTTTGTATGCATTTAGATCTTTTGGCATGTTCTTTCTCATGTGATGTATATGGTTCTCTTTTTAAACAAGGCTGCTGTTTACTCATTCATTAACAATTGGATTGAGTTAGCTAGGACTTGGTTTGTTTGCAAGAATTCATTGATTTGTTTGAATAAGCATTGTGCAGGGCATCTCTATCACCTTCATCACCTCCTCGTTCATCTGAGCCTCGTTTAGATTAGCTCCTCCATCACCAAGTCTGTTCCTTCATCTCCCATCTTCTCTTTTGCCAAGTAACCTTACCTTCTTCCCCATTGTTGTCTCAACTACCTTCAAGCCAAGTCAGCTTTCCACATCACCTCACCACTCCATCCATCAGTTCCTGGGTCACTTCAGACCCCCATCCTACCTCCATAACCATCCATGCATCTTCCATCAACCATCCATCCTCAAACATCCCATTTCAGAACATCCTGTAGAAGAGTTGCAGACCTTCCTGTAGAAACCCCTGCGTTTCCTGTAGAATCCCCTGCAGACATCCTGTAGGAGGCCACTCACTCAGTTGCTGAGCCTCTGAACGTGAGGAACCTCTGTGGACTAATGCTAAGGATCTCTGGGGACCTCTCCTAGCCTCCCCAACCTTTCCCAAGCTTTCCTTCCTTCCGCATCACATCTGCACAACCAAACCCTAATAAGCACAAAATCACAATCACTTCATCCACTTAAAGGAAAAATACAAAAACATGTCTTTTAAGATGCAAGTAGATTAGATTCATGCATTTTCACTTATTAGAGGTAATGGCATCATTGGTAGAAGTTTCCTTCACATTCTTTGCATCATAGAGGTAGACTAGTTAAATTAGGGTTTCCTAGGGTTTCCATGTTTTGATTTGCTTTCAGTTCATTTTTGCCAAGTAGATTAGTCTTCTTTGAGCTAGCTTTCGTCCATCATTTAACAAGCTTCTTCTGAGAGCCTATAGAAGTTGGCTTGAGCCCTAGCGGACTTGTGCCAGCTGACCAAGTGACAGCTGCGACAAGAGCTAGTACTTGTGCATACAGCACCGTCGCTTCCAAGTTTGTACGAACTACCGGGTTGATAAAATTAAGAGACAGGAAGCCCCATGAGTTGTAGCATTATTGCTACAATACTGGAGCTCACCACTTATCCGGTGAATATTCCACATGGGAGGATGAGAATTTTATGCAGAAGTATCCAGAACTACTCAAGCGTTGAGGACAACCCTTTTTTGAAGGAGAGGGGCATGTTGGGTCCCTATAATACTAGTGATTACCCCATTACTATTGTAGTTATACCCCTTATTTATATTGTTGTGCCCCTATTACCCCCATATTGTTATTTCTGTGCCCCATAGAATCCCTCTATTGTTATTTTTGTGGCTTTATATTATTATTGTTAGGTCAGCTGGATTATACTGTGATTCCTTAGACTCCTATATATAGAAAGGAGGTTTTGTCATTTGAATCATCCAAGAATTGTTCATTTATGTAATGTAAAGGAGGTTTCCCCCTCGAAGAGGCTGAATTCTAAGGCGTTGATCTATCTTTTCTATCTTTTCTTGAGCTGGTTTCATAACAGTTCTACAAACTAAAGATCAACAAAGATATAATTTAAAGTCAAAGAAGAATAATGAAAAGGAAACTCCTATTCAAAGAGCTGTTGTCCCTGCAATACAACAAGCTAATGAGAAGAAGAAACTAGCAGTTGATCCTATCATCCTCAAAGCTCCAGCCATAGAGGTAAGAGGCCTTGACAAGTCCCCTTCTTCTTTAAGTTTTCAATTAGAAATTCAGAAGCTAAGAATACCTATGCATCTGATTTAACTAGTGAAGAATGAGTCCTTCAAGACATCTATCCTTGAGGCTCTTGAGCCTAAAGCCATCTAAGCCTCCATTGACTATGTAAATCTATAAGATGACCAACCAATGGTTATTCTCAGCCAAATGATTGAAAATTGTGAAGACAGCTCCCCATCATTCTATGTTTCTCTGTCTATTCATGATAAAATCCTTCACAACTGCCTTCTGGACATTGGACCCAACCATAATCTAATGCCCAAGGCTCTGATGGATAAATTGGGTCTTGACATTACCAAGCCTTATCATGACCTGTTTTCTTTTGACTCTAGAAGATTGGAATGCCTGGGATTAATCAAGGACTTGGCCATCACTTTGTCTCAGCTGCCCATGGAGAGCATGATGATGGATATTGTGGTAGCAGGTGTACCCCCCAAGTTTGGCGTGTTTCTCTCTAGAGGTTGGATCAAGAGATTAGGTGGAGCATTACAAAATGATCTATCCTATCCTACTGTCCCAGTTTTTGAAGGTGAAAGCAGGAGGTTATACAGAGAAGCTCAGTTGGCTTATATCATCAGCGATGAAAGGAATCCCACTAAGCATCCCATCTATGCTACTGACACTGATTTTGGAGCCTATATTCTTCATATTGAAGAATCCCAGTTGGCCTCCACCCATCTTAAAAAACCTGTTTTCCAGATCGCTGAGCAAGAAGGACCACATATTTGGGACATGTTCTTTGAAGGAGCTTGCTCTAAAGAAGCTGCAAGAGTAGGTGTAGTCTTTGTGTCCCACACACAAAAATGCATTGATTTATCTTTTATATTAACATTTCAGGGGAATAAAACCTTCCAAGCAAAATGTCCAAGGCTGAAAGCATATAGAGATGAGGTGAAATATAGACCATATCTACCTAACAATGTCAAATGTTGGAAAGTTTTTGAAGCAGATGATCAAATTAATAAGCTTTTGCAAGTCTTTGATGAATTTGTTGATATGCACATTGATTATCAGTACATTGACCAAGAAAAAGAAACCTTTAACAGAAAGGCGAAAAGGGTCAATTTTCAGTTTGGTGATTGTGTTCTTAAATGGGATGCGTTGAAGGAAAAGAAGGGCAACAATGATGCCTTATGGAAAAGATCACTTGTCATTGATCAAGTTCAGATGGACAACATTTTCATTCTGCACAGTCTAGAAGGAGGAGATGTTTTTGATAGCCAAATCAATGGGCTATTCTTCAAACTTTATTTCAGTTAAGGCTTGAAAGCCTTGGTATTGTAAATATGTTTTTTCAAGTTTTTATTTCATGCTAAATAGACTCCATGCCCAATGGAACACTAGAAGGAAGATTTGATTTTTTTTTACAGGAAAGACATTGTTTTGTAGTTCTTGAAACCTCACAGGGAGGATTTCATCCCCAGAAGGAGCTAGTGTTAGCCTTGTTGGCAAAATGACCCAAAAATGGATCCAAATATGCCCCAAAGTCTCCAAATTTGCTTAAAATCATGCCAATGGATCCATATATGCTCTTGAAGTCTTCAAAACATTGCTTAAGATCATCCAAAGATTGAAATAAGCACAAGAGGAGATCCCTTGGAAGGGTAGAAAAACACTATCAAGAGGCTAAAACACTGAAAAATTAATGAAAAGCCATGTATTTAAGGCATGCACAGTCAAACACATTAGCCGTTAGATCTAGCCGATTAGTGACCCGAATCTAAGCAGAAAATCGCAATCGACACAAGCAGGTAGCGACAATTGGCGCAAGGCACTGCTGATCAGGGATCGCTGATGATTGCATTGGCGGGTCGCATTGGCAGAGGTACTGACAGAATAAGTAAGGGCCCTGGGCATGAGCAATAAGTGATTGCGATCAGATCGCATCGCTATATCACAGCGGAGGAGCACCAAGGGTTGGAGCCTTTACACCTTTGTATGTGTGATGCGATGATGTGGACCCAACAATATTCTAAATAGTATTTGATAATAATTGAGGTCTACAGAAAGTCCTGTTTTAATGCATTTTGGTGTTTTTTTGTTATATAACAAAATACAAAGGGAGCATAGGGCAGCACCAATGCGATAAGTCCTGGACCCGAAAGGGTTCAGAAATGAAAATATATATTATTTGAAGTCCGCCAAAGGCTAATTTTCATGTATTTCCTGTGTTTTTCAAGTATTTCACAATAAAAAGGGAAACAAAGGGACCAAGCCTTCTGTGATAGGTGATAGTGACCCAAAGGGTGGACCCAATAGGAAGATAGGCCATGATTCAAGACTTTTGAAGTCCGAAATGTTGAGAGCTTGGTGGGATTTTTACAGTATTGCAGTGTTTTTCTGTGTTTAACAGAAAACAGTCATTCTAAATATTTAAATGGAAAACAAAGGCCCGATAGCCCTTCCATCACAGCATAGCTCACTTGAAACAGAAATATCATGGGCATCAACAACGCAACACAGCCCGAAACAGAATCGGTCATGAGGCATCAACAACGCAGCTTATCCAAAATCAAAACAAACATCATGGGGCATCTTTGGCACGCGAGAGCTCCCAGACAATGCATCAAACTAACTAAAGGTGGTTATTCCTCTGTCAGAAGGAGAAAACCTCCGATCCATGCATGCCTATTCAGGGAATAAAACAGTTAAGGGACAGAGAGGATAGATTAAGACTCTGAGCCTTTGAGAGCTTAAGAGCATTGTAAAAGGCCTATAAAAGGTTGAAAACTGAATGTAATAGGGGTTAAAATTTTGGAGACTGTGGAGACTCTATTCCTTCAAGCTTCTCATCTTCATTCTAGCAATATAAGCTTCTTTTACTGTTATATGTTCAATGTCCATTTTCTCTGTTGTTCTATGCTTACACTTGATTAGGTAATTCATGTTTTCTGCTGTGTCTAATGCCAGATAACTATCATCTTATCTCTGCATTGATAAATTAGATTTGCAAGTTTCATTTACTTCTTGTAGCTGGCCATTCATATGTGTTTATGTATGCAATCTGCTGGTACAGTCAATATTCTCCATCTATCCATTGAATCTATAAACTATTGAGCATTAGTGGTCTAAAACCTTGTATTGTTGAGGTTATTCATGCATGTCTTGAGTGAGAATAGAGCTGAAATGGTTATTTGACTTGATCCAAACCATCATCCATTCCAATAGTTCTGAGAACAATATTGAAGATTATATGTTACCAGGCATCTCCGAGCTGCAACCTAGGAGAGTTTCCTGGAGTGATAACACTACCATTTAGTGGTAGTTAGTGGGTTCACTGATGTATCTTGTGAACACATGATCATATATGTGCTATGCATTTAACCTGATAGGCTAAGCTATTGTTAGGCCAACCAAATTATATTGGAAGGAATATAAGCATGTTTTACGATACCTCAGAGGCACTACCTAGTATGGATTATGTTACATCCAGACATAGGGAGTGAAGCTATGTGGCTTCACAGATGCAAATTGGGTAGGGAGTCCATCTAAATGAAAGAGTACATCAGGTGGAATTTTAGTGTTTGGTCCACAGCGGTAACTTGGTACAACAGGAAGCAAAAATTTGTGGCACTCAAATCGGAAGAAGTAGAATACATGGTTGCAAGTCAAGCAACATGTGAGGCAATCTCGATGAGAATGATACTTGTGGGTCTATTTGGTTATATGATGGATCCAACTATGATCTATTATGATAATAATAGTTGCATTAAGCTCTTTGAGAATAAGGTATTTTATGAGCGATCCAAGCATATAGATATCCAGTATCATCATTTACGGGAGTGTGTAGAGGTCGATAATGTTGCTACAATACATTCTGGAAAAGGAATAAGATGCTAACATCTTGACAAAGGACTTGTCAAGAGGGAAGTTCAAGTTCCATAGGTGCAGGATAATGGTGGTTGATAATCCATTTCTTGATAAGAGGGAGTGTTGAGAAGTGCAGTAAGAAAGTATCAATTTGATTTTGCCTTGGTAAAATTCAGAAAATTCGAATTTCCACATCAGCAGACAACTTGGATGTAGTTAACTTGTGCGACATGGATCTTGTCACTTAGTTAGATCAATAAATTTAAGTTAGAGGGCTTTGAGTTTAATTAAGCATGTGTGATTGCTAAATTTTAGTAATCAAGTCCAATTATGTCTAGTTGATTTCAGTTAAACTAGTTCTAACACTTGGAGGAACTAGTGGAAGGTCAGTTGTGCAGTGGGACAATAATCTAACTTAGTGATCATGTAGTTAATGGATCAATCAGCCTAAAATAACAAGTGCATGCAAAGAATTTGAGTTCTCAACTGTGGTGGAGATTCCAAGGCAATGTAACAAGTAGTTGTAAACTAGTTTGAGTGTACAAGTTTTGCATGTAGTCCGACAATAAAACCTTGGGAATTATTGCACAATCAATTGGAGGAAAATTCCTAATAGGGGCTAATTCTCTATGATTTTCTCAAGGAAATAGGAGCTCAAGTAGAGGCATAGATTGACTAAGTCAGGGTTAGAGATTCTCATTGAGCAAAGAGATAGGTTATTCACTTTCATGTTGTGCTCAGTGGGCAAGAAATTGTAATACATCTCTATTCATCTGATTAATGCAAACAATCTTGAGGGTTTTTTTCGCTATTGGGTTCCCCTAGAAAAAATATTTTGCATGTGTGTTATTTATTATTGCATGTATGAGATTTTTGTTCTAAATTGTGAATTCAATTCCAGAACAATAGAGTAGAATTGTGTCTCTTGATTTAGATTAAAATTTGTTGGGCACGAGATCCCCCAAGGCAAGTTTTGGGGCTTAGAGCCCAAGTTTTGACTAAGTCTAATGTAAAGACTCCACGATGTGTGGGCACAGAGTGCGAATATTGTAAATGAGTCAGACAGTTGTCCGCCCTCATTTTTGTAATGTAATGTCGGCTTGAGAGATCTATCCATGGTCTGTGGACCATGGGATTGTATAAATAGAGTGAGGCTCTAAGTTGTAAAGGGACATCAATCAATTAAATGGAAGGAATAACAATGAATTGAGTCAGATCTAAGTATAGGGTGAGTCATTGGGTGATAGAGTAGGATAAGGCTCTGCAGCTGAGTGCGCAGACCCCTGTAGTTGAGTGCATAGGGTGAGTCGAGTCTATAACCATTAGAGAATTAATAAAGAGAAGTTTCTAATCATTATGTGTATCTTTTTCCTATTTGGTATATTGGGTATGAATTGCAAGTTTACTGTTTATATGCTACAAAAAATTATATGAATGTGTTGAATAAGTGAACATAAGATAAGTATCTGTTTATGTGAAGTTAACTAACTCTTATAAGGAAGACAAGTAAGATCTGCAGTGTAACTTGGGGAATTAGCACAGATTGTTGCCTTAGCAGCGCGAAAGCATCATGGTCCCTGGGTAGGGCTGCGCAAAGATAATTATAAGAAATCACGAAGCATTGCAAGTTAGAAGAGTGTGCGGAGTGACTTGCGCGAAGTTGGTTCAGAGTTGGACTAAAGAGACACCTCAGACTTCTCAAGGGTACAGAAACTTAGTTCTAGCATCCCCCCATACTGCTTCAGGTGAGACCTTAGTCTGCGAGCTATTACCAAAAGGGCCATAAGTACAGGGATTTGTTTTGCTAATTAACTCCGAACCTAGGTTAGGCCCCATCAAGCAAACAGATGGTTCGGTTGCTAGGATCAGAATATGCATAGAGATATCTGATGTCGCATCACTGGAATCCAACTAAAAGGGAAATCAAAGGCTGGATTGACATGAGAATTCATGAATTCATGGTGCAGGAGAAGGAATCCACGACTAACAAAAGAAGAGTGGTTAGACTGCTACTTGTACACAGAGACCCATGAAATTTTCTTCACATCCTTCCCTACTGAGCTATATGAGTGGATCGTGAAGCTAGCAGATAGCCAAGGAAGGTGAAAACTCGACACTCCTATTGTATGGACCCCCGAACTAGTGCACATATTAGAAGCATCAGGGGATAAGATCGTGTGCGCTGTTGATCACTGGCTTGATCGGATTATAGGAGGACTCATTACTGAGTTTGCGGTAGACATTACGGTAAGCTACAGTGAGGTCGAGTGATGATTTCTCAAATGACCATGAGGTAAGTATGTTAAGTCTCTGAACACTTGGATTAAAATTTTATTGTGTGAAAAATGGATTATGCAAATACATTGATGTTCGGGGCTACGCGAAGTGGGAGAATTTACAGAACGAAGGTAGTGCAGAACTAGAAACTAGTCCCTTGATTTCACCTACGCGAGGGGATGAGGAAGAGTTCGTGAAGGTATCTTCGTGAAGTGTGATTCATTTGATAAGACAGAGGATTTCGCACATACCACCTCCACCCATGCCACTATCTGTTTCACCAACATCACCTCCATCTTCGCCCGTACCACCTCCGCCACCCCTGCATTTTAATATGGCGAGCTCGATAAAGTTGCATGTGTTCAAAGGAGTGGGAAATGAAGATCCAGACCAGTTTTGGTTCATGGTAAAAGATGTATGAGAAGCGCAGGGAGTGACAAATGATAATATCAAGAAAGAAATGTTAATTAGTGCTCTACAGGATCGTGCGCTGACCTGGTACACTCTAGTGATCACCCGAATGTAGGAATCATAGTTATTCAAGCTGCGCTAACTAGGGAGTTTAGCAGACCAAAGTCAAAAGCATAGTCAATCATTGGATTCAAGGAGATCACAATGCTACCAGGAAAGACCCCTTAGGAATTGGATCAGAGACTGAAGTGCACGATTCACGAAGCTAATATGACTTTGACGGATGGACAACACCACGAATGGTTTGTAGCATCGCTAACGCCGCATTTGAGGAACACGTTGTCACAACAGAGGTTAAAGACTGAGGCAGAGGCCTTGGAGATTGCGATGAGGCTGCATGAGACCCTAATACAAGATCCTAACTTGGGAGTTCAGTAGATCCACGCGCAGTTGAATAACATATGCCTTGAGATGCAGAGTCTGAAACATGGCAAGACAGTTCGACTAGAAGTGCACGAAGAAGTGTGGTGCATAAAATCTAAGGGTCAAGGACATGACAAGGACCACTACCTGGTATTAACGAATTATCTCGTAGGAGGAGGACTGATGCCAGTAAGGCCAGAAGTGTATGCAGGACCGAGCATGATGCCTACTTTGTGGTGTGCGATTTGCCAAATAGGAGGAAACCATGTTACAGACAACTGTCATTTGTTGCAAAAGTACATGCAGAATTCACAACAGTTGTTCTGTAATTTCTGTAGATCAGTGGGACATGATGCGCGCGCCTATAGAAGTTATGATCTAATGATGGATATAACTCCTACCTATAGGGTTCAGGACAAAACACGGCCTGTAGACCAGGGCGCAGGGATGGCACGGTTCAGATTCTAGGGGCATGGACGAGGCCGAGGTGGAGGACCTGGGAGAGGTCATGGACAACTGATATGCTACAATTGCGGAGGGCCAGGGCATTATGCTTGTGATTGCACGAATTCAACGTGTCCATCATGTTTTTTAGTACCTTTTTTTATCATTAGACGAAGGATTGTCCTATGCTGATAGCCTATATACGTGACAAAGGAGGGTTACAACCTCCCCCGACTCAGCACCTGCAAATGATGAGGTCTGAGCCACGCGAGGAAGAGCCTAATATAAATATCGTGCTCAGAAGTGGAATCATGACGGGATATGATAAATGCAAACAACCAGAAGAAAGCACTTGGGTTCACAAAGCTCCAGTGAAGGAAGTAGAATTTGATTTGGAGCGTGCTCGAGAAACTTTTATGGAAGCTAAGAAGAGCTTCATTGATGCCTCCACTTTAGGAAGCAAAGACAGACCGAAGCTAGAAATGGACCCATCGATGCTCATGATGTTTCTGGAAACGTATATGAAGTTACGACATGACAATAAGGCAGTAAAGGGACTACGGGAACTCATTAACAGATGTACTGGGACTGCACTAGGAGAACCGTGCATGGTCCAAAAGATAGGAAAACACAAGGAAAGAACAGGAAGAGAAATGAGGCTAACTGCTTAGATTGGCGAATATGAGATGGACCAAGTAATTCTAGATCTAGGATCGGACATGACCGTTCTGCCAAAGTAGACATGGGAGCACATGGGGAGGCCTATGCTGCAGTGGTCTCCTGTTTAGTTGTGCAGGCTAACCAACAAAAGATAATACCCCTGGGGAGAATGCAAGGAATCATAGTGGATATTGAAGGAGTGAGCGCTAGCCAACTTTGAGGTGATAGAGATTGTTGATGACAACAATCCCTACACTGCGCTCTTAGGAATCGATTGGGCCACTGACATGAATGGGGTGATTAACTTGAAAAAGCGCAAGATGATTTTTGAGAAGAAGTCTTTGTGCGTAGTGATACCTTTGGACCTTGTTGAGGGATCACACTACACTGAGCCAGTGCACAACTATGAAAGCGACGACGACTTAGACTGTATCTACAAGATAACTGCGTGAGAGAAAGACTGGGTAAATCCCACTGCAGACAGATGAATATCATGGGAGTGCGAAAGCTCCTGTGCGTTAGATTTAGATGAAGAAATAGAGCGATGGCAGAACTAGTTACACGAGGTAACCACGCTGAGCTATAACATGATGACAAGATTGTTGCGTTGCATATCGACGAAGGTAAGGGATCTGCCTACTGATGATGGGTTAAGTGAGGTAGATGTTTTATTGAGCATATTTGAAAGGGAGGTGCTAGAACAACAATGTTTCGAGGCTTTGAAGTGGGTACTGCACGCTATGCCCACGAGGTGGTGGGGTATGCACCAAGGAAGCTTTGAGGATTGGCACGAATGCAGGAGAATGATGCACATGCGTTTTGGGAAGCCTCAGATGCGACTAACAGATAAATACAATGTACGAGATGGTCTGCATGCGCATCTGTCCAAGTGGGTACATGAATATGGTAAACAACCTGCACAGATGCACATGGACTTCGAGTTGGGGAACACGGTTAATAAGCATGTGTTGGGGAGGCAATTGTACGAATGGTCCCTCGAGTTGGAACGACAAAGGGTGAAAAAAATGAGTGCGCAAAAGGTTACCCACACAAAAGCATTTAACGAAGTACATGAAGCACTAAACAGGGTATATAATGTGCAACAAAGTGATTGGTACCTACGTGTACCAACAATTTTGTGGGCTTATAGGACTATTACACAATATTTTGTCACCGACCCTATATCCCTTGATCCCGAGGAAGGTTGGTCCCTGAATTGCATCTGCTTTGTGTCATACATCAAAATATGTGTCCACATCTTCCAAATCACTCAAGAATATTAACCATGCTCATTAATCTTGAAGTTGACCCGTTTTACCCACACTTCAAGTTCGTCGCAAGACATCAATATTCTACTTGCGACGATAACCCAGAGTAAACAAGAACCTCACGACACCGTCACAAGAGTACATCTGTTCTTAGTGATGGTCAGATTTTAGGGATCATCACAAGTCATCAGTATCCTGCTTGCGATGATAGCTCTGAATACACTATTGCCTCGTGATGTCGTCTCTGAGTCTTAATGTGTGGCTCGTGATGACCCAGATATGGCGAATTAGTTCAAATAGAATGCTTTTGGGTGGTTATGGAACTAGTTTTTGGGTAAAGGAAGTTCGTCTTTCCTCATTTGAGATGGTGGTTCCACCTTTTGAGTAACCTCCCTTGAAGATAAACTTTTTCTCCCTCATTTATGGAGGCTCCTCCTCTAATAAAAGCATCCTCCATGACTATGATTAGCTACTTTTTTGGTAGGGAGCAAATTTGCTAGTTATTGGTGTTGGATTGATAGTTTGCAGTGTGAATTGATGATAGTGTAGCAATTGGTTGTGGATTGATAGTGTGAAATGGTCTTATAAGAAGAAACCCTTTTTGTGATTGCCTTAGTCTCATACTAGTGCTTTTGGGTGAGAGAGAGAGCCATCAGCCTTTCTGGGAGACCTTTGGGAGTGAATGCTTTTGGAAATATACTGACTGGACCCTTCAAGGAAGCTTGTGATGTCAAGGCGTGGTTGTAAGCTTTACTTTTTCTCATATTAATACAATCAATGGTTATTTCCTATATCATGTATGAAATATATTTGATAGCTTATGGTTCCTTGACTCTGCAAGTGGATAGTTAATTGTTGTGCTCTATTATGTGTTTTGTTGTTCTCTTATGTTGTTTCAGGTGAATCACTCATCAAGGAGAAGAAAATGATAGCTGCAGTAGCGTAACGAAGATTGCATCAAACATATACATAAGGTAGGCTCTTTCAATGATGACTATTTAAGTAATTAGCTGTTGTATTTTTCTTGCTGTGACTAGGCCCACTCTAGGGCTAGAGGGGTTGTCTCTGTCCACAGAGGGAACTTTACCTACATCATAAGGACAACGTACAAGAAACTGACAGGACATATGCCTTCTAGGTTGGCTTATGGAGCAAATGATGTAGTCCCAATATAGTATATTATGCCTAGTCTGCGCATAGCAGCATCGGTGGATATGACGGTTCGTGGAGCCTTGGAAGAAGGGATCGCGCAGCTGAACAAAGAAGAATATTTGGGACCTGAGGAAGAAATCTGACAGGGTGATCTTAGGCTCCAAGAATTCATGAAAGAAAGCATGCGGTTAAGGGAGAAAAGTGCTCTGGTGGAAGCAGAAGTCAAGAAGCTTGAGGAAGAAATAAAGAAGGATTTTCTTAATAAGAAAATTGTGGTGATAAAACAGGGTCCGCATGATTACGTTGACAAATTTGTAGACTACCTCCGAGAGTTGATCAACTTGATGCCTTGGATTGGACTGTATATTACTAGAGGGATCACCCATGGTGGCGCGATGCATATGGTGAAGTGCGTGACGCAGACAGTAAAAATAAAATGCGGATTTTTTCTAGGAAAAGTGATGGATGGTCGGTTGAAGCCATATACAGGTGACCTGGCCACCTAACTAGCCATGGGAAGCATAGTCTTAGTGCTCCAGGTAGTTGAAAGGAGGCGTGGGACTATAAACTACTCTACTCGAGAGTTGCGTGATGTCGGGGTTGTGTGCAGAAGAAAAGTGTCACGGGGTGTGCAACAGTGCAAGGGTGGTTGCGCTTCCGCGTGGGTTGGCTGGAAAGTGACCATTGTAGTCACTATTGACGATGTGATGCTTGGTTTGAGACCAATGGAGCCAGCGACAGGCATTTAAGACAAGCTTTATGGGCAAGATTTGGGAAAATTTGCTGCCAAGGGAGCATTAATGAACCAGATTTGGGGGGAACGGTCGAATTAAAATTCAAAAGGCACTATAAATTACAAAGGACTACCCAACACACAACACTTGGTCATTTGAGAACTAAGCTATTGCACCCAAGTATTCTAAATCGAGCCATGTTTTCCTTGTGGAGAGCATTGTTAGAGCACCTGATTGAACAGTTGAGATATTTTTGGACGAACAAGATGGCAATGTCTGAAGAAGTCGTAGAAATGACCGTCGAAGAAGACACATAGGCCATGACCATAGAAGATGCCTCTGAGAGCACCAAGATTGTTGAGGAAATCCCTAAATCACCGTGCACGTCGAGGCTGAAGAAAGATAAATAGCCCATGATTCTGATGCGTGTGTCCCCTCAAAACTTGCTACGTACTAAATTAACAATGGAGGAAAAAGGGAAAGCGATTAACCTAGAAACCAATGAGGAGGAAGAAGACCTTGAGGATATCATAATAGAAGAAAACAAGGATGAGGGCGTGGAGAAATAAACCAAGGGAGCGGCCCTTCTAACCAAGCTCCCGGCATATGTCCCTCTCTGGAAGGGGAAGGCAAAGGTGCCCAAGGACCTAGACGATAGTAAAAGTCCTCTGCAGAGTCCACTGTTACCCGATGATATCATTTTTGAATGAGTGCACTTGGGAAGGGTGCCAAGCTTAAAGTTCAAAGACTGGGATCTTGCTGACCATGAGAAATTCCCTCACTTGGTGACTGCACACCTCATGAAGCTAAAGAAGCACACCACAACGGGAGTCATACAGTTGGAGTCGTGAAAATGGTTGCGCGGGGTTGAAAAGGCAGGGTTGTTGAACCTGCTCTGGGTGTCGCATTACCATTGCGCCCCAGTGACTATCTTCATCATCAAGCAACTGCTTTGCTTGGTGCATGATGGGTGTTTATGGCTATAGGAACCTGTCCCCATCACGGACTACCTAATCCATCGAATTACCCGACTTCTGTGTAAAGGAGAAGACACCACAGACATTTTGGAGGGTAAAAGCAGTGATTTGGCCATTATGGAGGCCATGAAAAAGAAATATAAGCTGGAGAAGAAAAAGAGGGGTTACGCGATATCCAGTATCAATAAGCAGGCAATTAGAGTTGCGACTCAGATACTGGCTAGTAAGGTCATGTGAAAGTGCTGTGCGGATGAGGTGCCCACGCCGGTAGTTTCACTTGCCGAGTAGTGCGTAGAGGGGGTCCAATTTAACTGGTCCGAATATTTGTGCTAGGAGTTCCTGGAGAATTGCCGCAAGGCATAGGAACTGGGGAAAACTTTCCACTATGCATGTCTCCTACTATCCATAGTGTTGGTGGCTGGGGAATTGCCTGAGGACAACCAATTCCCCATAATTGCAAGGGATCTCCCAAAGACTGCGAAGTATGCTTTGTTGTGGGCCACTAAAGATGCGCACCAGATCCAAGAAAGTAAAATATTCTGGGTGTTCATGGAGATGAACATCAGAATGGGGATTAATTGTAATCTGTAGTTATCACCCACTGTCTATAACAAATTACAAATCTTCGTGGAGTTCAAGGCAATCTTCCACCATGTCTACATCAGGGCGTGCAAGGATCCCGCGAAGAAGTGGAATCAACTCTTGTACATGGCCACGGATGATGATATCTTCGATGTACTTGAGGTATGACCATCGAAGTGGTGAGCTCCAGCCACCTCTTCGACGGAAACGGAAAAGTCTACTACACAGCGGAGGAAGGAGGAGACAAAACTGTGGATGGCAGAGTTGGCAGAGAAAAGAATAAAAGAGGTAGCAGCGGCACAGGCACAGGAGGTGTGGGACTCTACGAAGGCCACAATAGAAGCACAAAAGGTAGCAAAGAAGGAGAGTGAGGGTTAGAAGTCACCTTCGCCTAAGCAGGAACAAGAAATGGAGACAGAGATAGAGCAGGGTGGCGCAAACCTAGAACCAGCATCTACACAGTTAAAGCGCTAGCACCCGAGAGAGTAGGTGGGGCCGAGAAAGAAGTCGAAAGAAGACTTCTTTCAACCCGATCACCCTCACTGAGGGAGATCTGCACGATATAAGGGAGACGGTGCACGAAGTTACCGCAGAGGTCCTCTATCAGTTTGCGGAGGAAAATATATCATGTTGGGGGTCCTCCGGGCATAGATTCAGGAGTTACAGGTGCACACTCCCCAGGCTGGTACTCTCTCGACTAGCCTCGCAGTAGGAACGACCGCGACTGAGGAAATGCTGTGTGCCCGCACGACTAACACAATAGTGCTGCCAGAGGGGGCACTGGTTACAAAAAATGAGGTTGACAGGCCTATGGTCAGTGTGTTGAAAGGAATAGGGATCAACATGGATGTGCTCCCTCGAGAGACGCTCTATGTTCTACAGGATGGGGTTACTGCAGAACTATGGGCTAGGGAGAGCCGCGCACTGCAGGTGTTGAGTGAACAAAGGATCAACATGGAGTAGTTGAGCTTGCAGCGTGATGAGGTTGTGTCTCAGAATAGGAAAATGGTGCAGGAAATTGAAGAAGCTTGCCAGATGGTCCCTGAGCTAGCCATCCCAGTAGAAGCACTAGTAGAGGTGCGCATCCAGATGTTAGTAGTAGGGGTGCATGAGGCACGAGAAGAAATGACCAAGGTTCAGCTGGAGTTGAACCTCTAAATAGCAGAGCCGTGGTTGAAGGCACAACCTTCAACTCCTCTAGAGGTAAGGGAACAACACACCAATGCCATCACAATGAGCATTGAAGAGATCAGCAGTGCAGTGAAGGACTACACCAAAATGTTGGAAGAATCATTCAAGGTTCTCACCGCTTTGTAGGAGGACCCGAGCATACAACGCTTGGAGACAGAGGTGCACGAGTTGTAGCAACATTATGACAACATAAAAGGGACCGCGTAGACAGTGGCCCTTACATAGAGGCTTACGCGGATGCAACAGGCCAAGGCACTTAATGAGCAGGTAGACACAACGCGACATAAGGAAGCGGTTCGGAAGGTGTGCGTCCAGCCTTGGATTGACGAGGCCTTTGTTATCACAATAATAATTGAAGGTAAGCTTGCGAAGATGCAAGGGATGCAGGCGCAGCTACAGGGAAGCAATTCAAATATCGTAGTCTCCGAACAACGCATCTAGGAGATACATCAGGCAGTCGCTCAGTGTGCTGCCGAACAGGCAGCAGTCTGTTCAGAGTTGAGAGGTCCCCGCGCGAAGATCTCCGCACTGGCAGAGTGACTCGAGGGCGAGTCGCGATGTTTGTGTTGGGGGCCTGTTGGGCACAGGATCCCCCAAGGCAAGTTGGGCTTAGAGCCCAAGTTTTGACTAAGTCTAATGCAAATACTTCGCAATGTCTGGGCGCGAAGCACAAAGATTGTAAATGAGTCAAAGTGTTGTCCACCCTCATTTTTGTAATGTAATTCCAGCTTGAGAGATCTACCCATGGTTTGTGGACCATGGGATTGTATAAATAGAGAGAGGCTCTAAGTCGTAAAGGGACATCAATCAATGAAATGGAGGGAATAACAATGAATTGAGTCGGATCTAAGTATAGGGTGAGTCATTGGGTTGTAGAGTAGGAGAAGGTTCTATAGCTGAGTGCGGAGAGGCCTAGTAGTCTGCAACTAAGTGCGCGAACCCTTGTAGTTGAGTGCACAGGGCGAGTCGAGTTTGTAACCATTGGAGAATTAATAAAGAGAATTTTCTTATCATTTTGTGTATCTTTTTCCTGTTTGGTATATTGGGTATGAATTGCAAGTTTATTGTTTATATTCTGCATGAACTTATATGAATGTGTTGAATAAGTGAACATAAGATAAGTATCTGTTTATGCGAAGTTAACTAACTATTATAAGGAAGACAAGTAAAATCTGCGATGTAACTTGGGGAATTAGCAAAGATCATTGCTTTAGCAGCACAAAAGCACTGCAGTCCCTGGGTAGGGTTGCACGAAGATAATTATAACAAATCACGAAGCATCGTAGGTTAGAAGAGTGCACAAAGTGACCTGCGTGAAGTTGGTTCACAGTTGGACTAAAGCGACACCTCAGACTTCTCAAGGGTGCGGAAACTTGGTTCCAGCATCCCCCCATACTGCTTCAGGTGAGACCTCAGTCCACACTCTGTGGGTTTTTTTCGATAGGGTCAGTAGTACATGGATTTGTTTGGCTAATTAACTCCGAACTTGGGTCAGGCCCCATCAAGCCAACAAAATTTCTTGAGCAGTTGCAATTCTATCACCGAATTTCTACAGAATGATGATGCCTCCTATATATTTTCTCATAATTAAAGTCCATTACTTAGGGAATCTTGGAATATTTTTGTTTACCTGTTGGGTGGAATAATTGGTAAAAATATTACTCATTTACTTATCAATATGGGGTCGTATGCTTAGAGACACTACACAATTTTTGTGAGGATTGAATCCATAGAGACCTGCTATACCAAGGATATATCTAAATACCTAATAATTTTTCACATAGAAAAACATAAAAAATTAAATCACCTTGGTTTCCATTGGAGAGTCTCCTCTTCGACTACAAATGATCGATATACCTTTAGTGGTAGTTTTCACTCAAAAAAGTAAGGAAATCCTAACTAAGGGATCATTGAGTTCCTAGAGCTAAACCCTCCTAGACTGATTTAACATTCATTCCCTCATGTATTTAGGTGGAAAAGGACTCAAGAACTCACTATGGTTTCTGCAATCTCATTGTAGGAAAGGAAAACTCAGTTTTAATAAGAAACTCCTAATCACCTAGGGAGTGTTATTGTCACACAATTTTAAAAGGCAAGGGTGACTAATCCTAACTTTCCACTGGAGTCATACCACTACTAAATACTCATCAATTATTTAGTTACAAAATATATAGAATAGAATGTGCATAGCTTGTAACAAAACCCTTCTTCAAACACAAGTCAAATCCATATATTATCATTTATATGACAATACACCTAGATTGCTTTTCCTTCAAGAAAGAGACAATGCATAAATAATATTTGAATTCAAATCCAAAGCCTCACTTAACACTAATAAAAACCATATAGTTTCTTGCTATTAAATATAAATCCACAACAAATATAAGTAATAATCCTATGTGCAAAATACACTCAACTCTAATCATTCCCCTGTATCAATATATGCAAAGCTTTGATTCATATGAATTTCCTAGTGTTATATGTAGTCTCTAAACATGTGATTCATGCACCCATCGAAGTATATAGAAAGAAAGGAGTTTGAAATATGTGATATAACAAGTATAAACAAGTCAAAGTGCACAAATATACTTGAAACAAAACCTTATATTGTCAACAAGTCTTTGAAAACTGTGAATGATAATCATGAATGATATGTTTCATAATTCATGCATTATGTTGCATGTCAGAGGAAAAGAAACCACATATTAGCCAAAGACACCTTAAAACAATGAACCACGATCCTATATTTGCAATAAATTTTACAATGATTTCATTCTCAAATAAAAAGATTATTCATGTGGTTGTTGTAGACTAAGGAACAAGATTAAAATATGAACTCTCCAAACATTATCTAAACCATAGGTCAAACACACCCTAATCTCATCCTACACACACATAGTGATGACATTCAATACTTTGAATAAAAAAGTAATTTAGATAAAAAATAGCACATTCTTATCATCCATTAACCTTCAATTTGCAAAACAAATATAGACTCCATGTGAAACATAGTCAAATATTCAGATCTAAGCTATACACACAAGTGTAAGAATCAGGATAGTAATAATATAGAAGGGAAACATGCTGATATGGTATGCATAAGCCAACAAATGACATTACCCCCCTAAAAGATTAAATCGCAGAGATATTAACAAAATAAATGGTAGAACCTAAACATCAACATTGATATTATAAAAATCCACAATTTGCATAATAAATCATACAACAATGTTTGATCTTAGTCGTAACCACATGCGATCATCCCACAAACATAAAAAAATGTCAGAAACTCCATTGCAACAATCTTTGAACTTAGTTTTTACTCATATATTTATACATGAAAGAGAAGGGACAAATTAAAATTGTTTTCCCCAAAAATGGCCTGTCAAACTATGGTCACTTTAAAAAATATTATCTTTCATACATTTTTAGCTGAATATTTCATCACATATGGTTTATTTGGCATTGGAGCCTCTCAGAATAGCTTAATCTGATGTGCTTTGCTAAAGTCTAGTTGCTTAGTTTGAGGCATAGTTGGTCAATGACACAACCCAAAATTACTCTTTGAAATAACCATGTATATCTCCCAATATGCACACTTTTTGGAGGAAATTCTCACCACTAACATAATTGGGGATGTCCTGAACAAAACCCATGATTTATATTTTCTAAATTCTACTCCATTTTCCTAGGAACTATGCCCAAATTTGATGACTCAATTCTTCCTAGCACAAGTTGTCCAGACTATTTATCTTCACATGGAAGTTTCTAGAATCAACATGGGTGAGGTGTAAACAAGATAGAACCATGTCATTGATGCTAGGAATGAAACTCATATTCCAAAATTCTCTTTAGATTCACATAAATATGTCAACCTTGGAGGCTAGTTACTAGACTTGCATATGAGTTACTAGAACTAGCTAGACAATTCCATAATTAATAATAAATCAAGAATTATCCTCTTTAATATGTTAAAAATAACAGAAAATGAAAATAATTAACTACTTAACATTCATAGGTTTATTATGACACATTCATGGAAAAGACTAGGTAAGAAGGGTAATGAATGGGTGATAACGTGCGAGAAAAGAATGGAAAATTGAAAACCCAACATCTCCTCCACACCTGCACCTTTTCATGTCCTCATGCAAACAAGTTAAAGCTAGTCATTAGCTGGATTATAAAATTCCTGATGTCGTACGTCATGCCCATATTCATTCTTATTATTCTTGAACACAATGTTCTTGGTGTATGGAACCATTGTTGGAGAAGGTGCCCAATTTGGAAACCAAACAAAAGAAATTGATGCAAGAGCATTGACCCATACTATGAAAAATCAGAAAGAACCACTTCTAGAAGGAAAAAATGAGAAAAAGTGCATCAAAAGGCATGGGATTTCTTAAAAATCTTGAAAAATCAAATCCATGAGGGATCTTTGAAATTTATTGAGAGCTTTGTGAAAAAAATCCATGTTGAGAGCTTTGTGAAAAAATCCATATTGAGAGCTTTGTGGAGAGGATCATGTTGAGAATTTTATGGAGAAGATCATGGATCTTGTGATGATCCAAAATATTGTAATTTCCTCTATAAATTATAGCCTTTGGGAATTGAAAATATGTGGTCAATTGAATGAATATTAGACCCATCGAGGTGCCATGTAATAACATAGAAATTAAATTAATTTTAAGGCCTAGTTTATGTAATTTTGTTTGTGTGCATGGTGATTTAATGCATTGATGGCTTGATGCATAGATCTGTTGACTTTATTTGATGAATTAACGTTACATGTAGACCACAAGGTTGTTCATTTTTCACAACAGAAGTGAGGATGAGTTGAGTTTGTGGAATCATAACCCACATGTCCCAAGATTGAACTAGTAAAAAGATTGAAAATGACAGACCCCATAAATCATTTGCATCAAGTGGTATCAGAGTGCAAAATATTCATGTGCATAGTGTGGAGGAGAAGTAATGGAATAAGGTACAAGTTGATTGAATATCTAGTAAGAGATTATTTTTCTCTATGCATGTGACAACAAAGGAAGGTGAGAAGATTTGCAACAGCCTAGAGAAAAGAGTGCTCAATTGGTTCTAGAGGAAAGAACCAGGGAGATGCCAAGAGCCCAAAATCAGGAGAAAATTTGGTGATGTATCGTGTAGCAAGGTGGAGAGTTGTTACTGTAGAGGCATGTTGCAACTTACAAGTTGAACCTGTTATGAGAATACTAGAAAGAATATGACCAGGAGGTCATAAATTTCGTACCTTGTGAGTCTAATGCAAGAATATCGAGCCATCATATGAATAATCAACAAGAAATACTTCTAGAAGGAAAGAAATGAGAAAAAGAACATCAAAAAGGCAAGGGTTTTGTTAGAAATATTGAAAAATCAAATCCATGAGGGATTTTAGAAATTTTTTGAGAGCTTTGTGAAAAAAATCCATGTTGAGAGCTTTATGGAGAGGATCATGTTGAGGGTGTTATGGAGAAGATCATGGATTTTGAATTGATCCACAATATACTTTCCTCTATAAATTGTATCCTTTGGGCATTGAAAATGTGTTCAATTGAATGAATATTAGACCCATCAAGGTGCCATGTAATAGCATGGAAATTAAATTAATTTTAAGGCATATTTTATGTAATTTTGTTTGCATGCATGGTGATTTAATGCATTGATGGGTTGATGCATAAATCTGTTGAATTTATTTGATGAATAAGTGTTACATGTAGACCACATGGTTCAATTTTGACAATGGAAGTGAGGATGAGATGAGTTTTTGAAATCATAACCCATAGGTCCCAAGATCGAACCATTAAAAAGATTGAAAACGACATACTCCATAAATCATTTGCATAAGAAATTATGCCTAAAGTTTGTGACTACTGCATTCCACAGTCAAATAAAGTATCGTGAATAGAGGACCCTCTTCCTCCTTTGTAAATGTTCAAACCCTCCATAAATATAAAGAGTAATCCCTTCACCATAATAAATTCATTTCAATTCTTTGGATGAGTAATTGTATAGATTGAAAAGTTAGGGTCTGCTTGTCAAATGCCAAAATTTTTGTTGCAGATTAGGTCACAAATGTTCCATAGCTTTGCTACAGAGGCTCAAAGTCTTTGGCTTAGTATTTGCACCATGCTTCTACTAGATATTGAATTGATGCATGTTGGGCCTTCTCCAGAAACATCACAAATTCATGACAGATGACCTTTAGCTTTATTTCCCAAAAGAGATCATACGTATGGCATCCAAATCAACATCCTGTGGACATATCATAGGTAGGAGGTAAATATATGCATTTTTCATTCATAAAGGCCTATAGATCAATGGTATTATATCTTGGCAATTCCATTTGATAGAAAGTAAATCTGACATCATCATTTTCATTACACCAACTAGAAATATGGCTCATGTTGCTCTAAAAAAACTTCATCATATAAGCATTATGTAAAGTGAATTCTATGAATTGAATAGAACTAGTGATAGAATAAAATAGGATTTCCTCTTTATATATGTAACCCCCACCCCACATTGTGTTATTTCTACAAGCTCACTAGGGTAAATTTTAGATGAGTGTCATTATGATATGACCTGACCTCCAAGATCCAGTTATGGAAGTGGGGCCGACACACCGACAACTTATAGATATCCATTAGGGACTACAGATCACTCAAGAGCCTACAACCCACTCCAGATGGTCAATCCATGAGTTGGATCTCTTTTCTCTAGGCAAACTCCACCACCCACCCACAACATAACATTGGTGCAGTTATGGGGTCCCAACCGCACACATAGACCCGCTTCCATGCGATTATGACCCAAAAACTCTAGTTTTATGCCTATGGTTGTAAGAAGCCCGAGTTAAAAGTTCATGTATTAAAGTTAATAAAGAAAAAATAAGACCAAGGTCATGGGACATGTATTCCAAGATAAATGTTGGGAAAAACATCCTAGTGGGTGTTCATTTTTCTTATTATGGTTAAGGAAATTGGCAATGGAAATGGAAAAGACATTGGAAAGGAAAATAGGCATTAATTGGTATTTATTTATGAAAATAAAGTAAATTAGGAGGAAACAAAGGTGAAAGGTCACAGGTTGCATGTGAGGAGGAAATTGAAAGAAAATAGAGGGAAAATAAAGAAGTTAGAGGCACTAGGGCATTAATTTGGGGCCTTTTTGTCAGTTTAGATTTGGAATTACTCTCAGAGGGAGAATAAAATCAAGAGGAAAATCAATCTAGTAAGTAAAGGAAGGCAAAGGAAGGACAAGGAAAGCAAGGATCATGCAAGGAAGAGTTAGATCAAGCAGATTTAGTGGGAATACTTGCAGGTAATAGGGTGCATGTATGGTTTCCTAGTAGGATTTGGCATCGATAGTACATGAATGTGTGTATTTGGTTAATTTCTTGTCATTGGCATGGGTTTTTCCTGGTTTGATAGTGGTTTCAACCTTTCTTTTAAATTTATAGATAGCCATGGTGTGACGGGAATCAGTCTTGGTTGAGCTTTGGATTTCTGGAAGGTTTTGATTTGTGTAGGTTGGTCTCAGGAAAATCCAAAGGGTTAGGGATGGAGATGGTTTTCTTTGGGAATCTCTTAATAGGTGGGTGGAAGGAGGAAAACTAGTCAAGGGATGGTGAAGTAATTCTGAAGCATCCAAGCTCGGTTTGATTTTGTGATCTCATGACCGGTTAGGTGAGATCATGATAGTGTGAGGGTGGAGGTGGTTTAACCTATGGCTTACCTTGGTTGTTTATGCATTGGTTTATCCCATGAGATACCACATTCATGCTTGGAATATGGCACAGGGGGTGATTGCCTGAAATAGAGATTTGGTTCAGTCGAATCTATGGTTGGGTGGTATGTGGAAGTCCCTAACTTGATTGGATTTTGCATATGTTAACAAGAGCCATTTTCCTCTTATATTTTATGAGTAAATGTACTTGTTATGATGTGGCTTTGATGGTTGTTCTATCATTGTTAATATTATGGTTATATGTTGGTTATAAGCATGGTTTTATGATAGATTCCAGTTATGGCTCTTATCATGTTCTGATTGGTAAATGAATGGTTATTGAATGCATGACCCAATAGATGTTATTACATATATAGTGAGAGAGAATTAGACCTTCTTGATGATTCTTAGATAAGTATTAGACACCCATGTTCAGATATACATTCATGGCATGTATCTTACATGTTCTCAATGTGTTTGAAAAAATGATTGTCATGTTTAGGCCTGGTTAGGTCAAGTGCTTGATCAAGTTTTGTGTTAGAGGATTTTCCCTTGTACCATTTATTTTTCTAGAAAGTTTCATCAAGTTCTGGGTAATGTTATGGAGACTAGCCCTAAAAAGGTGGTAACGATTCCGCAATTGTAGGCACAAAATTAGGAAATGGGACTATAGTCACTACCTTCCAGTCTTATGCATGTGATTGGAGGTATATGGTTGCATGGATGTAGGATTGTGCATGCAACTGGTAGTCTAGGTCACTAAGAAAACAAGTTAGCTCAGGGTTTGGGCACCTGGAGTGGCTGTTTAGCTCTTATGAGTTCTGTAGCTCCTGTAGCTCCTGAGGAAGGTCAATCAAGTGTTGGTTTGTCGATTCCACTTCATTAATTATACTTAGGAGGTTGAATCATGTCATAGTAGCCCTCATCACATGTTTACCTTGAAAATCTGGTGAAATTGGGTAGATATGGGAGGGGTGGTATCAAAGCATGTTTCAACATTTGGAATGGATGGGCTATATATTATGCATGCATTATCATGGTTATGGTTGTGAGGTCATTGTATGCAGTTTGTGTCATCATGATGTTGTTGGTATGTTATGAGGCTAACACTTTTGCTAATATAGAGAAGGAGATGCAGATTATCAGAGTGAGGTTGTAGCATTAGACCTTGGGGTAAGAGAAAATCGTCATACACATTTGTATGTTGGGAATGTAGGTACGATGGTTAATGGTTTTTATATGCATTGTTTTTATATGCATGCTTGTCATTCTATTTTGGTTGTGGTTACATGCATGATAAATTTTATTTGGTCAGTGCAGTCATATGCACATGCGTTGGTTAGTCATGCATGGTAGTAACTTGTTGTTGGATGAATTATGATCATATGCTTGAAGATAATGATTATTGCATTTAAGATCTTGATGTTTTTATGTATCGTGCTAATTTCGATTTTCATGTGCATATGGTTATGGTAATGGTACTAAGGTTTGAGCAGATATATTTGTGATATTGTGTCATACTAATTTGGACTCACTTGTGTAAATGTGATAGCCTCCCCTAAGATGCATTGAGGTATTAGTTTAATTATGTCATCTATTTGGTTTATCTAACATGGTATCTTTATAGGTTGTTTGAATGTTTGATTAATTTCATGATATGAGTATGTGTCTATAAGATTGCATGAAGGAATGATCTTGTTTTAAGATGGTTGTACTAACACATGTGTTGAGACAACTAATATGTACTTGAGTGCAAGTGGTAGTTGTAGTATTATGACTAATGACTATGAGTTAATTATGACATGGTTGTTAGTCTTGGTAAAGGTTGATTTCAAATTAATATATATGTTGTATTGATCTTTGGAACATGTGAATGACATGTGTGAGTAGTTGCAGGGAAACATGCTTGGTATTAGTGTGATAAGGTAATTGTTTATTTGTTTATATAACTAACAGCTAGGTGATGTGATATCACATAGTAAGACTCAATTGCAATAAGGGGAAAAGTTAAAAGAAAGGAATTGGGTTTGAATTCCTCTAGCTATATTTGGAAATAATAATTCCATGAGTGTTTTGCATGAATACATGAAGTCTTCTTAACCTTGATTTTTTCTGACATTACGTAGATATGTGTTATATTCATGAACATGTATTTGATAGGTATAACAGTAAGTTCCATTTCTGGCTATATTCATCAAGGAATTGGAATCCTTTAAGACATGATATATGTACAATTTCAGTTACAGTTCAACATGATGGGTATAACAAGGTAAGGTAATGGGTATGTTGTTATGTTTACTTATGCATTGGAAGTTATGTGTTTATGGCAGTATGATGCTCGGGATTTCATGGCAGAAGAAATTGCCATTAAATGTTGAAGAAGGCTTGGGTTGAGCTTTTCCTTGGAAGCATTGGGAACGCATGGGGATTGAGTCATGGTGTTTGTTGTTAGTTTTGTTCTTTCGATACTTTGTGATTTATTTGTGTTTGACTTGTGGTTTTGTTTATGTCTAGTGCATGGCCATGCCACTTTGTTTGTGGTGTTGTATTGTTGTTGGTTTTCCATGGTTTTCTTCTTGTTTGTTTCTTGTTATTGCCTTTTATGTTTTGAGGGTCTTGGGAATTGGTTGGGGAAAGAGGAAAGTTAATGGAGCTCGGGGGGAGTTGAATGAAACCCAACAGGTAATGTAAGACTCAGATGAAGCCTGGTGCATGAGTAAAGGGAAGATGAGGGTAATAATATGACATCCAGTTGGATGGTTTGGGTCCATTGGGATAAATGGATGGTAGTAGAACAAACATGAGAAAGGTAACAAGAAAGGAAAGGTTGTTGGGAACAGGTCCCTTAGGGTCAATTTTGGGGTTAAAAACCCAAGTTTTGGGTCTAAAGGCCCAAGTTTTGAATAAAGAATGTAAAGTCTCCACATTTTGTGGTCACGGAGTGCGAAGATGTAAAGAGCCATTAGTTTAAGTAACTTGTACCGGCTTTATGAGATCCACCCTTGGTCCCCAGACCATGGGAATGTATAAAAAGGGAGAGTCTTAGTAGAGTCTAAGCAGTACTTAGTAAGTTTTTGAGAAATTGATTGATGTAATGGGTTTGTGAGAGCTAAGACCAAAGAGTCTTAGCGTAGGAAGAGGCTCTACAGTTGTGTGTATAGAGGCCTAGTGTAGAAGTTTGCATCTGAGTGCGCGAATCCCTACAGCTGTGTGCGTAGGGAGGTTAGAGTCTGCAATGAAGATATGAACCATCAATAAAGAGAATTATTCTGGAGATATCTGTGTATGAGAGATTTTACTTCTATTATAAATGTATGTGGTTATGTTATGTTGAATACTGGGTTTATGATTTAATGTTGTATTGATGCACAAATCTATGTGTTTTACTTTGTCACATGAACGCAAGTAAGAATATCTGTTTATGCAAAGATAATCATAATGCATGTTGACGTTAACTAATACTCAAGCTAATATGGAAAGACACGGAAGTAAGGGTAATTACAAAGGCACGTAAGTGTCTGAATTTCCTATTCACGTATGCGAAGGATGATCGCAGATCTTCGTAAAGGTCTCAAAGCTGAATAAGAAAAGTATATTAATAAGCCCTAAAGGGCTCATCAGTTTGCGCGAAGGAAGGGTTAGGGTATAAAATGACATCACAACTATCTCAGGGTGCAGAAACTTGGTTCCTGCATCCCCCCATACTGCTTCGAGTGAGACTTCAGTTCATGCTCTGCGGATTGATGTTGAAAGGGCCAGTAGTGTAGGGATTTGCTTGGCTAACTAATGCTGAACCTAGGTTAAGGCCCATCAAGCCAACAAATGGTTCTGTTGTTGGGACTTGGATATGAATAATGAGATGTGTGTTGTCGCATCACTGGAATCCAACTAAGAAGTAGATTGAAGACTACTTGGATAGAAAGATTCACGAATGTGCGGCGCAAGAGAACAGGAATCCGCGATTGATGAAAGAACAATGCTTGGACAGATACCTATACACGGAGATACACAAGATCTTCTTTTGTTCCTTCCTCTTCGAGTTGTACGAGTGGATCGTGAAATTGGCAGATGGCCAAGGAAGGTGGAGGCTTGATGGTCCAATAATTTAGACCCCGGAGTTAGTGTGGAGATTAAAAGCCTCTGAAGATAACATCGCACCTGCCATTGATCATTAGCTCAATCATATCATAGGAAGGTTCATGTCAGAGTTCGCTGTCGATACCTCAGTCAGTTAAAATGAAGCAAAGTGCCGCTTCTTCAAGGGGCCACGAGGTAAGTATTTAAAATCCTTAAATACTTGGATTAAGATGCTCTTGTGTGAAAAGCAAGTTATGTAGCTACCTTGATGTTTGGGGCTATCCAAAGTGGAAGGACATTTAGAAACAAAGGGAAAACAAGCCCTGAATATAGCCCACTAATTGAATGTCCTCTGAGTGACGATGAGGAAGGAACACAGTCATCTCTGCAGAGCTTTGTTTAGTTGATAAAGCAAGGGTTCCTGCGAATACCCCATCCACACACATCGCCTCCATCTTCACCTCCGCCACATACACCTTCATCTACAACACCGCCACCTCCACCATCGTTAAATATGGCAAACTTAGTAAAGATACCTGTGTTCAAGGGCGTGGGAAATGAAGATATAGACCAATTTTGGTTCGTCATGAAGGCTATATGGGAAGCCCAGGGTATCATGGATGATTAAATGAAGAAAGAAACATTGGTTAGTGCTTTGTAGGATTGTGTGCTAACGTGGTACATTAAGTACTACACTGATAACCTGATGTCTGCATTGGCAGATATCTAGACCGTGCTGAATAAGGAATTCAGTAGACCTAAGTCTGAAGCGCAATCAATTGTGGGATTCAAAGAGATCATGATGAAGCCTGGTGAGACACCCTGGGATCTGGATCAGAGATTGAAGTGTACAATCCATGAAGCTAACATGAATCTGACTGATGGGCAGCACTGCAAATGGTTTGTGGCTTTTCTCTTGCCTCATCTAAGGGTTGCGCTATGACAACAAAAGATTGGGACCCAGGTGGGAGCCTTGGAAATTGTGATGAGATTGCATGAGACACTGATGCAAGATGTTAATCTAGGGGTTCAGAAGATTCATTCATAGTTGCAGAACCTTTGCCTAGAAATGCATAGTCTGAAGAAAGATAGAACAACTCAGCTCAAGGTGCGCGAAGAAGTTTGGTGCCTGAAGTGCAAAATCCAGGGGAATGACAAAGATCACTGTCTAGTTTTCACAAACTATGTTGCAGTAGGGGGGCCAATACCTCTGAGGTTGGAAGCTCCAGCAGGGCCAAGTATAGGGCTTGCGCTATGTTGTGCTATCTGTTAGGTATCTAGAAAACATGCGATAGAAAATGGAAATTTGCTGCATAAATTTGTGTAGACACCACAACAACTCTTCTGCAACTTCTGTCAATCGGTGGGTCATGATGAGCACAATTTTAGTAGTTACGAATTAATGATGGATATAACACCTGCATATAGGGTGCAGGCAGAAACGCGGCCTCCAAACCAAGGCACTGCGGGAGCATGAGGCAAGTATCAGGGGCGTGGATGAGGCCGAGGTGGAGGAGGACCTGGTAGAGGTCAGGGGTAGGTCATTTGTTACAACTGTGGGGGACCAGGACAATACCCATGCGACTACCTAAATCCGACGTGTTTGTCATGCCGCTATTATACTCAGTTTGACCATGCGATGGACGATTGCCCTATACTATTAGCTAAGATACATGAAAAGGGGGTGCAATCTTAGCAGCCGACTCAGAACCTGTAGATGATGAGGGTTGAGCCTCGAGAGGAAGATCCTAAGGTAAATATTATGCTGCGGAGTGGAGCGATGACTAGTGAAGATAAGGGGAAGCAACTTGAAAAAGGTGAGTGGGTCAGAAAAGCACCAGAAAAGAGACCGGTTTTGATCTATAACGAGCAAGAGAAACATTTATGGAACTGAAGAAAAGCTTTGCTTAGGCCTCTACCTCAGGAAGTCAGGAGAATATAGCTGAAGAAATGGACCCCTTCATGATTACTACTTAGAAACCTGGCGATGCGATAGAAAGGCTGTGAAGGGACTGCAAGAGTTAATCAATAGATGCACTGGGAAGGAAAACACTGCTGATGGACCATGCATAGTCAGGAATATTGGCTAACATAAGGCGAGAACGGGCCATGAGATGAGGCTCACTACGCAGATAGGAGAACATGAGATGGATCAAGTTATTCTAGATCTGAGGTCAGATGCGAATGTTTTGCCGAAACAGAAATGGGAGAGGATGGGGAGAACTGCACTGTAGTGGTCTCCAATTCAATTAAGAATGGAAAATCAGTAGAAAATCATCGCCATGGGGAGATTGTAGGGAGTAACAATTGACATTGAGGGCACGAGTGCATTAGCTGATTTTGAAGTAATAGAGATTGTGGATGACAACAATCCCTACCCCGCACTCCTTGGGATCGATTGGGCCACTGACATGAATGGGGTAATCAATCTGAAGAAGTGGAAGATGATATTTGAGAAGAAATCTCTCTGTGTAGTGGTGCCCATGGACCCTATAGAAGGACCGCGCTATATTGAACCAGTCTGCGATTAGGAAAGTGATGATGATTTGGACCAGATTTGAAAGATAATTGCGCAAGATCAGGATTGGGTGAATCCGGAAGCAGATGGGTGTATTGCATGGGATTGCAAAAGTTCCTGCACATCAAATTCAGATGAGGAGTTGGAGCACTGGTAGAATCGACTGCACGAAGAATCTACACTATGCTGTAACATGATGACCAAGTTGTTGCGTTCTGTATCATCAAAGGTAAGAAATATGCCTTACTATGATGGTTTAATTGATGTCGATAACTTCTTAGATGCATTTGTGAGAGAAGTACCAGAGAAGCATCGCTTCCAGGCCTTGGATTGGGTGCTACACCTGTGAGATAGTGGGGCATGCACAAGGACAATTTTGATGATTGGCGAGTGTACAAAAAGATGATGAGAGTGCAGTTTGGTCACCCATAAGTGTGGCTAATAGAAAAATATGATGGGAGGAATGACCCGTGTGATCATTTAGCCAAATGGACTGAATTATATGGAGCGGAGCCTCCATCGGAGTGGGTACATCTGTTTTGTCATTCCTTGTATGTTATACCGATGAATTGGTACTTGGAGACAGAGCTCTGTCATGGCACTGAAGAATGGGATGTTTTGTGCCAAGGATTTTTGATGACATTCAAAGTTGAGGATGGATTTAAATGTATTGATGAAGCATTGCAGGAGGTCAAGGCAACGATATTCAAGATATCGCAGGATCCTCTTGAATTGATTCAACCTGATTGGACTACCCAGCTGAGCCATGCACTGGAGTGCTAAAATGTTACAATGGAAGAAGAAGACGGAGATCCGAGGAAGATTAATATTCCAGAGACTGAAGGTCACTGCGAAGTTGAAGGACTGCAACTACAGAATCCAGACATCACCGCACCCTTGAAAATGAGATAGGTAAACATTGGCATGGAAGTAGAGACAAAGTTTGCAAGGATTGGGGACTACTGGGATGATGCAATAGTAGATAAGGTCACCTAATTGCTCCGCGAATATCAGGATCTGTTCCCTACAAAGTTTTCAGATCTGAAAGGGATAATAGGGGAAATGGGTGTCATGAAGATCACTCTAAAACCAAATGCAAATCTAGTTAAGCAAAGGCCTTACCACCTCAACCTGAAGTATAAAGAAAGGGTATGCTTGGAGTTGGATAAAATGCTTGCAGCAGGCATCATTGAACCAGTAGACAGGTCTGATTAGGTAAGCCCAATGGTAGGTTAGGACAAGAAACAGAAGGATGAGATATGGATATGCGTAGATCTCAAGAAGTTGAATGACGCTTGTGTGCATGATCCTTTCCAAACTCCATTCACCGATGAGGTGCTGGATAATGTTGGCAGCTAGGAAGCATATTTGTTGACTGATGGGTTCTCAGGGTACCATCAGATCAAGATCGTGCTAGAGGATAGAAGTAAGATGACCTTTGCAACTGAATGGGGATGCTTCCTGTATAGGGTGATGCCTTTTGGGCTGAAGAACATGCTGACGATATTCTTGCGCATAGTCATTATAGTGTCCAAAGATTTCATTCACAAATTTATGGAGGTATACTTTGATGATTGGACAGTGTTTGGACTGGTAAAGCGCCATGTAGAAAGTCTGCGCTTGATGTTGGATACTTGCCAGAGGTACAAGATCGCACTCAATATGAAGAAATGTTTTTTTTTGTGTCCCTTTTGGGATCTTGCTAGGTCACATGGTATGCAGACCAGGCTTGATGGTAGACCCAGCGAAGATTGCGGTTATAATCAATTTGGAGGCACCAAGAAGTGTGAAACAGTTGTGCACAACATTGGGGCATACAGGGTATTATAGAAATTTCATCAAAAGCTATGCCCAGATTACTATACCGATGGAGAAATTGTTAAAAAAGGATGCTACATTCTGCTGGAATGAAGAATGTCAGAGGAGCTTGGATGTGCTAAAAGAGAAAATGGTCACCACGCTGATCCTAGTCTTCCCGGATTAGAAGAATGAATTTCATGTGCATGTGGATGCGTCATGTATTGCGCTGGGAGTAGTATTGACATAGGCCGGTGAGGGATAATTTGATCATCCTACAACATTCACAAGTAGGAAGCTATCTAAAGCTGAGAATAATTATTCAACGACAGAGCGCGAAGGTTTGGATATGGTATACGTGCTCCAGAAGTTTAGGCACTACTTGCTAGGTGGACACTTTAAGATGTAGACAGACCATTTTTCATTGAAGTACTTGGTGAACAAGCCTATGTTGGTGGGGAAATATGCATATGGTTGTTGTTGTTTCAGGAATATGATTTTGAGGTTATTGTGAAACCAGGACAATTGAATGCCATATCGGATCATCTGTCGCACATTGAAATAGGAGAGGAACCTACTAATTTGGAGGAAGGACTACCTAATACACAAATCTTTGCGCTGCACGTCGTGGAAAGTCAATTTGAAGATATTATTTACTTCCTGACAACGAGAACGGCTCCAGAAGGATATACTAGCCAAGAAAAGAAGGAATTGGTGGTGCACACAACAAACTTTTCTGTCATTGCAGGGCACTTGTATAAAATGGTATTAGATGAAATACTGCCACATTATGTGCCAGAATTTGAATGAAACAACATCCTCACTGAGGCTCATGGAGGAGCCGCGGGAGGACATTATGCGGGAAAAGCAACGACGCAGAAGATTCTACGCACTCGGTTGTGGTGGTTGACACTACATAAGGATTCAAAAGTGTATTGTAGGGCATGCGATGCATGCCAAAGGATGGGAAGATCATCGTGGTGGGATGAGATGCCTATAAATCCATAGATATCATTATAGCCATTCGAGGAGTGGGTGATTGACTTTGTAGGACCGATTCAACCTCCAAGAAAGAAGCCGGGTGCGCGGTACATCATCACTGCAACTGAGTATTTAACCAGATGGGCAGAGGCATAGCCTGTGAAGGAATATACAAGCGCAATAGCATCAAAATTCATCTTTGAGTACGTTCTGATGAGGTTTGGTTGTCTGAAAATTTTGATGAGTGATCGCGGTATGTATTTTCTTAATGAAACAATCAGCGCCTTGATGGAGGAATTTCAGGTTTACCATCAAAAGAGTATGCCATATCAGCCACAGGCTAATGGAATGGTAGAAGCATTTAATAAGATATTGGAGAGTGTGCTGACGAAGGTTTTCAATGCCCCAAGAAATGACTGGGATGTGTGCGTACCCGTGGTGTTATGGGCTTACAAAACAACTTTTAAGAAGTTGACTGGACATACGCCTTTCAGGTTGGTTTATGGCATTGAAGCTATAATGCCAATGGAATACATTGTAGCTAGACTACGCATAGTGACATTCACAGGAATGGTGAATCGCGAAGCCCTTGAAGAAAGGCTCGTGTAGCTGACAGAACTGGAAGAAGATAGGTTCTTGGCTGGATTCCATCAGTAAGTTTAAAAGGAGTATGAAAAGGCATGGTACGATTGGCACATCAAATTGCGCACCTTCAAGGTAAATGATTTAGTGTTATTATATGACAACATGTTTGATAAATTTCAAGGAAAAAATTTAGATGCATTAGCTGGGGCCTTATGTCATCACGGAGATTACCGATGGTGGAGCAGTTCAACTAGTGAAGTTGAATGGAGAGCTGTTTCCAGGGAAGGTAAATGGGAGCTGATTGAAGCCATACACCATGGATCCGTCTAGATGACTATATGGTGGAAGAAAAATCTTAGCACTCCAGGCAGCTGAAAGGAGGCATAGGAATATAAACTACACTTCCCGTGTTGTAGAGCTGCGTGATTGGGGAATTGCGTGAAATTGAGGGTTGTCACAGTGTCAACAGAAGCGTGAGGGGAGATGTGATATTAAATGAGAGACCATGCATGGAAGCCAAAAAGTGGCTGTTATGGTCACTGTTCATGATTTGACAGTGGGAAAATTTCTAAATGGAGCGAGGGGGCGACAATTAAGTCGGAATTTAAGAGCAAGATCTTTGAAAATCTGCCACCACTCTAGTATTTATGAACATATTTTGGGGGGAATGGTCGATTCAAACACAAAATTGCCTATAAATTATAGATGGCCACCCAACGGAAAACACTTGGCATTTTGAGAATTGAGGTGTTGAGCTATCAGGAATGCATGAACCCTGACTATTTCGAGGCTTTAGTAGCGAGTTTAGTTTTTGAGAAATTGATGAAGGAAATTTAGGAGCTCTTAACTAGCATCATGTCGACACCCGTGAAGACCACAAGTGTTGGAGAAGTGATGGCAACTGAGGGAGCTACCCTAGAGTTAGTGAGTGTAGAGGTACCTGTAGAAGTACCCAAATTTTTGAGGTCACCCAAGCCGAGGCCTATGCTGACTAAAGAGCGTCCAAAACCAAAGAAGAATAAGCAGAAAATGGCACAGCCGGTGCATGCGTCTTCTAGAAAACACCCGCAAAAAGAAAAGCCCATTGTACAGGAGAAGGGTAAGGTAGTAGACCTAGAACCTGACAAAGACATAGAAGATGTCGATATGGGCATGGAAGACATTGATATGGGGGCAGAAGACATTGACATTGAGGGAGTAGACCCTATATCCAAGCTTCCAACATATGTCTCTCCTCGCCGAGGAAAGGTGAAGGTCCCAAAGAACCTCGAGGAGAGAAAAATCACACTTTTCACACCATTTCTACTTGACAAAATCACATTTGAAGGTCCGCACCTGGCGCACGTCCCCCATTTAAAGCTGGAGGATTGGGATTTGGCAGATATAGAGCACTTTCCCCGACTGTCTTTGAGAAGTTGTCTGAATATGTGGAGCTCAAGGTAAACTTCCACTGTGTTTCCATCAGAGCGTGGAAGTACCCCGAGAAAAAATGGTATGATCTTCCATACCTGGTAATGGATGATGCAATCACCACGGTCCCGGAGAGTTGGATAGCAGGGTGGCGCATGACCTCAGACTTATCAACTGGGTCTAGTAAGTCTACCGTGAAGCAAAAGAAGGAAAAGGCTTGATCTAGGTGAATATTGGTGGCCACTTGCCAAGTCTACTTGGACCCCCACCATTGTTTCTATCAGGTTTTTAGTTTCCTTAATTGTAGCACAGTTTACTATTTTTAGCAGTTTTTCAGATCTTGAACTTTTGGAGCCATTTTGAGGCCCTAAACAACGTTTTTTGGTAAAATTGGAAGCAACATGGTTCCATGGATTGATGTTTCTATTCCCAAAGTTGTAGTTCTCATATAGATATTTCTAACAAGATATTGTGTGCGTCAAACGGAGATTTTATGCCAAAGTTACGACCCTGGGAAGTTGATGTACCAATTTACCCAAACGGGGCCCACAGTTTGGCATTTCATCTTCTAGGGTTATGTTTTTGGATGTTTAGGGTTTTCCATTGTTGCTCAACAATAAATAGGCCTTCGGGCCTCATTGTAACATAGTTCAAAGGCATGTAGTCGCCACATCTCTTCTCAGAGATAAGCTACCATTGCCCTAGCTGGTTTATTTCCATTACTGTTTGTAAGCATATTTCAGTATTTTACATTAATGAAATGAAGTATTATTTCCACTGCATCTCTGTGTTTATGGTTATCTCTATAATTTTTTGCGTTCCTATTTAAATCTGGATCAGTGGTATCAGAGTGGTCTGCCTTTTCTCTGATTTTCTTTGCATGTCCCCAACAAGGTCGGGATATAAGGAGTTAGGGCTTGAACTTGTCAAACCTTTGCAAGACCAGCCCCACAAATCCTGACGGCCTCCCATGGCGGATGAAAAGAAAGATGAGGGGGCAAGAGATCCTATCAAAATATTGCTTGAAGAAGCCCTTGAGTGACAAAGGAATGCGATGATGGACAACTTTTCCTAGATCCTTCAGTGACCACCCAAGGGTGACACATCAGCTTCCAACAACTACTTTAGAAATGCCACACCATTTAAGGTACAAGTTAATTTTGAAATCCCCATATTTGAGGGTCAGATAGATGCAGATGTCGTCGATAAATGGTTAAATCTACTAGAGAGTTACTCTTCTGTTCATGATTTTTCCAATCGGGAAAAGATTATTTTTGCTCTTCTTAAACCATCCCTCCACGTCAAGGATTGGTGGGAAACCTACTGCGAGCAAAAGGATGAAAGTACAAGCTTACTATTTTTATTCGCACGCACTTGGATTCATTCTGGGATGCCATCAAGGAGCAGTACTACCCTGTCAGAAACTATGAGGATCAATACATAAAGTGGACCACGCTGCGGCAGGCAAGGGACCAAGACGTACCAGAGTTTACCAATATTTTCCATACCCTTCGCACAAAGTTTGGTATCAAAGATTTAGAGAAACATTTGGTACTCAAATAACGCAGCTACCTCCACAAGTACATCTAGGAAGAAATAGAATTCCTGAACATCCCATCGCTCGACACGGCATACCAATACGCCATCAAGGTCAAGCAAAAGTTTAAACAGAAGAAGCGAGACTTTGGATCTGCGAATCCGAAGCAAGGGAAAGGTGCCCCCAAATTGTAGAACAAAGGAGAAAGCCAAGGCGGGGCAGCCCAAGACAACCCACCAAAGTTGCAAGCGAAGAACAGTGCTGTGAAGCCAAAAAAGGACATGGGAAAGTGGTGTGAGTTCCATAAGAGCTCCACTCACAACACAAGTGAGTGTCGAGCCCAACAGTCACTGGTGGCTGAGCTAAAGGTTTCAGAATTAGATGCATGTTCCGACTCTGAGTCAGAACCTGACAAAGTGAATGACAATGGGAAGCAAAATATTGATGCGGAGCACAACACCACCGTTGCCACCACAAAGATCTAGAAGGAGGAACTCGAGGATCCAGAGGAGGAGGAGCATCTCTTCCACTCACAGATGTGGGTAAAGGGCTCCCCGCTACAGTCCATTGTCGACTACGGGAGCCAAAAGAACCTCATTTTGGCAGAGGTCGCGAAGCGGCTAGGTTATCGACCACAACACATCCATAGCCATACACCATTAGGTGGCTTCACCAACGACGAAATCTTTGCGTGAGCCAAAAGTGTTGCCTTCCATACAACATCAAGCCCTTCACGGATGAGGTATTTGTGACATTGCTCCCCTTGAAGTTTCTGATGAATTATTAGGACAACCATACTTATGGAAGCGACATGTTGTGTATGAATCAATGCCCTATGTTGTTATTGTTACTTTGGGAAATAAGTTGTATAGGATATCAGAAGTAGCACTGCCTACCACCATCTCTTTGGTTACTGCAAAACAATGCAGTAAGCTCATTTCCAAAACCGGGAAATTTGTTTTCTTGATAATACACCCTCAAGGAAAGAAGAAGATGGTGGCCACAACCTCCAGACAAGGCCCCTCTACACGACAACTACAAATAGACAAGGTCGTGGAGGAGTACGAGGACATCTTCACCTCCCTCACAGGGGTTCCTCTGCACTGTCATGTCAAGCACCCCATCGATCTGACCCCAGGTGCAGCGTTGCCCAATGGACCAATCTATGAGCGCTCCATTATGGAGAATGATGAAATCAAGAGGTAGGTTCAAGAGCTGCTACAAAAAGGTCACATTCGTCCGAGTTCATCACCCTGTGGAAGCCTGATCGTGTTGGTACAAAAGAAGGATGGGACTTGGAGACTCTATATTGATTATCGGGCACTGAACAAGATCACTGTCCATAATAGGTACCCGATCCCATGGATTGATGACCTCATGGACCAACTGAAGGGTGAAAATATTTTAGTAATATCGATTTGAAGTCAGGATATCACCAAGTACCAATCGAACCCTCCGATGTGTGGAAGACTGCCTTCAAAGCCAAGGAGGGAATTTTTGAATGGTTGGTTATGCCTTTCGGATTGATGAATGCTCCTGCAAACTTCATGATGCTAATGGATGACATATTGAGGCCATTCACCAACTGATTTGTAGTGGTATAATTAGATGACATCCTGATATTCAACCAGAGTTGGGAAGAGCAACTCCACCATATTCGACAGGTTCTCCAAACACTGTAGCAACACTAGTTATGTGCCAATTTGGAGAAATGCAATTTTGGCATGAACCAGGTTCAATATCTGGGATACATTATTGATGAACAGGGGGTGCATGTGGATCCAGCAAAGATCCAAGTCATTTAGCATTGGCCATCTCCAACCACTCTGACAGAGCTCCGTAACTTTTTAGGTCTTGCCAACTTCTACTGCAGGTTTGTGTTGGGATTTTCTCATATCACTTGGCCCTTGAGTCAAGTCACCAAGGGAGGAGTGAAAGAAAAATTCTTTTGGTTTGAATCTCAACAGAAGGCATTCATAGAGTTGAAAGATCAACTCTGCACAACACCAATGCTTACATTACCAGACTAGCAACAACCATTTGAGGTTAAGACAGTGCCTATGAATATGCTACTGGGGTAGTCCTTACTCAACATGAGCATCTAGTGGCATATCACAGTGAGACACTTTCAGACACAGTCCGAAAGTATCCCACTTATGACAAGGAGATGTATTCCATTGTGCAGGACTGTTGATAATGGAAGCATTACATTTTGGGGAAGGAAATGGTTATCCACACAGACTACTGATCCTTGCAGTTCATACAGACCCAAGGGAAATTGCAAAATGATCGCCATCAGAAGTGGTCCACATAATTGCAATAGTGTTGGAAATAATACTGAGAGGGGGGGGTGAATCAGTATTATCTAGTTCTTTTAATAAAACTTCCTTATTTATACTTTGAATTATTTTTGCATGTCAGTACCATAAAATAATGAGCATGAACAAGAAAAAACAGATAGTCACACCAAAGAACACCAGATATAAGGTGGAAACCCAATGTGGGTGAAAACCACCTGCTGCAATATGTATCTATCTTCTTTCAAATTAGAAACTCCTTTTACAATGGTTTTGTACTGGTGCAGTCCTTTACCAGTACGCAGGCTGCAACCTACAGAGAGCTACAACTCTCTCTCATTTTCCAGTCTCTCCTGGAAGGGAGCTACAACCCCCTACTTCTTTTCTTTCAAGGACCACTTTTCATAAATTTTCAAACTGGATCCATGAACATCAAATGATCACCAAGTACAAGTAAATCACCCAGTCAACTGCAGTAACCAGATCAACAGTAAACTAAACCCAGAACACCTTATCAGCAGAGAAAAGTCAGTCAAATAAATGCCTTAAGACAGATACGCAATTTTTCTTTATCTGGCATGCGTTGCTACACACTTCACCTTCTGCACCTCTGCGTATCCACACAGAGAGTCTTGAGCTGCACTACGTATCCACGCACTGTTCCTTTAAACGTGCCACATACCTTCACTGTGCCCACGCGCCCACTGCTTCTATCGCGCCGCGTACTACTACTGTAGCCACGCACTCTCAGATACTATCGCACCGCGTATCTACGCACCTGCGGCTTCTATAGCATTGCGTACTTTCACTGTGCCTCTACACCTGAACCTCTGTCGCGCTGCGTACCCACGCACTGCGCCTTCTTCTGCTCTGCATACCCACGCACTGCGCCTTCTTCTGCTGTGCGTACCCACGCACTTGCACTGTTAATCACCTGCGTACCTCTGATTAGGGCCGAATTGGTAGTCCCCCAGTGTGCCACAGATAGTCAGATGCCCAGATCTGATCATGCGCCCGAGAGATCACACTTCATATACTCACTTTCAACCTTACTTTTATATAGATCAAGATTTTAAACCGATAACCCAATATTTCAGATCTTAAGATATTCAATTTGCAAAAGATGCATTAGCCAAGTGATCTCCTTCCCTATTTATAGTCAAGCCCTTATTCACACCATGGGACAAAACCATCAATAACCAATACAAGGGATCCAAACCGGGGCAAAATTAGATCCTATACCACGGGCCAAAACCATAGAATCAAGAATGGCGGGCTAAATACCACGGGCCAAACATAAGAAACCCCACGTGAGCGCGCTTCTCTGCCTTGAAGTGAGTGAACTGGGGGTACGCACCTCATGAACGGGTAACCTGTGGGTATGAACGCACTTCCTGGCCAGCGTACCTGCGGATACGCACCTTTTGAACCATTCACCTGCGTACCTCTTAATTTCCAACATTTTGAGAGCCTGATCAGAGCATTGCCACTTGAGGGTGTTGCCATCAAGTACAACATCTGTAACATAGAGCCATACCAGAATCATAATGCCAACAATCTCCCCCTTTGGACTTGATGGCAACCTCAAGATCCTCAACGTCATTCTCCCCCTTTGACATCAAGGGCAAAGGGTTATGCTCCCCCTAAGAATATTCTCCCCCTGACTATAAACCAGATCTACAAAGAAGAACCATAATCCACCAAACACCATAAATGACCATGAAAGAGATAGAGACATATTGCAGCAATATTCAGACCAGCATCCATGATCTCCTTCTGTACTTCCTCCATAATGCCAACAATGCATTATATGCTCCCCCTGAACCTATGCCATTCGATCTTCAACCAATCCGCAACCCAGCACATGTACGCATATACCCTAGATGAGCCTTGCGTACAACCAACCATCAGAACAGATTCAACAACAAGATGATGCATCAACAACCCCCAGCTTTTGCCTGAGGTATTCAAAGGTCTCCCTGGGCAATGGTTTGGTGAGTATATCAGCAACTTGTTCCTTAGAAGGGACATACTCCAACTTGACCTTTTGTTCAAGTACTTGTTCCCGGAGAAAATGATACTTGATCGGTATGTGCTTGGTCTTTGAATGCATGACTGGGTTCTTTGAAATGCTGATTGCACTTGTATTATCACATAAGATGGAGATGGGTGGTATACAAGTGATTTGAAAATCCTGCAAGGTCTGGATCATCCAAAGGAGTTGAGTGCAGCAAGATGCAGCAGCAACATATTCCGCTTCATCTGTAGACAAGGCAATCGAACTCTGTTTCTTGCTGAACCAAGATACTAATCTGGAACCCATAAAGAATGCACCACCACTTGTGCTCTTCCTGTCATCCATGCTTCCGGCCCAATCTGCATCTGTATAAGCATGAAGTGTGAGATCTGTATCTCTAGGATACCATAAGCCATAGTTTTGAGTTCCTTGAAGATATTTGAAGATTCTCTTTACTGCCTGAAGATGAGTTTCCTTTCGATTTGCCTGAAATCTTCCAACTATTCCTACTGCATGCATTATGTCTGGTTGGGTACCTGTCAAATAAAGTAGACTTCCAATCATAGGTCTGTAGGTTGGTTGATGCACTGCTGCTGATTCATCATTTGCACTGAGGCTACATCCTGTGACCATGGGTGTACATACTGGTTTTGCATCTTCCATGCCATATTTCTTCAAAATCTGCTTGAGATACTTGGTTTGAGACAAAAAGATCCCTCCTTCTTTTTGTTGGATTTGCAAACCAAGAAAATATGTCAGTTCTCCCAGCAAGTACATTTCGAATTCTTTCTGCATTACCAAGGCAAAGCTTTGACTCATAGCTTCTTCATTGCTGCCAAAGATAATGTCATCTACATACACAACAAGTATTAGCAATTTGTCATTTTCAACTTTTATATAAAGATTGCTATCTACTGATCCTTTTGAAAAACCTTGTTGATGAAGATATTTGTCCAAACGATAGTACCAAGCCCTTGGAGCTTGTTTGAGACCATAAAGAGCCTTTTTCAATCTGCATACAAGATTTGGATCATTTCCAAGAATGAAACCATCTGGCTGCTCAATGTATACTTCTTCTTCCAAGTCTCCATTCAGAAAGGCTGATTTCACGTCCATTTGAAATACTTTGAAGTTTTGAAAGCTTGAGAGAGCAAGGAACATTCGGATGGCCTCAAGTCTTGCAACGGGAGCAAAAGTTTCTTCAAAATCTATTCCTTCTTGCTGCGCATACCCTTTACAAACAAGTCTAGCCTTGTTTCTAATTACTTCTCCATTTTCATTCAATTTATTTTTGAAGACCTATTTTGTCCCTATAGCATTCTTATCCTTTGGTCTAGGAACCAGCTCCAAAGTGTTGTTCTTTTCGATCTGCTCAAGTTCTTCATCCATTGCTTTGACCCAACATTCATCTTTGCATGCCTCTTTCACATGTTGTGGTTCAGTGGAAGAGAGTAATGCCAAATAGCTTGAAGCTTCTGTAATTGTTCTTCTTGTTTGTACACCTGCTTCTTTCTGCCCCAAAATCTGAGATTCTGGATGATTCTTCTGAACATATCTGGATGGAGTCTTCTCTTCTATCCTTATCTTCTCCTCTGGTTCTTCTTCTTCTTCATCATTCTGTCTTTGAGGGTAGTCTCCATCTTCTTCAATATCTTCATGATTTACTTGCCTAGGAATGTATCCCTTCTCATCAACCACTACATCTATGCTGTCAACAATTCTTCCAAGTCTTTTATTGTAGCACTTGTATGCTTTGCTGTGTGGAGAATAACCAAGGAGAATGCCTTCATCTACTCTAGGTTCAAGTTTGCCAAGTTGCTCATCAGTATTCTTAATATAGCATTTTCTCCCAAAGATTTTGAAGTGCTTTACCGAAGGAGTGTCACCATACCAGAGCTCATGAGGGGTTTGAGTGTTGTTCACCCGAACATTTGTTTTGTTGAGAATAACAACCGCAGCATATGCAGCTTCACCCCAGAAAGTTGCGGGAGTTCCAGACTCATCAAGCATAGCACGAGCCATTTATTGGACTGTTCTGTTCATTCTTTCCACCACTCCATTTTGCTGAGGAGTTCTAGCTGTAGAGAATTCTCTTCTTATCCCATGTTCTTCACAGAAATGGAAAAATTCATTTGAGGTAAACTCCCCACCTCTGTCGGATCTGAGGCACTTAATTTTGTATCTTGACTCATTTTCAACCAAGGCTTTAAAGGATTTGAATTTTTCGAATGCTTCATCTTTGTGCTTCATAAGTCCTAACCAGACAAACCTGGAGAAATCGTCAATGAATAATATCAAGTATTCTTCTCCTCGAGGTGTCCTTTTCCTGAATGGACCACATACATCTGTATGTACTAGCTCAAGAGGCATGCTAGCTGATCCTTCCTTCTCCGGAAAGTTAGTTCTGGTTTGCTTTCCAAACTGACATGATTTGCATATGGTGTTGTCTGGAATTTTGATATCTGGAAGACCGCGAACTGCCTGATATTTGCATGCTTTCCTTATTTGTGAAAAGCTTAGATGCCCCAACCTTCGGTGTGTTACACTAAAAAATGTCACCTTGACTACTTACAGTTAGTATGGCTCAAATCAACAGTCATGCTACCCTCTTAGGCAAGTCTTTATGCCTCTGTTATCCATCTCAAACTCAAAGAAGAGAGAAAGTCTTATAAAAACTATGTTTATCTCTGGGGTCGCAGGTTCTCTCTAGCCTTACCTGCGGGGACGCAGGTCATGTTCACAAAAACTGCGTCCATGGACGCTCTGTATGTTAAAGGACAGGTGCGTCCTTCTGTAAAAGGCAAAATGCGCAAGTTTTATCTTGAAAAAGTTACTTGTGGTTACTTCTAGAACATTCTAGAGGTCGGTTTGATGAAATGGATGCGCCTCCAGTTGGTTCATGTATCTCTATTAAGAGGGAGCTTATCCCATCAATAAGGGAGCTATCCCACCCATAGAGGGGGATGATCCCATTGATAGTGGACCTGAATAACCTCTTTACAGCACTATAAATAAAGGCATTGAGCCAGAAGGAGGGGAGGTTGGAGCTATACATTTTCTTTGGGTAAATGCTGCAGGATTTAGGTCTTCCATTAGAGCCTTTGTAAGGAGAGATTGTCTTTACTTGATTCTACTTGGGAGAGGGTGAGCTTTGTCAAAGTAGAGGAAAACCCTTGATGGACCCTGGGAGGAACTTGCACAACACCAAGGCCAGGTTGTAAGAGTTTCTTTGTTTCGTTATTAATACAAACTGGTTTATTTTTCTCAATAGCTTGTGTTAATGAGTTATTTCATGTGTTCCTTGGTCTGCATGTTGAATATATGTTTTATTATATGAAATGCAAGTGCTTGGTAATTGTTTGATTGTTTGTGGTTGCAGGAATTGACTTGAAGGAGGAGCTCATCCGGATCGTCAAGAACGGACTTCAACAATAGCGTTTTGGAATAAGGTAAGCCTAAACACTTGTAGTTTTCATGTTGTAAAAGGTGTATTTAGAGAAAGATCACTCCATTTTGTCTTGTTTGTCATTAGAATGTCTTAGACTTCTAGGAAGGTCAGTCGTGTCCGCACCCTTGACCAATTCCGTGTGACAAATTGGCGACTCCGCTGGGGAATCCATTAATGTGAAAGTCTTTTCCTTTGTGTGAACTTTGCTCTGAGAAAATCATTTTTATTTTCTGGTTTTTGACTGTGAGAATTAGTATTTGGGTGGCTTAGCTTTAGATTTAGTTAGATTTGGTTTTTCTTAACTTTTCCAGAAGGACGCACCCTCTGAGTACTGCACAGTGCGTCTTTGGACGCGCTGTTGCCGTTTGCACAGAGCGGGCCCGCGCCTGTTCTAACGGGTGGCCTGCGTCTTCCTGTAAAAATTTAGGAAAACTCCATTTTTGCTTTAATTGCTTTTAGATTTTGGTTTTTCTTAGTGTTTTCTGCCCAGATCCTTTAGTACCCTGTCAAAAATTTTCACCTGAACTTGTTTCATTAGCATTCATGCTTTTAGCTTTCATCAATTGGGTGTTTTGAGTCTCTTTTTTGAGAAATTCTTAATTTGATTTCCTTTGGTCATTACTTGGAGGTTTCTCTCAGTCTTTTCACAATTTTGCATCTTTTTGCTTCTGTTTTTGCAAAAAAATTTCCCCCTCATTCGCCGGGGGGGGCTAAATTGTGTATGAGTGTTAATCGCCTTTGAGTGTTTTTATGTTTTGATCTTTGGAACTCTCACCCAATTTTCTCAATTTGCACTTGATTGGTTCTTAGATCACATTAGAATCGTCTTGTGTTTGAGAATTCTTTTGCATAGATCACATTTGCACAATTAGAATTCTCATTTTCAGAATATTATTGAAAAATGTGCATAGATTACATTTGCATACTTTTCGAGTGAATTGTGCTTAGATTACAATTGCATAGTTTACATTCTGAAAAATTTATTGTAGATTTAGATCAGCTTTCTTTGATTTGAATTTACACAAAAAATAAAAAAAAAAAAATGGTTTGGAATTGATTTGCATTAGTTTTTCTTGATAAAATTAGTGCATCAATTTTTTGCATTGTCGGAAGTGAATGGAAACTCTCTCCTTACTTTAGTTAGGATTCATCGAATTGAAAAGATTACATTATCATATTCGATTGCATTCAGTTGAGTCGGGTCATAACACCATTGGTTTCATCTCCATTTACCCATTTGAGTAATAACAGCCTTAATAACACAGCGCTTAATTAAAATTCATCTAGTAATTTTTACATTTCTAGGGCTCTGAAACACCAACATAGCTTAGGCTAGGGTCTTGGAGTAGGTGAGTACTTAACTCTCCAAGACTACAAAACCAAACAGATAGTTTATCTTGAGTAGAATAAATCCAATTGTTTCAATTGCACTCTGGGAAAGCTCCTCTTAAAGGAGAAGCACGAGCTCGTGTCCGAACCAGTGAGGGGATCATTCCCCCCTCGTTGGGAACGACGCCAGACAGTACGTATTACAAACGGTAAACCTCGGATTAACCATTGTCGAGGAGCCAGGGGTCACTTATCGGTAAACCTTGGATTGTTGTCAAGGAGCCGGTAAGGGGATTGAGCTTGCTACTCTGCCCTTGCGTGCTGTCGGAGTTTAGACTGTTCCCCCAGGTGTATTTGTTACTGTTGGTGACCTTAGTGACCATAATCTTTAGGGTTCTACCGAGGTGACGGTGGAGGGAAGGTCCCACTATACCTGGAGCAGACGTCGGTTATACTCACTTGGATTTTCCGGGGGGTTCACTTCACTTCGAGATGGTTAAAGTGGAGGAACTTGTGCCGGTCTATTCATTAAGCAGGTTGCCGGGGTAACTGTTCCACCCGCCATTTCTGTACTGAATTCTACGAGGTTGGGCTTCATCACCAACTAGTGTTTTCGGTCCGGAGAGCTTACTGTTTGTGTGTGGTTTGACTCCTAGATTTGATAGCGCGTGTTAATTTGTTTGTTTTTACTTTTAGAGACCATAGGTGTGAATTGTGAATTTTAGTTGTTAAGTGTGAATTGTTAATTTTAGTTTTAAATTGTTAATAAAATTCACTGAAGTTGAATATAATGGCAAATGTTCCGGAATTTATCAACCTAGGAACCCCTCCTAATGAGAATCCTAGTACTTTTCCTTACTTTGGAAATGTTGGTCCTCCTTATATGGCTACTTTGTCATTACCTGGATTTACAATAGGTTTACCGATATGGTTATTTTCAACTTCGTTGGCCCAAAATACTCCAATTGTTCCATCTCAACCGGATGCTTCACCTCAACAGAGTTCCCCATCTCAACATCACCAACCTTCTGTTGACCCTTTACCTTCTTCGCCTAATTTTTCTTCCTCCATTTCTTCCTCTTCGCCTGGTAAAAGCCTTGATGCTAGTAACCAGGAGGCTAAGAAGAAGAAGAAAGGGAAGAAGAAGAAGAAGAAGAAGAAGCAAGATAAGAAAGAAGTCAACCAACCAACCATGGCTGTAAGTGTTAGTTGTGTTGAGGAAAATTCCGACATGCACCGTAAACCCAAATACCCTTGCAGGCTTTGTAAGGGTGACCACTTCCTTGTCAATTGTCCTGGAATTCCAAAGGTCTTGGAAGCATGGTCAGAAAAATCTCATCAACTTTCCGTTGATCCATCAACCAGTGATAGTCAGGTTCCTGGGAAAAAGGGTAAAGTTAGGTTTCCTTGTAAGTTATGCAAAGGGAGTCATCAAACTCACATTTGCCCTCACATGGATGAAGCCTCAACATTGTTGGAAAAACTTACTGTTCCACAGCAAGAATTTCCAACTGGTTACCGTAAACTTTCTCCCAACCTACCGTCAACTGACGGAGTGATTGATTTAAATTCAAGTCTAGTCGATCACACTCTCCCATTGGAGAGTGAAACTCATGTCACTCAGGTTGATGATCCGTTAGTTGATCAAGTGGTCGATTCAATTTCACATTCGATCGATCACACTCTCCCTTTCGAGAGTAAATTTCATACCGCTGATGTTCTTCTTGTTACATCGGATTCTTCTATGCCGGGGGGCATTTCACCTGTTTCTACAGAACCCCCTCCAAGTACTGAGGTCTTTTCCTTTGATTGGAATAGACTGACAGAACCTCGTCTTCCTTCCTCCATCCCTTTCCAAATCATTGTCAAGGCTGGTGGTAGGGACATACATCGTACTCAGGTAGATGAAGGTGCTTCTGTCAGTATTTTATCCTCAACTGTTTGGAAAGCTTTGGGTTCCCCTCAGCTTGCGCCTATTACGCAGAATCTGAAAGCTTTTAACCGAACCATTAGTGAACCTTTAGGGATCCTTCCTAAGTTTTCTATTACCTTGGAAGGTAAAACTGTCTGTATTGATCTTATGGTAGTTCGAGGTCCCTTGGATTTCAATTTACTCCTTGGGCGAGACTATGTTTATGCAATGAAAGCTGTCGTATCGACACTCTTTCGCGTGATGTCTTTCCCTCACAATGGCAGTATTGTGACTGTAGATCAGCTTTCGTTCCCTAGTCTTGTTTCGACTACCAATAATATGACACCCCTAAATGTTCCTGATTCTAAAGTGGTATCTACCCTGCCACGGGTTAATTATGTGGCAACTGGTCCCATGTTTTCAGTTACTGATGTAAGTGAGCCTCTCACTGTTGATTTAGATCCGGTAATTGACATGGAAAACTCTATGGGATTACTTGAACACGATGTTCTTATCCCTTTTGAGTCCCTTGACATGCGTTCCTTCCAGAGAGCTATTCTTCCTTCGGATGAAGACCTTTTGGAAGCCATGATCAAGGTGTGTCCATTGACATGTCTTTCTTCCAGTTGGAAGCCATGATCAAGGGACGAGGATAGTTTGTTCCTCTCTCAACCTCGTTAAAAAATGAAATTGGATGTTATGAGGAAAGTTCCTGTTACTAAGTCAACCTCATTAAAAAATGAATCAGGTAGATAGTAGGTTATATAGGAAAGTAGATTTAGCGAGGAAAGTTCCTTTTACTGTGTCAACCTCGTTAAAAAATGAATCAGTCTGTTCGAGGACAGTTCCTTTTCCTGTGCCAACCTCGTTAAAAAATGAAACAGGCTAGTATGAGGATAGTTCTTTTACTGAGTCAACCTCATTAAAAAATGAATCAGCTAGATTTTAGGATACGTAGATAGATGTAGAAAGTAGGGTTCCGAGGAAAGTTCCTTTTACTGTGTCAACCTCGTTAAAAAATGAATCAGTTCCGAGGAAAGTTCCTTTTACTGTGTCAACCTCGTTAAAAAATGAATCAGTTGATGAGGATAGTTCTTTTACTGAGTCAACCTCATTAAAAAATGAATCAGGTAGGTTTTAGGATATGTAGGTAGATTGTCGAAAGTAAGTGTGTATGAGGATAGTTCCTGTTACTGAGTCAACCTCGTTAAAAAATGAATCAGGTTTGAGGATAGTTCCTGTTACTGAGTCAACCTCGTTAAAAAATGAATCAGGTATGAGGATAGTTCTTTTCTTGTGTCAACCTCCTTAAAAATGAAACAACTCCCTTTTCAAGTTAAATATTGAAAGTAAACCTTCATTTCATCCAGCCGGTTGAATGCAATGAAGCCTGGGGGGCATGTACCTTGCTTTGCATCATTATGCTGGGGGCATGCGAACTTTTTGAGCATAGTTCCTTGTCTTGTGTCAAGCTCGTTAAAAAATGAAACAAGGAGTCTTGAGCATAGTTCCTTGTCTTGTGTCAAGCTCATTAAAAAATGAAACAAGGGTAGGTTAAATAGGTAGATTATAGAGCATAGTTCCTTGTCTTGTGTCAAGCTCATTAAAAATGAATCAAGGATTTTAGAGCATAGTTCCTTGTCTTGTGTCAAGCTCGTTAAAAAATGAATCGAGGTTTTTTAGAGTAGAGTTTTTGTTAGGTAGATTGTAGAGAATAGTTACGAGCATAGTTCCTTATCTTGTGTCAAGCTCGTTTAAAAAATGAAACAACTCCCACAAGTCTTTCCAAGATCTTGAAAGTAAAGCTTCATTCCATCCACCTCATTGAATGCAATGAAGCTTGGGGGGCATGTACCTTGATTTGCATCATTATGCTGGGGGCATGTGAACTTATAACAAGCATAGTTTTTCATTTCAAGCTTGCGTAAACATGAAACCGAATCCGAGCATAGTTCTTTTCCTGTGTCAAGCTCATTAAAAAATGAAACAAATCCTCCTCTACTTGAGTCGAGAGATTGACTAGATCTCGTAAATGTTAAGTTGTATGTTTAGGTTAGTTATTTCAGTTTTTTGCATAATTTTCTTACAGTTTTAGGTCAAGTCTTTCAAATGATCTCGTTCATGAACCTTCATTTCATCCAACTGGTTGAATGAAATGAAGCTGGGGGGCATGCGCTCTAGCAGTTACGCTTAGGGGGCATCAAGCACAGTTTTATCTCTGTTTCAAGCTTGTGTAAAAATGAAACTACTCTGAAGCATAGTTTTTCTCTGTTTCAAGCTTTTGTAAAAATGAAACCTATCTCGAGTCAATTTCAGTTATTTTCAAGACTCGTTAAACTCATGAAAATACCGAGATTATTTTGCTATCTTTCATTCTCGTAAAACAAATGAAAATGCCGAGATCTTTCCGTCTTTTCCTACTCATAAATTAAATTGAAAGTCGGCCATATGAGTACATTTTTATCATTTTTTCGAACTCGTTAAAACTTACGAAAAAGTGAAAACCATGAGTACATTTTTATCCCTTTTTCGAACTCGTTAAAACTTACGAAAAAGTGAAACCTCAGAGTCATCTTTTAAGCCCTTTTCTGACTCCTAAAACATGAAAAGATCGCCGAGCGTTTCTTTTTCACTCGTTAAAACGGAATTAAAAGACGGTCCCCTTTTAGCTCTTTTCTGACCGCAAAATCAGGAAAAGATTGCCGGGTTTTTGTCGTTTCGAACTCGATAAGGAAATAAAACGACGTGTCCTTGATCGTTTTTTACTTTTCAGGTCAACGACACTATTATGAAAGTACTCCTTGGTCGCAAGATCAAGCGGTTCCCCCAGGTATTATTTTATACTTTTTCGGGCTTGAGGGACACAAATATACGAAAAAGTTCAACGTGGAGTCTCCTTTAGTTTTTTCAGACTCTCTAAAATTGAAAAACGCCGAGTTTCTCCTATACTGGGCTCGTTAAACTTTTACAGTAGAGGACCTGTTCAATTACAAACAGGAACGAACCACTCCTTCCTAGGGTTCGAATTTAAACTAGGTTGGACTCGTCCGAAGGATGAGCTTATAATCAAGCATATGTTATCCTCCTCAAGCTTGTTAAAAATAAAGAGGTACTTGCCAGAAATGGTGGAGGAAAAAAGAGAAGAATGAACCTATTTGTCACCTTTTGTCTCAGAAGAAACTTTATTACCGCTCTTGAACACGACACTTTTCATTCACCTGGGTTGGGAAATCTTTTACCTCACAGTTGACCAAATCACTTTGAAAGTCTTTAACCGGGTTCCAGGGGTTAACTTTGAGTTATACGTCACCAAGCCATTTGTTGTGCCGTTATGTGTTCAAGAGGTCTGCAAGCAAAAACTTTCATCTGCAAAATACTTGTCATCCATTTGACCATCCCTGAGTCAGTCCTTACAGCAACATTTCTTCAACTTGAACAATGATTTCGTGTTGCAGGCTTGCCTGCAACGAGTCGCTTTCTATCGACATCGACACATTATCTAGAAAGATGACTTAGGAATCGACAGTACCTTGAAGTCTGCATGCATCAATGGCAGGTTTCTCGCCTTTGACGACAGTTTACATCATTGACTTTCGATCAAAGGATTCCGTGAAGTGTTCGACATCAGAACATCTATTCACATTTCACGGGTTGTGCTTGGTACTTTGAGAACCATTGACATTACTGGTGGTCTCTCTCACGCTTGTTAATAGTTCACATCATCGACTGGTAATCAAGTGGTTTCTAACATGTTCGACATCAAATCATTTAATCACATGTTTAGAATCGTACCAATTCGGGAAGTAGAAGTGAAGACCCTGGATCTAGTTTCTACCATCCAGGCTGCGAGGAGTTTTGTATTCATTATCTATGTAGACTAATCATAAACAGATGGCTGCGTCCATACTGTGTCTACAAAAGTCTATAAAAATGATGTACTGCAAGATCATTCCTGTATCAGAATAGTTAGTCCATTAGTTAAAGTTTTGAATCTGAGTATGGGAATGCCTACCTCAGTGATGATATAATCTTATACATGTATTTTGTGTTGAAAATTGCGGGTTCCAACCAGGTCATCCACAAGTCAATCCTTGAAATGATAAAGCGCTTCACCCTTCCTAGAATTACAAAACACCAATCTATTCCAGGCTTCGCACTTTAGGGGGCAATCTGTTACACTAAAAAATGTCACCTTGACTACTTACAGTTAGTATGGCTCAAATCAACAGTCATGCTACCCTCTTAGGCAAGTCTTTATGCCTCTGTTATCCATCTCAAACTCAAAGAAGAGAGAAAGTCTTGTAAAAACTATGTTTATCTCTGGGGTCGCAGGTTCTCTCTAGCCTTACCTGCGGGGACGCAGGTCATGTTCACAAAAACTGCGTCCATGGACGCTCTGTATGTTAAAGGACAGGTGCGTCCTTCTGTAAAAGGCAAAATGCGCAAGTTTTATCTTGAAAAAGTTACTTGTGGTTACTTCTAGAACATTCTAGAGGTCGGTTTGATGAAATGGATGCGTCTCCAGTTGGTTCATGTATCTCTATTAAGAGGGAGCTTATCCCATCAATAAGGGAGCTATCCCACCCATAGAGGGGGATGATCCCATTGATAGTGGACCTGAATAACCTCTTTACAGCACTATAAATAAAGGCATTGAGCCAAAAGGAGGGGAGGTTGGAGCTATACATTTTCTTTGGGTAAATGCTGCAGGATTTAGGTCTTCCATTAGAGCCTTTGTAAGGAGAGATTGTCTTTACTTGATTCTACTTGGGAGAGGGTGAGCTTTGTCAAAGTAGAGGAAAACCCTTGATGGACCCTGGGAGGAACTTGCACAACACCAAGGCCAGGTTGTAAGAGTTTCTTTGTTTCGTTATTAATACAAACTGGTTTATTTTTCTCAATAGCTTGTGTTAATGAGTTATTTCATGTGTTCCTTGGTCTGCATGTTGAATATATGTTTTATTATATGAAATGCAAGTGCTTGGTAATTGTTTGATTGTTTGTGGTTGCAGGAATTGACTTGAAGGAGGAGCTCATCCGGATCGTCAAGAACGGACTTCAACAATAGCGTTTTGGAATAAGGTAAGCCTAAACACTTGTAGTTTTCATGTTGTAAAAGGTGTATTTAGAGAAAGATCACTCCATTTTGTCTTGTTTGTCATTAGAATGTCTTAGACTTCTAGGAAGGTCAGTCGTGTCCGCACCCTTGACCAATTCCGTGTGACACGGTGCCATAACCAGTGTTCATCATCCTTGCTTAGATAACATTGTTGTTGTCCTTCTTCAAATATGTATAGATTATTTGGAGTTCTTTCACCTTTGATCACTATTTTACCTGTATCAAGATCACGAACAAGACATCCATTTGATCTAAATATCACCTCGGTTCCTTGATCACACATCTGGCTGACACTCAGAAGATTATGCTTCAATCCATCAACATACAAAACATTTCCAGCTTTGACCTTTTCTTTTAACTGAGCAGTGCCTTTTCCTTTTATAGCTGCAGGAGTATCATTTCCAAAAGAAACTTTCTTTCCCTTTTCTAAAGCAGAATATGATTCAAGTTTTTCTTTATCACCTGTCATATGCTTCGAACATCCACTATCAATGTACCATAGATTTTCCTGCCCTCTGCATAAAATGCTATCCCACATCTTTTTGTTTGTGGTTCCTTTATTCTCCATGTTTTGGTGCTTGAGGCTTGTTCCTTTGTCTGCTGAAACCTGCTCCTGCATTCAGAATCTTCATGACCAAAGTTATTGCAAATAGAACATTCAACTTCATTTTCAAGAGCTGAAAAGTTGTTATAGGTCCTTTTTGTAATCCCAGTCATACTTTTTTGTTTTTGAGCTTCTCTAGTCATGATTGTTTTATATGCAACACATTAAGCTGCTTTGTGACCAAAGTTATGGCAAGAGAAGCATTGTCCATTGAAGAAACTTCTGCGGTTATCAAATCTTCCGGCCAAATGATTGTAATTTCTATTGTCATTCATTCTTGAAGCAAATTGAGAGGATTTTACCTGTGGCTGGTTGTAGCTTTTGTTCATCCTTAAAGCGGATTGCCCCTGGTTTACCTGATAGTCTTTGTTTGTTCTTGATGTAATTCGTTCCTGCTTTACCTGGTGATCTCCATTGTGCTTTTGCTCATTCCTTCTTGCTGCATCAAGATAACTCTTTGAGGTGGATGCTTGAGAAGTTTCTCCATTATACCCCAGACCTGTCTTGTTTAGTGGAGAACGCTGTACATTGATGATCTCATCCAGAGTTTCAGATCCTTTGACAAACTTAAGATTAATAGTCTTTGTTTTCTCAATCTCTTTTCTAAGACCAACAATTTCACCTTCTAACTTTTCAAGATATTTTTATTTTTCATCAATTTGAAATTGTAGAGTATCAATGATCATATTATTTTCTTCTATACATGTCTTGAGTCTAGAAATTTCTTCATGAAAGCTAACCACATCTATAGCATCCATGTAATCATCATCTTCAAATACCATTAAAATTTTATAGTCATTACCTCGTTCATCTTCATCACTATTTGATAGACCATCACTATCTTCATGAGTGTAGTAGCTTTTCTTATTTGCATTCTGTTTCTTGCTCCATCTATCAGGTTCCTTTCCTTTATCAATCTTATCCTTATGAGGACATTTCGCAGCATAATGACCTACTCTTCCACAAGCAAAACATTAAAAGGTAACTTACCTCTGAACCTTCCAGTACCCCGTTGAAGATTTCTGACAAAATTTGATTCTTCTTCTTCTTCTTCTGGTACGTGACTTGCTTCATAGTAGTCTCCTTTGCCTGAAGCCTTGAAAGCAACTTCTCTTCTGTTTGAAGGACCTCCCTTTCTCATTTCATAAGCAGTTAGGATTCCGTGTAGCTGAGACATAGTAAGAGTTCATAGATTTTCCTTTTCTTCTATTGCAGACACTTTAGATTCAAACTTGGGGGACAATTATCTTAGAAATTTTTCAACCACAATAGCCTCTTTTATTTCTTCACCCAAGTTTTTCATGCAATTAACAATCTCGTCTACCCGAAGGAAATAATTAGCCACACTTTCATCATTATACATTCTGAGATTCTCATATTGAATCCTGAGGGTTTGAAGTTTAGCACGCTTTACCTGTTCATCTCCTTCGTAGCTCAAGACAATCTTGTCCCATATTTCTTTTGCGGATTTATATTGCATAACCTTCACAAATTCTGTTTGAGATAAGCATCCTAGCAGAGTATTGACTGCTTTAGCATTTGTTTCATATTTCTTCTTTTCGGTCGAATCTGTAGGAGTAGCTGAAGGAAAAGTGTAGCCTGTATCTATGATATCCCAAACTTCTGTACCAAGAGATTGAAGATAGGCAGTAACTCTTACCTTCCAATAATTGAAGTTTGTCCCATCAAAAATTGGTGGCCTGATTGATGCTTCCCTCTCGTAGTTGCTCATGATGAGTGATCTTCCTTCAAGCGATCAAGCTTCTCTGAAGGACCTGCTCCGATACCAATTGTTGGAAATAATACTGAGAGGGGGGGTGAATCAGTATTATCTAGTTCTTTTAATAAAACTTCCTTATTTATACTTTGAATTATTTTTGCATGTCAGTACCATAAAATAATGAGCATGAACAAGAAAAAACAGATAGTCACACCAAAGAACACCAGATATAAGGTGGAAACCCAATGTGGGTGAAAACCACCTGCTGCAATATGTCTCTATCTTCTTTCAAATTAGAAACTCCTTTTACAATGGTTTTGTACTGGTGCAGTCCTTTACCAGTACGCAGGCTGCAACCTGCAGAGAGCTACAACTCTCTCTCGTTTTCCAGTCTCTCCTGGAAGGGAGCTACAACCCCCTACTTCTTTTCTTTCAAGGACCACTTTTCATAAATTTTCAAACTGGATCCATGAACATCAAATGATCACCAAGTACAAGTAAATCACCCAGTCAACTACAGTAACCAGATCAACAGTAAACTAAACACAGAACACCTTATCAGCAGAGAAAAGTCAGTCAAATAAATGCCTTAAGACAGATACACAATTTTTCTTTATCTGGCATGCGTTGCTACGCACTTCACCTTCTACACCTCTGCGTATCCACGCAGAGAGTCTTGAGCTGCACTGCGTATCCACGCACTGTTCCTTTAAACGCGCCACGTACCTTCACTGTGCCCATGCGCCCACTGCTTCTATCGCGCCGCGTACTACTACTGTAGCCACGCACTCTTAGATACTATCGCGCCATGTATCTACACACCTACGGCTGCTGTAGCGCCGCGTACTTTCACTGTGCCTTCGCACCTGAACCTCTGTCGTGCTGCATACCCACGCACTGCGCCTTCTTCTGCTCTGCGTACCCATGCACTGCACCTTCTTCTACTGTGCGTACCCACGCACTTGCACTGTTAATCACCTGCATACCTCTTATTAGGGCTGAATTGGCAGTCCCCCAGTGTGCCACAGATAGTCAGATGCCCAGATCTGATCATGCGCTCGAGAGATCACACTTCATATACTCACTTTCAACCTTACTTTTATATAGATCAAGCTTTTAAACTGAAAACCCAATATTTCAGATCTTAAGATATTCAATTTACAAAAGATGCATTAGCCAAGTGATCTCCTTCCCTATTTATAGTCAAGCCCTTATTCACACCATGGGACAAAACCATGAATAACCAATACAAGGGATCCAAACCGGGGCAAAATTAGATCCTATACCACGGGCCAAAACCATTGAATCAAGAATGGAGGGCTAAATACCATGGGCCAAACATAAGAAACCCCACGTGAGCGCGCTTCTCTGCCTTGAAGTGAGTGAACTGGGGGTACGCACCTCATGAACGGGTAACCTGCGGGTATGAACGCACTTCCTGGCTAACGTACCTGCGGGTACGAACCTTTTGAACCATTCACCTGCGTACCTCTTAATTTCCAACATTTTGAGAGCCTGATCAGAGCATTGCCACTTGAGGGTGTTGCCATCAAGTACAACATCTGTAACATAGAGCCATACCAGAATCATAATGCCAACAAATAGTTCCATTTGAATATCAAGTATAAGAAGGGCAACACCAATAATGTTGCAGATTGCTTCAGTCGACCATCGATCATGGTGTTAACCACTGTGCTCAACTCTTGTGGGCACGAGACTTCTGATTGGCCACTTCTCTACAAAAGCGACCCAGAATTCGGCGACACATACCAGACACTCTTGGAGGGTCAGCATGTTCCATATTTTCACCTCCAGGATGCCCTATTATGCCACCTAGGTCACCTTTGTGTTCCTTCAAGCGAGTGTACCTAGATGATTTGGGAAGCACACTACAGTTGGGCTGCTGGGCATTTTGAGGTTGAGAAAACGGTGGCAGTACTGCATAAGTATTTCTATTGGCCAAATCTTCGACACGATGTTGGGAAGTACATTAGATCATGCACTGCCTGCGCCATTGCCCAACTGACCATCAAGAAGCAAGGCCTCTATACCCTGCTGCCTACCCCTAGTCGACCTTGGGAATCCATATCCATGGATTACATGTCAGGCCTTCCTTCCACTAAGCATGGAAATGACTGTGTTTTTGTGGTCATCGACAGGTTCTCGAAGATGGCCATTATGGCAGCCTACAAGAAGAATATCACGCCACTACTAAAATCTTCTTTAAACAAGTGTGGGTACACTTTGGGATCCCATAGTCTATCATCTCAGATCGGGACAACAGGTTCGTCAATACATTTTGGTCTAGTCTCTGGTCGATGCTGGACACCAAACTCATTAAGTCCACAACCTTCCATCCTCAAACTGATGGCCAGACAGAGGTTGTCAACTGGATGATCGTACACATTTTGTGCATGTACAACTCAAAGCATCCACACACATGGGATGAGAACCTTCCCTATGTTCAGCACAGCTACAACCAGGCTCTCCATAGCTCGACAAGCCACAACCCTTTTCAGGTGGGCTTGGGATTCCAACCACTATGTCCCATTGATGTGGACATGCCATTTGCAGCTACTCACATAGATTCAGCTCATGTCCAGTCCGAAACAGATAAGGCAAACAACTTCATTGAGCACATCCAACATATTCGCCAGTAGGTCCATGACATTCTGGAGAAATCAAATGCCAAGTACAAGTAGTGACATGATCAACATCAGGTGCCACACAAGTTTCAGGTGGGCGACAAAGTCTGGTTGCATTTGTAAAAGGAATGCCTTACTGGAGCCTATCGGAAACTTAGGCCACTACGATATGGTCCTTACACCATTACCAAGGCTATGGGAGACAATGCATTTGAGCTCAACATTCCCCCATTCCTTGGCTTGCACCCAGTGTTCAATGCGGACCGCCTTTGGCCATACTTTCCACCATTACTAGACACATCCGACATTGCAAAACAACTCACACCACATAGTTAAATCCATATTGCATGGAACAAGCTGCAACTAATCAGATCATGGAAACATCAAGAACACTCTCCAGTAGAATATCTAACTGTATCGAGTTTTCAAAGCAGGACAACTCCTTCACCAGGGAAAGTGGCTCACCAGGGACCAAGTTCAGTAGAAGTTTCCTCATCTCATGGAGGAACTCAATGCAATGGGGAACCTTGCTTCCTAAGTGGGGAGGAATGATCCAGGTGGATATTAGTGGCTACCTACCAAGTCCAATTGGACCCCTACTATTGTTTCTTTTAGCTTTTCAGTTTCCTTAATTGTAGCACAGTTTCCTATTTTTAGCAGTTTTTCGGATCCTGAACTTCTAGAGCCATTTTGAGGCCCTAAACGACGTTTTTTGGGAAGATTGGGAGAAACATGGGTCCATAGATGGATGACTCTCTTCCCAAAGTTTTATTTCTCGGATAGATCTTTCTAATGAGATATTTTGCACTTCAAATGGAGATCGTATGCCAAAGTTACAACCCCGGGAAGTTGATACCAATTAGCCAAACGGGGCTCAAAATTTGGCGTTTCATCTTCTAGGGTTAGGCTTTTGGATGTTTAGGGTTTTCCATTGTTGCTCAACAATAAATTGGCCTTCGAGCCTCATTGTAACACAGTTCGGAGGCATGTAGCTAACACATCTCTTCTCAGAGATAAGCTACCATTGCCCTAGCTGGTTTATTTCCATTACTGTTTGTAAGCATATTTCAGTATTTTACATTAATGAAATGAAGTATTATTTCGGCTACATATTTGTGTTTATGGTTATCACTGTAATTTGTTCCATTCCTGTTTAAATCCGAATCAAGGCCAGATTAAAAATGGAGCAATTAGCCAAAAGAAGGAGGAAGGAAGCCAAGGACAAAGCCAAAGCAGAGCACGCTGCCAAAAAGCAGGCAGAAGGGGAGGAAGAAGAGGAAGAGCATGACTCTGATAGGAGTCATAAGTCGCCTTCTCCACAGATAGAGGAAGAGGAGCAGTGCTTAGAATATGGTGGAGCAGACCCGGAGACTAATCCATTCTAGGTTAAGCACACAAGGGTGGAGGAGAAAGTAGGGCAGCAGAACAAGTCCAGGGCCAACAAATCATCACTTGACCAAATTACCTAGAAAGAGGGTGATTTGAATGACATCGACGACACAGTAAGGGAAACGACCACGGAACTACTGTAGCAGTAGAAACAGGCCTTGGTCACCATTCAAATAGGTCTGCGCGAGCTACAGATCCAGGCTACTTAGGTGCAGGCAAGTGTAGGGCGAGGCAACACGGCGTCGAGTAGTTTGGCGCTTGGAACCTCAGATGCAGCAGAGATGGTCTGCTCAATGGATCCTCGGGCCGTCATGCTACCAGATGGTGCATTAACTGTAGAATCAGAAGTTGATAGGGCCACTGTAAGCGCTCTCAATAAAGTCAGGTTAAACTTGGCCGCTATTCCAAGTGAAGCTCTTCACACCCTGCAAGATGGTGTGATCGCGGAACTCCGAGCTTGGGAACAACATGCATTCAATTTTATCAGCGAGGAGAAGGTGAAAAATTCCTAGAATTTCGTAGAAAATACATCCACGATTGATCTTATTAAGAAGATCATAGAGAAGAATGAGCGCACAATAGCTGTGGTGACTGAGGCATGCCAGACTGTTCTAGAATTGAACATCCCAGAAGATGCGCCAGTCAACGCAAGAATCCGGAAGCTCGCTGCAGGTGTGCATGATGCACGGACATAGTTGGCTAAGGTTCAATTTGAACTGAACCTTAAGATCATGAAACTTTAGTTGAGGGCCTAGTCTTTAAGTCCACCAGAAGTCAGAGAGCAACACGAGGCCACTATGAAAGAAGCCGTTGTAGCTGTCGATACCACAATGAAGGATTGCACTGCACTCTTTGAACAGGTGCTTGAAGTAGTTACGAGTCTGCAGGAAGATCCCAACCTATAGAGGCTAGAAACTGAGGCATGGGAACTGCAATAGAGGTGCGACGAGGTTAAAGCGACGACGTGCACCGTTTCCATCACACAGAGGTTGGCGAAGCTACTGGAAGCAAAGGCACTCAAGGAACAGGTGGACACGAACATCGCAAGGAGGAAGTATTGAAGGCTAGGCTGGGGCCTTAGCTCGACGAAGCATATGTTCTCATGACCATCATTCAAGGAAAACTGGCTAGTCTGCAGGAAACACAACAGAAAATCCAGACGGACAATGCAGGACCAGTGACGGAGCAGCTGGTAGAGCAGGTGAAGCAGGTGGCAACGCAGTGTACCACTGAGGTTGCAGTAGTCCAAGTAGAGCTCGAAGGTCTTCTCGATAATATCTCCGCACTAGTCGAGTGACTTAGGGCGAGTCACTAGATTTGTGTTGGGGGCCTGTTGGGAACAGGTCCCCTAGGGTCAATTTTGGGGTTAAAAAACCAAGTTTTGGGGCTAAAGGTCCAAGTTTTGTATAAAGAATGTAAAGTCTCCACATATTGTGGTAGTGAAGTGCGAAGATGTAAAGAGTCAAAAAGGGTTTTCGCCCTTCATTTAGGTAACTTGTGTCAGCTTTATGAGATCCACCCTTGGTCCATGGACCATGGGGATGTATAAAATGGAAGAGTAGAAGAGTCTAAGAAGTTCTTAGTAATTTCTTGGGAAATTGATTGATGTAATGGGTCTGTGAGAGCTAAGAGCAAAGGGTATTAGCGTAGGAAGAGGCTCTGCAGCTGTGTGCACAGAGGCCTAGGGTAGAAGTCCACAACTGAGTGTGCGGACCCCTGCAGTTGTGTGCACTGGGAGGTTAGAGTCTATACTGAAGATTTGAACCATCAATAAAGAGAATTATTCTAGAGATATCTGTGTATGAGCTATTTTTCTTATGTTATAAATGTATGTGGTTATGTTATGTTGAATACTGGGTTTATGATTTAATGTTGTATTGATGCGTGAATCTATGTGTTTTACTTTGTCATATGAACACAAGTAAGAATATTTGTTTACACAAAGATAATCATAATGCATGTTGAAGTTATCCAATACTTAAGCTAATCTGGGTAGACCAAGAAGTAAGGGTAATTACAGAGGCGCATAAGTGTTTGAATTACCTATTCAGGGTATGTAAAGGATGATTGCAGACCTTCGCGAAGGTCACGAAGCCGAATAAGAAAAGTATATTGATAAGCCCTAAAGGGATTACCAGTTTGTGTGAAGGAAGCGTTAGGGTATAAAACAACATCGCAACTATCTCAAGGTGCAGAAACTTGGTTCCTGCATCCCCCCGTACTGATTCAGGTGAGACTTCAGTCTGTGCTCTGCGGATTGATGCTGAAAGGGCCAGTAGTGTAGGGATTTTCTTGGCTAACTAACACTGAACCTAGGTCAGGGACCATCAAGCCAACAAAGGTAAATGGGTTTGAGGCTTCTAATGCCTTAGCTAAGTTGGGAACTATTATCCTCAATGTTGTGCATGGATAAAGGGAGTTCTCTTAACCTTGACCTTATGATATATGGTAATTATATTATGATCATGATTATGCTAATGTTTATATGTGTATATATGCAATGCATATATGTCATTATCTGATTGAGTCATGAGGGATAATTATTATGGAGGAATGATTGCTTATGCAGGTGAATGACATGAAGAGGTTTGTGGTATCACGTGGGAAGAGTAGCCCCGATAGATCTATGAGGTCAATATTGTGTGGATATGATTTGATATTATGTGTTTATACTATGCCTATGTTTATGATATGGCAAGATATGCTAAGGGATTCATCAGCATAATGAAAGTAGTGTGATATGTGACATGTTGGGAAAAACATGGATAGTGGAGAGACACTAGAAGCAAGGTTGCCTAGTAGAGACAGTGTGGGCTCTGGATGTGCAGTACTATTGTTGTGTATACGTGTACATGTTGTATATGTGGTGTTGTGTACATATGGTGCAGTTTTCATATTGTACATATGGTGCTATGTGCATGTGGTGTTATGTACATGTGGTACAAGCATTGTTGTGTACATGTGGTGCTGTGTATAGGTGGTGTTGTGTACATGTTGTACACTTGGCGCTGTTGTACATATGGTATTGTGTACATGTCATACATTATGTGGTGTACATGGGGTATTTTGTTATGTGTATGGTGTAGTCATTGTGTCATGACATGTGTATTTATGTATTGTATGATGTGTACATTTATGTATGGTGTTGTACACTGGGGGTAGGTGTATGTGTTCTGTTATACACTAGGTGTAGGTGTATGTGTGGTGTTGTAAATTGGGTGTAGGTATATGTGTTGTGTTGTATATTGGGTGTAGGTGTATATGTGTGGTATTGTACGTTGGTTGTAGGTGTATGTGTTGTATAGTGTGATGGGACAGGGCATGTATGGGATTGTCTAGGCCTTTATTGTTGTTATTGAGGGTTGAGGTGGTTTAGTCTCTGGATGCCCTTGTTGTTGATATTGAGGGTTAAGGTGGTTTAGCCTCTGGATTCCCTTGTTGTTGTTATTGAGGGTTGAGGCAGTTTAGTCTCTAGATGCTCTTTATTGATATTTAGGGTTGGAGTTTAGTCTCAAGATTCCCTTGTTTTTGATATTGAGAGTTGAGGTGGTTTGTTCTTTGGATGCCCTTATTTTTACTATTGAGGGTTGAAATGGTTTATTCTATGGATTCCCTTGTTGTTGTTGTTGTTGAGGGTTGAGGTGGTTTAGTCTCTGGATGCCCTTGTTGTTTTTATTGAGGGTTGAGGTGGTTTAGTCTCAAGATGCCCTTGTTGTTGATACTGAGGGAGAAGGCAGTTTATTCTCCAGATTCCCTTATTGCTTAAAGAGAAGGAATTGGGTCCTCGATAAAGAACAAAGGAAAAAGCAAAGAACCATTTGAAAAACAAGTATTTTATTTTAATTTAATTATGCATGTGATCTATGATTTTGGTTTATGATGTTTACATGTGATTTATGATTCTTATTTATGATGGTTGTGTTTTGAGCTAACCGGATGTGATATGTTTATACATGATGATTTGATCAAAGATGATAGTTTGAATTTTTGTGATAGGAAGTAAAGAGGATTGCAAGTGTACCTCATTAATAGACTACTAATGAGGAAAGCATTGAAAACGCTTGGTTTGGGGTGGTTGAAATTGACAACAAGGAATAGAAACAAGATTGAAAGGAATTGAAACAAGAAGCAGTATGCTAGTAAAGCACTCAAGAGTAGGGCCATTGTGGTACACTGATACCCAATAGTGTCCATTGATTGCAATGAGCATGCTATGACCAATATAATGTTTTTGAGGTAGGAATATGTCTTGATTTTTTGACCTTCCAATGCAAGGAAACCTTGCCAAGGGATGGATCACTTGGGAAAGGGGATTTTAGAGAACTTGGAAGGGGAGTGACTGCATGGAAGGTGTTAGAGCCTAGATTGACCTCAGGCTGAAGGGAGGCAATCTTAGAATAACCACAAACCATGCTTAACCTGGTAGCTAGCCCTACTAGGTCGGGAGAGGGATATCTCCTTGTCAATCTCAGTTGAGATGACTGAATAGAATATGGATTTTAGGCTAGGTATAGTAGCTATAGGGTTTTTTGTTTGATTTTTTGAAGGTTTGGTTGCTGGATCAAATGTAGCAGGTAGCTTAGGTCTGGGAAATCAAATCAAGGATGTAGACATGTTCTGTGGGGCGAGATAGATAAGTGTTTATGCACTAGTAATCGAGTGAGATGGTTGGTTTAAGACTGCTGAGGGGCTGAGGAGGGCATGTGGAGACCATGAATCCTCTTCAAACTGCTGAAAACATTAAGAACTAAATGCATTCCCAAGGCAAAGCACTGTTATCAATGTATTTTGCCTATTTCTCTTGATTCATTTAGTTAAGAAGAATGGAAAAGGTTTTGAAACATATAACACATAAGAATAACTTATTACAGAAGAAGAAACAATACAAAAACACAGTATCACAAGAATCCCACAAAAATAGCTGCAAAACCTGGTTTTATTCCTTTCCAATATGCTGATACAAGTATACAATGTGTGCACCACTTCCAAAAGATTCCAACCCTGACAAATGACTAAGAAAGTACATAATATAGGCAAGAAAACAACCTGAGCTAGCCATCAGGGGTTGAATCCAAGAGATCAGGAGCTATTTCAACCACATCTAAACTAGGAACAAGAAAATAGGCAGTGGAATAGCTTGCCTCTAAAACCAAGGAAACTGATACATTCACTTCCAAACCACTTGTAACTGATGTATCTACACCCTCAAGTCATTTTACATTCACATTTAAATTGCATTATAATCATTTACAATAATAAATTCACCAAGGATGAGAGAAAAAGTCAACTGCCAGTCAAACTAGAAAAATTTTGGAGTTCTAGACAAAATTGGCAAAATCAACTATATGCGCAGCGCCATCTCCTGTATGCGCAATGCCACTTCTAGCTTGCTTTTGAAGGTCTTACACTCCACCAAATCAGGCCCAAGATATCTTGTTGGAAAGCTCTATCTATCTAGTTTCTGAATCATCTTGAATTTCCTGATTTAGAGGTCATTTGTCCCTTCAAAAATTAATTCTCCCAAGATTGCTTCCCGTGGGTGCAAAAAGTGGTAGAGAGGGCAATTTTTGAGTGTTTTTTTCCCTTTAGGTGACCATGTTTTGCTCCAAATGAGATGAAACTTTTAGGTATGAATGTCATCTTTATGATGAATCCATATCTATAAGCCATTCCTCCTAAGGATGCACCAATCAAGTGTGTAGTGCCAGTGGCGCTACGCATATACCACAATTTCCTGTGTTGCATAATTCAAAAATTTGAAATTGACAAAATTGTTTCAAAATTTGCCCAATTTTGGCTCAAAGCTACTTCATGGGTTACTTTGTTGGGCTAATGTAACATCAACCAAGATATTGAGCTTATCCTCCTTCTTTTTTCTTTTTAAGGCCCTCCTTATTCTTGCCTTAAGTTGCTTAATCCTCATGTTGCATATCCTATTCCGGGTCAAATAATGATAAGCCATATGGCGAAGCATTTTATTTTCTTTATTGGTATTCTCTAGCAACTTCTCAAGGTGAATGTTCACCCTCTCTAGCCAAGTTTCTCGTTCATCTTCAATTTCTTGTTCAATGGAGGTCATCTTGACCTTTTCTTTCTTTGACTCTTGCCTCTCTTCTCTAAGCATTTGCAACTCCATGATAACCTGCTTGTCAGTTAGTTGCTTGTTTTCCTGCTCAAGGTAATTAACGATCCATTTTTCTCTTTCCAAATTGACTGATAGGGCTTGAATTTCAGCCTTTTGCTCCTTGATGATCAAATCTTTGACACTCCTTAGATTTTGAGCACCTAAGTCCATGACATTCACTCCTTGTGTCTCCTCATGGTCAACAAGGACAAAATCTCTCTCTTGTCCATCACTAGGATCATCCTCATGCAACTTTTTCTTTCCTTTATCTCTTCCCTTCTATTGCTGCCCAAACTGTACTTGTTTAGTTGGAGAAGAAGGCAAAGCCCCTTCCACTCTAGGTGGAGATAGCATTTTCCTGTGGTCTGTAGATGTAGGCGAGACCCCTTCCATTTCTTGTAGAGATAGTACTCGATTGGTAGCTGCAAAGAGCATCCTAGTGCCTCTCTCATGAGAAATGAAGGTTTCCCATGGCATTCCCAACTAATTCAGCTGATGTAAAAAAACAATTTTAATTAAAGAGAAATGATAAACACTGTTGAGCTTCTATGGGTAGGGTTTCTTCTTTGCAAAAAGTTCCATCTTCTCTATGTTTTTGCATATGAAATAGGGGATATTCATCATTCTCACCTTGGTAAAGTGCATAATCAATCTAATATGATAGGCATACAATCTGGAGAACCTACCCTCACAAGTAAAATACTTGATGATGACCTTCATTAGTGAAACAATCCTGTCCTCCAAGAATTTGAAAGGAAACACTCTGCTGATTTTGCTATGGTATTTAGATTTAATATAAGGCTCATAGTACTCCCGATCAATGTTCTATCTTTTGTTCCATTTCTCACCTACATCTGGAATGCTTGTAGCCTCTGAGATAATAGTAGGTGACAAAGTAAATGTGACACCAGCAAGATTTACTACATTGTTGTCCAGATTTGTTACAAACAATCTTTCTAATTCATGATGGAACTTAACCCTCTCTACCATTTCACAAAACTCAAAACATGACTGATGTTTAAAGCATGAGATGGCTAGTGGATTAGCAAGTAATTCCTTCATACTAATGGGCTCCTCACTAATTATCTTACCCGCTTTGTGAGGCTTCCTCTGCTACAAATTCCTTTCCCTAGAACTGTCACTAAGGGTATCTTCCTCCATGTCATAATCACTATCCCTCTCCATTGGTTTGATGACTATGAATACTAATGGTGAATAAAGGAATGGGGTGAATGAAAATGAGTATGAAGAGATTTAAAAAAGAAGAAGGAAATAAGTGAGATGAATGGGATTAGGGTTTAAAGGGTTTTGTATGTAGGGTCTAGGGTTTGTGAAAATAGTGTGTAGAGGAGTTCATATATGAAGGATTAGGGAATCAAAACAACAAAAAACCTTTGTTAAATCACAATGAAAAACAAATACTCTTGCAAATGTATGAGAGAGTGTAGAGGATAGCTAGGGTTTAGCTTCTTAAGAGATAACAATCACCATAAATAATGAGAAACCCTTGTTTAGCTAGGAAGGGAGCTTAAATTACTTGATCAGAGGGCCATTGAGAGATTTGAAGTGAATTAGGTTGATTTGAACCATTTTGAAGCTTTGCAGACAAGTGCGCAGTGCTACCTAACAGGTGCGCAACGCCAGTGATATGCGTAGTGCCAGTGTAAAATTACATTGGAAAAACTCCTTTAATACGCAATGTTGGCCTGATGTGCAGCGGCAGCCTCCCAATGCATCTGCCAATTTTCTTCAAATTTCAATTTTTCTCCCTCTTTTGCTCAGAAATCTCGATTTTTTCTCTCCACTTGACTTTTTCACAATGAGATGCCTTTCTACCATGATTTTTCTTTATATACCCTTTCATTTATTTTTTTCTCCTTTTCAAACCCACTTTTATAAAGTTTACATGACTTTTTCAAATGCTCTATTTTTCTATTTTGAAGTTTGACCTTTTTCCTTGTCAATTTGATGAAATGATGCTTTGATGTTTTTCTTTTGCAATGGCAGGAATTGGCAAGATGACCAGGAGCAGCTGAATAATACTTATTACATATAGGAACCATAAAATTACATCAAATTACATGGAAATAAAACAATAAAATACAAATGCTCTGTTTTACCTCAAAGGTTAAAGAGCTTTATTTAGCTTACAAAAAGGAAATTTATGATTTGTTGAACTTTATTTACCCCCTCATGTGTCTGCTGACATTTATTACTCTTTTGAATGACCATGGTGAAAAACCCTAAGACCTAGTGAAACTAAAGTCTAATACTGATTTTTATAAATGATGTGAATGGGAATGACTATGAATGACTAAAAAAATATGTGAAATAGGCCAGCAGGTATATAGCATGAGGGACAAATGAAATGAAACCCTACCATCAGCTGATCCATGACCTAATGGAGTGCAGCTCATCAGAATGGGACACCTAATATGAAATGAAAAAGATAAATTTGATCATTGATGGCAGTGTGAAAGCACTGGCACTAATAGAAGGGGATTACTAGATTGCCTAAGAGATTGTGTAGCAGAGAAGGGAAGGTCAGGGGATGGTTTTTTTTTGTCATTAGCATTGCCAAATGGAATCAAATGCACATTGGGCGTGTTCCCCAGAATAATGAATCGGTAACTGTTCACTGAGGGAACAAGTAGCATAGGGATAGTAGCTCTGGACATTGGATGGAGGTTTGACTTTGGTAATGGATCTTGGACTTCCTGGGAGGTAGGTGAAACCTCGTATTACTTTGATGGTGGAGGTGCGAGACTCTGGAATCCCTTGTTGCATATGCGGGCATCATATCCTTTTATTATCTTATTATATCAAATGTGCATATGTATATAGGTGTATATTATTATAAATATTGTATCGTGTTGGAGTTATAAATCTCCATAGATAGTATGACTATTTGTTGGTTGAAGCAAATGTGCATAAGTATATGTGGTTGCTATTGTAAATACTGTAATGAGTTGTGTTATAAAGCTCCAGTACACAGTATGATTATCATGCTTTTAATAGTGGTCAATATAAATACTCCAACAAGTTCTGTTATAAAGCTCCACATGCAGTATGTTATGTTTTTAATGGTTTGTTGTTCATAACTATCAGAACACTTAAGGTAGTGTTTCCCTAAAGGTGGAGGGGTCTATAGAAACCCTGGGTTAAAATTACATGTAATAAAGTTAATAAAGGAAAAATAAGACCAAGGTTATGGGACACATATTCCAAGCTTAATGTTAGGAAAAACATCCTAGTGGGTGTTCATTTTGGTTATTATGGCTAAGGAAATTGGCAAAGGAAATGACAAAGGCATTGAAAAAGGAAAAGAGGTATTAATTGGTATTTTATTTATGAAAATAAAGGAAATTAGGAGAAAAGGAAGGTTGATCCAGGTGGATATTGGTGGCCACTCGCTTATTCCTCTTGGACCCCCACAACTATTTCTTTTTGGTTTTTAGTTTCCTTAATTGTATCATAGTTTACTATTTTTGGAAGTTTCTCGAGTCCTGAACTTCCAGAGCCATTTTGAGTCCCTAAATGGGGTTTTTTTTGAAAATGGGAAAATGAGTTTTTGTTAAACTCACATGGACAGCACAAAATATATGAAAGATAAATCAGTGAGTGCATATTTTTATTAACAACAGATATACATTTATAGTACAATGTGTGACTCTTGGGTTTCAGATCCCAAGGTCTCTTGGACTGCTTAGTCTTTTCGGCTTCCACACTAACCCTTTAGGATTAGGTGTCCAACATTCCCCCCCTTAATCCGAAGGGTTATGTATGAGTCCAAGAAGAGAGTTGTAATACAAAATGTGCAAAAATGCATGGCAACACTACGCTGAATGTGCTCTATGAAATGTTGGTAAAAAAGGGCGGTGGTTTAAGGATGACCACCAACACTGGAACGCTTAGTGCAGTTCCCGGAACTCTTCCAAAACTGGCAAGAAACTGAAGTTTTCTGCTAGAGGAAGTGTTCTCAATCTGTGATGGTTTAAGGATGACCAACAACTCTGGAATGCTTAATGCAATTCCTGGAACTCTTCCAAAACTGGCAAGAAGCTGGTGTCTTCTGCTAGAGGAAGTGTCCTTAATCTGTGATGGTTTAAGGATGACCAACAACTCTGCTGGAACTCTTCCAAAACTGGCAAGAAGCTGGAGTCTTCTGCTAGAGGAAGTCCCAGATTGCCAACTGAAGGCATGTTCAGGCATCTTGTCTTTGGCTACAACTCTTAAACTGGTGTGGCAGGTTGTGGCTCAGGCTCGCTTGATGTGACTTTGAAGCTTGTAGATGACCATCATTTCCCCCCCTGTCAGGTACAAGGTGAGAAGATGGAGAAAACTCAACTGCAAGACTGTTCAATACTCTAGAACAAGTTCTGACATGTGTTTGGAATATCTTCTTGGCTGTTGATGCCCATTGCCAAGAAGCGATCCATCCAAGATGAATCTTTGTTCTTGCAGGACGTTTGTTTTTGAAGCATCTGTGTGAAGAATGGCTGGTTTTATGACAGTGCTCACATGGATGAAGATCAAAACAGTGATCTTTCAGATGGCCAACTCGGTCACAGTGTTGGCATTTCACAATCTGTTGTTGTTGTTGCTGCGGTGGAAGAGGAATAGAATCTGGAACAGCTGAAACTGAACTGTCATAAAGAGCAGGTGAACTGTCATGAATAAATCCAGCACTCTGAAACTGAATGGGTTTGGCATAGTCTGGAATATGAAAGGACAAGTCCTTGTCATATCCAAGACCAATTCTGTGCTTGTTGTGGACAAGCTGTTCCCAAGGTCTGATGATGGGCTTGGGAAGTGCAGATTGAGTTTCTGCATCTGCATGTACAATTGCTGCTTTATTGGGTACTGGATCTGAATGAACTTGAACAATATTAACATGCTGCTGATGGGTGGTTGTCTCAATGTTCTGAACAAAAACAGGTTCAGAATGGTGTCTATTTTGATGTAGCTCTTCTTGCTGTAGCTGTGATTCAAGCTGCAAAAACTATATCTTTTCTTGTGCATATTGCAGACATGTTTGAATGTCTAAAAGAGATCCTTTACTGATTTGTAATGTGTCATCAACAGTAGATAATATCAGAGTTTTAAGGAACTGTAATACTTCACTGGTTCTGGCCATTTTTCTTCAATGCAGAAAAATAATATCTACTCACAGTACACAACAATGTCCTTTATAAATGTCAGCAAATGATCAGTGTGCAAAAAGATTACAATCAGCTCACCAAAATCTTTATGCAGCAGTGGAATCAAGAAATCAATGCACTATAATGAGTTTTAAATACAACAACTGGGGCAGCAGCAACTGCAAACTTGCTTGGATCCTTCAAATATTCTTTCACTAAATGATGGCTATCAAAACTTCAACAATTATAACACAGTTCTCTGATCTTGCCACTTTCTGGCAATGAAGATAAGCAATGAGAGTAAATTCCAGCAAGGACTTTTAGACCCAGAATGTTGCTCCAACACTTGCTCAGGTCATAGGCATTGGAATGAATCTCTAGCACGCTGAAACAACAGTGATAGACCTCCTTACATGTTCAAATACTTAGCAAACTGTACAGTGCTGGTCCTCTGGCTTATATTAGTCAGCAGTACAGTGTTCGTGGTCCCACAATGTCAGAAAAAACTCCACTCAGAAGGGTATCACAACTACATCCAGCAGAGGTGGTGCATTCCAAGCACAGTCATCAAGTTAATGCACCAGAACAACGGTGTTCTTGGACAGCAGTATTCTTGGACAGTAGATGGCAGCGATCAATACATGCTTTCCCTTGGGCTCCAGTTCACAAAATTTCATTGAATCTTCAACAACCATCCCCAGCATGTAAACATTCAAGAATCCACAATAAAAGCAGAAAGCGGATGCAAGAGCGTGATGCCAAAAAAACAGTATTTAAAAACAATGCATATATACAGATTTAGCGCACATATAAACCACGCATTAATACAAGCCACAACAAAAGGAGCACTGCACGATAGCCTCGTTCTGAAACACCGCTATCTCAAGGAACAACACATTAAGCATTCAGGTCTTTGTCAGCACCATTATCTCAAAAAAGAAGGAGGAGCGCTGCACGATAGACCCAACTCCAAAAGATCTATTAAAAATTTTGCAATTAAAGCTCTAGCTTTGAAGAAAGCACTTCTGAACCTTTTAGCCCTTCTATGTTGAAAATTTGCCAACGGGCTGGCCTCTTGAATTTGAGGGAAAAGGAAGCACCGAGGTTAACGGAGAATGGTTTCCAGTTTCTGCTGATGGAAACAAGTTCTCAACTCTGGCAGATCATTAGAGAGTACATCTCAACCGCTGAGGATAGAGGAGTTGATGCCGCAGACTTAATTTCTTTTCTATTTGAGCTTAGTTTCCATGCCACTGGTCAGGCTTACAATGTCAATACACTCACAAAGACGCAACTGAAGGCTGTGGAGGAACTTGTTGTACTTGGCTTAGTGCGATTTCAGCAGGGTATGAAAGAGAAATGGTTTATACCTACAAAGTTGGCTACAAGTCTAGCATCGAACCTCTCAGATTCATCATCCCGGAAAGTAGCTGAGGGATTTGTGGTTGTGGAGACATTCGAAGATGGCCACACCATGGATAAAATTTCAGGCATTCTTGCGCTCACAGCTTCTAAATACCTTTCTCATGGGCTGGTGACTGCACAAACTAATATTTATGCCGTAGGCAATACCATGTCACACCATGGATTAAGGTTCGTTTGGTGACAAAATAATATATCGTTTGAGTTTAAACCCCACAGCTTCCAAAGCCTGACGGCCGAATCAGTGAACGTTAATAATGCATCCTCTCGTGCATATAACTATATGCATCGAATATTTTGCACAGAATTAATTAAAGGAATTTTAACTATAACATAATGGAGGACAAACTTCAAAACACGCGATTCGGTATGGAGGACAAACTTCAAAACATGCGATTCGGTAGCAGCAGTTTGCTTGTGTTGAATGTCGGACAGAACTAGTATCATCGACCTCGGGCCTCGTTTAGTCGTTTCCATTCCAGGTAGTCAGTCGTTGCCATTCTTGGTAATTCATATCCTGTTGGTAAGGAATCAATTCCTTCGGTAAATCCCTGATGCCCGAGCTGCAGCAGATTGGAGAAGATTCGGTGGCGCTTGAGAAAATGACGGCAATTGAGAGCAGGCTAAATATCGCTGCCACAAATTATCCTACAGCGTTTCAATGGATTGAAAAAGGGTAGCACAGCGTTTACGTTTGAGATGGAATGAAAAAGCAGCACATCGTTTCAATAATGTCAAAACAATGTTCAGTAATGAGGTGTAATAAGTGAGTTTGCAGTGCGTTTCATGAACCAAAAAAATGATGCCAGAGCACTAGAGCGTTGGCAGAGAGGACAGAGAGAGATAATGTAGCAGAAAATCATGTCACATAGAACGTTAGAGCGCAGAGAGCGTTTAACATAGCAGAGAACTTTGGGACTGCAAAAACGTTTGAGCCAGAACAAGAAATCCGACAAGCTGAGCGGATGGCAGATGCGTTATGAATATGGAGCAGCGAATCGACAGAGTATATGGGCAGAGCGCAGACAATCAATGCGTTTCAGGCAGACAATCAATGCGCAGAGACTAACGTTTCAGGCAGACAATGGCGCAGACGATGGCAGATAACACTTCAATGTTTAAATCAAAGGACCAGCGTTACAAATTCAGGAATGCGCAGAGGCCATGGTCAGGAATGCATTGCAGTCAGAGATACGTTCTTGCTGGGGCAGAGATGGCAGGTCTGAGCACATAACAGGCCACAGAAAAACAAGTGGCTCCGATACCATGTTAAACTCACATGGACAGCACAAAATATATGAAAGATAAATCAGTGAGTGCATATTTTTATTAACAACAGATATACATTTATAGTACAATGTGTGACTCTTGGGTTTCAGATCCCAAGGTCTCTTGGACTGCTTAGTCTTTTCGGCTTCCACACTAACCCTTTAGGATTAGGTGTCCAACAGTTTTAATAGATGTTCGGAGTTGAAATTTGTAGTCGGATATATATTTCAAACAAGGTATTGTGCATATCAAATGGGGAACGTATGCCAAAGTTACGACCTCGGGAAGTTGATGTACCCATTTACCCAAACGGGGTCCACAGTTTTGGTGCTTCATCTCCTAGGGTGAGGCATTTGGATGTTTAGGGTTTTCCATTATTTCTCAATAATAAATAGGCGATTGAGTCTCATTGTAACATAGTTTAGAGGCATGTATCCACCACATCTCGTCTCTGAGATAAGCTACCATTGCTCGAGCTAGTTTCCATTCTGTATGTAGGCATATTTCAGTTCTTTGATATTAACGAAATGAAGTGTTATTTCTACTGAAAATTTGTATTTATTATTATATCTATAGTTTTTTGTGTTCCATTTTAAGTTTGGATCAGTGGTATCAGAGTGATCTTCTCTTTCTCTGCTTTTCTTTGCATGTCCCCAGCGAGGTCAGGGTATAAGGAGTTAGGGCTCGAACTGGTTGAACCTTTGCAAGACTAGCCTTGCAAACCTCGATGGCCTCCCATGGAAAAAGAAAAGAAAGATGAGCATGCAGGAGATCCTTTCAAAATATTGCTCAAAGAAGCCCTCGAGTGACAGAGGAACATGATGATGGAAAACTTTCCCGTGATCCTTTGACGGCTACCCATAGGTGACACATCTCCTTCTAGCAGCGACTTTGGAAGCACCACACCCTTTAAGGTACAAGTTAACTTTGATATCCCCATATTTGAAGGTAAGATAGATGTGAATTCCATAGATAAATGGTTAAATATGTTAGAAGTATATTTTTCGGTTCATGATTTTTCCAATTGAGAAAAAATTACTTTTTCACTCCTAAAATCCACCCCTCGCATCAAGGATTAGTAGGAAACCTACTATGAGAAGAGGGACAAGAGTTCACAAATATTTTTCATACCCTTCACACGAAGTTAGGTATCAAGGATTATGAGTGAGATTTGGTACTCAAGTACCGCGACTATCTACACAAGTACATATAGGATGAGATGGAGTTCCTGGACATCTCCTTGCTCGGCATGGCCTATCGGTACACTATCAGGATCAAGCATAAATTTAAATAGAAGAAATGAGACTTTGGATTTGCTAATCCAAAGAAAGGGAAAGGAACCCCCAAACCATAGAGCAAAGGACAAATCCAAGGTGGGGCAACCTAAGACAACCTGCTGAAGCCACAAGAAAATAAAAACACCACGAAGACAAAGAAGAACACAGGAAAATGGTGTGATTTCCATAGGAGCCCCACTAACAACGTATGTGAGTGTCAGGACAAGTAGTGAGTAGTGGCTGAAATGAAGTCTTCTGAATCAGATGCATGTTCCAAATCTGAGTTAGAACTTGACAATGGGAATGATAAAGGGAAGCAGATTATTGACGCAGAGCCTAGTGCCACCATTTCCACCACCAAGATCTAGAAGAATGAGACTGAAGATCTAGAGGAGGGGGAGTGCCTCTTCTACTGACATATGTGGGTGAAGGGTTCTCCATTGTAATTCATTTTTGATAGCGGGAGCCAAAAGACCCTCATTTCAGAAGAGGTTGTGAAGCGGCTAGGCCTATCAACCACAACAGACCTGCAGTTGTACACCATCTAGTGGCTTCACCAAGGATAAGATCTTCGCGTTAGCTAGTAGTGTCACCTTCCCTACAGTATCAAGCCCTTCACAGATGAGGTATTGTGTGATTTTGATCCTCTTGAAGTTTGTGATGTATTATTAGGAAAACCATACTTATGGAAGCGACATGTTGTGTATGAGTCTAAGGCTCACACTGTTATTATTACATGGGGAAATAAGTTGTACAAAATACCAAAGGTAGCACTACCTACACCATATCTTTGATCATTGCGAAGCAATGCAGTAAGATCATTTCCCAAACCGGGAATTTTTTTTTCCTTGTGATTTTCCCTCAGGGCTCCTCTTTACGGCAACAACAGATGGACACAGTCATGGAGGAGTATAGGGACATTTTCACCTTACCCATAGCGCTACCTCTACATTATCAGCTCAAGCACTCCATCGATTTGACCCTAGGCATGCCGCTACCCAATGGACCAATCTAGCGACATTATGTTCTAGAGAATGACAAAATTAAGAGGAAGATTCAGGAGTTGTTGCATAAAGGGCACATCAAGCCAAGTTCATCACCCTGTGGGAGCTCAATCATGTTAGTACAAAAGAAGGACAGGACCTGGAGACTGTGTATTGACTATCGGGCACTGAAAAAGATCATTGTCCGGAATAGGTATCCAATCCCACAAATTGATGACCTTTTGGACCAAATCAAGGGGGCCAAATATTTTAGCAAGTTTGACTTGAATTCCAGTTATCACCAAGTACTAATCAAACCCTCAAATGTGTGGAAAATTTCCATAAAATCAAAGGAGGGCCCTTTCAAATGGTTGGTCATGCATTTCAGGTTGACAAATGCCCCCGCAACTTTCATGAGGTTGATGGAAGACTGTTATAGACATTTTTGGGCACTGAAACCCCAATCATATATGTCCATAAACTGAGGGATTCTGAGTCCCTAAAAGTGTTGTCTCATGCCCTAAAGAAACAAGGTCAGCTGATTACATCATCTCCCATAAGTTCTCCACAGGAAAATGCTCAGAACTGGTCAAAACTAGACCATACAGGTTGCTCAGTGCTAAGGGTGCGATGCATCTCACTCCCCAATGTAAAAGGTGGGATGCATACTGGAAAGCCCTTCTGTAGGGTGCGATGGGTGAGAATGGACAAATGGCAGAGACAGTTTGCAAGGTGGATGATCATGGAATCTTCCAGAAACTTCTCCTGTGACACTTGCCTCTCTGAATTCTCCTAGGGATGAGTAAGAGATCATCAATCTCAAGGTGGAATCAAGAACTATCAGAGAGAAGACACTAATCAAAATCCCAGAAGCTGAATCACCTCCCTACAATCATCTATATATGGATCCCTCATCCTAGAGATCCAGAGGCTGGAATTTTGTATCTTGTAAGGAAGTGTTGTTGGTTTCCTGGTGGAATATCATAGTGTTGGGTGATCTAAGATTTTCATGAGGTGAAGAAGGGCTTTCATGCTGGGAGGATGACATTGGGTCAGAACAATGGTTTGTACTCCTCTCTTCTAATCTTCATATTAATAAAGCTATTCAAGTTTTCCTCCACATTCTTGTATGTTTGATAGTATATGCATTTGTGTGGTCAATATATATCTGGTCCTATATTGTTTATGATTGTAGATCTCTGCACTTTGAAGGTATTATTCTGCTTTGACTTTACAGATACTCTTTGAAGTGGAGTGGTCAAGGGAGGAGCAGCAAAGACCTGTTGGTGAGGAGAAGGAACAAGTAAAGAACCGAGCGAAAGATCGAGGTTAGTATTCTTTGATCCTCTCCTATCTACTTTTCATAAAGGAAAATGAAAGTAACGTTAATCTGTTTGTTTCTAAGATAGCTACCCCTCTTAATGGGACTAGCAGCTCTGCATAGACACTAGATTTCCCGATAACAAAATGGCAACTCCGTTGGGGAGCGAATAACTTGTTTGCTTGTCTATACTTGTTTGCTTTATAAACTTACAGACGGAGCCTGAAGTTAAGCCAGCTAGCCTTCAAACTGCATTTGCTATGCAAGTGCAAAGTAGATCAATGCTGCTTCAGTCTATCTCCGGGTTTTGTTTATAAACTGAACAATCGATTTACAAACATCCTAATTGCCCTAGTGGTGGCTCTAGTAACCTCATTAGATCAGCCCCTGTGATTTCTATTTACTGACTATCATTAGCTTGGCCTAAATCCCTAAACTAAGCTGCAAACTGTGACCAAGAAGCAAGTTGAAGTCTCATCCCTCAACCATCGCACTTTCTCCTCTTGGGAATCTAGATGCATCGCACCTCCCGTGTGCAGTAGGTGCGCTGCATCGCACTTTCCCTGTGTTACAGGTGCGCTGATCAGATAAGACCTCTTTTGCTCTCAGATTTTGGTTTCTTTTTTCACTCTCTTCAGCTTTATTAAGGATTTTTGCTGTCTGTGATCAGTATACCACTATGGAAACTCCCTTCCTTTGCATGATTCCGCCTCCATAGTACAAAGAATTGTGAATGTTTTTATGTATTGTGCGCCATTTACAGTTCTCTTTTACAAAAAGTAGCGTAATCAAACTGTCGTATTTTGATTTGGAAGTGTCGCAAGTGTCATTTTCAGTCAAAGAAAAGAATTCTATTATTCTTGATGGTCGATTATATAGTTACTCTTGTATTTGATTTGAATTAGTAGTTTTTCAAGTGTCAAAAGCAGTTTTCAATTCAAAGTCACAAAGTGTCATCATTATCTTCCTTTCATTTTGAAGAGAAATTTGTTAGTACTGTCGCTTTGAAAAGATAATTCAGATTTGTACTAAGCATTCTTCTTGTCATTCACACATTAAGAAGGTTGAAAAAAAATACATGCATGTGCATTTGCATTTAGACTGCTTGTTGGTTTGATTTAGGACAGTGCATCTAGTGTGTGCTCTCTGCTCTATGTTGAAAGAATATCATCTCTCTTTCTTTAGTAGCTAGGATTTTCAATGCAAAAAGAAGATTAAACGATTGTTTATCATCTTAGATTGCATTTTAGGAATTGTATATCTACATCATGCAGTGAACCTGAAAGGAAAATTTCTTAAGAAAGATCAACTGTAAAATAAATTCAATGAACATAAAAACGCTTTGGAACCTAATGCACAACATTTAGAAGTCTAGGCTAGAGACGTATTCTGGTGTCGTAAAGCCTGGTAACTATCACTTTCATTGTTGGTTGGGTTATTCCTCCTCTTTGAGATGACAAGTGCTAATACAGACTTATGCTCCCACGTACCATTGAGTATATATTGGGAGACCACAATAGGCTATATCCTTTATCCATAGGAAGCTGTGTCTGCTGCCCTATTGATCGCAATGCACTGAACACAACATTCGGGAAGATTGAATGCCGTACCGTAAAAAGTATTCTGCAGTTTTGCGATTGGTTTGGTAATCCCTCTGTCTAGATTTCTAGAGTAGTCTCTTTCATTCCTTTTCAGACTCCTTAAAGGAAAAGGTCCATCTGAGCACTTGTCACTTCAGGCTCATTAAAAATCGAAGGCGAAGAAGAAAAAATAGGAGGAGTCATCTCCTGAAAAATCTTCTGCAAACCCTTCTGGAGATAGGAAACCAAGTAATCCATGCTTCATATGTGACGAGGACCATTGGACGAAAGATTGTCCATATAAAGCCGAGCTTAGAAAATTCTTTAAGAATTCAAAAACCTCGGCGATATTGACTGATCTGTTTCCAAATCCAGGAACAAATCCGGTTGCTAGTGACAATGCTTCCCCGTCCCAAGTGCTAATGTTGTCTGTTTCGAAGTAGCAAAATGATGCTTTGATATCGACACGGAATAAAAATTACGAGAATCCACAACTGTCGGACAACAAGGCTAATGATCAACCTAGTAGTTCGACAAAAACTTCGACCGAAGTTGTTCCACCCATCATTCTTGAACTAACGATAAAGCCGCCAAAGGGAGTAGTACACAAGTTGACATTTAATCCTCGTGCCAGAGTAGCACAACATTATAATATAGTGGAGGATCTGGCCCAATCGCTATCAGCTATGTCGACACTTGAGGTACTGCAAAATTGCCCATCCCAAAAGTAGGCTTTATTATCAAAAATAGGTGGGATTGACCCAATGGATTCCAATCTTGTGTCCTTTAATCATAAAGGATATGACCCTTAGTTACTAGCTCAGCTAGCTTTCCTTATTCAAGTGAAAGCCCTCAACAAAATTGTTCATCAAACAATTATTGATGACAGGGCATCTACATGTATTATGTCGATGAGTTGTTGGAAAAATTTAGGATCTCCACCCTTGTCGCGATCTTCGACGACATTAAAAGCATTTGATGGATGAACATACACCCCATATGGGATTTTAAGTAACTTTCAAGTTGAACTAGGGGGCAAAACAATAGAAATTGATGTTGAAGTGATCGATGGAAACCTCGATTACAACATCCTATTGGGAAGGCCCTGGATATATGCTATGGCTTCCGTTGTGTCAACCTACTTCAGGAAGATTGCATTTCCCTTCCAAGGAGGTATTACAATCATCAACCAGCAAACATTTCTCCCCAACAGTTCACAAGTTACGGGAAGCATTTCGATGATCCATGGAAGCCCTCATTCGCTTCAAAATATCGGAGTAGGCCTACCAAAGACCGTATATTAATGGGGACCTTTTCCCTACTACCTCCAATCAATCTGGCAGAAGTGGCAACAATGGGAACCTGAAATATGATATCTTCTATTCAAAAGATGTCCGAAAATGATATTAACATGGATCATCTGCAGGTATTTCCTCCAAGCCCAATAGAAATATTGTAGCAATCAATGTTTTCGGCATGGGAGGCAAATCCAAATCAACGCTCTTCAAGCATTTTGATAGATAGGTCTAAGGAATATGGCACCCCTTCAGATCCTTGGTCACAAGTACATCCTACAGATGAAGGAATTGTTCAGTCAATGATGATTGACGGGGCACCATGGGAAGATCACCACCATCGTTCCCATCTTCCGGATTACAGGGAAGATACTCCTAGTGACCTTCATCACCCCTCAGTTTTTGATTTTCTATCAAATACTATAAACACATTGGATTCCGAACGAAACTTGTCCAATATTGAAGATACTATCACCATAAATATCTCGACCAAAACAGATGTTGTAGAGAATATTCATGTCGGCAAATCTTGTTCTTCTTCAGAATTGGAAATATATTACGCTCTTTTTCGCGAGTTCAGAGATGTCTTTGCTTGGTCGTATGATGAAATGCCAGGCATCGACTCGAGCATAGTTGAACACGAAATTAAGATGTATCTAGATGTCAAACGGGTACAACAATGGCTATGGTAGGTGCACCCGAAGAAAGCCGCTGCCATCAAGGCAGAAGTTGAAAAACTTTCCATGCTGGTTTTATTTACCCGGTTCCTCTAAGAAATTGGGTATCGAATATTGTTCCTGTAATGAAAAAACAAGGAATGATTAGAGTGTGTGTCGATTATAGGGATGTAAATCAAGCTTGTTCGAAAGACAACTACTCTACACCCTTCATTGACCAAATAATTGATGAATGCACCGGGTGTGAAATATTTTCATTTATGGATGGATTTTTCGGGTATAATCAAATTAACATCTGCCCACAGGACCAGTCAAAGACTGCATTTATTTGTCTGTGGGGCACATTCACGTATCACAAGCTACCCTTTGGTTTAAAGAACGCAGGGGCAACATTTCAGAGGGCAATGAATTATGCCTTCCATGACATAAAGAACATCATTCAACCATATCTCGACAACCTTCCGACTCATTCGCGAAAGTGGATCGATCATCAACAGCATTTGAGAGCGATATTTATACGTTGCCGACACTACAAGATACGACTCAATCCACACAAATGTGTGTTTTGTGTCAGTTCTCATCATTTACTTGGCTTTGTGGTCTCAAAGGACGGGATTAGACTCGACCCATGTAAGGTTCAGGCAATCATTGATTTGCCTCCACCTTCAAATTTGCTTCAGATTCAGAAACTCCAAGGGAAAGAAAACTTTCTGAGGAGGTTCATTCCAAATTACGCCGAACTTGCTAAAGGTTATACTCGTCTATTGAAAAAAGAAGTACCCTTCATCTGGGATTAGGTCGCGCAAGATTCCTTTGATGCTTTAAAGGAATCCCTAATAAAAGCATCATTAATGTATGCTCCTGATTATCAAAAAGACTTTAACCTGTATTTGGATGCAGCAAATACAACCATCGCAATGGTATTAGTTCAAGAAGAAAATGGAATTGAGCATCCTATATATTATTTGAGTAGAAAATTAAATGATACGGAAAGAAAATACTCCTACGTTGAAAAGCTAGCTCTCGCAGCTGTTCAAGCGATACAGAGATTTCGACACAATGTCCTCTGTCGAAAAAGTGCCATTTTGTCAGATTGCAACCCCATGACTTATATATTGTTGCGACAGTTGTTGGGGGGAAAATATTCAAAATGGATAGAAATTTTACAAGAGTTTGATCTGGAATTCATAAAATCCAAATCAAAGAAATCCCTAGTTTTCGCGGAGTTAGTATGCGATCTCCCATCGTTGTCCAACGATGCCACATCAGAAGAAGTGATCATGGAAGAATCTTTGTTTCTGATATCTTCAAGAAATCCGTGGTATGGAGACATAATAATCTATCTCCAAACCCAAACATATAGGTCTAATACCTCCCACTCAGAACAATGACGTATTTGATACCAAGCAAAAGACTACATGATTGTTGGTGATACGCTTTACCGTCGTGGTATCGATACAGTTCTGCGAAGGTGCCTCACCCATGAGGAGGCCGAAAAAGTCCTGAATGATTGCCATTCAGGCGCGTGTGGGGGGCATCAATATGGTTACGCTACGACGCAAAATATTTTACGAGCAGGATACTTCTGGCCAACAATGTTTAAAGATTGCATAACCGCAGTCAGAAGTTGCCATGCCTGTCAAATATTCGATCGCAAAACTAGAATACCACCCGCACCTCTGCAACCAGTAGTTGCTGTTGGGCCATTCGCCAAATGGGGCATAGATTTCATGACATGTAACCCCACCTCGGCCGGGGGGCATGGGTATATAATAGTCGTAGTAGACTATTTTACCAAATGGGCCGAGGCGATGCCTACATTAAACAACAGCGGCGAAATGACTGCTCTCTTCTTTTTCAATCATGTAGTCTCCAGATTCGGTGTTCCACAGGCCATAGTTACAGATCATGGATCACATTTTCGCAATCACATGATGGTTGAGTTGGCTGCCAAATTAGGGTTGTCCCACGACATCTCTACTCTGTATTATTCGCAAGCTAACAGACAAGTTGAGGCAATCAACAAGGTCCTGAAGTGGATGCTGCAAAGGATGATTGGAGTCCATAAAAGGAGTTGGCACCTGATCTTGTACTCGGCCTTGTGGGCATACCAGACATCAGTGAGGAATGCAACTGGGTTTACACCCTTTCAACTGGTGTATGGCCTAGAAGCGATCTTACTAGTTCAGTGTGAAATCTCGTCCCTCAAACTCGCGGGCGACCTTCTCCCCAGAACTTCAGAAGAGGAGGCTCATTTCTTGGAACTAATCCAATTGAATGAAACCTGTCATGATGTTTCTTTGGCTAACGAAGCCCATAAGAAATGAGTCAAGGCACACTTTGACAAGAATGTCGAACCCCGTGTCTTCTCAGAAGGTGACCTAGTCTTACTTTACGACCAGGAGTCTAATAAATTGGGAGCAGGTAAGTTCAAGTCTTTATGGATGGGCCCCTATATTGTTAAGTGTGTCTTAGCAAAAGGAGCCTATGAGTTAGTGGATTATGATGGGATTCCATTGGCGCAACCTCGCAATGGGTTGTACCTTAAGCGTTACTATGCTTGACTCAAGATAGTAACCCCTATGCTTTTGTTACATTTTTGTTTTCGCTAAGGGTAATTGTTTTGGTTAAGTGATCCACTTTTGCATATATTGTAGATGTTGAACCTATTGGAATCATTTTTTGGATATGCCGACAGAGTGAGTCGTGGTTCGTGGAATTTATCTTTTGCGGCCTGGGCCATCTTCGATCCAAGCGGCGAGTTAGTGAGTTTCAGAGGGGTATGTATTGGTCGATCAACGAACAACATTGATAAATACAATGCGTTGATAGAACTCCTCTCTGATGCCATCACACAGGTCATATGCCGACTTGTCATCAGGCTAGACTCACAACTCGTCATTCTACAGTTCACCGGTATCTACTCCATACGGAATCCAACTATATATCGCATGTTCCTAAGGGTCAAAATTTTGGAAAGGCAGTTTGGTTCTATTCAATATTAGCATATTTCCAGAAACTTAAACACATTAACAGAATCATTGGCAAATTATGTGTTAGATAGACATTTGCAACATTTATAACAGAAGCATTTCATCAATATTTGCATCAAGATCATGTAACTTAACCAAAATAAAGCTCGGAAAATAAAAATATATATATATAACTATTTATGGTTTATACATAATGTTCTATAACCAAGACAAAATAAGTCAAATGACCCAAAACTCAAAATTCTAGGGGGCACCCTAGTCTAATGATGCTGATGATAACAAGTCACCGCTTGTGTAATCATGCGTAAAATCCTAGTCCATTGACTCGGCAAGCCAGTGGTATGTCGCTGCAACCTCAGAGGTAGCTCGTTAATCCTCATGTCCGGAATACAAAGAGTGAGACCCTCAACCTGATCCTGCAATGTGGAAAGAGTCTTAGCCACATCAAGGTCACGAAGGATAGCCCTCCCCATAACCTCTCCTGCTGGAACGACAGTTGGTGCTCTCAGACGTACTACTGGCCGAACTGGTCCAATATCTGGATGAGCACATGAGTTTTGATTAGTCTTTATAAAAGAAAGCATGAGGAAATTATTAAAATAAATAAATAAACAAAGATATGGTCAGAGAATTTACCTATAGCACCCCACTGCTCACCAGCCGGCAACACTAAATCCAGGTCACCTCGAAAATCCATACCAGCATATGGACACACGACATAAACCATCTCCTGATGGTTGAACCACTCGAAGAAGGTATCAGAGGAAGAAACCTGGGACTGACCGGCATGTCGGGCCATAAGGTCAACCCATCTGTGCATCCGTGGCTCAGTCGGTGGAGGTAAACCAAGTGAAATGTATTGCGGCTGCATCAGTGGGATCTTTTCCAAGGCGAAAGCGGTCAAAATAGAACCATAGCGAAATTCTTGGATTTTCTGCTTTTTACCTTGGTCAGTTGTTCTTTCATCACAGGGAGTACTACGTCACACTAGTTGAACACCTTTGGTTCAAGGCATTCCAAGGCGTACTGCATATAGGACCTATTAGCCATGTGAAGAGCCACACTACCAGCCAGTCTAGCAAAAGTGAACAGAATGGTCCTCAAGGACCGGTCAGTGACATCTCGGATGTTGATCTTGCCGTCCCTACTCAGTTGAGATCCCTCTCTGCAATACCGACGAATATAATCTCTCACAGATTCGCCCCCACGGGCGGAACCTGATAATGAGAGAGGGGCACCATGCCTCGATAAACCGGTCAAAAAATAGATGTCCACGACAGTGAGGGGGATGGATTTGCCTCTAATCTAGGAAACCTGGTTGGTAGGATCCCATGCATCGAGAAAATATTGCAACAAGTTGATTTATTGCCTCATTCTAGAGATGCAGAAAAACTTGAGTAGGCCACAGTTCCACAGTGCAGTTACCGTACCCGGATCGTGTAAATCAACCATGTCCTCTTCTTCATGCTCGTGTTCTTGCCATGTAACAACCATTTTGCTTTGATGAGTCTCTGCAAAACAAACAAGAGAAGAGTCAGGGTCCTAATTTGGCAAAAAACAGGCAAAAATTCCATGAGAAAACAATGCAAAAGTTTCCCTTCTCGCGCCCATCACACCCCAGCAGTGTACTGGGTGAGATGCATATTGACTAGCCAATGGCCAGGCCAGTATGCATCACACCTTTCGATATAGGAAGGGTGAGATGGAGCCAGGGCGAATTTTTCAAACCTTAGGGGCTCAGAAAAATAGGGAAACATGCTCAGAATTCAAAAAGGAAGGAATGCAACTGAAGAGCTCAGGTTTATCTCCTACCTGGTCCAGACGGTACCAATAATCGTCCATAGAATCTCCCGGAATCAACTAGTTAAAATCAAGGGGGGAAGGCACCTCCAAAGCTCCAACAAAACAAAGTTCAAATGAAATGGTAAAATGAGGGGTAAAAACCACTTTTAAATTACTTTTCGCGTAATTCGAGTAAAGTATTAGTGTTTTAACTCATTTTTTAAGCATGTATTGTTCATTTCTAATCGGTTTGATGAAGCAAATTAACTGACAGTATGACCGTCGAAGGAACAAAGTGTTAGCGATGAAATCAAATAATCAATGACCTTTATCACGAGAAGTTTTTATGTGAAGTTCAAGCTCGTTAAAAATTAAACCTAAGCAATGAGCAAGTGTCTCCCCCAGAGTTTAAGCTCATTAAAAAATGAACCAATTTCTGGTAAATAACCATTGTGAATGCATTGTCATTAGCTTTTGAGCCTTGGTCGTGTTCTCATCATCACCTCCACTCTGTTTTAGCTGATCATACGCCTCCATTTGATTGTTTACCCTTTTTGAGGAACAACTGCGAAGAGTGATCCTGTTAGCCATCCTTGTGACACTGTCGTGATTGGAAAATTCCAAACCTTACCTGGAATCGGCTGCTACCTAATATTATCACTCGTTCCTCAAAAAATGAGTCTCCTTTAAGCTCTTTTCGTCTGACTCGTAAAATTTGAGAAGATTGCCGAGAAGTTGGCCTCTCCAGCTCGTTAAAGCTATCGGGAGTGTTATCCCTCCTCTAGATTTTAATCTTTTTGGACCTGAGGGATTATTACACAAAAAGGTCGAGAGCTTATTTTGTTCGGCTCGTTAAAATTATCGAAAATTCATCCCTTTCGTATTGTTTTATACTTTTTCGGACTTAAGGGATTATATGACGAAAAAGGATTTTTGGAGTTTCCTTTACGTCCCTTTTAGACTCTCTAAAATTGAAAAGTATCGAGTTATCTTTGTTGTTAAACTCGTTAAAACCAATAGCGACAAACTTGTCCATATAGACAAGAACGAGTTTCACTATTGCTGAGCTCGTTAAAACATAGCGACAGGTTTTCCCGAAGGGCAAATTATAGGACAAGCATATGTTATCCTCCTCAAGCTTGACAAAAATAAAGAGGTACTGGTCAGCAATTACTGGGGGAAATTGGGAAGAAAACATGAAGAAACTTTATTGGTAGCGAAGTTGCTCTTGAACATGACACTTTCACTCCATGTCTAAGTCAGGTTGGTTTATTCCGTTCACTGGTCATATTACCATTGTTTCACCGTACCATCCATCTTTGGGGTTAACGCTACCAATCCATTTCAAGTGTCTTCGATATGTTTAGGAGAAGTCGATTAGAGAATTCACCAACCCATCTTGTGTCTCATCCGCTGCAATACCTTTACGGTTCATTCTTTCATGATCGCCACCCTGAACCCTGTATCATCAGATCGTTTTCACCTCCAAAAGTCATTTTCTCCGTTCGGTGTCATAGATGTGAGATTCATTAAGGCCCTCCTACGACGGGTCACTTCTTGTTGACATCAGCTCATTATCCAAGAAGTCAACCTAGGAACAACCCTTTCAGTACTTTGAAGCTTGCATGCCTCTATGGCAAGTTTCTCACTTTCGGCGATAGGTTTACATCAATGGCCTTCGACCGCGAGATTTTGCGTGGTGTTTGACACCAAGTACCATTTTCACACCACGTGAATTGTACTATCATACCTTTAGGGTCATCATCATTATTGGTGATTCCTCTTGCGCCTGTTAACAACTTACATCATTGGCTGGTAATCAGGTGATGTCTTTCCATGTTCGACTCCAGAACATTTTCACATGGATCAACTTGTACTTCGAGCAAAGATTGGACAAGTTTGAAGACCCTGGATCTACCATCCATCTGGTCTGTGATATATTCAGGAAAATAAAGACATCAAATGTACATCATTGCTGCACAGAGGATCATCCGAATCAAAGGATGATGGCTCTATCAGAATCATTAGTCTGCCACACAAACGATTGTCTGTCCTATGTACATGAAAACGAATTTATAAAGCTAAGCATGGGAATGCCCACCTTAGCTAGATCATGAAAATATTATGAAGATAATGTATTGTATTGTATCTTATTACAGGTCACCTTCCAATTCGTAAAACCTTGGATCCTCAAGATAAAGCATTTCACTCGACATCAAAATATTAACGACCTCATGCTTTAGGGGGCAACTGTTATAGACATTTTTGGGCACTGCAACCCCAATCATATATTTCCATAAACCAAGGGCTTCTGAGTCCCTAAAAGTGTTGTTTCATGCCCTAAAGAAACAAGGTCAGCTGATTACATCATCTCCTAGAAGTTCTCCACATGAAACTGCTCAGAACGGGTCAAAACTGGACCATACAGGTTGCTCAGTGCTAAGGGTGCGATGCATCTCACTTGCCCAATGTAAAAGGTGTGATGCATACTGGAAATCCCTTCTATAGGGTGTGATGGGCGAGAATGGACAAATGGTAGAGACAGTTTGCAAGGTGGATGATCATGGAATCTTCCAGAAACTTCTCCTGTGACACTTGCCTCTCTGAATTCGCCCAGGGATGAGTAAGAGATTATAAATCTCCAAGTGGAATCAAGAACTATCAGAGAGAAGACACTAATCAAAATCCCAGAAGCTGAATCACCTCCCTCCAATCATCTATATATGGATCCCTCATCCTAGAGATCCAAAGGCTGGAATTTTGTATCTTGTAAGGAAGTGATGTTGGTTTCCTGGTGGAATATCATAGTGTTGGGTGATCTAAGATTTTCATGAGGTGAAGAAGGGCTTTCATGCTGGGAGGATGATGCTGGGTCAGAACAATGGGTTGTAATCCTCTCTTCTAATCTTCATATTAATAAATCTATTCAAGGTTTCCTCCACATTCTTGTATGTTTGATAGTATATGCATTTGTGTGGTCAATATATATCTGGTCCTATATTTTTTATGATTGTAGATCTCTGCACTTTGAAGGTATTATGCTGCTTTGAATTTACAGGTACTCTTTGAAGCGGAGTGGTAAAGGGAGGAGTGGCAAAGACCTGTCAGTGAGGAGAAGGAACAAGCAAAGAACTGAGCGAAAGATCGAGGTTGGTATTCTTTGATCCTCTCCTATCTACTTTTCATAAAGGAAAACGAAAGTAACTTTAATCTGTTTGTTTCTAAGATAGCTACCCATCTTAGTGGGACTAGCAGCTCTGCATAGACACTAGATTTCCTGATAACATCGACATCTTGCGACACTTCACCAACTCATTTGTGGTGGTATATTTGGATGACATCCTGATCTTTAGCCCGAGTTGGGAAGAGAAACTCCACCATATTCGATAGGTCCTCCAAACCCTGTGACAACACAAGTTGTGTGGCAATTTGGAGAAATGCACTTCTAGTATGACCCAGGTTCAATATCTTGGGTACATCATTGATGAGCGGGGTTTGCATGTGGACCCAGCCAATATATAAGTCATTTAGGATTGGCTAGCCCCAACCAATCTAACAAAGCTCTGCAACTTTCTGGGTCCTGCCAATTTCTACTCAGGTTCATGTTGGGGTTCTCTCATATCACTTGGTCTTTAAGTCAAGTCACCAAGGGCGGAGCGAAAGGAAATTTATTTTGGTATGGATCCCAACAAAAGGTGTTTTTTGAGTTGAATCTTTTATACTCCTATACCAATAGGTGTCATATTTCATTATTCACTTATTGAGCTCTGTAATATGTTCATTCCTTTCCTTGTTGCAAAGGTTTTCCATATTATCAAAAAATAAAAAAATGTAAAAAATGTAAAGAGGGTATGCCCTAAAAGAAAAATCAAAGGGTAAAAAGAATAAAATGGTCAAAAAAGTGAAAGAAATGAACCCCAAACAAAAATAGACCAGGAAAGTGTGCAAGTCCAAAATGCCACTACTTTTTCATTTTCTGTAATAAGCATTGTGTGCAGCTTGTTAATTTATGCCACAATTGATGAATGGCCAAACAGCTTAACCTTGGCTAGTTCATATTTGAATTTCCTATTTTAGAGATAGAGAATAAAATCTTACCAAACTGTTTAATCTTGGTAGATAAGTAGATAGGTAGAGTAAATAAAAAGGAACTCAATAGATTAATATGAGCCCTTGGATGTAATAAGTGGATACTTAGGTAGGCTTACCATGAAAAGAAAAGGAAAGTTGATAAGGGTTTGCCAGTATAAGTGCACCCAAATAAAGAAGAAAAAATTCTAGTCCAAAATAGGCAGGGTATGGTAGGTAGTGTTGCAGAATGATACTTGCGATAGACTATGTCTCTAAAAGTGTCAAACTTTATTTCTATCACAAGTGCAATGGCGGACATGATACTTGAAGCAACTCAAGCAAAATAAGATTCAATAACTAACTCCCCTTCATACTTTCCCTAAAGATTTCACTAATTTCCCCAAAGTATTAAGATTTGTTCTTAATATCATTAATAAACCACTCCTTCCCATCCATCTCATTTCATAAAGTCTCCTAAGTAAAACCCTATTTTACTTAGGAAAATGGAAAAAAAATTCTCATATAAATCCCTTTTACCATTTTAGCCTAAGTTTTAAATGTAAAATTTTTACATTTTAACTTAGTGCAAGTCCATTACATATATATATATATATATATATATATATATATATATATATATATATATAGATATATATATATATATATATCTATATCTATATATATATATATATTAACATTTCCTACAATATATAACTCACGGATAAAACTTTTACCTATTCTCATACTATGTAATTATATTAAAAACCCCGATAGTTTATGTGTCCCCACCTCGGTTGAAATACGACCGTAGATTTAGTTTAAACAAGGGTTAATGAATTTGTTTGTTTTTCATTAAAAAACTTCCCGCCGCGTTATATGAAATTAATTAACCATTTGGGTTAATTAACAAAAAAACCCCGATACGTTTGAAAAACATAATTCATTATGTTGGGCCCACATACATAACACCCCATGGACCAATCACATCACCCAATGTGATTAAACATGTTCAAATGCGTCGGGCCTGCAGCAGTTAAACCTCCACCATCTTCCCTGCCCATCTGTTGTCCGATCTCTGTCGCCACATCCAACAGTTGAAATCCATATAGTGACCCCCCTCACAACCACGCGTTAACTCGCGATCACTCGACGGTTTTTTGACTTACCTCTGCCATGCGTCACACAGTCGATGTGATCGCTCGCCCTCTGCCCAAAACCACCCAGCCCCAAAAGCGGTGCGATCAAACCGCTTACTGCCTTCTACTAACGTCATGTCTGGTCCGCTGACATCATTCGCTGACATCATCTGCCACATCATCCACCCACATCATCCACCCTCTGTTGACGCCATCTGCCCAATTAAATGAAAAAGGCATGCCAACCTTCGTTTTGTCAAATAAACGAATAAAAGCCAATTTTCACTATAATGATCTCCGCTCCGCACTCTCTTGCAAACAATGACCTGCTCCAGTTTGTCGACTATTACCTGACTAGAAAGACTACAGCGACGAGCTCCGCAGCTGGCCATTCAACCTGCATTTGTATGGTTTTCTTCTTTTACGCAAGTATTTACCCAGTTTTCCATGAAACCCTGCAGTTTCAGTTCTCGGCTAAAAATTCTACCAGATGGCGTTGTTTACCAGATTGAAAAATTTACCAGAAAATGATGAGCAGGGGTCAAAACAGGTCGAAGAGTATCAGAGCAGTTAAATAGTATCAGTAAGAACAGGGCAGCCAGCATAGAGTTACCGAAGAAGACAACTACCAACCAAATCCTAAGGCCTGCCTCCAGCACATTCAACAAAAACAGGACCAGCACAACATCAGTTTATCTTTTTCCTATTTTCAAGACTAGCTATTTCTATTTTCTTGTAAGCTATTTTTAGTCATCCTAGATATTATCTCACTCTGTTATGAGATATTTACTTTACAATTTTGAGCATAAATACCCCCTCCATTGGAGTATTGGGGGGTGGATTCCTAGACTTTGCTGTAATATTGTTTTTTTGGAATAAAGAGTTGTTGGAATCAACTGTTGCATGGCCTACTGGATGAAGAATTGAAGCATAGGACTTGTCACAGACTTCTTGAATCAACCACTGGATCAATAAGTCCTCTATATCTTGTGTTTTAAAGTCTTCTTAGTTTATTACATCATCTGTGTTTCACAATCTGAATGATAAAGAGAAGATGTAATTTCAGAATCTGTTTGATTGCACTCTGTTTTCAACTCATTATTGTTCTCTGTGTTTTCTTCAGAATTAGGATAAGCAGTGAAATATTAATTGCTCATGTTTCCTACTTCTTTTACGTTGATTATTTGTTAAAGCATATTTAATTGCTCCTTATCAGTAATCATCCAATTTCCCTCTTTAAATAGGTTGAAGGATTCTCAACTGCCCTTCGCCCCATTTGAGCCCATTCCATATATTTCAAGTCTTTATTTGTTCCCTGTTTGACTACCTTGCTTTGTGAAGCCATCCTATGTTAAGAAACAGAATCCAAAAAGCCATCTTCTTTGACTCCATTAGCCCAATGGACTGAACTACTCTGTCTTACCTCTCTGCTCTATTGAATCTCCCCACCCAAACTCAAACAAAACTCCTAAACTTCATAACTAGCCTAATACCTTTAAAAACAAAGCTAAATCATAAAGAGAGAGCCCTCTATGGATACAGATTGGCTAGATTATGTATCTAAAAGATTGGTCTGTGGATACCTTAGCCTCCTTTCCCTTTCTTACAACGTTTGGGAAAACCTGAGTGATAACATCAATGGTGACTCTGTTGGGGACCTTAATGATTTGTTTGTTACTATTGTTTATTGTATAAACTACAGACAGAGCCTGAAGGTAGCCAGGTAGTCTTTGAAATGCTTTTTCTTTGCAATTGCAGAAGTAAATGAATGCTTCTTCAGTCTATCTCTGGTCTAGTTTATGGATTGAACATCTGGTTTCAAATACTTGATCAGTTCCTCTTGTCAAATAAAGTCTTTAAGAAAGTTTAAACCTCATATCTAAAGCCTCTTAAAAAAAAAATCATATAAGTTGTTCTGAAAATTCATAAGAAAGCAAAATAACCATAAAATACTCAAAATTTGGTTTCCTGGAGAATTGACCTTTTCTTCAGAATTGTTTTAGAGGTTTAGATCTGATCTATGATGGTGGACAGGGATCAGACACACAAAAGATAATATCACCAACCTGGCGACTCCACATCAATTTCACAATCAAGACTCCACTAGAGAAATGAACCTGAAAGAACTATGTGAAAAGATCAAGCTTTTAGCTTCGATTGTTATCCAAGACATTATGTTCTTTCTCATTGATAATATTTTTCAATCTATATTGTATTTTAGAGATGATTTTAGATTAAATTTTTATTATTTTCCTTTGAAAAATGTAGATGCAAAGTCTCCTTACACATTTGAACAACAGTCTTCTAATTCTTATGAAGATCATTTTCCAATTAAGGAGAATAAAAAAATTAAGACTAATCATACAATCCCTCTACATATTCCAGTACCTTATAAAGTTCCTGATAGATATAAACCACTCATTTTTCCTCCTACACTCCATGCTTTCCCTAACGATTATCCCAAGTATCTCCCTAGGTTTGATGGAGAGAATGGTATCACTGCCCAAAAACATATTCAAGCTTTTGAAGATTATCTTAACTTATTTGAAGTAGATGAAGAGGATGTTAGTATTAGGCTTTTTGCTCTTTCTTTGCAAGATAATGTCAAGAGTTGGTTCAAAACCTTGCTTGAGGCAAGCATCTCAAATCTCAAGCAGTTTCTCAAACTCTTCCTTGATAGATGGATAATCAAAGTCAATATTCTCATGATCATAGAAGAATATAATCAGTTAAAAAGACATCCAGATGAAACAATACAACAATTTTCAGACAGATTTAATCAGGCCTATTATTCAATACCATTAAATATAAGACCTCCTCCTGATTCAACTCTTTTGCATTACCCAAGAGCATTTGATTCAGAGATAGAATTTCATCTAAGAGAAAGAAACCCCTCGACAATGGAACAGATGCAGAACATGGTAGTAGATGTAGAGGTTAATCTGAAAATTAGAAGAGGAAAGTTGAAAGTAGAAAAAGAGGAAAAACTCGACATTTTGATAAAGAAAACAGAGGAAATGATGCAGAAGATCACAATGAAAGTTGAATGTTTTGTTCAAAATCACCATGACACATTTGTTTTACAAAAGGAAAAGTCTGATATTCATGAAAAAATTCCTACCAACTCAATTTACCAAACCAGAAGATAGATTCATAGAGCAATACGTGGAGGAGCAATCTCCTGATCTAATGTGTATATTTGATGACATTCCTTCTTTTGATGTTTTGCCCAAATATGATCAGTATGATGATGATTATGTTTCTCAAATTCAAATTAACCTTGCAGAGGAATCATAAGCTAATTTTGGGAATAAGGAAGTTCAGGTTCAACAGCTTGAAAATAGTGATCAGCTTGTTCATTTCAGCTATGGGAATGAGGAGGAAAGTGTAGAAAATTTTGAAATCAGTGAAGGAACTTTACCATTTTGTTTTGATTCATTTTAGTTTATTAGAGATAAATATCATGTAATTATTAATCAAATGTCAATAAGTCTTGGTATTAACTATCTAGAGGGCAATCAAATATTTGTTCAAGACTTCTCATATCTAGATTTGCAGCCCCAAAATGCCATTGAATGTTAGGTTGTAGAAGAAGACTTGGAAGTCGGAACATATGATCAAATGATCCAAGTTGATTCCCTGCCTCTTTTTTTTGAATCATTTCAATTTTTAAAGGAAATGTGGTGTAAAATTTTTAAAGAAAAGGAGGAGCAGCTTGTAGAAACCTATGAAGTTCCATTTGAGCCTATATGTGATAAGTTGCAACAATCCTTCCAAGTTATTTATGATCCAATAGCTGACAGTTTGGATGATGAAAGCAATCATAATTTTTCTCCATTAATAGACTACGAGAGTCAAAATCAAGATGATAATGGTTTTACAAGGCAGACATTACAATCAGTAGAAATATAATCACAAAGAGCAGTTGAAAACATGCATGGTGATAAAGATAAAAGTGATATTTCAATTTCATGGTAGGTAGGCTATCTAGAACATTTATATAGTTGTTTGAATCAGCTCAAGAAAAGTGTATATATTTTACAAGATCCTTTTGTACAGTTTCTAGATCCAACAAAGGAGATCAAGAATTTCCTTACCTTCTCAAAGGTTAACAAAGCTATATTTGATTGCAAGATCTCAATTTTAAACACCAACAAGCACAAGCAACAAAAGTCACCAATGTATATGATGCTTGAATGGTTGCATTGGTTGTTTCGTTTTACCTAACCAACAATCAGAAAGCTGATTAGAGTAAGTAGGTAGGATTTTAGTTTGATTTAATTCAGGTTTAGTAGATTATGAAATAAATCCTTAAATATTTGAATCCAATCAAAAGGCCCTAATATCTTGAGGATTTACTAATTTTGTTTGAAGATTGCAACACCTTTTCGTTTCAGGTCAGATCTCGAGTTGTGCAGGAGAAGGTTAAGAAGATTTGATAAAAGGACCAAGTCTAAAAGTTCCTACCCAAGTGACAAGGTGCTCAAGTAGGATTCAAGTAGGAAGAATAAAGGTTTGGTGTGGATTGGATAGTAACTTGCTGGAGTTGAAGCCCGAAGTGAAGGCCCTAAGCTTCAGAAGTGTTACTGTCATATATACAATAAAGCAACCAGTAGAAGGAGACTTCAGAGCACAGTCAAAGTTAAGCAGAAGGCCATTTGACCTGCTGTTCTTGACTTTCCACCAGGGAAAGCCATCCCCAAATGGAGCCACTGTTATACTCCTATACCAATAGGTGTCATATTTCATGATTGACTTGTTGAGCTCTATAATATGTTCATTCCTTTTCTTGTTGCAAAGGTTTTCCATATTATCAAAAAATCAAAAAAATGTAAAGAGGGTATGCCCTAAAAGAAAAATCAAAGGGTAAAAAGGATAAAATGGTCAAAAAAGTGAAAGAAATGAACCCCAAACAAAAATAGACCAGGAAAGTGTGGAAGTCCAAAATGCCACTACTTTTTCATTTTCTATAATAAGCATTGTGTGCAGCTTGTTAATTTATGCCACAATTGATGAATGACCAAACAGCTTAACCTTGGCTAGTTCATATTTGAATTTCCTGTTTTAGAGATAGAGAATAAAATCTGACCAAACTGTTTAATCTTGGCAGATAAGTAGATAGGTAGAGTAAATAAAAAGGAGCTCAACAGATTAATCTAAGCCCTTGGATGTAATAAGTGCAGACTTAGGTAGGCTTACCATGAAAAGAAAAGGAAAGTTGATAAGGGTTTGCCAGTCTAAGTGCACCCAAATAAAGAAGAAAAAATGCTAGGCCAAAGTAGGCAGGGTATGGTAGGTGGTGTTGTAGAATGATACTTGCGATAGACTATGTTTCTACAGCGATGAGCTCCGCAGCTGGCCATTCGACCTGAATTTGTATGGTTTTCTTCTTTTACATAGGAATTTACCCAGTTTTCCATGAAACCCTACAGTTTCAGTTCTTGGCTGAAAATTCTACCAGATGGAGCTATTTACCAGAATGAGCAATTTATTAGACAGCGATGAGCTGGGCTCAAAACAGGTCAAAGAGTATCAGAGTAGTTAAAGAGTATCAGTAAGAATAGGGCAGCCAACACAGAGTTACCGAAGAAGACAGCTGCCAACCAAATCCTAAGGCCTGCCTCCAGCACATTCAACAAAAATAGGACTAGCACAACATCAGTTTATCTTTTTCCTATTTTCAAGACTAGTTGTTTCTATTTTCTTGTAAGCTATTTTTAGTCATCCTAGATATTATCTCACTCTGTTATGAGATATTTGTTTTACAATTTTGAGCATAAATACCCCCTCCATTGGAGTATTGGGGGGTGGATTCCTAGACTTTGCTGTAATATTGATTTTTTGGAATAAAGAGTTGTTGGAATCAACTGTTGCATGGCTTACTGGATGAAGAATTGAAGCAGAGGACTTGTCACAGACTTCTTGAATCAACCACTGGATCAATAAGTCCTCTATATCTTATGTTTTAAAGTTTTCTTAGTTTATTACATCATCTATGTTTCACAATCTGAATGATAAAGAAAAGATTTAATTTCAGAATCTGCTTGATTGCACTCTGTTTTCAAGTCATTATTGTTCTCTGTGTTTTCTTCAGAATTAGGATAAGCAATGAAATCTTAATTGCTCCTGTTTCCTACTTCTTTCACGTCGATTATTTGTTAAGGAATACTTAACTGCTCCTTATCAGTAATCATCCAATTTCCCTCTTTAAATAGGTTGAAGGATTGTCAACTGCCCTTCACCCCTTTTGAGCCCATTCCATCTGTTTCAAGTCTTTATCTGTTCCCTGTTTGACTACCTTTCTCCAGAAAGCCATCTTCTTTGACTCCATTAGCCCAATGGACTGAACTACTATGTCTTACCTCTCTGCTCTATTGAATCTCACCACCCAAACTCAAAAAAAACTCCTAAACTTCATAACTAGCCTAATACCTTTAAAAAAAAAGCTAAATCATAAAGAGAGAGCCCTCTCTGGATACAGATTGGCTAGATTATGTATCTAAAATATTAGTCTATGGTTACCTCGGCCTCCTTTCCATTTCTTACAAATTTTGGGAAAACCTGAGTGATAACAGAATCATCGCCTCTACTCTACATTAGTGATCACATTACCTTACCTACAACAACCATTTGAGATTGAGATAGATGCCTCTGAATCTGCTATTGGTGCAGTTCTTACTCAGCAGGGGCATCTAATGGCATATCACCATGAGACACTTTCAGACACATTTCGAAAGTATCCCACTTATGAAAAAGAGATGTATTCCATTGTGAAGGCCTGCTGAAAATGGAAGCATTACATTTTAGGGAAGGAAGCGATCATCCACACAGTTAGGTTGCCACAATTTTTTGAGTAGAGAAAATAGTGGTAGTGTTACAAAAGTATTTTTATTGGCCAAACCTTTGACAACATATTGGGAAGTACATCAGATCCTGCAATTCCTATGCCATTTCCAAAAAAACCATCATGAATAAAGGCCTATATACTCCTTTGCCTACTCCCAATTGAACTTGGGAATCCATCTCCATGGATTACATGTCGGGCCTTCCTTCTAATAAGCATGGAAATGACTTCTTTTTCATGGTCGTTGACAGATTCTCTAAGATGGTAATTCTGGCAGCCTGCAAGAAGAGTATCACAACATAAGCCATTGCTAATCTCTTCTTTGAACGAGTGTGGATACACTTTGGGATCCCACAGTCCATTATCTCAGATCTGGACATCAGGTTACTAAGTACATTTTGGTAAAGTCTCTTATCAATGTTGGATACCAAGCTCACTAAGTCCACAACTTTCCACCTCGAAACTGATGGCCAAACAAAGGTCATCAACAGGATGATCGTGCACATTCTATGCATGTTCAAATCAAAGCATCCACGCACATGGGATGAAATCCTCCTTTATGTCCAGCACAACTATAGCATGGCTCTACATAGCTCAACTAGTCACAACCCCTTTCAGGTGGGTTGGGATTCCAGCCACTATGTCCCATTGATGTGGCCATATCATTTGCAACTACTCACGTAGATTCGACTCATGTCCAGTCCAAAGCTGACAGGGATAACAACTTCATTGAGCACATTCAACACATCTTCCAGTAGGTCCATGACATATTGGATAGATCCAATGCTAAGTACAAGCAACGTCATGATCAACATTGAGTTCCACATAAGTTCTAGGTGGGCAACAAATTTTGGTTACATTTGCAGAAGGAGCGCCTTGTTGGGCCCCATCACAAGATTCGCACACTCCGATATGGGCCTTACACCATCACTAAGGCTGTAGGGGACAATTATTTCAAGCTCAACATTCCCCCATTCCTTGTCCCGCACCCAGTGTTCAATGTGGACTACCTTCAACCATACTTTCCACCATTATTGGACACATTAGACATTGAAGAACAACTCACACCAGTAGAGTTAAAACCAGACTGCATGGAACAAGCAAAAATTGATCATACCATGGACACATAAATCAAGAACACTCACCAACATAATATCCAACTGCATCGGTTTGTCAAAGTTGGCCAACTCCTATAGCAAGGCAAGTGGCTCATGAGGGACCAAGTTCAATAGAAGTTTCCCCATTTCATAGAGGTACTCAACACAATGGGGACCATTTATTCCTAAGGGTAGAGGACTGATCCTGGTGGATATTGGTGGCCACCCACCTATTCCACTTGGACCCCCACCACTATTTCTTTCAGTTTTTTAGTTTCCTTAATTGTAGCACAATTTACTATTTTTCGTAGTTTTTGGGTCCTTATCTTATGGAGCCATTTTGAGGCCCTAAATGACGTTTTTTTGGAAAATTGTTAAACATGAGTTTTTAATTATTTTTTGTATTCAAAATTTTTATTCCTCGGATAGATATTTCTAATGAGGTATTTTGCGTGTCAAACAAAGATGTTATGTAAAAGTTACAACCTCGGGAAGTTGATGTACCAATTTACCCAAACATGGCCCATAGTTTTGGTGCTTCATCTCCTAGGGTTAGATTTTTGGATGTTTAGGGTTTTCCATTGTTTCTCAATAATAAATAGGCATTTGAGCCTCATTTTAACACAATTCAGAGGCATGTAGCCACCACATCTCTTCTCAGGGATAAGCTACCATCGTCCAATCTAGTTTATTTTCATTCTATATGTAGGCATATTTTAATTCTTTGATATTAATGAAATGAAGTGTTATTTCTACTACAATGTTGTATTTATGATTATATCTATATTTTGTTTCATTCTTGTTTAAGTTCAAATCAAAGGTGAAAGGCAACAGGTTGCATGTGAGGTGGAAATTGAAGGAAAATAAAGGGAAAATGAAAAAATTAGAGGCATTAATAATTAAAAGGCATTAGAGCATCAATTTGGAGCCTTTTTGTTAGTTTGGCTTTGGAATTACTCTTAAAGAGAGAAGAACATCAAGAGGCAAAGGCAAGAAAGCAAGTAAAGGAAGGAAAAGGAAGGACAAGGAAAGCAAGGATCAAGTAAGGAAGAGTTGCATCAAGCGGCTTCAGTGGGAATACTTGCAGGTAACAGGTTGCATGTATTATTTCCTGGATGGTTTTTGCATGCATGGTACATGCATGTGTCTATTTTGTTAATTTTTTGTCATTGGCATGGGTTTTGTCTGGTTTGACAGTGGTCTTATCCTTGCTTTTCCATTTTGAGATAGTCATGGTGTGACAGGATTCATTCTTTGTTGAGCTTTCGATTACTGGAAGGTTTTAGATCTAGGTGAGGTGGTCTTAGGAAAATCCCAAGGCTTGGGGGTGGAGATGGTTTTCTTCAGGAAGCCTTAAACAGGTGGGTCGAGACAAGAAAATTCCTCAAGGGATGGTGAAGGAATTTTGAGGCATCCAAGCTCAGTTTGGTTTTGTTATCTTGGGACCGGTTAGGTGAGATCACGATAGTGTGAGGGTGGAGGTGGTTTAACCTCTAGATTCCCTTAGTTATTTATGAATTGGTTTATCCCATGATAACCCACATTTATGCTTGGAATATGGCACAGGGGTGATTAGCTAAATGAGAGATTTGGTTTAGCCCAATCTATGGTTGGGTGGTATGTGGAAGTCCCTGACTTGGTTAGGTTTTTCATATGCTAATAAGAGCCCGTTGATGGCGTTGGATCCTCCAACACTCAGGGGATCTCCTTGATATGAGGTCCCAATTAAAATTCACACCATTTTTTGTAGGAGTCCCATCTGATATGATGGCCCAATTTCCATATAATTAGAGATTTTCCTCGTCTCTAGCTTTCAGCACATGATAGTGTTGCAATGGTACCTTCGAAAAGTAAGGTGAGTGTGAAACATAAGTGTTTCTAGGTTCTCTTATTACAAAAAGGGGGTAAAAGTGAGCCTCTAAGTGAAATGTAATAGTACCACCCAGGAAGAGAGACACGTGAACCAGGAAGGTTTGTCCGACATCCAACGGAATAGTCCATAGTGGATGTGGCAATAGTTAAAACTAAAGAACATGGAAAGGTTTGTCTACCATCCAACAGAATAGTCCACAATGGATGTGATAGTCATTATAACTAATGGAATTGGACTTCCAATTTACATTAAATTTAATATACATGGCTCATAATAGTGATGTGGCCTTTGACAACTCATGACATGACTTGACATGACACTGTTGACATGGATTGGCTTACTAAGGTGGAAATGTCAAGCCATTATTGCTGCTGAGTGATGTATGTGTTCTTGGATGTGATTTGTCTTCTCCTATGCATAAGTTGATGATGTGAGGTCTTCAATGATCTTTGGCCTTGAGAGGTGGTTGCATGCATGTGTTCCTTTTTCTTGTTCTTGATAAGATCCTTTGCATGTCTAGCTGCAAGTGAGTCTTCTAACATTTTCGCTCCTTTTTCTCTTTCTTTATCATTTATCCATGATCTAACATTGTACTTGTTCCTGCAATTCACTCATTACAAGATGACATCAATCTGAAAACTCCATACTCTAATATGGTGCATTATCATCCATGGACTAATCTTGGGACAAGTCACAGGCTAGGAGATAGGGCTCAGTGACTATGCATTGCGTAGTTCCATTTGGGAGGGAGAGAGCTTCATCACTAAGACTACGCAAAGAAAAGATCAGGCTTGATTGAGGAACTTTGGAGCATAGTACTTACTGAGGATAAAAATTGCGTAGTTGCCACTGGGAGATAGGATTACATAGTTCAAGTAGGTAGTGGTTGGTGCAAGGTGAGGCTAAGAGAGCTTAGTTTTGCATGGTTTTCAGAGGCAAGGAGGACTAGGCCGCAGAGAGGCCTAGAAGCAAAACCTGAGCTCCAATTGAGGGAGGACACTAGGGGACACCTGTTATAGACATTTTTGTGCCTTACAGCTTTGAGCATGAAATGTCCATAATCCAAGGGATCCAAAGTCCCTAAAAGATGTTGTTACAGCTCCTAAAGGAACAAGGTCAACCAATGACAGCTTCTCCCAGAAGTTCTCCACCAAAAACCACTCAGAACTAGTCAAATCAGGATCAATTCAAAAGCTCCACTAGTTGCCTGTGTTGCAAAGCACCCAAATACACTGGCTAGGTGCGTTGCAACGCACTTGAATGCACTACCCAGGTGCGTTGAGCGGGAAATGACAAGTGGCAGAATCATTCAACGAGGTGGAAAGACCATGGAAGCTTCCAGAATCTTCTCCAATGACACTTGCCTCACTGAATTCGACCAAGTGATGAGTAAGAGGCTCTCAGTCTCCAAGTGGAAGCAAGAACTGACAGAGAGAAGCCACAAGTCAAAACATAAGCTGACTCATCCTCTCTGCTTACATCTATATATGGATCCCTCATCCCAGAGATCCAGAGGCTGGAATTTTGTACTTTGCAGAGAATTGCTGTTGGTTTGAGATTGAGATTAGTACATTGGGTGATTTATGCTTTGTTGGAGGAGAGGAAGGGATTCCTTTGCTGGGAGGTAGATGCTGGATCGGGACTCACTTGGTTGTATCTCCTCTTGGAATTTCTTATCATATCAATAAAATTATTTGAGTTTCTCCTACATGCTGTGTATCAATGATGTTTTGTTATATTTGCATGTTTAGCTTAATCTGATCCTGAGCTTTTTATGAATGTATATCTATATCTTCGTGTAGTTTCTCTCTCTTGTGAACTTACAGGAATTCGGTGAAGCTGGGCCGGTAAGGGAGCTGGGAGCTGGGAGCCACTGAAGAGAGGAGCGACTGGATCAATAAACTAGCGAAAGACACAGGTTAGTTACATCCTTTCTCCTCATTTACATTTCATAAAGAAGAATACTCAAGTAGTTTTCCTTGTTTGTTGCTAAGGCACTATCACACCTTAGAGTGGGATAGGGGCGTTCTGAATAGATACTTTTCCCAACAACAACACCTCTGCAGAGTTCTAGAGACCAAGGGAGGTTGGGATCTCTGTGCACTGTGGGATTCCAACAGGAAAGGGAAAATAATGAGGATTGAATGTGAAAAATGCGTAGTTCAAGACGGACTGGAAGGAACCGCTACACAATTCTAGCAGTCAAGGAAGGTTATTGAACTCTGGAATTACACAATGAAACTACCCTAGAGGATAGTGATTGCACACTGGTAGTTCCAGTCAGCAAGGTCACATCATTGAGGACTGAGACTGTATAGTGCGTAACTCAGTCGGGGCCTGGTGAGGCTGAGTTGCTTGGTCGAGAAGATTTATGGAAATGGCTAAGTGTGAGGGAAAAAATGGACTCATGATGAACTTAGACTATGATCACACAATTAGCATACTTCGACGACACGACAACCACAGACCATCAAGACAACAAGCGAAGCATTACCCTCTGAGTGACTGTCTCGTGATAAAAAATGACAAGTGTAACACTTGAGATAGACTTTATGACGACCATGATGAAACTTTTGTAGCAAAGCTCAAGACTTTGTGTATGAGTGCAATAGGTGTTTACATGGCTAGGATAACTCATATACACAAAGATAAACCTTCGAGGTCACTAGAAAGGTTTAGAAACATGACATAACAACCAAACATGCGAGAAGGCGACCATTGATCCAATAAGTGAAAGGGAGAAAGAGACTTAGAGGAAACACATGGAATGGATTTTAGTGCTTGCAACCTTGCATGTCATTGACGACATAATGGTATGAAAACAATAAGAAATCCTTCATGCTACACTAAGAGATGTATTTCAAAAAGATGTGTTTTGTTTTCCATACCTATCCTCTAAAGGGTAATGCATAAGATGGAGTCTTCATGTGGTCCCGTTCTTCTATCATACCCTAGGTTCCTTGGTATTCTTATCTGATAAATATCTTTTCTCCTCAAATCCTTGAGAGTCATCTAGCATGTCATCCTTCTTAATCTCCTTCTTCATCATCTTGTAATAGCCTGGTAGAATTCCTTTATTTGTAACCCACTCATGACAAGATGACATGAGTCTGATAAGCCCCTAGTCTAAGATTCTACACTTGTGTTCATAAACTAGGCTAGGATTGAGTGATCGGCCAGGGGTGAAGGCCTAGCGACTGCGCAATTACGCAATTCAAGTAGCCAAGGGTCAAGATTGATCACAGAGATTGTGCAGTTCATAGCTCAGGCTAGGTTGAGGGAAATTTCTGCACAGTCCTCACTAAGGGAAATAATTGCACAGTGGCCACTAAAAGATAGAATTACATAGTTTAAGCAGCCAATGATTTCTGCAGGATAAGGCTTTGGGAGGAAAAATCTATACAGTTTCATGAGCAAGGTGGATTGGGGAGCTGAGATGCTTGAGGGAAAAAACTGTGTAGTTTCTAGGGATAGTGGGTTTCGGCTAAGGGAAAGACACTAGAGGAAGCATCTACATAGTTTTGGATGCTAAGGGAGGCTATACCTCCTACAAATTGTGTAGTTCCAGCATGCATGTAAAAGGCTTGAAGGTTTCCATTGAGAAGTGTGTGGTTCAAGAAAGTTGGATGAGGCTAGGTTACTAGGAATACTCTAGAATTTGGCTAAGCGTGGGATTAGTGGAACCGATGTGAACAGTGATAGAAATTGACTAATATCACACACTTAAAAACTTAGTAATACCCCATTGACCATCTAGAACATATTAAAACATACTTCACTAAATGCAGTAGCCTTCGTGGCAACTTACGACAAGTGTGGCTCCGATGATAGACTTTCTGAGGATAATGGAGACGCTTATGTAATAGTGCATGAAACTTTAGAAATGAGTGTGAAATGTGTCTAGATGATGAGAATAAATCATTCTCACAAATATTTTCCCTTGAAGAAAAACAAACTTCCTTTTGCATGACAAGCGATAATCCCCATGCCCGAAGATGACACATGATATATAAAGATGAAAGCGTGAAAGAATCTTAATATTTAGGAAGGAAGCTTGAAATTATGAGCTTACCAATAAGTGACTAAGGAACGACCAGTCATAGGATCGATAGTAGGCTCCAAAATTTGAATGTAGGCCAAAATTTTGGAGGGCGTTGCAGCCACTACAACACTTGGCGACACACTGGTTGAATTCCAACTTCTATGTCTTGGTTTGTTTTTATTGTAGGGCGTTAGTTCTTTAGGGAGTATTGATTCATTGTGAAGATTAATTTGGCTTTTCCACTTACCCCATGGGAATACACGGTCCCCTCTACACCTTCTCAGTTGAACACAACATAAGATTCAACTAGATCATAGTGTTTCAAATTGGGAAGGGTAGTTTAGCTCATGAGATTAAGATTTTCATAGCATATTTTTCATCTCTGGTGTTGGTCCACTACCAGTAGGCCTAGAAAGTACCCCGATGGAGTCACGCAGGAACAGAAGCATTTCTCCACTGCCAGCAAGCCTCGAAAGTACCTCGGTGGAGTTTCCTGCTTCACCTCTCTACGCAGGAAGCCTTTCTCTTCTGTCACCTTTATTTATTTATTTAAGAGAACTATGGATCGACACTTATTTATTTTGGGGCGGAAGAGGAATCATAAATTATTGAGAGAAGGAGAGGTTTTTCCTTCAAAGAAGCATATAAAAACCTCTGATTTAGGTTTTCTCATTTGTATTTTCCCCTTCTCCACTTCTACTAGCTGGATAAGCTTGAAAACACCAAGGCAAAAAACTGAGTATAGTAATGAGGTTCCCAGACTAGATACAGGTTCATGGTTAGAACAAATTTATCCTTATGGATGGATCGTATTTTCCACCAGAACTTCATCTGCCAAATATACAACCAGTTACAAGGAAGAAGGACATAGGACTAGCCAAGTGCTTTAGTGTCACACGACTCTTTGAACTACAACCACACACATACTCAGAAGCCACAACACAGCAAGGTAGGACACTTATTTTCATGATGAAAACAAAGAGGGAAACTCAACAAGGAAGAAGACAAAGAAAAATAAATAAAACACAAAGCCAGGAAACAAAATCAAAGACAAGAGAACAAAATGATTAAAAAAAACATGATGTAGAACCAAAATAAGAAAAGTAGGACATATTACAGAAAAAAAGTGCAGAACGAGTGCAATAAGGGAAATATAACGATACAACTAATCCTACTCCTAACCTAACAACTAGAAGGTTAGAGTTAAATGTAATGGAATTTCCAGTGAAGCCACCATAGTCGTGCCTGACCTGCATCGACAAATATATGATTGATTAAAACATAAATAAAGTGATGCGCAACAGAGGATACAAAATCTTGAAAAACTTGCACAAGAAAAGGAAGGTCTTGCCTATAGGTAGAAAGATGTGTCAAACCCACTATTTTTATCCAATCCACATGCTTACCCTTTTTATGAATACCACTTTTCAACAAACCTCATAAGACTCTTGCGGGTGTGTCCTCATCTACACCAAGCTTCTTAGCGAGCGTGAGGGAAGATTGAGACTTATTATCTGCAACAGAGCTTTCCAAGTAAGATTGTTCTAGCCATTCTGCGATTGGATCATAAAATTCATAATGGCCTTATTGAAAACCTCATGATATTTGAAAATATGAATTTCTGATTTGAGAAGAGGGATAACGATGGTAATCTTGTAAGGGAAAATAGATATGATCATTCTCGGCATTCATGCTAAGACAGTGAGGACCTGTCATAACCATCAATGAAGGCTGAAGTGCCTCACCGGCTTGACACAAATCTGAATAGAGAGATGTTGAACAATGAAGATAAAAGAGTGTGAAACAAACATCATTGGATGTGATGATGGGAAAATGATAAGTCAAATGATAGTCACCAAGGACAGAGAAATGGTCAGATGAGTTGATTGAAGAACCATATTCCCAGTTTACAATAAACAAAGACAAATCAATTTGAACAATCTTGTGAATTATCTTAATAGTCAAACCAAACTCCTTGTGAGCCAGATATGACAGACAACCTACCTGTGATTGGTGACAAGTTGTACAAGCATCATAGTCATCAAAATATTTTAGAAAGGATGCTAGCACCTTGAATGCATGAGACCAATTGAGGCATAGTGAATGGAGAAGAACTTGATTTGTGTGATAACTTGGGCATTCATGATCACACAGGGAGATTTATGGTGTGATGAGAGGATAAATTTCTAATATAAGATTCACAAGAATACCAAGGAGCTTACCATCAAGGGAGAAATTCGATAAGTATGATTCTTGCAAGAAGAGATAGTCCTTGAGATGATCAAGTTCACAATTCCATGACTTCATGAGATATGGACATTCCATACTCGAGTTTGATGTGAGAGATTTTCCTGAAGACGAATGAACTATTAAAAGTTATTGAATTCGGTCAGAAGTAAAATATTTAAAACTCGAAAGACTACACCTAGAATACCAAAAATTTCCCACACGGAAATAGGCATCAAGTGAAACCATGCAGATAGATAGATTGTATGGTAGAAACCATATTTGATTTAGTTCATGGGGCTTACTAGAGTCATGAGATCTTGACATAACCATCAATGGGAGTTGAAGTGCCTCGACTCCCCGGCAGGTCCTGGAACTTTTTAGAATTGTAGAATCACATTTTTAAACTTGAATAAGATCATGCATGGTTTGAGGATAGTTGTTGTTGCTTATTTAAAAAATTCTCATTGGATGGCAGCCATCTCTTTCACAGGTTTCACTCAATTTTTCAACTTTGACAATCAGATTTCTCAATTGGAGAGGTTCTTTTGATAACACATTCAAACATAAATGAATTGGTGAGATCGCATGAGCAAGCTGATTTGAAGAGTTGTCTTCATGAAAAATAAGAGACGATGAGGGGTGGGAAGAGTTCTCTATGATTTGACTATTTTCAATTTCATCAGGGATTGCCTCACTACCTTGTGTTAATCAAGGGGATAACTCATCAGATGAAGAAACTGAAGAGCATGAAGTATCTCCATCACAAGTGGATGTGTTGCAAATGGTAGGACATAAGGGATAGTGAGGTGAAGGGGAAGTTTCAATATGAACATCTTCTTTGATCGAAGCAGATTCTAGATCTAAATAAAAATCTTCATGGGACACCTGAAGATGATATGATGTGTTTGGGAATTCATCACAACATACAAAAATAGAGTTATCATCATTGGAAGGATTACTACCCAATGTTGGGGGTTAATTGAAAGAATTGATTGTACAATATGTTCCACCGAGACTAGCATATTGAGAATCATTTAAGAATGTAAATGCATTGTTTTGAGGTAGAAGATTTCAAAACAGAGAAAAAAAATTGTTAGTGTCCTTATCTTTCTACTTATTTTCCTGTGAAGTGTGATTTCTTTGTGCCTGATCGAAATTTGAGATAGAAGCTTGAGAATCAAGAGAATGTGAAGAACTAGATGATGGAGTAGATTGATCAAGAAAGTCATTGTACAAGTAGTCATGGTTTGTAGATGATAGAGGATGGCAAAGATCTAGGTTAGATTCGAGATTCAAGTCATGGACATTGACATCCTCTTGCGGAATAGAGGAGTGAGTCTTCATCATAGGATTCATGATCCATTTTGGAATTTCCTCCATTAAAGCTGGAGAAGAATGAGAAGACGGACTGGAGATTTTGATCCGGATTTAAACAGGAACACAACAAATTACAGAGATAACCATATACACAAAGATGCAGCGGATTTAAACAGGAACGCAACAAATTACATAGATAACCATATACACAAAGATGCAGCGGAAATAATACTTCATTTCATTAATGGAAAATACTGAAATATGCTTACAACCAGAAATGGAAATAAACCAGCTAGGGCGATGGTAGCTTATCTCTGAGAAGAGATGTGATGGCTACATGCCTCTGAACTGTGTTACAATGAGGCTCGAAGGCCTATTTATTGTTGAGAAACAATGGAAAAACCCTTAACATTCCAAAACCTAACCCTAGGAGATGAAATGCCAAACTGTGGGCCCCGTTTGGGGTAAATTGGTACATCAACTTCCCGGGGTCATAACTTTGGCATATGATCTCCGTTTGACGCGTACAATAGCTCATTAGAACGATCTATCCGAGCACTATCATTGTTGGAATGGGAAACATCAGTCCATTCCATGGATCCATGTTGCCCCCGGATTCCCCAAAAAACGTCGTTTAGGGCCTCAAAACGGCTCCGGAAGTTCAGGACCCGAAAAACTGCTAAAAATAGTAAGTTGTGCTACAATTAAGGAAACTGAAAATGCTGAGAAAGATAATGGTGGGGGTCCAGGTGGACTTGGCAGGTGGCCACCAATATCCACCTGGATCATTCCTCCCCCCTTAGGAAGCAATGGTCCCCATTGCGTTGAGCTCCTCCATGGGATGAGGAAACTTCTGGTGAACTTGTTCCCTGGTGAGCCACTTGCCCTGCTGAAGGAGTTGGCCTGCTTTGACAACTCGATACAGTTGGATATTTGTTGGCGAGTGTTCTTGATCTTTGTGTCCATGATTCGATCAGCTGCAGCTTGTTCCATGCAATCTGGATTTAATTTTGTGGGTTTGAGCTGTTCTGCAATGTCGGATGTGTCTAGCAATGGTGGAAAGTATGGCCGAAGGCGGTCCACGTTGAACACTGGGTGCAGGCCAAGGAATGGGGGAATGCTGAGCTCAAATGCATTGTCTCCCATAGCCTTAGTAATGGTGTAAGGACCATATCGGAGTGGTCTCAATTTCCGATAGGCTCCAGTAAGGTGTTCCTTTTGCAAATGCAACCAGACTTTGTCGCCCACCTGAAACTTGTGTGGCACCCGATGTTGATCATGTCGCTGCTTGTACTTGGCATTTGATTTCTCAAGAATGTCATGGACCTGCTGGCGAATATGTTGGATGCGCTCAATGAAGATGGTGGCCTTATCTGTTTCGGATTGGACATGAGCTGAATTCATGTGAGTAGCTGCAAGTGGCATGGCCACATCAATGGGGCATAGTGGCTGGAATCCCAAACCCACCTGAAAAGGGCTATGGCCAGTGGAGCTGTGAAGAGCTCGGTTGTAGCTGTGCTGAACATAGGGGAGGCTCTCGTCCCATGTGCGTGGATGCTTTGACTTATACATGCGCAGAATGTGCACAATCATCCCATTGACAACCTCTGTCTGGCCATCAGTTTGAGGATGGAAGGTTGTGGACTTCGTGAGGTTGGTGTCCAGCATTGACCAGAGACTGGACCAAAATGTGCTGAGAAACTCACTGTCCCGATCTGAGATGATAGACTGTGGGATCCCAAAGTGCACCCACACTCGTTCAAAGAAGAGTTTAGCAGTGGCTTCTGCTGTGATATTCTTCTTGCAGGCCACCATAATGGCCATCTTCGAGAACTTGTCGACGACCACAAAAACACAGTCATTTCCATGCTTAGTGGAAGGAAGGCCTGACATGTAATCCATGGAGATGGATTCCCAAGGTCGACTAGGGGTAGGCAATGGGGTATAGAGGCCGTGCTTCTTAATGGTCGGTTTGGCAATGACACAGGCAGTACATGATCGGATGTACTTCCCAACATCCTGTCGAAGATTCGGCCAATAGAAATAATTTTGCAGTACTGCCACTATTTTCTCGACCCCGAAATGCCCAGTAGCCCAACTGTAGTGTGCTTCCCAAATCATCTTGGCACGCTCGCTTGAAGGAACACAAAGGTGACCAAGGTGGCATATAGGGCATCCTGGAGGTGAAAATCTGCAACATGCCGACCCTCCAAGAGTGTTTGGTATGTGTGGCCGAATTCTGGGTCGCTTTTGTAGAGAAGTGGCCAATCAGAAGTCTCGTGCCCACAAGAGTTGAGCACGGTGGTCAGCGCCATGATCGGTGGTCGACTGAGGCAATCTGCAACATTATTGGTGCTGCCCTTTTTATACTTGATATTCAAGTGAAACTGTTGAAGGTACGTAGACCACTTCTGATGGCGATCATTCTGCAATTTCCCTTGGGTCTGTATGAACTGCAGGGTTGGTGGTCTGTGTGGATGACCGTTTCCTTCCCCAAAATGTAATGCTTCCATTGTCGGTAGGCATGTACAATGGAATACATCTCTTTATCATAAGTGGGGTACTTCCGGACTGTGTCTGAAAGTGTTTCACTGTGATATGCGACTGGATGTCCATGTTGAGTAAGGACTGCCCCAATAGCATAGTCAGAGGCATCTGTCTCGACCTCAAATGGTTGTTGTAAATCTAGTAACGTGAGCACTGGTGCTGTGCAGAGGCGATCCTTCAACTCCCTGAATGCCTTCTGTTGAGATTCAGACCAAAAGAATTTTTCTTTTGCCCCTCCCTTGGTGACTTGACTCAAGGGCTAAGAAATATGAGAAAACCCCAGCGCAAACCTGCGGTAGAAGTTGGCAAGACCTAGAAAGCTACGGAGCTCTATTAGAGTGGTTGGAGAGGGCCAATCCCGAATGACTTGGACCTTGGCTGGATCGACATGCACCCCCTGTTCATCAATGATGTATCCCAGATACTGAACCTGGGTCATGCCAAAAGTGCATTTCTCCAAATTGGCACATAGCTTGTGTTGCCGCAGTGTTTGGAGAACCTGTCGGATGTGGTGGAGGTGCTCTTCCCAACTCTGGCTGAAGATCAAAATGTCATCCAAGTATACTACTACAAAGGAGTTGGTGAATGGCCGCAAGATGTCATCCATTAGCCTCATAAAGGTTGCAGGAGCATTCGTCAATCCGAAAGGCATGACCAACCATTCGAAGAGGCCCTCCTTGGATTTGAAGGCAGTCTTCCACACATCTGAGGGTTCGATTGGTACCTGGTGATATCCTGACTTCAGATCGATCTTTCTGAAATATTTCGCCCCCTTTAGTTGGTCTAGGAGGTCATCAATCCGCGGGATCGGGTACCTATTACGGACAATGATCTTGTTCAGCGCCCGATAGTCAATACAGAGTCTCCACGTCCCATCCTTCTTCTGTACCAACACGATCGGGCTCCCACAGGGCGATGAACTCGGACGGATGTGACCTTTCTGCAGGAGCTCCTGAATCTGCCTCTTGATTTCATTGTTCTCCAGAACGGAGCGCCGATAAATTGGTCCATTGGGTAGCGGCGCACCTGGGGTCAGATCGATGGAGTGCTTGACTTGACAGTGCAGAGGAACCCCTGCCGGGGAGATGAAGATGTCTTCGTACTCCTCCACAATCTTGTCCATCTGTAGCTGTTGTGCAGAGGGACCCCGTTTGGAGGCCGCGGCCACTGTCTTCTTCTTCCCTTGAGGGTGTATCATCAGGAAAACAAATTTCCTGGTTTTGGAAATGATCTTACTGCATTGTTTTGCAGTAATCAAAGAGATGGCGGCAGGTGGTGCTACCTCTGGTATCCTGAACAACTTATTTCCCAATGTAATAATAACAGCACGGGGCCTTGATTTATACACAGCATGTCGCTTCCACAAGTATGGTTGTCCTAGTAATACATCACAAACTTCAAGGGGAGCAATGTCACACAATACCTCATCCGTGAAGGGCTTGATGTTGTATGGAAGGCGACACTGCTGACTCACGCGAAGATCTCGCCCTTGGTGAAGCCACCCAATGGTGTATGGTTGTGGATGTGCTGTGGTCGGTAAGCCCAACCGCTTCACGACCTCTGCCGAAATGAGGTTCTTTTGACTCCCGCTATCAACAATGAACTGTATCGGGGAGCCCTTTACCCACATCTGGGAGTGGAAGAGACGCTCCTCCTCCTCTGGATCTTCGGGTTCATTTTTCTGGATCTTTGCGGTAGCAACAGTGGTGCTGGGATCCGCATCAATGATCTGCTTCCCTTTTTCATACCCCTTATCGGGTTCTGACTTAGAGTCGGAACATGCATCTGATTCTGAAACCTTTAGCTCAGCCACCAGTGACTGCTTGGCCCGACACTCACTTGTGTTGTGAGTGGAGCTCTTATGGAACTCGTCCATTTTCCAGTGTCCTTTCTCGGCTTCGTGGTGTTGTTCTTTGCTTGCAGCTTCGGCTGGTTGTCTTGGGTTGTCCCACCTTGGCTTTGTCCTTTGTTCTGTGGTTTAGGGGCACCTTTCCCCTGCTTTGGATTCGCAGATCCAAAGTCTCGCTTCTTTTGTTTAAACTTCTGCTCGACCTTGACGGCATATCGGTATGCTGCGCCGAGCGAGGGGATGTTTAGGAATTGTATTTCTTCCTGGATGTACTTGTGTAGGCAGCCACGGTATTTGAGTATCAAATGTTGCTCCGAATCCTTGATACCCAACTTTGTGCGAAGGGTATGGAAAAGATTGGTGAACTCCGGCACGTCTTGGTCCCTTCCCTGCCGCAGCGTGGTCCAATTTATGTATTCATCCTCATAGCTTCCGACAGGGTAGTACTGCTCCTTGATGGCATCCCGGAACGAATCCCAGGTGGGTGCGGCTGAAAGTAGTGAGCCAGTACTTTCATCCTTCTGCTCGCAGTAGGTTTCCCACCAGTCCTTGACGTGGGGGGCTGCTTTGAGAAGAGCAAAAACAATCTTTTCCCGACTCGAAAATTCATGAACAGAAAAATAACCCTCTAGCAGATTTAACCATTTATCTACGGCATCGGCGTCTATCTAACCCTCGAATATGGGGATTTCAAAATTAACTTGTACCTTAAAGGGTGTGGCGTTTCCAGAGGAGCTGCTGGAAGCCGATGCGCTGCTTCTGGGTAGCCGCTGAAGGATCTGGGCAAAGCTGTCCATCATCGCGTTCCGTTGTCGCTCGAGGGCTTCTTCGAGCAAGATTTTGATGGGATCTCCTGCCCCCTCGTCTTTCTTCTCGTCCGCCATGGGAGGTCGTCGGGATTTGCGAGGCTGGTCTTGCAAGGTTCAACCAGTTCAAGCCCTAACTCCTTATATCCCGACCTTGTTGGGGACATGCAATGAAAAACAGAGAAAAAGCAGACCGCTCTGATACCACTGATCTGGATTTAAACAGGAACGCAACAAATTACAGAGATAACCATATACACAAAGATGCAACGGATTTAAACAGGAACACAACAAATTACAGAGATAACCATATACACAAAGATGCAGCAGAAATAATACTTCATTTCATTAATGGAAAATACTGAAATATGCTTACAACCAGAAATGGAAATAAACCAGCTAGGGCGATGGTAGCTTATCTCTGAGAAGAGATGTGATGGCTACATGCCTCTGAACTGTGTTACAATGAGGCTTGAAGGCCTATTTATTGTTGAGAAACAATGGAAAAACCCTTAACATTCCAAAACCTAACCCTAGGAGATGAAATGCCAAACTGTGGGCCCCGTTTGGGGTAAATTGGTACATCAACTTCCCGGGGTCGTAACTTTGGCATATGCTCTCCGTTTGACGCGTACAATAGCTCACTAGAAAGATCTATCTGAGCACTATCATTGTTGGAACGAGCAACATCGGTCCATTCCATGGACCCATGTTGCCCTCGGATTCCCCAAAAAATGTCGTTTAGGGCCTCAAAACGGCTCCGGAAGTTCAGGACCCGAAAAACTGCTAAAAATAGTAAGTTGTGCTACAATTAAGGAAACTGAAAATATTGAGAAAGATAATGGTGGGGTCCAGGTGGACTTGGCACGTGGCCACCAATATCCACCTGGATCAGATTTGATTAAGAGGTTTCCTAGTTTTACTATCATCGCAAGGAGGCCCCCACATTGGGACTTGAAAAGGAAGAGGACAAGGAAGAAAAGGGGTAGTAGGCTCCTCCTCTGTGATTTGAGGTGCCTCATGATTTGTAAGAGTTTGGGAAGAAGGGAAATAGGAGGTTTAGGATCATCGTATAAGGAGACATGAACCAAGCTCTTAAACTCTTCTCTCAAGAAGTGCGAGTTCAATTTTCTTTTAGGAATTTCGAAACAGAGGTGAATGAACCGATCAGAAAAATCCTCAACTAATTCATCAAGCTTCATTCTTAAACAATAGATTCTTTCACAAACATCTTGGTGGTTATACTTATCAAAGGCTTTATGAAGATTCTTGGTAAGCTGAGTGAGAGAATGGATAGAAGCAATGGGTAATGTATGACACCATTGACTAACAAAAATTTCGAATGTGAGGGTGAGTAATCTAGCCATGACATCTTTGGAGTCTATTTTGTGACAAAGACAGAGACAGATAACTTGAAATAGATGTTTACGAAAATTTTATTCACCCTCAGCATCGAACTTAAGTTCAGATAGGTCATGAATAACTTCCACAGGGATGGTACAATTAAGCTCTTTATAAAAACATCACAGGATTATGGTTTGGTGAAGAGACATTTTAAATAAGAGATTGAAACCAGACTCTATGAGCTCAGCCTGTTGTCTGGTGCTCCTTCTAGCACCAGAAAAGTTGACGGTGCTAGATTTGCCCACATTCAGGGGATCTCCTCGATATGAGGTCCCAATTAGACCTCACACCATTTGATGTAGGAGTCCCATCTGGTATGATAGCCTGATTACCATATACTTAGATATTTTCCTCAGCTCTAGATTTCAACACATGAGAGTGTTGCAATGGTACCTTCAAAAAGCAGGGTGAGTGTGCCTGGTGACTGTGCAACGTAACTGTGTCTAGGTTCTCTTGTTGCAAAAAGGGGAGAAAAGTGAGCCTCTAAATGAGAGGTAAGAGTACCACCCAAGAAGAGACACATGTGAACTGGGAAGGTCTATTCGAAATCCAACAAAATAGTCCACAACAAATGTGGCAACCATTAAAACCGAAGAATAGGGAAACATATGTCTACCATCCAATGAAATAGTCCACAACAGATGTGATGGTTATTATAACTGATGAGCAGGAAAGGTCAATCTAGTATCTTGCAGAGTATTCCACAAGGATGAGACAATAGTGACAACCATAACAACACATTACCAATAAGGTAAGCACTAAAACAACTGAAATAGTTCAACTATCCTAGTACATGTGAAACAAACATGAAATACAAATGCTCACATAATAGTCTTACAAACATTCATAAGTCATGCATGGAAAGGTGCTGGCCTAAGAAGGATTCTGTATTACACATATTTACATCATACATCAATTTTGGCTCACTATAATGTCTTTTTACAAGCAATCTTAATCCCTACATTAGTTTTCAACCTGAGGTAAGTCTTTTTATATCAAGAGTGCCAACACAGTATGTGCAGTGAATCTAGAGGTTATCTAACGATGAATCATTGCAATCACTAAAAGCTAATTCTTCAATTCAATTCACCCAATTATGAAAAGAACTATCCTTGGAAGAAATACTCTCAACACACTCTCCAATTCTATGCAACCTATTCCGAAATCAATTGAAAATGAATGAAAAAAATAATTACACTTAGAATCATTCAAATAAGCTTAAGTAAAGAAACTATTGCTATTGATTAGCACTATTAATCTATAACAACCCAAATCAATCTACATTACTCAATTGAACAATAATTGGTAATTGAACAACAAATAGCGATAAAGGATTCCTAAATGTAAAACATTGTGTATTGTAATCTATAGAAGTTAATCAGTCTTGTCTTTCAAGATATATGACAACATCTATTCAAATGAACAACAATCTGCTATCAACACAAATTCACTCATTCTAATCAAAGCGCTACTTAAGTATATCTCATGACTTCACTCCGAATCTAATTGAACAACAGTATAAATCAATATCACAAATCTTCATGATAAATGAAATAACTGAACATTAAATCAATGGAAAGGACTGAGTATAAAACTATAACACAAAGGAGCTGTGGAACTTCTTGTGAATGGGCCCAGAGTCGCCAGAAGCCTCTGCATAATAAAAACTCAGAATATGCCTTCTTTCATTAATTTGAAGTAACCGCTGACAGAGTCACTGATATAACAACGTATATGTTTCAAAAAGAATAATTACAAATTATCAAAAGTCTAAACTGTATCTAATTTCCTTTAAGCACTATATATAACATAAAAGAGAAATTGGATAAAAGCAAATCCTTAGGATCAGGGGATCTTCTCCTTAGTAGGTCTCGTCCAAAGGGACTTTGAAAAGGGAATGTCACTTGGTTGATTGACATCTCTCAAGTTTTCATCTTCAGGGTTTCCTTTTGCTGGGGGGTCCACTGGACCGGTGCCTACTGCTTGAGTTTCCTTTCTGCTGGTTGTTCCTTCATGTTCCTTGGCTTCGAGGGGTGTTTCCATAGCAGGAATTGACTCCCTCTGTTCCTCCATGGCATCAGTGCATGGCTGGGTTTGTTCATGACCAGAATTGTCAGCAGGGATCGACCAGTCAGGGGTACAATTCTATTTTTCAATGTTCCCTGGCTATTCCCTACCTTCGATAAACACTCCCATGCTTCCCAAAACCCTTGCCACTTCCTCCTCATAGTATTTCAAAGGAGGGTCTTGCGGACTAAGAGGAGGTGTGCGGGATGGTTCGAATTCCTCTTCTTGGATTGGGATGTGCCACTAGGCTTTTACTCATACAGAGGGACTCTTTCGCTTTAATATTTTCTTTGGGCCTGGGGTTCTTGGTCCTTGCTGTTCCGTTTCCTCATTTTCCAGGGGTGGAGCCAAGTTAGGATTTATGATATTGTCCCATGTTAATTTTTTCTGTGAAAATCTATTTGTGATAATTAACTTAATTAACCCATGATGGTTGACTACACTATGTGGGTCCTTGGTTGTCCTTACCCGTCGGGCAACATCGTGTAACAGGGAATTTAGATAAAATGGTAAATTAACTAAAATTATTTGCTTTAAAATGGCTATAAGTTTTAGTTGTTAGGGCTTCACCACATCATACCAGTCTTCGCAGGTGATATATCTTTGGACGATGACCACCAGCTCTTGCCATGGTTGCTGCAATGCTGAAGGATGAATTCCTTTCCCTGTTCATACCAACCGCTCGCCCGAGTCCTGGAATGCTTCAATTGCGCTGTATAAAAGGATGTGTTTTTCTACCCATTTCACCCCTTCTGCCGGAAGTCGGGTGACTTTGGCCAAGACTTCTTTAGAAACCATCATGCTTATGCCTTTGACCACTGTATTACCGTTCTGCAGATTTTGCAAAAATTCCAGCATTAGCTCTTCATGGAATCCATGCAATATGTTTAAATATTGCAGCCAACTAGCACATTCAAGGATTTTGCGAACTTGATTTGACACCATTAGTACTAGAGGTTCACTCCAGATTTCTCTTCTACCCATAGCTACTACACTTGAGGCTGGTTCTTCTGTATACAATTGTGTTTTACCCCTGTAATGCAACACAACAACAATGTATATTACAACAACTATCAAGGAAATGACGTCGCTTGGATAAATATTATCGTTTTTAGTTAAGTTGTTCATCCTGTTAGCCATACTTAACATAGAATCATAAGTTTGCATGCTCGCCATAATGGTTTCCATTCTTCAACTAATCAAAATTTTCTACTTATTATTACACATTCATGCTCATCATGCAGTTCATACTCCAGAGGTAACATGAATGATTGTCACATAGTTATCCATAATTGGAATATGTGTCGTCCATATGCAGGCCATCCCCCACCCGAAGAGAAAAGGGCATCCATGTCCTTTCAGCACACGGAGAACAAGCAAATAGACTAATGCGAAATAAATGTTGGCACCAATCTAAAAAATACAACAAGCAAATCAGTAATTCATTTAAGAAATATCTGCAGTCAAACGTGAATTGTCCAAATCAAATAAAAACATCAATTTTAAGTCATTATGTCAAAGAGCTTTACCACGAGCATAATTAATCACATCAACATAATCAACAGTTTATGTTTAATGATTGTCATTTAATGCTCTGACGTATGGAATATAATAAATATAGATTAAAGTCACCATGCTATTCAGCTTGTAAAAGTTCTACCAAATGGAAATTTTCGTTAGAAATAAAGTCATAGGTGATAAGAGGTAGATGTGATATGGGAATATAAGATGATACTCCAATACCACAAGCAAAGCCACTGCTACCAACAAGCATTCATAGCCTCGGTAGGGTTGCTTTTTAACCCTCCCAAATGAGCCAGAGTCCTTCTTACAGTTAATTTTTCTTTCTTTTGTCACAAAGAGACCACTATGCTGGCATGGTGACCAGATAACCATAGTGCCACTCACCAAGGTGTAACAAAAATGATCAGGCTGGCTCATGATGAGACCCCCTGTTCTTCTGACAAATTAATTATCAAGAAGGTCATTGCCTTGGTTTGGTAGCCAAATTGGAATGTCACCTGTTACATCCTTATGATCATGGTAGGCTGGCTCGTGATGAGACCCCCTATCCTCTTTGGACAATGTTTTAAGCATTTTTCTATTTTATTTTTCTTTTGGAATATTTCTTGTAGAAAAAGGGAGACTCATTTGCTCCTTAAGAGTCATGGATAGTGTAAGGAGTAAGAAGATGCCAATGGAAGTGTTGTACTCTTATCCCCTTAACATTATATCGATGATTTTTATCCATTTGGAAGTATAAACATAATCCAACATGGATTAAGGATAATGAATGATTTCATGATGTGTCCAAAAGAAAAGATGTTCAAACAGCCATTGTAAAGATACACCGTATTAGCTTATGGATAAAGATAACCAATAAAAGGATTTTAGAAGTCATAATGATATTGTTAGTACCATTTTTATTTATAAGAGGCACAAATCAATGCAAATGGTGATTATTTGCAATACAAAAGAAGAAGAAAATGACATAATGATCAAGAGAAAAACGAGAAAAATTCACAGTTTAGCTCTTAAAAGGTGCGGTGCATTTGATTGAACGACAATCATTCAATCGTTTGAATGGAAAAATCAAAATAAAAAAAATGTATTGTTCAATCAATTGAATGACAGTCGTTCAATAGTTTGAACAACGAAAACAAATAAGAAAAAATGCGTTGTTCAATCAATTGAACGACAGTCGTTCAATAGTTTGAACAACGAAAACAAATAAGAAAAACTTGTGTTGTTCAATCAATTGAATGGCAACAGTTCAATAGTTTGAACAACGAAAAAAATAAGAAAGAACTGTGTTGTTCAATCAATTGAAAGGTAGTCGTTCAATGGTTTGAACAACGAAAAAAATAAAAGGAAAATGTGTTGTTCAATCAATTGAATGGCAAACGTTCACTTGTTTGAATCAACGAAAAACAAAAGGAACAGGTGTTGTTCAATCAATTGAATGGAAAATGTTCAATTGTTTGAACAATGAAAAACAAAAAGGAACATGTGCTATTCAATCAATTGAACGACAAACGTTCAATTGTTTGAACAACAAAAAACAAAAAAGGAAAATGTGTTGTTCAATCAATTGAACAGCAAATGTCCAAATGTTTGAACAACAAAAAACAAAAAAAGAAAAATGCGTTGTTCAATTAATTAAATGACAAACGTTCAATTGTTTGAACAATGAAAAACAAAAATAAAAATGTGTTATTCAATCAATTAAACGACAAATGTTCCATTGTTTGAACAATGAAATGCGACAAAAGAAAATTGCGTTGTTCAATCAATTGAACGGCAAACGTTCAATTGTTTGAACAACGAATTAAAGAAGAGGAAAAAAATGTGCTTTTTCAATCAATTGAATGACAAATGTTTAATTGTTTGAACAAAAAAAACAAAGAAGAGAAAAATGAAACTTAAAAAAAAAATCATATTTACATGGTGATGCCTACAAAGGTATGTACATTATTTACAATTTTTCAAGAAATTTGAATTAATAAAGAAAAAGTTGCTGGGTTATCATTCCCTGCAGCTAGAATTTGCATGGAGGGGTCCTCGTGTACCTTCTTGCAAAAAGACTCCTTGGTAAGAGGTTGATGATAGAGGCACACTCGATGCTCGTTTACCTTAAAGGAATGGCCGGATCCATATATGGTAGTCAAGGTAAGAGTACCATTGTTATGTACTTCTTGAATCTCATAAGGGTCGAGCCATCTTGTTTGCAACTTGCTTGGGAAGTCTTGGAATCTGGAATTGTACAGAAGTGCCTAATCCCCTTTTTGAAACATTTTCTTCTTGATAAGGCTGTCATTCCATTTTTCCCTTTGCTACTGTATTATTGCAGTTCTTTGCAAAGAAAGAAATTGAGCCTCATCTAGTTCGTTAATCTATTGAAGACGCTTGGTTTGGGCTTCTATTAAATCCAGACCCACTTCCTAGGCCGTCCGTAGAGTCTTTATTTTGAATTCGATTGGAAACATTGGTTCTTTACTGAACACAAGCTGGTAGGGAGAGTATCCAATAGTATTCCTCCAAGTCATATGATAGGCCCACAAGGCCTCTGGCAGTCTAGCAGCCCAATCTCGCTGGTGTGTTGAGACTGTCTTGGTCAGAATTGCTTCTATAACCTTGTTGGTGCTTTTGACCTTCCCCTTCACCTGCGGGTGATATGAAGAAGTGATCTTGTGCATGATATGATGGTTTTTGAGAGTGGCAGTAATCTTGTGCCCTGTGAATTGTTTTCCCCCATATTTGATCACTTCTTGTGGTAATCCATATTGCTTAAATAACCCAAAAAGGAATTTAATCACTGCTTCCTCTGTGGCCCTTGGTAAATCGACTACTTCCACCCATTTTGTCACATAATCCGTGGCTACCAATATGTAGGCCTTCTGATTGGATGGCAAATGGAATGGACCTACAAAGTCCAATGCCCAACGCTTGAAGGGTTCTAATACTTATTGTGGTTGCAAAGGCATTTCATCAGATTGGCCAAGCCAGCCCATCCTTTGGCAACTGTCGCAGGCTTGGGCATATTTTTTAGCATCCTTAAAAATAGTGGGCCAATAATAACCCATTTGTAATACCCTATGTCCTATCCTTCAGTATATGAAAGTTCCCCCACAGGGTTCATCATGGCAAGCCTTCAAAATGTCATGGATCTCATCCTTATGGATACATATGCGTATAAACATCTCAGCGCTTGTATGAAAAAGATATCCGCCTATCCAAGAGAACCGGGCATTGCGCTGAACAATCAGTTTTCTTTCTCTTGTCATTAAATGTTTAGGTAGCTCCCCTACTACCAGATAATTTGCCACATCTGCGTACCATGGCGTTTTAACTACCATGATAAAAAGGTGTTCATTCAAAAATTTGTCATCTACTACTAGTGGATCATTAACCTTTGGGATTCGAGATAGAAAATCAGCAACTGGATCTTCCTTCCTTGGAGGATATTTGATAGTAATGTCGAACTCCTGCAAAAGCACTAGCCACCATGTTACTCGAACATTTGTGATTGGTTTTTTAGCTAGATACCGAATGGCAGAGTGATCAGTTTACACAAAGACTTGGTAGCCAGTTATATAGTGTCTAAATTTTTTTATTGCATAAATAACAGCTAAGAATTATTTTTCTGTCACTGTGTAATTGAGTTCTACAGGAGTGAGATTTTTGCTAATATAATATATAGCATAAGGTTTCTTATCCTCCTCCTAGCCCAAGACAGCGCCTATAGCTACATTTGATGCGTCTGTGGAGATGTGGAAAGGCAGCTCCGAGTTTGGTCCATGTAATATTGGTGTTGTTGAGACTAGTTTATTTAAACCTGCAAAAGCTATGTCACACTTGTCAGACCAACTGAAATCAACATTTCCAGTTAGAGCGTATAAGGGTGCCGCAATCTGTGAAAAATTCTTGATAAATGTGTGATAATAACTTGCATATCCTAGGAAACTACGTACCTCTATTTAGGTGAAGGGGGTAGGCAATAAAAGAATTACATGTATTTTTGTTGGATCTACCTATATTCATATTGCAGAGATGTAATGTCCCAGGATCACGCCCTCGGTCATCATCATGTGACACTTGACATTGCTTAAACATAACCTATTAGCGATGCATCATTCTAAGACCTTTTCTAGAATTTGCAATGCCTGATAAAAATCATCCCCATATGGAGTAAACTCATCCATATATACCTCCAGTCCTTCATTTATTAGATCAACAAAGATGCTTAGTATAGCTCTCTGAAACATGGTTGGGGCATTGCATAAGCCAAATGGTAATACCCTGTATGCGAATCTGCCCCAGGAGCAGGTGAAAGTTGTTTTGTCCTGGTCTTAAGGGGTAATCTGAATTTGATTGTAACCACTGAAGCCGTCTAAAAATGAGAAGAACTACTTCCCTGCCAACATATCAAGGACCTGATCAATGAATGGGAGGGGGAAGTGATATTTCTATGTTGCTTTGTGTATCTCTCGATAGTCTACACAAATACGCCACTTCCCATTTTTCTTTGGGATGACTACCAATGGGGAGACCCGTTTACTATCTGAGATAGGATAAATAAAGTTTAAATCTAGTAGCTTCTACAATTCCTCTTTCACGATATCATTTAGGTGTGGGTTCAACCTCCATTGAGGCTGTCGGATGGGTTGCACATCCTTATGTGTATAAATGTGGTGTGTACATATCTGTGGGTCTATGCCTTTCATTTCAGGATAATCCCAGGCAAAAGCCCCTTTATTTTTCTACAATACTTGGGTAAGCTTTTCCTGCTCTTCGCTATCCAGATAAGCATTGATATTTAGAACTTTGCCTGGTTCAATCTCAACTGGTTTGCTGTTATGAACAATAGTCGTCTGAATATGTTGGTCATCTGTATCCTTCAGGGGATCTTCCATGGCTTCGTTATCAAGGATTGCTTTCAACATCTAACACTGTACATTACTCACATTAGTTGGCTAATTTATAAAATTATTGATAACATCATATTTAGTTTTATCTTTAAATTCCAATGCTTCCGCTACTATGAGTAGTGAACAGATGATCTCTTCCAGGTATGCTAGTGGCTGCTTACATATTTTTACAATGAACAAACTTGGCCTAGCAGGAAAATATTACACTAGATTTTTTACAGCATCTCCCTTTGTAATAGTCATGTTGCCTTCTCGGCATCCAATATATACATCAGCTGTTGCCAGCCAAGGTTGACCTAGAATAAAAGGATGCCCATCCAACCTACTCCTTGGGTTTATAACCAGGAAATCTATTGGATATTCCCATGAGTCAACAGAAACTATGATATCTTGTAAGGTCCCTTCTGGTCTTACCATTGATTGGTCAGCAAGTTCTAATAAAGTGGTGGTTGGTTATAAGGTTGTAATACCAAGTGCTTAACAAGTTTATGTTGTTAATATGTTAATGGCAACTCCTAGGTCAACTAGTGTATTTGGAAAAGAGCGTCCATATAGTTGAACTGTTACTATGGGGTTTCTAGGATCTCCATACTTTATTGGAGTTTCCTCTCCCAAGAGTAGATCAGATAAAGTTCCTACAACATGGATAGTGGGTGAGGTTTTTACCTTCCCCACAGGCTTCCTTACACACAATTCTTTGATTGTTTTGGCATAGATGAGAATGTCTTGAATAGTCTGGATGAGAGGAATCTTAATACACAAATTTTTTAGTTCCCCTACAAGATCAAAATTAGGGTAGGAAATCGATTTAGGTATTGTTAGCCTTTCGAGGAATGGAGGAGAAGTGAATATAAGTTTTTCAGGGTCATCATGCTGATTTGTTTCTTCCCCTTGCTTTGATTCAGTATTATTTACAAGTGGTGGAACATGTACAAGTGATGGAATATGTACAAGTGGAGTTACATTTTCAATTGAAGGCTGGTCCCTATTTTCCTCAGGGGTAATGACACGTCCTAACCTCAATCTGAGCTCATTACATTCTTTCTTCTCAATCTCATACTCTGGGTTTTCAATAATCTGTACCAATTGGACTGGTCTGTTATTAGGATTCGGGTTCGGCTGAGCTAGTAACTGTGGCCGCAGAAGAAGTTGAGAATTTTGTTGTAATGTATAAGTAGCTGACAGTGTGGGTTGAGGCTGAGGGTCTGTCCCCATAGGTAAATTAGATATCCCGAGAGGTCGCTACTAGTTTGTAGACCAATTCATATTTTGAGAGGTGGAGGTAGGCCACTAGGATTGATAGGGATTTCCTTACCAAACACGAGTAAAAGCAGAATTCAGCTAGCCATTTCCTAGAAAAGATTGTGCTGGGCTGGCTAGGATGTCATAGGGAATGGCGGGCTTTGCTATTTTGGGTAGGGTGATTGGCTTGCCAAGTTTCCCCAAGGTTCTATTGTTTATTAAACTGTGAGGAAGGAAAGAATTGGGATGCGTCTTGTGACATACCTATAGGGTTTAGCTTGCCATTGTCGACGATGGTTCATCAGATATACCTGGTAACGATGGGAATTTTTTATTTTTGTGATATTTAGTACAGATGGTGCACGTTTGAACCATGTCTAGTGGGAATTCCCATTGGTTTTTATTCTTTCGACAACGTGGGCAAAAGATGGCCAAATTTTGTTCTGCTTCCTATTTTTGTTTGGCTTGTAGTACATCTAGTTGTGTTCTAAGAGTGCCCCAGATGTTTGTCTTAAAATCTTCTAGGAGGTTGCCGATCTCCATCCGTGTTACACCTACACTATGTGATTTTCTTCCTCTGCTCATTGGATCTCGGCTAGCTGCTCCTATATGTGTGCTTCCCCGTGAACACCTGATACACAAACAAATAATTTCATCATAATCTTCCTCAGAAATATCTCCTTTTCCAATTAGGTTTAGAGTTTCTACCCATTCCTATTTCATTCCTTTAATCAAGATAGCTCTTAGGACTTCTTTTGGTAGGGCAATGTGTGGAGACCTCTGCAAATTATAATTAAATTTTTCTACATATTCTTCTAGTGCTTCATTATATTTTGCAGTCATCTTAAAAATCTCATCTTTCAGTTCCCTAGTTTTACAAAAGTCCTAGTATCTTTTAAGGAAGGAGGTTTTCATTTCATCCCAAGAATTGATGGTTCGCCCACCTAGAACCATAAACCATGTCAAAGCTTCCCCTTTTAGAGTGGAAGGGAAAAATTTCAGCTTTTGGGGGTCGGTGGTATAGTCATACCCTCTACAGAGGACATCAAACTCAAACAAGAAAGCATCAAGATCCTCTATGATCATCCCATGGAAGGTTGGGATGCTCTGCAGAGGAATAGCCTTCATAGGGGCATTGGCCACCTGGTCGACTATGGGGTACTCTAATGTTGAGGTTTGATCTTGGGGTGGATGATTTGCCATTTGATCAAAGATATGCCAATAATCTTCAGGGATTTCAAGGGGTGCTTCTAGAGTAAGCAGAGAGTTAACAACTCCAGCTAGCTTTACAACACTTCCTAGGTCTGGAATCTCAGGATATCCTTGTTCAGACAACTATGGTCCTGCTTTAGCAGCTCCACTAGTTTCTCTTTTTCCTTCTTTTAAGTTACATGATTTTCCCTCTTGTAGAGGATCAGAGTGTAAACTTATTGTAGCTTGAAAACTCTGTTCTAATCCTCCTACTTGGCTTTGAATCTTAGCATGAGCTGTAGATGGTGAGCCTGCTGCTTGAGGGATAGCGGTAGAACTTTTTCCAGGTATAGCTTGTTATCCTGCTGATGCTTGAGACTCTACTCTTCTTATGATTTCATCTATAAAGGTTGTTCTCCCAAGTTTCACTGATCCTTTTGGTTTCGTGGGTTTTGGTGGAGGATTCTACTTTTTTTCTATCTTTTTATTTCTAGTCATTCATACAAACAAATTCCTATTTAACCTCTAAGGTTTTGCTGTAAAGCGGGCAGGTAAGCAAGCACTTTACTTGCTAGATACGCAGGTTCTTACCTTTCATTTTTAAAACCCAATTCTCCTCTAGCAAAGAAATAAAAACAATCACTTGAAACACTCTCCTTGGAAACGACGCCAAAATATTGGCTCACTAAGATGTCTTTTTACAGGAAATCTTAATCCCTACATGAGTTTTCAATCCTAGGTAAGTCTTTTTATCTCAAGAGTGCCAACACGATATGTGTAGTGAATCTAGAGGTTATCTAGTGATGAATCGTTGCAATCACTAAAGGCTAATTCTTCAATTCAATTCACCCAATTCTGAAAAGAACTATCTATGGAAGAAATACTCTCAACCAAGGAAAATTTTAAGGATGGAAAAATTTCTTGAAGTTTAAAAACATTGGCGAATCTCACTAATCCCTAATATGAAAACTATAAAAATTTTATTGATATATTTGTAAAATTATCCAAATTTATAATGATTTTATACGTAGTCTCTATATAATGTTGGCGATTTTTAAGGTAAAATAATTTTATATTCTTAAATTTGGGCGAATCGTCTTTTGTAAAATTGGAAATTGGCGAATATTTTTTGTGGAAAAATCATGGAAAATTAGCCCATTGGGCGAACATTAGCCCCTAAAATTATCCATGCTCTCAACACTCTCTGCAATTCTATGCAACTTGTTCCGAAATCAATTGAAACTGAATGCAAATAAGAATTACACTTAGAATCATTAAAATAAGCTTAAGTAAAGAAACTATGACTATTGATCAACATTGTTAATCTATAACAACCCAAATCAATCTGCATTACTCAATTGAACAACAATCGGTAATTAAACAACAAATAGCGATAAAGGATTCCTAAATGGAAAACATTCTATATTGCAATCTGTAGAAGTTAATCAGTCTTGTATTTCAAGATCTATGATGAAATCTATTCAAATGAGCAGCAATCTACTATGAACATGAATTAACTCATTCTAATCATAACGCTACTTAAGTATATCTCATGACTTCACTTTGAATATAATTGAACAACAGTATAAATCAATATCACAAATCTTCACGATAAATGAAATAACTGAACATTAAATCAATTGCAAAGACTGAGTATAAAACTATAACACAAAGGAGCAGTGGAACTTCTTGTGACTGGGCCTAGAGTCGCCAGAAGCCTCTGCTTAATAAAAACTCAGAATACAAAGATGTATCAAACACAACCTTCTTTCATTAATTTCAAGTAACAACTGATAGAGTCACTGATATAACAGCGTATATGTTTCAAAAAGAATAATTACAAATTATCAAAAGTCTAAACTGTATCTAATTTCCTTTTGGCCCTATATAACATAAAAGAGAAACTGGATAAAAGTGAATCCTCTGGATCAGGGGATCTTGAGGATTTCGCAATATAAAATCTGATCATGTGATAAAATAGGAATGTTCAAACTGATCTTCCACTTCCTTGTCTGCCCAAGACACCGTGGCTTTTCCCTTTTATGGCCTTGTGCTGTTCTGCCAACTAAACAACTTTTGCCCAATCTGCATCTTTGCATACAAAGATAGCAAAGAATCAGTTTTTCGTACTAGATTTTCCTATTCTATCACCAAATAGTTTCATCCAACTTTAGCTGATATTTTCCTCATTTTAATTTATAAACAAAGATAATCCTATAAGGATGAATGATAAATGAAGCATTTTATGAAGAGAAATCATACCTTTTTCCTATCCCAACAATCACTAGCCTCAGTAGTGGGACATTGGAGCCACTCCTTGCTCCTAAAACAACTAACTTAAACTCTCTATGCTTTGTGGGAGGAGCCAAGGTGAAAATTCCTTTTCTCATACAATGAGGGGGTACATATAACCAAGGGGTGATGCTTGACCCTTGTGACTCTTTGACTTCCCTCATGCATGTTCAACTTCCTATGAAATTTCAACTGACGTGACTCTTCATATTCATGTGTGTCCATTGGATTTCCACTTTACTTTACATTTGATATACATGGCTCATAATAGTGATGTGGCATTTGATAAATCATCACATGACTTGAAATGACAATGTTGACATGGCCTAGCTTGCTAAGGTGGCAAGGTCAAGTCGCTGATGCTACTGAGTAATGGATGTGTTCTTGTATGTGCTTTATCTTCACCTCTGCATAACTTGATGATGTGTGGTCTTCAATGATCTTTGGCCTTGAGATGTGGTTACATGAATGTGCTCCTTTTTCTTCTTCTTGATAAGACCCTTTTCTTGTCCAGTTGCAAGTGAGTCTTCTATCATGTTCACTACTTCTTCTCTTTATTTTTCGTCTCGCCATGATCTAACAATGTACCTGTTCCTGAAATTCACTCATGACGAGACAACATCAATTAAAAAACTTCCTACTCTAATATGGTGCATTATCATCCATGGACTGAGCTTGGAACAAGTCACAGGCTGGGAGATAGGGCTTAGTGACTCCACATTGCGCATTTCCAATGGGCAAGGAGAGAGATTGATCATTGAGACTACACAGAGCACAACTCAGGATTGACTGAGGAACTTTTGAGCATAGTCCTTATTGAGGAGAAAAACTATGTAGTGGCCATTGGGAGATAGGATTGTGCAATTCAAGTCAGTAGTGGCTAGTGCAAGGTGAGGCCAAGGGAAGTTAGTTCTGTGAAGTTTTCAGAGGAAAGGAGGATTGGGCAGCAGAGAGTCATGGAAGCCAAAACTGTGTAGTTCTTGAGTAAAGTGAGCTCTAACTGAGGGAGGACACTGGGGGACAACTCTACACATTTTTGTAGACCAAGGGAGGTTGGTCTCTTTGCGCAAATGCGTAGTTCAAGATGGAATTGAAGGAACTTATGCACAATTTTGGGAGTCAAGGAAGGTTACTGAACTCTAGAATTTCACAGTGCAACTGCCATGGAGGATAGTGAATGCACACTATGCAGTTCCAGTCAGCAAGGTCACATCATTGAGGTTTGAGACTGCACAATGCATAGTTCGGTTGGGGCCCGATGAGGCTGAGTTTCTCAGTCAAGAAGATTTTCGAAAATGGCTAAGTGTGAGGGAAAATATTCACTCATGATGAACTCATACTATGATCACACACTTAGGATACTTTGATGACACAACAACCATAGACCATTAGAACAACAAGCAAAGCATTACCCTCTAAGCGACTGTCTCATTACAAGAAACAATAAGTGCGACACCTGAGATAGAATTTAAGGCGACCGTGATGACACTTGTGTGACAACCCTCAAGACTTTGTTTATGAGTGTGACAGGTGTTTACATGGCTAGGATAAGACATGTACACAAAAACCAACCTTTGAGGTGACATAACAACTAAACATGCCAGAAGATGATCATTGATCCAATAAGTGAAAGGGAGCAAGAGACTTAGAGGAAACACATGGAATGACTTTCAATGCTTGTAATCATGCATGTCATTGAAGACATAATGGTATGACAATGATAAGTAATCCTTCATGCTACACTAGGAGATTTATCTCAAAAAGATGTGTTTTGTTTTCCATACCTACCCTCTAAAGGGTTATGCATCAGATGGAGTCTTCATGCAGTCCTGATCTTCTATCATACCCTAGTTTCCTTGGTCTTCTAATCTGATAACTATATTTTCTCATTATATCCTTAAGAGTCATCTAGCATGTCATCCTTCTTAATCTCATTCTTCATCATCTTGTCATAGCTTGGTAGAATTCTTGTATCTATAATCCACTCATGACAAGACGACATCAGTTTGATAAACCCCTAGTATAATATGTTGCACTTGGGTTTATAAATTGGGTCAGGACTAAGTGATAGGTTAGGGGAGAAGTCCTAATGACTATGTGATTGCACATTTCACACAGCTAAGGGTCAATCTTGATCATTGAGACTGCGTAGTGCACATCTTAGACCAGAATAGGGGAAATTAGTGCATAGTCCTCACTTAGGGAAATAATTTCACAATGGCCACTGAGAGAAACAATTAAACAGTTTAAGAAGGTATTGGTTGTTGCGGGATAAGGCCCTAGAAGGAAAAATCTGCACAGTTTCAGGAGGCAAGGTGGATTGGGGAGCTGAGATGCTTGAGGAACAAAACTGCGTAGTTTCTAGGGACAGTGGGTTCTGGCTGAGGGAAGGAAACTGTAGGAAGAATATTCACAGTTTTGGATGCCAAAGGAGGTTGGACCTCCTACACATTGTGCAGTTCCAATAGGTAAGGAAAATGCTTGAGGGTTGCAGATGCAAAGTGCACAATGCAAGACAGCTAGATGAGGTTAGGTTGCTAGGAATACTCTAAAATTTGGCTAAGTATGGGATCAATGGAATCGATGTCGAAAGTGATAGGACTTGGCTATGACCACATGCTTAAAAACTTAGTGATACAACATAGACCATCCAGAACATATTAAAACATACTTCGCTAAATGTGACAACCTTGATGGTAGCTTACGACAAGTGTGTCTCTGTCTATAGAATTTGTGAGGATAATGGCAACACTTTTGTAATAGTGCATGAAAATTTATAAATGAGTGGGAAACATGTATATATGATGAGTACAACTCATTCTCACAAAGATTTCCCCTTGAAGAAAAACAAACTTCCCTTTGCATGACAAGTGATAATCCCCATGCCTGAAGATGACACATGCTATATAAAGATGAAAGCATGATCGACTCTTAAGATTTAGGAAGGGAGCTTGAAATAATGAGCTTACCAATAAGTGAATAAGAAATGAATGATCATAGGATCCATAGTAGGATTCAAAATTTGAATATAGGCCAAAATTTTGGAGGGTGTCGCAACCGCTATGACACTTGACGACACACTGGTTGAATTCCAACTGCTCTGTCTTGGTTCATTTTTAGTGCAAGGCCTTGGTTCTTCAAGGAGTATTGATTCATCACGAAGATTACTTTGGCTTCCCCACTTACCCCATGGGAAGACATGGCCCCCTTTGCACCTCCTCAGTTGAACACAACATAAGATTCAGTTAGATCACAGTGCTTCGAATTGGGAAAGTTAGTTTAGCTCACAAGCTTAAGATTTTCAGAGTATAGTTTGTTATCTCCACTGTTGCTCTACTGCCAGTAGGCCTAGATAGTAACCTAGCGGAGTCACGCAGGAAAAAAAGTATTTCTCCACTGCCAAAGCCTGGAAGATACCCCACTGAAGTTTCTTGCTTCAGCTTTCTGCATAGAAATCATTTCTCTTCTTTCACCTTTATTTATTTATTTAAGAAAACTATGCATCGACACTTATTTATTTTTGGGTGGAAGAGGAATCTTGACTTATTGAGAGCAAGAGAGGTTGTCCCTTAAGAGAATCATATATATATGGTTATATGGTGGTTAACCATGGTTTTATGAAAGATTCCAATTATGGATCTTATCATGTTTTTATTGGAAAATGAATGGTTATTGAATGCATGAACTAATAGATATTATTGTAGCTATAATGAGATGGAATTAGACCTTCTTAAAGATTCTCAGATAAGTATGAGACCCCCATGTTCAAATACGCATTCATGACCTGTAGATTACATGTTCTAAATGTGTTTGAAAAAATGACTGTCATGGTTAGGCCTGTTTAGGTCAAGACCTTGATCAAGTTTTGTGTTAGAGGCGTTTCCCTTATGCCATTTATTGTTCTGGAAAGTGAAATCAAGTTTTGGGAAGTGATCTGGAAAGTAGCCTTGAAAAGGTGGCACAAATTTCATGGTTGCAAGCACATAACTAGGGAATTGGGACTGTAATCACTACCTTGAAGGCTTATGCATGCGACTCGATGTCTACAGTTGCATGGATGTAATCTTGTGCATGAAACTAGGAGTCCAGGTCATTAAAAAAGTAAGTTATCTTAGGGTTTGGGCACCTTGAGTGGTTGTTTAGCTCTTGTGGGTCATGTAGCTCTTGAAAAAGGTCAGTCAAGTTTTAGTTTGTTGATTGCACTTCCTTAACTATAATTAGGAATTTTAATCATGTTGTAGTAACCCTCAACTCATGTTTACCCTGGTAGGATGGTGAAACTGGGTAGATATGGGAGGGGTCGTTACAACGGTTCCGAGATCTGAGCCACTTTTTCAAGCTAGCTTCCAGAAAATTGCCCAAAACTTCCTATAAATTTCTAGAAACATAAACAAGATGACGAAAATTCCAACCAATCAAAACTCAAAAAATAAATTGACCAAGACATGTCTAATCCATGATGTGCATATTGTCAAACATATGGTAAACATAGAAGCTACAAGTCATGAATGCATATTTGATCAGAGACTTTTGAACTACATTTGAAAATCACCGAGAATGCTCAATTGCCTCTCTAGTTAGCTGCAACGTCACGTGTTATCCCATACATTCATCAACCATTCAATAGATTATCAAATCGTGAAATAGATCCATAGCTAGAGAATATAATATAACCAACATATAACCATAATAGAGACCATAAAAAATCAACCATAATGTCAACATGATAACCAATACTAGTGATCATAGATTACAATAGGAAAATAGCTCTTATTAACATATGAAAATTGCGACCAAGTCAAGGACTTCTATGTACCACGTGACCATAGATTGGGTTGAACCAAATCTCTCTTTTAGCCAATCACCCCCATGCCATATTCCAAGAATGAATGTGGGATCATAAGGGTTAAACCAAAACAAAACCAACCAGGGCTTCTAGATGCCAAACTACATCAACCCTCAACCACAATTATCTCACCTATAAGGCCCATAAACCACTAGCATCAATGAGATCGATCTCTATCCAGGTTGTCCAAGGATCTAAGAACTAGTAACTCAACCCACTGCTAAATCAAGGCTCCAGATATTTTGTTCCAATCCATGGCTCCAAGGACTAATAACTCAACCCATAAGGCTCCAGAGCATTTGTCCCAACCTGTGGGCTCCAAGAATTTGTAACTCAACCCAAGTTGTTTCAAGGCTCTAGAGCATTTTTTTCAACCCATGACCATAGGGAATCTGAGAACCAATCAAAAAAATAAGTGGGAAACCCACAATTCCATGGATATTTAGGAAATGGAAAGGCGAGGTTGAAACCACTGTTAATCTAGGAAAATCTCCATGCCAATGAAAACACATAACAAAGGAATCACATGGATATACCATGCATCCAAAAATCAACAAGGAAATCACACATGCAACCTGTTACCTTCAAAGTATCCCTGTTGTAGCTACTGATCCAACTATTGCCCTTGTTCTCCCTTGCTTTCCTTTTCTTTCTTTCTCCAATCCAAGTGAATGCTAGAGTTCTCCAAGGATGCTTCAAGATTACTCTAAGTGTGCAAGAGTATGAGATAATGAGAGTGTTCTCAACTCAAAACTATAAAAATATAGCAACTTATTCTTTGATGCCTTTTTATCATTAATATCCCTTTTTTCTTTATTTTCCTACATTTTCCCTCTAATTTCCCTTGCATGAAAATTTGTGTCTCTTCACCTTCCTTTTCCTTTATTTTCATAATTAAATGCCAACTATTGCCTCTTTTCCTTTCCCAATGCCTTTGCCAATTTCCATAGCAATTAATTAATGCACAAGTGATTCCCACTATAATGTTTTACCCAACATTCAACTTAGAATACGTGTCTGATGTCCTTGGTCTTATTTTATTTACATGTAAAATCAACCAGGGGTTGTTACAATATATTCCAAGAATAAATGTAACACATGTTGTTGAATTTCCATCACTATATATCTAATCATCCTTTAAACATACTACAATATGCCCTACATATGATCTAGTAACTCACTTCTCTAAAGTCTCAAAATCTCCCCACATATTTGCATTCTAACTCCCAACCATAATTTGAGAAATCATCACCAACTATTCATATTTTGTTTGTGCCATAGAATGCAATAGCTTGTCCAACAATTTTACTGGATCATTGTAGTCATAATACTTTCCATATTTGGAACGAAGGTATGTCGTGGAGAGAGATGAAAATACAAAACCTAAAATGATGTAATAAGATGGAGGCTTCTGTGGAGTACCAAGGAAGGTATGTTTCGATGGTCATTTTGGTATCTTTTCATCAGAACTCAAAAGCCTTTTGCATGAGAAATCTAGATAATGATAAGAATTTATAACGAAACACGAGAGATTAATGAAAAGCACTGATAGTCGTCATTTCTATGTGCAGGAGGGAGGAAATACGGGAGGTGGCCATTCCAAAAGTAAAGACAAGGATGAGCTAACTGCTGTCCCTTTGACGGAAGACCGGAAACGAACCAGATCACAACGAATCAACCCAAGAAAGGACACAGAGATACCAACACGAAACAGAAAGGGGAAGAAGTAACGCAGCATTAATGATTCTGCGAATCCCTCAGGATCTGAGATCCTGAGGGATCGCTATTTTACCTATTTTCTATACCTAGATATCTCCGCCATCTTCCCTATAAAAGGGGTAGCACTGTTGGCTTCAGAGAGGATCTTTTTGGGGTGTAATTTCCTTTAAGGAAGATTAGGACTATGATCTTTATGTTCGGTTGAAGGCTTGAGTTCCTGTAATTTTATTGCATGCTTTAATACAGACTTGTTCACTCTTTTATCTTTGAGCCTGGATCTATCTTAAGCGGTGTACCCCTGGAGGCTAAGGGCCCGGCCCTGGAGGACACTTGCTCTTGTATTATTACGTGTGGTTTCCGTGTGGTTTGTTCATAGACGTACTCTGGTAATCTGCTGTGTTTTGAGAATATTCTATTACATGCTCTGTTGTGATTAAGTCATTTCGTGTTCTTGAACTTTATATCGATGCTATGTTATTTTACCAATTCTTTAAGCATTGATTAATCCCTACAGGACACTGTTACTTTATTACAGAATTCTTCACGATTGTGTTTTGCATTATAACAAGTCATCTGGAAAGATCTGTTTTACATGGGTATCGAATGTGACTATTCTTTATTATGAGATACAGTCGTATGTGTTTTAACAGAAGCAGATTAAGTATGGTGTGTTTCTAAGGTTCTATAGTATTGTTCCATCATATAAGATTGAGGGATTGGTGTTTTGATTGGCATGGTTAAATAGAGTTGCAGCTTAAAGAACTCAGTTATTACTTATTTCGATTACTGTTCCATTTATTTGCTGTTCCATTTACTTGCTGTTCCATTTATTTGCTGTTCCATTTCAATTTGTTGTTCCATTTCCAGATTGCTAATTTGTTGTTTCTTGAGGACGGACTTAGGCTGTAGAGGACCCCAGCATCTGCTACTTGGTCCCCAGACCTCTGATCTGCTCCCATCAGCTATGAAAGGGATGTGTTATTGCTACCAAGCCCTTGGCTGATGTGCTGTTCCATTTCATTATCACTTCTTTTATCTGCTGTTTCATTTCTAATCATTAAGAACGATCCTAGGCTGTAGCGAGCCCAGCATCTGCTATTTGGCTCCCAGACCTCTGATCTATTCTCATCAGTTATGAAAAGGATGGGTTATTGCTACCGAACCTTTGGCTGATGCAATACTTGGTGTGATTTAGTCCTTTGAAGTAGTTAAGTTGTAGACTTGCATTAGTTTACTTTCGTAGTCGTAAATAGCTGTACTACAAGCATTACTCTGGCAAATGCTAGCCTCAGACTGAGACACCCTTTGAAATAACCAGACGATCCTGGATTGACATATTAATGTGAGGTAACTAGAGGTGAAAGAGACCCTTTTTATAGCTCTACAGCTTCCCCTTTATATGTGCAAGGACTAGGTGTTTGTGAGTAGAAAGCTCAAAATCAGATTTATGATACTCAAAATCATAGAGAATTTTGACTTTGAAATGTTGTCCTATGTACTTATTTGAAACAAGGTAGCTAAAACCTATGTTCTCACCATGCATGAAAGGGAAAATTCCATTATTAGCAATACTAATTCCATCAAAGCTTGGGATAATATCTAATGACCTTAAGAATTTACTGCTAGATCTATTGGTTCTATAGTTCTTACATGAACACCTTTTTGGTTAGACATCATTCCCATTGCAATACAAAAATCAAGATTCTCTATTTTTAGCCATTCTATTCCAATTATGGGAAATCACGCATAGTCTCTTGAGTGCTCATAATCCATGGAAAAGTGTGTAATAATAAGATTTGGAATAACATATGCAATATTTTATGCATCTTCATGTTAAAGTGATTGAAATGCAATTCCCACACAATAGACCTTTTCATTAAAATCAATCCCCCCAACATTGACAAGAACGTCAATCTGGACTCCAAGAAGCTCAATGGCCCCATGGAAACATGAAAGAACTTCAATATGTGATACAAATACATTAGTCATAGAAATTGTGTCACTTTCAAATGGATAATCTACAATAGTGACAACATCCTACAAGGTGGGCAGGGCTCCAAATTCAATTGGATATACTCCTTTCCTAAACTCATTATCGCTCACATTTAGCATCACAATATTACATTTACTGCCAATCGTGAGCACAATAGTCAATTACTATGTATTTGATCTTCGCTTCATTAGCTTCACTTATATGATGCTATATCGTATGCCCATTGGTTATTAGAATGCAACCATAAATACTAAACCTGTTGCTTACTCGAGCTAAATTGATGCTTGCACTACCATGGAAGTGAAAAATTTGGTTCTGTATGCACAAAAAAAACTTTGACTATTGTAGTGGGCCCATAGCGTGTGGAAAGCCTAAACTATGAAATTCTTGCATCATTCTTTGTTGTGATTGCAAGGTATTTGCCATCAAATTCTGAGAACGAAATATTTTTCTTTGGAATTGATGATGTAGTGTCAATGGCACTTGTAATTGGGGCTACAATGGTGTTGGTATTAGGGTCAAATATTGAGGTTTCACTTGGGAACTCGGAGCATGTATCGGTTAAACTAGAAAAACTGACGAAATCTCAGATCTAGGATGTTGTTTTGTTAAAACAAGATAAATCTTAGATTTAAAATCTTGCAAGTTTCTATTTCCTTCAAATAGTGGCTCCAATGTGCTTGTTGTTTACTTTGAATAAGCTCCAACTACTATTGTGTCTCAGAAAAAGCAATCAACACTTTGGAAAAAAATAGATGATTTGCAACACTACATGTGCTTGACCATGCTTATGTTCATTAAAATTATATATATATATATATATATATATATATATATATATATATATATCAAATAGAATTCCCCTCTAAACTGAGAAGTACAACCCACTTAACACTTATGATAGGAAAATATGAAATTACATGATGACCATACCAATTCTTGCAAATAATTCAATTTCCTGTGCCTCTACTACAACCAAAATATCACCACCACATGCCTCATTGAGTATAAAATGAAATAGATCCATGTACTTAGAGAGACCCATGCAAGCCTGACCTTAAATATACATGAAACAAAGACCAAGAAATTAGATATCTCTATGTTGGTCTACTCAACACGCTGACAGTAAATTAACTAGGGGAAATAATGTTGCCTAGGAAAGCAAAGCGCCATGAAGAGCACATTTGCAATCCCATTATATCTACCTTGAAATTTCACGATATCCATAGGATTCCAAGTCCCTTTTTCAAAAAAATCAACAAATCTTGAAATATATTCTTACTGACTCCTGGGAGCTCGCTGATCAAGGTCCCTTTTGGCCCATAACTCAACTAGGCACTTCATCACTTTAAACTGAATTTTTCTTATTTGCAAGCACCCTTCAAAGTTTTGGAATATTTTATTTTATTGCATCAAGGAAATAGATACTACCAACTATGCAATCCAAAAGGAAATAAGAACAAGAATACAAAAATTTAAGGAAGTGTTGGGATCCTGGACAAAGAATGGATTAAGGCAATTTTACAAGTGTAGGCACATAATCATGAGGGAAAAGTAGATTGGAAACAAATGAATTCTTATGTAATTTTCTTATCATCATTCCTAAAATTGTTAATCAGAGAAAGAGTCTCATGTTGATTCTTACCTCATGTTTTACCTGTATGTTGGAGCCACCAAGTATGTTGATAATGAATCGTGTGAGGTTGATAACCGTTGATGATCAAACTGAGTCTGAAACTAATCCAAAATAGGGTACCATGTTGATGTATGATGACTATTTAATGTTGATGATCGATGAAGGTTTCTTTATTGTTGAACTTTGAAAATCATTGTGAGGTGTTGATAACTAATGAAGGTTTAAAATCTACCCCCCTTATTTGGAAACCAAAGGGGCTGTAACTGTTGCTGAAATTTTTAAAAACCTTCATTGAATCCTGATCCCATGGTGCAACTCTCTACCATCTGAATGAATGTGTTGGAGTCAAGCATGGAAAGAGATCATCGGATTATGGATCATTAATGCATGCCATTTTGTTGGGTTTGGAGCCAAATTATCTTCTTTATTTAGAGGTATCACCGCATTGGACCCCAGTTCTTAATGTGGTGGCAATGCTGCCCATAATATTTGCACTACAAGGGGGGTCCGGGGGGGCGACAACAATCTTTAGGAGCCCCCCCGGCAAGGGATCAGGGGAAGCGCCCCTAAAGTTAAAAATAGATGTAATGTAAAATGTTGTAATTTCGTAGTCAATCTAGGTCATTCATTAGGCAAAGATCTAATGGTAGGAGTTATGTCTAATTTAGGGTTTTTTTTCCCTAGAAGGCAACCCCTCACTATATATGAAGGAATTGTATTGTGTCTATGTAGATTTGCATTCGGAATGAGAAAGAGAGAGGAGATTGTGTGAGAGCGAAGAGGGAATTACATCGGATATGTTGTAGGTTGTATCTCTTCAGTTTGTTGGATAATATAAAAGAAAGGACTAGTTATTTCCTATGGACATAGCCCAAATTAGGTGAACCACATATATTTGTGTCTCTCTTGTTTTATGTGTTTTCTGTGTTTATATTTCTACAATATATTTTACGTGTTCCATTGCTCTGTAATATATAATTTTATAACAACTGGTATTAGAGCCAAAGGTCTATTTGGCTGATAAACTCGTAGGAGAGAAGGGTTCCTAGTTCGAGTGGGAGCAATGGCAGAAGATGGTGGTTTAGTGTCGAAAAATTTGACGACCAAAACTACCAACTGTGGAAGATGCAAATGGAAGATTATTTGTAACAGAGAGATTTGTACCTAGCATTGAGCAGAAAGACAAAGAAGCCGATGAGTATGATAGACATAGAATGGGATATTCTTGACAAAAACGAACTTGGAACAATACGATTGCGCCTAGCATCATTGGTAGCCATTAATATCTCAAAGGAAATGACAATAGAGGGTTTAATGAAGGAATTGGCCAAACTATATGAAAAATCCTCAACCTAAAATAAAGTATTTCTTATGGAGAATTTATTTAATATGAAGATGTCAGAAGGTGGATATTTTGCTGATCATTTAAATGAATTTAATATAGTTACGAGTCAACTAATTTCTGTAGGGGTAACTTTTGGTGATGAAGTTATGGCTCTATTATTTATGTGCTCATTTCCAAAAAGTTGGAATGGTTTAGTTATGGCCATTAGTAGCTCTTTCTCTGGAGCTAGTACTTTAAAGTTTGATGATGTTGTCGGTGCAATCCTTAGTGAGGAAATGCGACAGAAAAGCTTCGGTGAGACATCAGGTAATTTTTTGACTGTAGAGACTAGGGGAATAAAATTGGAAAGAGGAAATAGCCCAGGATATCGCAGTAAGTCAAGGAAAGGAAGATCCAAGTCTAGATCAGGGATAGTGTGCTGGAAATGTGGGAAGAAAGGACACCTGAAGAAATACTGTAAGTCTCGGAAGCGAAAATAAGGAGACGTGCAGTAAGAAAACAATCATGAAGGGAATGTGACAGGTGATGTGTTGCAATATGCTTTGATTCTTTCATTACAAAATATTATTGATGCCTGGGTGGTAGTTTCAAGGGCCTCATTCCATGCCATACCTGATAGGAAACATTTTCATGATTATGTTCAAGGAGATTTTGGACAAGTTCGATTGGGTGATGATAAACCCTGTAAAATCATTGGAATGGGTATAGTTTTCATAAAACAACAGAATGGAAATCAATGGCTATTGAATGAGGTAAGGCATGTTCCAGATCTGAAGAAAATTCTAATTTCAACAGGGTAGTTGGGAGGGGAAGGCTGTGTAACTAATTTTACAGATAAAACTTGGAAGGTCACTAAAGGATCCCTGGTAATAGAAAAAGGAGAAAAGGTTGGTACATTGTATTTATGCAATGGTATTTCTAATTATATTAATGCTTTAACCTCTATAGGAGAAGATACGACATTGTGGCATCATGGGCTTGGGAACATGAGTGAGAAGGGGATGCAGATTATTCACTCAAGAAATTTGTTGCCAGGTTTGAAGCATGTTGATTTAAAATTCTGTGAGAATTGTGTTTATGGAAAACAGAAGAGAGTCAAATTCCTCAGAGTTGGTAAAGAAAAGAAGAGAGAAAAAATTAAAGCTTGTACATACAAATGTATGGGGACCTGCTCAAGTATCATCTCTCAACGGATCTCGTTATTATGTTACTTTTATTGATGACGCAACTAGAAAAAGATGGCTTTATTGTATTCGAAATAAATATGATGTATTTGATACTTTCAAGAAATGGAAAGCTTTGGTTGAAAATGAGACAAGAAAAAGGTTGAAGTGTCTTAGATTAGACAATGGAGGTGAATATTGTAGAAAAGAGTTTGATAGGTACTGTTCAGAGAATGGAATTCGCTTTGAGAGGACAGTTCCAGGAACACCACAAGAAAATGGCATGTCAGAAAGGATGAACAGGACAATCATGGAGCATGCAAGGTGCATGAGATTGCATGCAAGATTTCCTTTACAACTTTGGGCAGATACTGTAGATACTGTTGTTTATCTAATAAATAGAGGGCCTTCAAGTTCCTTGGATGGTGGTATTCCAGAGGAGGCATGGACAGGTAAAAAGGTAAACTACTCATTTTTAAAGACTTTTGGTTGTGAAGCCTTTGTCCACATTAATAAAGAAAATAGAACAAATCTTGAGGAAAAATCAAAGAAATGTACCTTTATTGGATATGGTGTTAATGATTTTGGTTATCACTTTTATGATTATGAAAAACACAAAATCTTTAGAATTAGAGATTTCATATTCAATGAAAAGGTTTTGTATAAGGATCAATTGTAGGAAAATAAATAGGAAAAAGAAAACAAAGAATACATAGTGCTTGATGAGATCACATAAAAAGTGATGGTGCCTGAAAATCATAATGATAAACAACCAGAACAACAACAACAACTGCAACAACAACAAGCACCTCAAACACCTGAAAGTGGTGTTAGAAGATCTACCAGGATAAGTTGACCCCCTAAACGATACTCTCCTTCATTATATTATGTATTGTTGATTGATTCTGGTGAACTAGAATATTATGAAGATGCAGTGCAGGTAGAAACTAGGAAGAAGTGGGAGCAAGCCATGAAAGAAGAGATGGAATCCTTAGCACATAACTAGACTTCAGACTTAGTCAGGCTGCATGCAGGTAAAACAACATTGTAGAATAAATGGGTTTATAGGTTGAAAGAAGAAGATGGAGGTAGAAAAAGGTATAAAGCGAGACTTGTGGTGAAGGGGTTTGCACAGAAAAAGGGTATAAATTTTGATGAGATATTTTCTCCTATTGTTAAAATGACTTCAATCAGAACTATTTTAAGTATAGTAGCAGCTGAAGATTTGCCTCTTGAGCAGTTAGATGTAAAGACAACCTTTCTCCATGGGGATTTGGAGGAAGAGATATATATGCAGCAGCCACAAGGATATGAGGTAAAAGGGAAGGAGAAAATAGTGTGCAGGTTGAAGAAGAACCTGTATGGCTTAAAATAGGCTCTAAGGCAGTGGTATCTAAAATTTGACAGGTTTATGTCTAAACAAGGTTATACTAGATGTCACTCTAATCATTGTGTTTATCTCAAAAGGAAAAATGATGACAACTATATTATATTGTTATTGTATGTAGATGACATGCATGTTGTAGGTTCTAACATGCAGGAAATGAATGTGCTCAAAATAAAATTGGAGAACTCATTTGCAATGAAGGATTTGGGTGTTGCAAAACAAATCCTTGGTATGAGAATAACTAGAGACAGGAAGAATCGAAAATTAACATTGTCTCAGAGTGAGTACATAGAAAAGGTGTTGAAAAGTTTTAATATGCAAAACCGGTTAGTATACCTTTGGCTAGCCATTTCAAACTAAGTAAGGAGTTGTGTTCTAAGACTTAGGAAGAAATGGCTTATATGTTATGCTTCTTAACCTGCAAGAAGATACCAGAATACAGAATATGCGAAGAAATATACCCAGAACATAGAATAGTGAGAAACAACAACAAGTATTTTATTATTCAGAAAGCAATGTTCACTTGCCTCTTCGAGGGGGCAACCTCCAATAGAGCAGAGCTCGATTACAAAATAAGACACGATGCTCCTCGCAAGGAGTCTCTATCCTTTATATATGACTCATACATGCAATACCATGGATCAATACCATGGTTCTTATTAATACCATCTATCTAATACCATGGCCCATTTGCAACTAACTGTGGTCCTGTCATTAATTGCGGGTTAACCACTTACAATTATTAATATGGGCTTTATTGACTCCTTACTTAACTATAACTATGACTCGATCCTACTACATAAATAAGGGGGTTAGGGTGGGACCCTAACATGCCCTCCCCCTTAAGAATAGCCTTGTCCTCAAGGCTGAAGCTGCGGAAACTGCTGAAGAATAGTGGCTGGTTCCCAGGTTGCATCTTCCGGAGAGGTGTCTTTCCACTTGACGAGGACTTCCCTGATCATGCGGCCATGCAGGTGCCGTTATCATGTGTCTAGGACCTGTTTAGGTTGGAGCCAGATTGACCCTTCTTCATCCAATTTAGGTAGACTGGTTTGAATTCTGCAATTGTTCCCAATCACTTTCTTGAGGCATGAGACATGGAAAACTGGATGGATTTTTACAGTGGGTGGCAAAGCTAGCTTGTAGGCCACTTCTCCAATGCGCTGAAGTACTTGATATGGTCCATAGAATTCTGGAGCTAGTTTATGACAATCCTTGTCTTTGAGTGAAGTTTTCTTATATGGTTTTAGCCTCAAAAATACCAGATCCCCTTCTTGAAATTGGCACTCTGAGCGATGCTGATATACCTGTTGCTTCATGTGGTTTTGAGCTTGATGAAAATTCTCTCTAAGATGGGCGAGCATGGTTGTGCGGTTTTGTAGGAGTTGATCTATTGCTTGTACCTTTGAGCACCCCTTGATATAAGAAGTAGGGGAAGGAGGGATTTGACCATAAACTTCTTCACAGGGAGTCACTTTGGTGGTGGCATGATAGTTGGTGTTATACCACCATTCAGCTAGAGGCAACCACTGTACCCATAGATGTTGCTTTTCTGAAGTGAAACACCTAAGGTAGGTTTCCAGACATTTGTTGACGGATTGAGCTTGACTATCCGTTTGTGGATGATAGGAAGTACTGAGTTTTAGTTGGATGCCTTGTAGCCTGAAGAGTTCCTGCCAAAAATTACTGGTGAAGATCGGGTCACGATCAGACACAATAGAAGTGGGCATGCCATGCAATTCGAAGATCTGATCCATGAAATATTGAGCGACCAAAGTCGGTGTAAACGGGTGGGGTAGGGCGCAGAAATGAGCATACTTAGAAAGTCGGTCCACAACCACCATGATGACTGACTTGCTTCCTGACTTTGGAAGACCTGTAATGAAATCCATAGAAACCTCCATCCATATAGATGCCGATATGGGCAACAGTTGTAATGTACCTGGTGCTTTGACTGTCTCCCCTTTGTGGCATTGACAGACATCGCATTCCACTACAAAAGTAACGATGTCCTTTTTCATTCCTGTCCAAAAAAATGATCTTCTAGTGCGAGCATATGTCTTCTGAAAGCCTGAATGTCCTGCAATGGGGGATGAGTGCAATTTTGCCAAAATGCGGCTTTTGAGGGTGGATGTTGGTGATATTACGACTTTGCGCTTGTAGCAAAGAATCTCATCCTGCCATGAGTAGCCCTTGGTGGAATTTGGATCTGCCTGCAATTAAGTAATGAGTTGGGAGAGCCAGGGATGTGAAAACCATTCCCTGCAAGCCTCTTCAATCCATTCTGGAATGGGAAGGGAAATTGTGAGTAGGGTACTTTCCTCCTCAAATTGGCGAGATAATGCATCTGCTACACTATTTTCATGCCCTTTCTTGTAAATGATCTCACAATCATATCCCAACATTTTGGTGAGCCATTTATTTTGTTGTGGGGAGGATAGGCATTGCTCCAAAAAATATTTAATATTGTGATGGTCTGTGCGGATTTGGAAACGTCGCCCTAGTAAGTAAGGTCGCCAGGTATCTACTGCATGTAAGATGGCCATCATTTCCTTCTTATAGGTAGATTATCGTAGATTCTTCCCACTTAGTTGTTGGCTTGTGAAAGCCAAGGGTCGACCTTCCTACATTAAGACCACCCAAATACCCGTACCCGAAGCATCACATTCAATGACAAAAGATTTGGTGAAATCAGGTAGTGCTAAGACTGGAGTGGAACACATGGCATTTTTGAGAGCTGTAAATGCCTGTTGTGCATCATCATTCCAAAAGAATGAAATTTTCTTGAGGAGTTGAGTGAGGGGCTTCACAATGCGACCATAATTGCGGACAAATTTGCGATAATAGCCTGTGAGACCCAAAAATCCTCTCAGGCTCTTCAAGGTCTTAAGTTGAGGCCAATCCTACATTGCCTAGATCTTTTTGGGGTCCACATTGACACCTTCACGCCCCACAATGTGGCCCAAATACTCAACTTCTTCCATGCCAAAAGAACATTTGGACATCTTAACAAATAATTTATGCTTGTGGAGCAGTGGCAAGAGCAGATCTACATGCTGAAGATGTGTGGCCCAAGTGCAACTATAGATGAGGTTGTCATCGAAGAAGACAAGGACAAATTTCCTGAGATATGGTTTGAGAAGGTGGTTCATAAGGCTCTGAAAAGTAGATGGGGTATTACAAATACTGAATGGCATGACCAGGAACTCATAATGGCCTTCATGAGTTTTGAAAGTAGTCTTTGGAATGTCGACTTCCTTCATGTGAATTTGGTGGTAGCCTAAGCGAAGATCCAACTTAGTGAAGCATTTAGCCCCATTGAGTTCATTTAGCAAATCATCAACAACCAGAATGGGAAATTTATCTTTGACTATCAACTTATTGAGGGCCTTTAAGTCTGGACACATCCACCATTCCCCATCTTTCTTGAGCACCATGACCACCGGTTATGACTAAGGACTTATGCTGGGACGAATGACACCTGCTTCCAAAAGTTCCTTGATTATTTTTTCTATTTCATTCTTTTGGGTGAAAGGATATCTGTATGGGCGCACATTTGGTGGTTGGGCCCCTGGAACCAAGGTGATGCTATGATCATGTTCCCCTCGCGAGGGTGGAAGCTCATGAGGCTTGTCAAAGACTGGCAGATGGTTATTTAAAATCTGTTGCATCTCAGGATGAATCTGCAAAGAATTGGGTTCGACAGCCTGGATGGCATTAAATTGAGCTATAACTCCATGATGGCCCTTTTTTAGCAATTTTTCCATCCTATGTGAGCTGCTGATAGAGGGAGCTCCCGCCTGGAGTCCACGGAAGGTATGTGTGGAGTTGTTCTGCTTAAAGCTCATATATAACTCCTGGAAATCCATTGTGATTGGCCCAAGAGTGCAAAGCCATTTAGCACCGAGGACAATGTCGCACCCTCCCATGTGTATGGAAAACATGTGGGTCTTCAACTGATAATCCCCCATTTGAAGTTTGACATTTTCACAACAACCTTCACATTTCATTATTCCCCCATCCGCAATTTGGACTTGGAAGTTAGAAACAGCTCGTACAAAATAATGCACTGCTTCCGTGACTTTTTGATGGATGAAATTATGTGTAATTCCACTATCAATCAAGACTACTACTGGCCAATGTTTAATAAAACCTCTGATTTTGAGAGTTTGAGGTGAAGAAATCCCTACCAAAGCATGCAGCGAAATAACTGGTTCGTCAGGGACATTGTCCTTCTAGTTGTCCTCTTCTACCTCCTCTGGTTCCTCAAGTGGTGGGGCTTCCTCCGATGAGCTGTAATCAGTGGCATCAATTTGAAAAAATTTGGGCTCCTTGCATTTATGACCTGGGGAGTATTTTTCATCACAGTAGTAACATAATCCCTGCTTTCTTCTTTCGGCCATTTCTACAGGTGACACCTTTTGAACCTTAAGTGTTTGAGTCGTGTTGTGAGCCTGTGGGGGCAACCCTTGGCGGTGAAATTTGGGCGAATGGACTGGGCTGTTAACGCACATTCCACGTTACGAGCTACCTTGCAAGCCTCTGACCATGTGGGAGGGTGGTGTAGTTAGACGTGGGCTTGTATGGCCTCTTTAAGACCGCTGATAAAACATTCCGTGTAGAACGCATCTGGGAGATCCCTAGTGCAGAAATCTAAGGCTTCAAAGGCTGTAACATATTCATCCACTGTGCCAGTCTGTCGGAGCTTAGTGAGATGACCCAAAAAAGCAGATTCCTGGTCAAAGCGCTCTATAAGAGCTTTTTTGAAGGTGGCCCAAGTCATAAAACTTCCATTGCAACGTTGATGCCATTCCCACCATTGCCATACATGCTCTCCGCCATAAGCTGAGTCTCATTATCTAAGATGTTATTCAGATTGAAATACTGCTCCATTTGTGCTACCCATGCGGCCAGGTGAGAACCATCAAATTTATGCATATCCAGCTTGGGAGGTCGCGGATGAGATTGTTGGTGGGTGCCCCAGAGGTGAAGAGAGTGGCTAGACTCACCCTCACTGTGTCCATTGCCAATATACGCCTCCTCGCGGGCTTCCTCCTTGCCCTTAGAGAGTGCGTAAGTTAGTTTGTCAAGCTGAGCTTGGATGGCTTGCAAGGATTGTTCAAGTTTGTCGATCTTCTCATTGGCCATAGCTTGAGCTCTAGTTTCTACCATGCACCAATCCGATGTACTTGAAATTTGGGACTGCCAAAATTTTTTTTCCCTAACAATTGAATGGTACCACCTTGCTTAGCTCGTCGTCCTGATTCTTATGGGCTAGATCACCAATAAGCGCCCTGGGTCTCAGATTTTTTATTTTTTATTTTTGAAAACTCCTAATGGAGTTTTACTCCTTGCCTAGGAATACTGCAGTAGTCGAATCCCCAAAATGTTAATGCTGCCAAAGTCCTACGAAAATCACGCCCCAGTATAGGAACCCCACACAACTACTCAGATCTAGTGGATCTGAGAGATCTAAATGGCTGATCGGATAGCTCTGAGTAGTGAAACAGATTGCTGCTGCGGATCTGATGGATCTAATAGATCAGAATGCCTATTCTGTTAACTCAGAACTGCAGAACTGATGTCTGCTGCTGCTGCAACCCCACTTGCAAGATCTGATCTGGCAGAGATTATGCATGATCCCGAGATAGAAAAGGGAACTATGGTCTTGAGGAGTTTCAGGTGCTACGGATCACAATATACATAAGGGTCTGACAGTAGTACTCAGGCCAATGTTTCAGGGATCTAACTAAGGAGGATCAACTGTACCCTTAGCCGTACAACCTGACTACCCTATCGTATGGGCGAGTAATATCTCTGAGTGCTATTCTTGGTGTACTGTAGCAGCAAGACAGCCGACGATTTATCTATGGCGAGGTTTCAAAGGAGCTAGGGAGCTTCCGATATAACCAGAGGGTACTTGGAAGACAGTTCGTGCACGGTTCTGTCTAATGTGCTACTACTCGAAGGGGCACCCACAGGGGTTACAAGGGAGTCCAACAAGCGTGACCACCTCTTGTATTTCCTACATGCATGCCTCCCCAAATTCGCAGGTTTATGCGCTCAATGACAGATCCCATGGTTTAAAGACACCGAAACACGTCTCTAGCCAAAAAAAAAAAATGCTAAGAAATGGAGATCCCACCAGCCTTGGAAAGAGATCTGATACCACTTGTTATGCTTCTTAACCTGAAAGAAGATACCAGAATACATAATATGCGAAGAAATATACCCAGAACATAGAATAGTGAGAAACAACAGCAAGTATTTTATTATTCAGAAAGCAATGTTCACTTGCCTCTTCGAGGGGGCAACCTCCAATAGAGCAGAGCTCGATTATAAAATAAGACACGATGCTCCTCGCACGGAATCTCTATCCTTTATATATGACTCATACATGCAATACCATGGTTCTTATTAATACCATCTATATAACACCATGGCCCATTTGCAACTAACTGTGGTCCCATCATTAATTGTGGGTTAACCACTTACAATTATTAATATGGGCTTTATTGACTCCTTACTTAACTATAACTATGACTCGATCCTACTACATAAATAAGGGGGTTAGGGTGGGACCCTAACATTATATGTCTAAAGTTCCATATGCATCAATAGTTGGAAGCTTAATGTATGCAATGGTATGCAAAAGGCCAAATATTGCACATGCAGTGGGAGTTGTAAGCAGGTACATGAACAATCTAGGAAAAGAACATTGGATGGCGGTGAAGTGGATTCTCAGGTATTTGAGAGGTACCAAAAATCAAGCATTATGCTTTGGTGGTTCAAACATTTCTCTCCAAGGATATGTTGATGCAGATATGGCGAGTGATAGAGATAACAGGAGGAGCACAATGGCGTATGTGCTTACTGTAGGTGGAACAACTGTCAGTTGGGTTTCAAAACTACAAAGTACTGTTGTACTCTCAACAACGGAAGCAGAGCATGTTGTTACTATAAAGGCTTGTAAAGAAATGATTTGGTTACAAAGGTTTCTGGATGAATTGGGTAAGAAGCAGGAGTTGGGTAGGTTATACAGTGACAACTAGAGTTCCATACATCTTGCAAAGAACTCTGCATTTCACTCCAAGACTAAACATATACAATGCAAGTACCATTTCATATGGTCAGTGTTGGAAGATGGACAGTTGAAGCTGGAAAAGATACACACTAGCCATAATCCTACAGATATGTTAACAAAAGTTGTAACCAGGGAGAAACTAAGATTCTGCTCAGTTTCAATTGGCCTTCAGGTATGATGAAGAAGATGAGAAACATGCAGGTCCAAAGCAGAGTCATTTTCTAGCCAGCGGTGGAGTTTCTATAATCAGTCTCCAAGTGGGAGATTATTGGGTCTGGAGCTTGATTATCTTCTTTATTAAGAGGTATCACCACAATGGACCCCAGTTCGTAATGTGGTGGCAACACCGCCTGTAATATTTGCACTACAAGGGGGGGCAACATCGATCTTTAGGAGGCCCCCTCTGGTAGGGGATCAGGGACAACGCCCCCCAAGCTAAAAATAGATGTAAAATTTCCTTGTAAAATGTTGTAATTTCGTAGTCAATTTGGGCCATTCATTAGGTGGAGATATGACGGTAGAAGTTATGTTTAATTTAGGGTTTTTTTCCCTAGAAGGAAACCCTTTACTATATATGAGGGAATTGTATTGTGTCTATGGAGATCTGTATTCTACATGAGAAAGACAGATGACATTGTGTGAGAGCAAAGAGGGAATTACAACGGATCTGCTGTAGGTTGTATCTCTTCAGTTTTTTGGATAATATAAAAGGAAGGACTGGCTGTTTCTCGTGGATGTATCCCAAATTGGGTGAACCACGTATATATGTGTCTCTCTTGTTTTATGTGTTTACATTTCTACAATATATTTTATGTGTTCCATTTCTCTATAATATATAATTTTCTAACACATTTACTAATGTGATATGGCTCACCAATGATCTTAATGAGTATCAAGGCACCCTAGTACATCTTGCTAGGGACAAAAAAATACATTAAGTGTGAGTCACCTGGAATATCCAATAATCAGGGGAAATTGATGTATTCCCATTATCATCAGCAAGAGAACTCGCCATCAATGAATGCATGCCTCAAGGTACTAAATTGAGTCTCTAGCCTTGAGCAAAGATAACGTGTTGATGTCAATGGGTCAAGACTCATTAGTAGGAGGAACTTAATGCATCCCACATTAGCTAACATGACAATATGCAAGAATTTGAATAATTTGCAAAGAACCAACAACATAATGCAAATATAATTGAGGACTTTGCCTTCTAGTAACTTAGTTTTCAAGCAAGTCCTTATATAATTGCATCAGTTTCCTATCTTTCATAGTTAGACATGTGCGGAACAAGATACTAAATATTGTCATACTTGAGAAAGAGACTACTTTAATGTATATGGTGCATGGAGCTCTTGAATGATGGAGAATATTATATGCTGATGATAGTTTGGAACTAGGCTTTAATGTGATCCACATATTCTTGGATCTCCAATTCATTAAAAACTATTGGCATGTTCTCCTTTTTCATGTCCTGCAAGTCTTCCATGGCTTGATGATTTCTCTCTTGAAGTCACGAAGGATTTGACGAGAGGAAAGAGAGAAAATCCTTAGCCTTGAGTTCCAATATATGATTTCTATTAATTGTTTCCTATAGTTCTTTGGTTTATTTGGGAGGTTGGAAAGGATGATCAAGGATGCTTCCTAAGTTTTCTTCTTGATATGGCTCTAGTTTTATATGTTTGTCATGAATCTTTTGACTTTATCCTTCTCCTTGAGGTGCAGTTATGCTCCTGATAGCTATCAGGATTTCCTCTTCTAGATATTAAAATTTGCCTTAGATTAGGACTTGAATATATCTTTGAGTAGCTTTCCTGTTCAAGTCCTTTTGAGCACCCTTATTCTATGCTATAGGGATTAATGAATGGGTGTTTGGTGATGGAGATACCCTCAAGGATCTTCTCGAGATCCTTGGAAGACTGTTAGATTAGCTGCATTTGGCATGGAGATACATGCATATCTGTGTTAGTCAAATGAGATTCAAATCAGGAAGAAGGACTTATTACCTCAAGTCTTGGTGTGGTGTTGCCTGAGAGTGCAAAGTAGCAGAGTGGAAGACCCCTTAGCTAGCTCCAAGATCAAAACCTGCACATAGATAATACAAGGTGTAATATCACAACATATAACTATGATTATAAATGCACTAACATATAAAGATATCTAATCACATGTATCTAAGCCACTCATAATAATGACATTGGATAAACTTGTAAACTAGTTACAATACTAATGCCATGGAGTGGACAACACAATTACAATTCTATATTAATGATAGAAAATGGTGATTACAACCATCGATTGTATCAGCCTTCCCTTACTCCTCCAGCTCCTCTCTCTCTCTCCCTTCTTAACCTCTTGCAGCTATACTATCTTCGATAGTCAAATAGGCAATCCTTTCAAATGTTTCGACCTTTTCCAAAATGGCCCTAGCCTCACATATATAGCATGAGAGGATAAGCCTTGCCAAATCCTTCATGAGTTCCTTTGGGAAAAAGCAGAGATGTTTCCATGCTTTTGTGCTCTTTCCCCATTTGTATACTCCATTAGGAATAGTAATTCCTCCAAATAGGTCGAATCTTGAAGTTTCCCTGCTTTTATGAGTTGACATAGGAGTGAATATCAGGATATTTCTCGGTCAACTTGTTCCTTTGACCCATGGAAACTAATTTAGGTTGACTAATGTAGGTTTAGCCCCGTACAAAAATTACCTGCATATGAATTCTAAAACACAGAAAATAAACAATGCAAGAGCATAACACATAAAACACATATACACAAATAGTTTCCTCTAGATCCCAAATCTGGGACTACGAGCTTGATTTTTCATAATATTCCTTTCAATGTTACAGTACATATATATACATGCCTAAGCATCCAATACCATGGACTGAAAACCATCGTGTCCAACACCATGGACTGAAAAAACCATCATGTCCAAAACCATGTGTGAAAGACATGCACAAAACCATAGGTAGGTTCACCCCACCTAATATAGGGTCCAAAACAAATTTTCCCTGGGGTGCTGCCCCGGACCCCATAGAGGGGGGTTACCTGCTGCACAATCGATGCAATGTAAGGGTAGCTCCTGTGCCCCTCTAACCCCCCAGTTAACTATGTTGGCTAGTCGTGGAAAGAATATAACACAACCCCAACATTCTCCCACTTCTTTTCTTTCCATCAGGGGCCACAGGAGAGCTTAGTCATTTATCCAGCCCTACAATGCCCATTGTTTCTCTACACCAAGAGAACTTCTCAGAGCTCACATATTTTTTCAATGCATCTGCAGCATTCTTCAAAGTGTCCACCTTTACCAGAAACACCTTTTTGTCTTCCATCATATCCCTCACAAAATGATACTGAACATCAATGTGCTTTGTCTTTGAATGGTAAGCAGGGTTCTTTGCCAAGAAAATTGCACTTCGGCTATCAAAGTCTATCCTTATAGCTCCATGTACTAATCCCATACTTGAACATAATCTCCGCAGTCAAACTGCTTCCTTTCTTGCATGAGTGGCTACCATGTATTCTACCTCTGTTATTTATAGTGCCACTACAGATTGTTTCTTACTCATCCAACTGACTGCACCTCCAAATATGTTAAACACATACCCACTTGTAGATCTTCTTTGATTTATATCTCTAGCCTAGTCCACATAAAAAAAGCCATGGATATCCAAAACTCTGTCCAATCCTGGTCTTCCTTGGTAGCACAAACCATAATCACTAGTGCCACACAAATATCTGAAAAACTTCTTCACTGTTGTCCAATGCTCCTTCCCTAGTTTTGACATAAATCTGCTCAATACTCCGACTACATGTGCAATCTCTGGTCTAGTACAGAGCATTGCATACATCAAGCTACCGATTACACTTGCATATGGAACATGGGACATATCCTCTTCCTCTTCTTGTGTCTTGGGACACTGTTCAAAAAATAACTTTACACCTATAGGAATAGGAACCTTCACCAGTTTACTATCATGCATATTAAATATTTGTAATATTGTCTCGACATACTTCCTCTGGTTTAACCAGAAACAATGTAAACTTTGAAACGGGAACTATAAACTCAAAACGAGAACTCTGGCCAAAAACCGCAAAAAAACATCAAAAACAGTGCTAAAAACGAAAAGTGTGTATACTGGAACGATGTTTTTTTTTTTTAGGTGTCAATTTTGAACGTGTTTTAAAAATGGAGGTGACTACGAAATTTACTACGAAATTTTCGTGCAAAATATAGCTTCAAAAAAAAAGTGATGATACTGGAATAATGTTTTTTTTTTTAGGGTCAATTTTCAAACTTTTTAAAAAATGCTAATAAAACCAATTTTTTATGTCTCAAACAAAGTTAATTTTTAAGGAAAAAACACATTAATGTTTCTGGTAGAATATCATTTTTCTTTCCTAAGTATAAATTTAACATGTTTTCAACCACACCATGCTAGATACAAAAGAAATTGAAATTTTTTCAACTATAAAATTAAAAAACCATGACATTATGAACAAATTATATCACTGAATGAAATCAAAAGTCTTTATTTGTATACTGAATAAAACAGACATTATATCTCTAATTTGATATTGCATTGTAGATATTTAAACAATAAAATTTATCATACTTAAGACATAATCCAACAACATAAAAATGCTTCATAACTTCTCATTTAACAACATATGGAAAACATTAATTTTATTTGAAGATATGATGCATACATCAGTTATATAATCTGTCTTAAACAATTATTCAAAATCACTCATATTTTCTTGCACACCATCACAATTCACATCTTCAGATGAGTGACTGGATGCTGACGAAGATGTTCCATATTCTTCTCTTTCATCAACTAGTGCCCCATCTGAGTCCACATGCATGCCCAACATTCCAGGTTTCAAAAGTCTTCTAGATCTACGACTGGTTTCAGCAGACTCCCATGTCAACACTATTCCTTCTGGTAACAACCTTTTCAGAATCTCTGTCGTCATGAAGCAAAGAGTTCCTCTCTTTGTTAAATTGAAGTCATAAACAAGTATGTCAACATCCTCCAATTGTAATATGTCTGTGCGGCGGCGATTTATATTTGTACCCTTTCTTTTTATTTTTCCACCATTTTTTTTGTCAACTACCATCTCTGGCTTATACACACCATTGAATGGGTGTGTATTTGTGGCATACCAATGTACTTCAACACCTGTAACATCCTCATTTTCTGTAAAGACCTTTATAACTTTAGCAACCCAAAATGGATAGCCTTTGGGATCTCCATCTGCTAGCACTGCAATCATGCAACCCTCCTTAATATCATGTACTGAACCCCTATAAAGGTCTTCCATGGCTTCACGTTGTGCACGAGATTTTCTGGAACCAATATACATCTCTCTTTCCATTGCCTGTGAAGAATTAATAATACCTTGAGTTTGTTGCTGTTCAACAATGTTTACTTCCTCTTGTTCATTCGACACATTTTGTGGCCAAATAAATGGATTTTTCAAAGGTATATCTTCATTGGTTGTTGTTGAAATGATATCACTTTGATTATTGAAAAATGACTCCCACCAAACTGAATCAGCAATGTCAAAGTACTCATATGTATATTTAATACATTTTTTAATTTCTTCTAGGCAATCAGAATAATTTATATGTCTATTCTATCTGCGTGCATTCTGAACTTCACCAACTGATTGTAATAACAATATTTTTGATGCAAATATTGGACAATCTAGAATGAACTTCAAAAATTGCAAACCTGATGACGGTGCCCATTCTGTAGTAGTTGAAAACTTCTTGCCCCATATTAGTGTTTTCCCATCAATTTTTTTTATACGAAATTGATGTTGGAAGCTAATATCATTAAGTTGTTCAATGCATTTCCCCTCACCATATGATCCTAGAATAAACCTTCGCATGTCAACAGTTTCTTCCAACACTTCAAAAGCAGGCTCTGGCATGTATGATTTCTTAATACATTCAATTAGCGATGGCAAGCTCCCAACTTCCTTCCTCCTCAATGTGACTGAAAAACGACTGAACATCTAATCAATATGGTCATGAGTGTGCCCAACAAGAAGGAAACCAACCTTTACCTTTTGAAAAATTCTCAATTCAACAAGCATGTTCAGATACCCAAAAACAACCTGATTTTTGTTTTCATGGCAAGTGTTGTCCAATTGTAGATACAAAACTTTAGGAAGATTACCAGACCAATGAGAAATCACATCATGAATTATGGTTATGGTCAGATTTGCATCATTATGAATATTTGGAGCTGTGAAGTACACCCTTGGTAACATTTTCCCATTGAAGACCATACAACCGACCAAGTGAAACTGAATAAAATTTTCCTCTTGTAGATTTTTGGGTGTGCGAACAAAATGTGGTAAAAGTGTTTTCTTCTGGTCCATACCATCAATTATCAAACCCAAATATTTATTTGGATTATCATAACACTTCTTTCGATGCTTGTACAACTTCTTCCTTTCATTTGTTTGTTGTTCGCGATGCTCCTGAAGTTCTTTGACAATTAAATCTACACAACATAAAATAAATTCATTAAGAAATATGTTTTCATAGTTGATGACTATACAATTTTAAAAGTAAAAGTTATGAACACTTACCTCTTTCTCAGCCTTCACATTTGTCCCTTTTTGATTTAAGAGAAGCACATGTACTGCAAATCCCCATCCTTGTCTTCTTAGGAATACGAACATTATTGAATTCTTTCTTCCATATCTTCACAAAATATTGATATGTAATAAATTGGCCCTGTCCCTCAGCACTTTCTGCATATTCTTTGCATAAGTTGTAGATTTCTCGTCTTGAAAAATTATTTGGAATATGTATTGTCTCTCTATTTGGCATATACTCTCCATGCTTTGAAAAGAAATCTTTCATCCATGACATTGCAGTATTTGATAATGGCCCAAACTGTCTTTTATAACGTACTTCTGAATAAAATGTGGGATCCTTTTCCAAATTTTCTTGAATTCTCGAGAGACGAAAATTCCCAATTGAATGAAACATTTTGAAAGCTTTTCTACACAATAATAAATTCCTAATATGATAATCATAACCTGACAATGTACATTGTATGCAGCCAGCTAAATATGAGTTTTGCATGCTTTTATTCATTGACAAATATCTCTTCCTACTTTTTAATGCAAATGTGAAATCCATACGTTTCAAGCAATTTTTTGGCAACATTCACTTGAAATGAGAGCGCTGATAGAACTTCTTCTCGTCAGATATTCTGCTCTACCCCTTGTATAACTAGAATAGTTTGCATTGATACGAAAAGGTATGCTCCTACTCCTCGATACAATATTTCTTGGCAACATCTCCATCATTGGATCATCACTGCTACTCTCATAGTCCTTAGAATCAGGACTAAAAGGACATTGTGATACTCCAATCTTTTGAAAATCATCATCCCGCGCTTCATCACTGCTGCTCTCATAGTCCTTAGAATCGGGACTAAGAGGACATTGTGATACTCCAATCTTTTGAAAATCATCATCCTGTGCTTCATCACTGCTGCTCTCATAGTCCTTAGAATCAGGACTAAGAGGACATTGTGATACTCCAATCTTTTGAAAATCATCATCCTGCGCTTCATCACTGCTGCTCTCATAGTCCTTAGAATCAGGACTAAGAGGACATTGTGATACTCCAATCTTTTGAAAATCATCATCCCGCGCTTCATCACCGCTGCTCTCATAGTCCTTAGAATTAGGACTAACTGGACACTTTGACACTCCATTCTTTTGAAATTCATTATCACACTCATCATCACTGCTGCTCTCATAGTCCTTAGAATTAGGACTAAGTGGACACTTTGACACTCCATTTTTTTGAAATTCATTATCACACTTTTCATCACTACTGCTCTCATAGTCCTTAGAATTAGGACTAAGTGGACACCGTGACACTCCATTATTTTGAAATTCGCCATCATGCACGTCAAAACTGCTACTCTCATAGTCTTCAAAATTAGGACTGAGTGGACACCGTGACCCTCCATTCTTTTGAACTTCACCATCACACTCTTCAAAACTGCTACTCTCATAGTCCTCAAAATTAGGACTAAGTGGACGTCGTGACACTCCATTCTTTTGAACTTCACCATCATGCTCTTCATCACCGCTGCTTTCATAGTCCTTAGAATTTGGACTAAGTGGAATCTGTGACTCTTTATTAATTTGAAATTATCCATCCCCTCTTTCATCAGTGCTGCTCTCGTAGTCTTTAGAATCGGGACTAAGTGGAAGAATTGAATTTCTATTCATAGTGGAAGAATTCCTGCTATATTCATCAATATGAATAGAGTTGTTACGCGATGAAGATTTTGATGGTGTATAAACCGAAACTTCACTATCAGAACAATCCATCCCTTTCAAATAGAATATGTTGAATGATACAAATGGAGTCTCCTAAGAATATTATATAGCTTAAAGAATGAAATATTCCCTCCAAAATTATTCCCTCCAAAAATTTTCGCGAAAATATTTCCCTCCAAAAATTTTCGCGAAAATATTTCCCTCCAAAAGTTTGTTAGATTTATTTACCTTTATTATTTTATTCTACAATTCATTGAAAAACATAAACTAAATTTTTTTATGAAATCAATCGCTGAAATTCAAATTGTAAACTACAACTTCTATATTAATTATTCTAATAGTTAAAGTATATAATATTTACTAAACAACTAATTTTTTTTTTTTTTAATTTTTATAATATATTCTAAAACAAATTAATCCCACATTCAATCCATTGTAAAATAACTCTACAATATTCGCTCTATAATAATTTAAAACAAATTATCCCACATTAATCGTACAGAAAAACATCTTCGTAATTTCACTTATATATTAAATTTTGTTATCACTATTACTTACCTCACATCCAGGTTTTCTGAAGTTCGTTGAAAGACTTGTGAATTTGTGGAGCAGCTATATTGCTATCAACAACATATTCAATGAATCGCAATTGAAAGGTAAGTTCAATTTTTTTTTCAAAATTTTCATATTAAATTAATTTAACGAAGAAGATTTTTTTTTTTTTAAATTAATAATTTTTCCAAGCCAAAATAACAATTATGTCAATTGTGAGCATGGTGGGCCCAATCAAACTCAATCACCCAATAACCATGGGTAGGCCGTCGTCGTGCCCCCTTCCCCCAACCCATTACTGATCTTTCCCATTCACCCATGCGCTAGCCCTTGCCACCCCCAACTCACCCACCCATGCACCCTTTCCCCAACTCTTCCTTCCCTACCCCACAACTCTCCTCCCCATAAGCCCACCCCCTAACTCCCATTCCCCTCCAATCTCAACTCCTCCCCCCCTTCCTTAACGCCGGCTGTCATGCGGAAAGAGTCAATTTTGCGGACAAAACCGACCTCCCTAGAAGCTAAGGCTTTCTAGTGACAAACAAGACAATCAAGCACTATCTTTCCCTAAATATGCATTTAAAATAAAAGCAACCAGGTGTTTAAAGCATACCTTTAGTCCAACGCTGTTTGTAGCAGCCAAGCCTCTCCGATCCAGATGAGCTCCTCCTTCTCTTTGAAACCTGCATTCACTAACAAGCAAACGATTACATAGCACCTGAATAACTCATATAATAAAACATATTCATCATAAATACCAAGGAGTTTATGAAACAAATTATATATAACAACTTGTTGAGAAAAATGAACTTAATTGTATTAATTGGAAACAAAAGAAACCTTACAACCAGTGCCTTGGTGTTGTGCAAGTCCCTCCCAGGGTCCAGCAAGAGTTCTCCTCTACTTTGATCAGCTCACCCACTTCCAAATGAAGCTAAGAAAGGAATGGAATCTATCCTCTCAAGCTCTATAAGGGAGTGCTAATTTCAGCAGCATCTACCCTTAGGAATGTTCAGCTTTCAACCTCCCCTCCCTCTGGCCCAATGTCTTTATTTATAATGCTTTGGAGGAAGTTAATCAGGTCCACCATCAATGGGATAAGCTCCTCTTTCAATGGGATAGCTCCCCTCTTGATGGGATAAGTTCCTCTTTCTTTGGGATGCATGAACCATCTGGAGGCGCTCAATCCACGTCAAACCATCTTCTAGAATGCTCTAGATTCGACCACAAGTAACTTTTTTGAAGTAAAACTTGCGCCTTTTGACCTTTACAGAAGTACACACCCACCCATTTACAGACAGAGCGTACAAGTACGCAGGTGTTATGAACTTGAGTTGCGTACACGCAGGTAACGGTAAGAGAAACTGCGTAACCAGAGTTATATTGATTTTTAAGGACTTTCTCTCTTTCTTGGAGTTTGACATGAGGAGCAGAGGTATAAGACTTGACAAGGAGGATAGTATGACAATTGATGGAACCATACCGACTGCAAATAGTCATGGTGACAAATTTTAGTGTAACATATTGCCCCCTAAAGTGCAAAGCCTGTAGTAGATTAGGGTTTCATATCATCTAGGAAGGGTGAAGCACTTTATCATTTCAAGGATTATCTTGTGGAGAGCCCAGTCAGAACCTGCAAATATTCAACACAAAATACATATATGAGATCATATCATCGCTGAGGTAGGCATTCCCATACTCAGATCAAAAACTTTAACTAACAAACTAACCACTGCTCTGATACAGGAATGATTTCGCAGTACATCATAATCATAGACTCGTGTAGACACAATATGGACGCAGCCATCTATTTATAATTAGTCTACTATATAATGAATACAAAACTCCTCGCAGCCTGGATGGTGGAAACTAGATCCAAGGTCTTCATTTCTACTTCCCGAAATAGTACGATTATATCCATGCGAATAAATGAGTTGATGTCGAACATGGTAGAAACCACTTGATTACCAGTCGATGATGTAAACTGTTAACAAGTGTGAGAGAGACCACCAGTGATGTCAATGGTTCTCAAAGTACCCAGTACAATCCATGAGATGTGAATGAATGTGTTGATGTCGAACATGTCACGGAATCCTTTGATCGAAAGTCAATGATGTAAACTGTCGTCAAAGGCGAGAAACCTGCCATTGATGCATGCAGATTTCAAGGTACTGACGATTTCTAGATCATCTTTCTAGATAATGTGCTGATGTCGATAGAAAGCGATCCGTTGCAGGCAAGCCCACAACACGAAATCATAGCTCAAGTTGAAGAAATGTAGCTGTAAGGATTGACTCAGGGATGGTCAAGATGGATGACAGGTATTTTGCAGATAAATGGTTTATTTGCAGTGACCTCTTGAACACATAACGACACAACAGATGGCTTGGTGACAATTGACCCAAAGTTAATACCCGGAAACTAGCTAAAGACTTTCAATGTGGTTTGATCAACTATTAGGCAAAGGATTTCCCAACCCAGGTGAATGAAAAGTGTCGTGTTCAAGAGTGGTGATAAGGTTTTTCTGAGATAAAGGATAACAAATAGGCTCATTTTTCTCTCTTTTCCCCCACCATTTCTGGCAAGTACCTCTTTAATTTTTACAAGCTTGAGGAGGATAACATTTGCTTGATTATAAGCTCATCCTTCGGATGAGTCCAACTTAGTTTAGATTCAAACCCTAAGAAGGAGTGGTCCATTCCTATTTGTAATCGAACAGGTCCTTTACTGTGAAATTTTAACGAGTCCAGTATAGGAGAAACTCGGCGTTTTTCAATTTTAGAGAGTCTGAAAAAACTTAAGAAGACTCCAGGGTTGACCTTTTTTGTAAATTTGTGTCTCCCAAGCCTGAAAAAGTATAAAATAATACTTGAGAGAACCGCTTGATCTTTACGACCAAGGAGTACTTTCATGATTAGTGTCTCTGATCTGAAAAGTAAAAAGCGATCAAGGACACGTCGTTTTATTTCCAATATCGAATTTGAAACGACAAAAATCCAGCAATATTTTCATGTTTTTACGGTCAAAAAAGGGTTGTAATAGGACCGTCTTTTTAGTTCCATTTTAACGAGTTTAAAAAGAAAAACTCGGCAATCTTTTCATATTTTAGGAGTCTGAAAAGGGCTTAAAAGAGAACTCCAAGGTTTCACTTTTTCGTAAGTTTTAACGAGTTCGAAAAAATGATAAAAATGTACTCATGGTTTTCATTTTTTTCGTAAGTTTTAATGAGTTCGAAAAAATGATAAAAATGTACTCATATGGCCGACTTTCAATTTAATTTACGAGCAGGAAAAGACGGAAAGAACTCGGCATTTTCATTCCTTTTACGAGAATGAAAGATAGCAAAATAGTCTCGGGAGTTTCATGAGTTTAACGAGTCTTGAAAATAACCAAAATTGACTCGAGATAGGTTTCATTTTTACAAAAGCTTGAAACAGAGAAAAACTATGCTTCAGAGTAGTTTCATTTTTTACACAAGCTTGAAACAGAGAGAAAACTGTGCTCGATTGTTTCATTTTTACACAAGCTTGAAACAGAGAGAAAACTGTGCTTGATGCCCCCTAAGCATAATTGCTAGAGCGCATGCCCCCCAGCTTCATTTCATTCAACTAAGTACAAGCTGGATGGAATGAAGGTTCATGTACGAGATCATTTGAAAGAATCGACCTAAAACTGTAAGAAAATTATGCAAAACACTGAAATAACTAACGTAAATATACAACTTAACATTTATGAGATCTAGTCAAACTCTCGACTCAGGTAGAGGAGGATTTGTTTCATTTTTTAACGAGCTTGACACAGGAAAAGAACTATGCTCGGATTCAGTTTCATGTTTACGCAAACTTGAAACGAAAAACTATGCTTGTTATAAGTTCACATGCCCCCAGCATAATGACGCAAATCAAGGTACATGCCCCCCAAGCTTCATTGCATTCAACTGGGCGGATGAAATGAAGGTGTACTTTCGAAATTTTGGAAAGACTTCGTGGGAGTTGTTTCATTTTTTAGTGAGGTTGACACAAGAAAAGAACTATCCTCCAAACCCTTGTTTCATTTTTTAAACGAGCTTGACACAAGATAAGGAACTATGCTCATAACTACTCTCTACAATCTACCTATATAACCTACAATCTACCTGATTCATTTTTTAATGAGGTTGACTCAGTAACAGGAACTATCCTCTAAAACCCTGACTCATTTTTTAACGAGGTTGACACAGGAACAAAACTATCCTCGCTGACACTGATCATGGCTTCCAACTGGAAGAAAGACATGTCAATGGACACACCTTGATCATGGCTTCCAAAAGGTCTGCATCAGAAGGAAGAATAGTTCTTTGGAAGGAACACATGTCAAGGGACTCAAAAGGGATAAGAACATCGTGTTCAAATAATCCCATAGAGTTTTCCACATCAATTACCGGATCTAAATCAAAGGAAGATGAGCAAACAGTGAGAGGCTCACTCACATAGGTAACTGAAAACATGGGACCAGTTGCCACATAATTAACCCGTGGCGGGGTAGATACCACTTTAGAATCAGAAACATTTAGGGCTGTCATATTATTGGTAGTTGAAACAAGACTAGGGAACGAAAGTTGGTCTACAGTCACAATACTGCCATTGTGAGGGAAAGACATCACGCGAAAGAGTGTCGATACGACAACTTTCATTGCATAAACATAGTCTCGCCCAAGGAGTAAATTGAAATCCAAGGGACCTCAAACTACCATAAGATCAATACAGAAAGTTTTACCTTCCAAGGTAATAGAAAACTTAGGAATGATCCCTAAAGGTTCACTAATGGTTCTATTAAAAGCTTTCACATTCTGCGTAATAGGCGCAAGCTGAGGGGAACCCAAAGCTTTCCAAGCAGTTGAGGATAAAATACTAACAGAAGCACCTTCATCTACCTGTGTACGATGCATGTCCCTACCACCAGCCTTGACAATGATTTGGAAAGGGATGAAGGAAGGAAGACGAGGTTCTGTCAGTCTATTCCAATCAAAGGAAAAGACCTCAGTACTTGGAGGGGGTTCTGTAGAAACGGGTGAAATGCCCCCCGGCGTAGAAGAATCTGATGTAACAAAAAGAACCTGAGCGGTATGAAGTTCACTCTCTAAAGGGAAAGTGGGATCGACCGAATGTGAAATTGAATCGACCACTTGATCAACTAATGGATCATCAACCTGAGTGACATGAGTTTCACTCTCTAATGGAAGAGTGTGATCGACTGTACTTGAAATTAGATCAATCACTCCGTCAGTTGACGGTAGGTTGGGAGAAAGTTTACGGTAACCAGTTGGAAATTCTTGCTGTGGAACAGTAAGGTTTTCCAACAATGTTGAGGCTTCATCCATGTGAGGGCAAATGTGAGTTTGATGACTCCCTTTGCATAACTTACAAGGAAACCTAACTTTACCCTTTTTCCCAGGAACCTGACTATCACTGGTTGATGGATCAATGGAAAGTTGATGATATTTTTTTGACCACACTTCCAAGACCTTTGGAATACCAGGATAATTGACAAGGAAGTGGTCACCCTTACAAAGCCTGCAAGGGTATTTGGGTTTACGATGCATGTCGGAGTTTTCCTCAACACAACTAACACTTACAGCCACGGTTGGTTGGTTGACTTCTTTTTTATCTTGCTTCTTCTTCTTCTTTATTTTCTTCCCTTTCTTCTTCTTCTTAGCCACTTGGTTACTAGCATCAAGACTTTTACCAAGCGAAGAGGAAGAAATGGAGGAAGAAAAATTAGGTGAAGAAGATAAAGGGTCAACAAAAGGTTGGTGATGTTGAGATGGTGAACTCTGTTGAGGTGAAGCATTTGGTTGAGGTGGAACAATTGGAGTATTTGGGGCCAACGAAGTTGAAAATAACCATATCGGTAAACCTATTGTAAATCCAGGTAATGACAAAGTAGCCATATAAGGAGGACCAACATTTCCAAAGTAAGGAAAAGTACTAGGATTTTCGTTAGGAGGGGTTCCTAGGTTGGTAAATTCCGAAACATTTGCCATTATATTCAACTTCAATGAATTTTATTAACAATTTAAAACTAAAATTAACAATTCAGAATTCACACCTAACAATTAAAATTCACAATTCACACCTATGGTCTCTAAAAGTAAAAACAACAAATTAACACGCGCTATGAAATCTAGGAGTCAAACCACACACAAACAGTAACCTTCCAGACTGAAAACACTAGTTGGTGATGAAATCCAACATCGCAGAATTCAATACAGAAGTGGCGGGTGGAACAGTTACCCCGGCAACCTGCTTAATGAATAGACTGGACCAAGTTCCTCCACTTTAACTGTCTCGAGTGAAGTGAACCCCCCAGAAAATTCAAGTGAGTCTAGCCAACGTCTGCTCCAGGTACAGTGGGATCTTCCCTCCACCGTCACCTTGGGTAGAACCCTAAAGATAATAGTCACTAAGGTCACCAACAACAATAAATATACCTGGGGGAACAGTCTACGATCCGATAGCACACAAGGGCAGAGTAACAAGCTCAATCCCCTTGCCGGCTCCTTGACAATAATCCAAGGTTTACCGACAAGTGACCCCAGGCTCCTCGACAATGGTTAATCCGAGGTTTACCGTTTGTAGTACGTGCATATCTGGCATCGTTCCCAATGAAGGAGGATTGATTCCCTCACTCGTTCGGACACGATCTCGTGCTTCTCCTTTAAGAGGAGCTTTCCCAGAGCATAAATGTAACAGTTGGATTTATCCTACCACAAGATAAGCTACTTGTTTGTTTTTACTGTCTTGGAGAGTTAATTACTCTCCTACTCCAAGACACTAGCCTAAGTTATGTTGGTGTATCAGAGCCCTAGAAATGTAAAAATTACTAGATGAATTTTAATTAAGCGCTGTATTATTTAGGCTGTTATTACTCAAAGGGGTAAATGGATACGAAACCAACGATGTTATGACCCGACTCAAAACTGAATGCATTCGAATATGATAATGTAATCCTTTCAATTCGATGAATCCTAACTAAAGTAAGGAGAGAGTTTCCATTCACTTCCAACAATGCAAAAAATTGATCACTAAGAGAAAATATAACAAATTCTCTAATGCACTAATTTTATCAAGAAAAACTAATGCAAATCAATTCCAAACCATTTTTTTTATTTTAACAAAGCATGTAAAACTACTTAACAAAAAATCAATTTTAAGATCTATGAAAATCTAAGAGAAATTTACCTAAAAGCAAATCTAATGAGGTAAAAGCTTACAAAATATAATTCCAGGATGTTTTACTCGGTTACAATTCAACCAAGGACTAATTCATGCAGAATCATAAATCAGTCAAAAACAAAGACAAAAAGTTCTTGTTCTTTTTCTTAAGAATGAAATTCACAGCTTAACAAACAAGCCTTCTCGAAATTCTGCAAAGAGACAACACAACGGTAGGTTTCTCACAAAGGTGGATTTTACGAATGGTCTGACTCCTAAGAAGACTGAAAAGACCAGGGAGATCCAAGGTTTTTACAACTTCTAAAGCCAGAGTCACTACAAGACTAATACAAAAATCAAACCTAGGGCTGAAATTTCTATGAACTTCACTAAAACCCTTGATGCTAATGAAACAAGCTTAGATGAAAACTTTTGACAGGTAACCAGTGGATCTGGGTAGCAAAAAATAAACTATAAACAAAATCTAATGGGTAAAAAGGAAAAAATGGAAAATTTCTAAACTTTTGACAGGGTACGCAGGCAGCCTGTTTGCACAGGTGCGGCCACGCTCTGTGTACAAAGAAGAAGTGCGTACAGGTACGCACTGTGCTTAACGCAGAGGGTGTGTACTGCTCTCAAAATCAAGAAAAATAAAAACTAACTCAACCCTAAGCTATTCCACCCAAATTCACAGTCAATCAGTCAAAAACCAGAAAGAAATCGACTTTTCTCAAATCAAAGTATCAATCAAAAGAGAAATCAATCAAATCCATGGATTCCCCAGTTGAGTCGCCATTTTTTCATGCAGAAAGAGTCAATTTTGCAGACAAAACCGACCTCCCTAGAAGCTAAGGCTTTCTAGTGACAAACAAGACAATCAAGCACTATCTTTCCCTAAATATGCATTTAAAATAAAAGCAACCAGGTGTTTAAAGCATACCTTTAGTCCAACGCTGTTTGTAGCAGCCAAGCCTCTCCGATCCAGATGAGCTCCTCCTTCTCTTTGAAACCTGCATTCACTAAAAAGCAAACGATTACATAGAACCTGAATAACTCATATAATAAAACATATTCATCATAAAGACCAAGGAGTTTATGAAACAAATTATATATAACAGCTTGTTGAGAAAAATGAACTTAATTGTATTAATTGGAAACAAAAGAAACCTTACAAACAGTGCCTTGGTGTTGTGCAGGTCCCTCCCAGGGTCCAGCAAGAGTTCTCCTCTACTTTGATCAGCTCACCCACTTCCAAATGAAGCTAAGAAAGGAATGGAATCTATCCTCTCAAGCTCTATAAGGGAGTCCTAATTTCAGCAGCATCTACCCTTAGGAATGTTCAGCTTTCAACCTCCCCTCCCTCTGGCCCAATGTCTTTATTTATAATGCTTTGGAGGAAGTTAATCAGGTCCACCATCAATGGGATAAGCTCCTCTTTCAATGGGATAGCTCCCCTCTTGATGGGATAAGTTCCTCTTTCTTTGGGATGCATGAACCATCTGGAGGCGCTCAATCCACGTCAAACCATCTTCTAGAATGCTCTAGATTCGACCACAAGTAACTTTTTTGAAGTAAAACTTGCGCCTTTTGACCTTTACAGAAGTACCCACCCACCCCTTTACAGACAGAGCGTACAAGTACGTAGGTGTTATGAACTTGAGGTGCGTACATGCAGGTAAGGGTAAGAGAAACTGCGTAACCAGAGTTATATTGATTTTTAAGGACTTTCTCTCTTTCTTGGAGTTTGACATGAGGAGCAGAGGTATAAGACTTGCCAAGGAGGACAGTATGACAATTGATGGAGCCATACCGACTGCAAATAGTCATGGTGACAAATTTTAGTGTAACACCGGCCCCATGGGCCCCAGCCCCTAACTCCTTCCCCATGCCCCCTCTCCCTCCACCCCCTTCTGCCCCCCCCCCAAACCCGCGCCCTACCCCCCCCCCTTCTGCCCCTACCCCTACTCCCCCCCTCCCTACACCCTAACCCCCACCCCATCCCCCCCCCCCCTTACCCCCCCACCCCCCCCATTTCCCCCCCCACCCCATCCCCCCCCCCTTACCGCCCCCCCACCCCATCCCCCTACCCCCCCATTCCCCCCCTGCGGCATCCCCCTACCCATTCCTCACCCCCCCTTACCCCCCCATTCCCCGCCCCCTACCCTTACCCCCCCACCCCATCCCCCTACCCCCCCCCCCCATTCCCCCCCCACCACATCCCCCTACCCCTCCATCCCATCCCCCTACCCTTACCCTTACCCCCCCACCCCATCCCCCTACCCCCCCATTCCCCCCCCGCCCCCTCCCCGGCCCACCCCGCACACCCTCTGCCCCCTACCCGGCCCACCCCGCCCACCCCTCCCCCTCCCCCGCCCCCTCCACCTGCCCCTCCCCCACCCCTCCCCCTCCCCCGCCCCCTCCCTGGCCCTTCCGTCCACCCCGCCCCCTCCCCGGCCCCCTCCGCTCGCACAGGGCCACCCCCGTGCCGCCCCGCCCCGCCCGACCGGCGGCGGGTCGATTCCGGGAATCGACCCGCCGCCGATCGTGTTATCACTCAGGTTGTCCTTAAAGCTCTGGAAAAGGATACGGCCGAGGTAACCACAAACCACTTTGGATTGCAGGTTCTAGCCAACCTGCAATCAGAGAGGGCTCTCTCTTTATGATTTAGCTTTGTTTAAAAGGATTTTAGGCTAGGTCTCGAGTTCAGAGGGTTTTTGTTTTGTTTTCGGTGGGAAAATTGATGTTTTCAGACAGAGAGGCAAGGCATAGTCTGGAAGTTTCAAACCATTGGGCGTGGAGTCGAGGAGTGTGACTGCTGGTGCTTTCACTTGGTCACAACAGAGGGAAAATGGAGCAAGACAGCTACGCAGGAAACGATGTTTCAGGTCTAAGTGATGGAAAGAAATGCTAAGCGAAGAGGGGCAGTTAAGAATCTCTCAATCAACTTAGCAGTGGGAAGTAACAGAGCTACCTAGGGGCAGTTAAGAATCCCTAGATAATTGGCAAACACAGGTGAATTGGGGTAAACATGAGCCAGAAGGAATTCATATTCATAACCAATTAATTCAGAGGAAAACATAAAGAAACAACAGAATTGAGCATAGAGAGTATTTAAACTAATTCTAAGCTATTCTTTCTTTCTGCCATTTAGATGGTGATAACAATAAAACAGAGGTAATATGCACTTATTGTTTCAGGCTGCAGCACAAGAATTCCATCTTCAGTCTCAAAAACATTCATTTACAACAAACAGTGTTCTCTCCAATCTTTGATTATAGAAACAGTCAGGTATACAGTGCGGGTCTCTAGTGAAAATTCTCAATTGACCAACCCTTAAAACAATGCTGAGGGTGGTATATATAGGGAAAAACTACCTACAGAGTTCTTTATTACATCTTGACCTAATCAGGTCATAATTAACTAACCTAACTCTACCAGAAATAAATGCATGCAATAACTCGGGCTGCGCTGGGGGCGGCCGTATCAAAAACTGAATAACTTATGTAGTCCTTGGTGCCTTGGTGCAGTGTCTTTTGAAATAAATGTGCATGGGTTTCTGCTTCTTTGCTGTCCTATGCTTTGAATGCCTTAATGGTGATTTGAGGGTAAGGATGGGCCAATGATGCTTGATTTGACTTTCTGGGGGCTTCATTAATATACAGGTGCTTTGAGCCCCTAAAAAAATCTTTGCTGATACTCTTTGGCGTCTTTTCTTCCTTCTGATACTCTTTGACAAAATTTGGACTTCTGTTTTGATGTGCTGCGGGTCTAATCACGCATTGATGGCCGTTGTTCGGCCTCTGTATCCTCTGAAATTGTTTTCTGCTCCTTTCAGTATGATCTGTGAAGAAAATCGATCATTTTTGGGCCTTTCGAGCTTCCTAGGGACTGCGTAACGAAAGATTCCCTGAAGATTCTCCATTTTGGACTAAAAAATCCTGCGATGAGCGATTTGCACTAGGCGCAAATCGCTCGTCAAAAACTGCCTCAGAATCGGATTCCGGGGCTCCGAAGTGCGATTTTCGCGCCTTTGCGCCCAAAAAGTGCTGATGACGTCAGCATGATGTGACATTGTACGGTGGGTGATGTCAGCATGATGTCAGCAGGACGACGTGGCGGGGTGACGTCAGCATGACGTCATCATGTACGGATGGTGACATGGCAGGTACGGTGGCAGGGATACATGGCAGTGACGTGGCAGGAGGCCACGTAGGTAGGTGACTCGACATGGTGACTGGGCAGGGGGGTGACGTAAGCGGCGACTGTGCAGGGGTGACATGGGATGTGACGTCACGGGCGATAAGCGGTTTTGTGGCGCACCGCTTATGGACAACGGTGGTTTCGGAGGAGAGGGATCCGCCACAGCCCAACGCTTGACGCGTGGCGGGAGGTACGGCGATAATACCGCCCATCTCCCGGACGCTAAACGTCGGGCAGGTCAGGGATGGGACGGCCCACCCACCGTTGATCTGTGGGGCGAGCGATCCAATGTCTGGCGGGGAGTGTGATATGACGGAGAGATAAGGGGCAGTATATGCGCAGGAATATTCCTTTAATATTTGCACGGGTGGGTTTAAACTTAGGGAATGGGGTTTTTATGTGTTAAAAAAGGCGCGGGTTGACACATTTACATTCGGACTTAGGGACAAGGGTGGAATATGGGTTTTTTGACAAGCAGGGTTAATATTTTATGTACAGGAAGTAGGGAACAGGTGCAAAAATGGGTTTTTTTGAGGTTTTTGAGGGGTTTTTGGGCTAGGGGAGAGGTTACTGGCTGACCAGATGTCAAACTAGCTCCTTAATGACTCGGATGGGCTAAAGACAGCCCTAGATGGACTGTGATTTCCCAGACTCAGCAGAATTATGGCTATAATGCCCGGGAGGGAGTATTTACATAAGGGAGTTTTATATACATGATTTTAATAGGGGAAGGGAAAAACTAATAGGGATTTATATAATAAAGTTAGTAGTTAATATGGAGATGTATAAGGGCGCTAAGGTATGAGACCTTAGGCTTTGTTGGGAAAAGAAGGCTCACAGAAGATGAGTGAGAAATCCTTGGGTGAAGCAGATCCTCACCAAGGCAAATGTCATGGAAATGATGAAACTGAGAGGCTCAAGCAGATCTTGACCTCTTGGGGGATGTTAGTAAGTGATTTGGGGGAAATGAGAAGAAGGGGAGGTTAGTGAATTCCAGCTTAAGTACATCCTTTGAAATAAAACTGCCTGATAACTGTGATCTGAAAAGATAAGACATTGTGAGACACAAAATTTATCATCAGTCATCATTCTGCCACCAAACAGCTACCTACCCAGCCTATTGTCCTAACATTTTTTCTTATTTTCTTATTAGGGTGCACTTAGACTTGCAGACCCAGAATTACAATTTTTCTTTTGAATGTTTCCTGTCTAAATCTGCACTTATTTCTGCCAGGGCCCAGATTAAACAGTTGGGTCCCTTTGATTCTCTACCTATCTACAAATCTGACCAAGATTAAACTGTTTGGACAGATGCATTCTCTATATTCTACAACAGGAAATTGAAACCTAGGGAGACCAAGATTAGACTGTTTGGAACTCCATTAAATGAAAGCTCTTCAAAACTGGAACAACTCATCAAAATGGGATCTCAGTAGTGGCATTTGGACTAGCACACTCTCATGGTATCTTCTGGAAATATGGAACACTGCAGCTTGCGAAGTATGACATATTTGGCATGTAAAAATGTCAATCATGAAAAATGAACCCCTGTTGCAACAGGAGGCCAACAGGTCGGGCGGGGCGGGGCGGCCCGGGGGTGGCCCTACGCGGGCGGAGGGGGCCGGGGAGGGGGCGGGGTGGGCGGAGGGGGAGTGGTGGGCGGGGAGGGGGCGGGGTGGGTGGAGGGGCTGGGGAGGGGGCAGGGGAGGGGGAGCGGTGGGCAGGGTGGGCGGAGGGGCGGGAGAGGGGGAGGGGTGGGCGGAGGGGCCGGGGAGTGGGAGCGGTGGGCGGAGGGGCCGGGGGAGGGGGAGCGGTGGGCGGAGGGCCGGGGAGGGGGCGAGGGAGGGGGAGAGGCTGGGGAGGGGGCGGGGGAGGAGGATCGGTTGGTGGAGAGGGCCGGGGAGGGGTGGCGGAGGGGGAGGGGTGGGCGGGGTGGGCCAGGTAGGGGGCGGAGGGTGTGCGGGGTGGGGAGGGGGCAGGGGGGGAATGGGGGGGGGTAGGGGGATGGGGCGGGGGGGGAATGGGGGGCGGGTAGGGGGATGGGGTAAGAGTAGGGCGCGGGCAGCGTGGGGGGGGGATGGGGGGGGTAGGGGGTGGGCGGTGAGGGTAGGGGGGGGTAGAGGGGTAGGGCGCGGGTAGGGTGTAGGGGGGGGTGTAAAGGTAGGGGGGGTAGGGGGATTGGGGGGGGTGGAGGTAGGGGTAGGGGCAGAAGGTGGGGGGGATGGGGAGGGGGGGTAGGGCGCGAGGATGGGGGGGGGATGGGGTAGGGCATGGGGGTAGGAGTGGGGAAGGGTAGGGGTGGCTGGGGGGTTGGGGGGCCGCGCTGTGTGGGGAGCGGTGGGCGCAGTGGGGAGGGGCGGCCGCGGGGAGGTGTTGGGGGGTGTAGGGGGTTTGGGGGGATGGGGGGCGAGGGATGGGGGGGGAGGGGGTTTTGGGGGCGGGGGGCGAGGGGGGATGGGGCGCGGGAGTGTGGGGGGATGGTAGGGGGTAGGGTGAGGGAAGGGGAGGGGGGGAAGCTTAGGGGGTTGTGGGGGCCGCGTGGGTAGGGGCTCGCCCATACTTGCCTAAATGTCTACTTAGCCTCATTATCCCTCACCTGACCTCCCACTCACCCATCGACCCGCCTGCCTGTTAGAGGTGGCTGGGCAATTCTGATTATACAAATAAAAAATTTATGGTATATTTTTGTTATTAATTTAAGTTAATATGTTTTTTTATTTACTAATTTATGTGTTTTTTTTTAGGAAAATGGCATCAAGGAAACTTTCTATGAATCTTTCTGGACCAAAGAGTCTTAAAGATGTGTCTTCAAAAAACATTGGTGAACGAACTCCACCTGATCTCATGCCTACAAATATTTCAAGTGCTTCAAGTGATAAGAAGCTAATCTCAGATTGGAAAAGTTCAAAAGAGGTGAAATTTCCATCAAGAGTCTGGTATGTGAAAGAAAGAGAGAGCACAACTGTGAATATATATCTATAGATTGATATACCCAATAATAATGAAAATTTGGAGGTGATGGGAAGAGTCATAGATATGTGTTCGGTACCAAACACTGAAGTTGTTTACGTACTTACAAAAGCTCCCAAGTCACATGAAAGGATTAAATACCGACTATCATATTCATTATATGACACGAGAGAGGTATCTACAAAGTTGTGTAAACAAATCGTAAATGAGATGACACAAAACATCGTAAGTATTGTTATTTGTATTTTTATTTTGCGTTTTGAAAGTGTCTCGCTATATTTTTTTAACTTTGTTTATATTAACATATGATATTTTGTTTGGCAGAATTTTGTTGAAAGCTGTTCAATTAGGTTGGGAGGCATTCATTTCATAGAGCATGATATCATGAAAGTTGTCAGCCATTTTTACTCAGTGTCAGAAGAAGATATGGAAAACATGGAAAATGTAGTAATTGATGATGCTACAAAACTACATCTAAAGAATCAGAAAAAAAGGCCTCTGGTGGATAAATCTAGCAAGGGTAAACAAGTTACTTTTGAGGACGATGAAGTTGAAATTGACAATGAAGCATATGTTGCCATTACTGAAGATGACATTGGAACTGAAGAAGGTCGTAAAAGACCAAAAGTAACAATTCCCAAGAATAGATCTCTTGAGAATGTTATGACGAAAAAAAGTAGAGTTGAAGATCTTGAAGTAGTCATTACCAGCAGTCAAGAACCTAGTGAAACTTCAAAAGAAAGAAGAGAAATCATTACACTAGGAGCTGATTTAGATGATGGAATAATCAAAACAAAACAAAATGCCATTCGACAGAATTTGACAAAGAGAAACTTAATTGATGGTGGTCATACATTTCAGTTAAATGTCAGACAAACCTATAAGGCAAGTGAAGGACAATGCCAATATCAAGTCAGAAAGCCACATCATCTGCATGTTCACAACTTGAAGACATTGATGAGGTACAATCCATATGCTCATGTGGTTAGTTATGTGCTTCTTGTTGATCCACTTCAAGTTCCCAAAAAAGAAGCATTTGATAAGTCAAAATGTTTTGAATACAATTATTATGTGCTTGGGGGGAACCATTCTGTTGAAGCTCAAAGACAATTGATGGAGGAATATCCTAATAACCCACGTTTTGAAACAATGAAATGTATCATTTATGCTGGTTTAAATGAAACAAAAGCAAAGTTAGTGGCATGGGATCATAATTCAGATAATGAATATAGGATGTCTATGACTTTGATCCAAAAGGTTAGATTTATTCATAGTGAATTCCTAGAAAAATGTGGTGGGGATAAGATAAATATTACTGCAGATTTCTGAAAGGAATGTTGTATGGAAATAGGCTATCAAATTGAAGAGAAAACCAATTCAAAAGGTGGAAAAGACAGCAGATATAACGATTTATTCAGAGGTGTTGATAACATTTTCCAATTGGCATTTAGAACTGGAGATATTTGGAATTTGATTGATGACATTTTTAGCATGTGGGAAGACATTGGCATTAAAAACCAGAGGGTCAAAAAGTCTAAGCCATTGATATGTAGCAACAATAAATCAGCTCCTGAACTGAAGCAACTTCCAGACGATATGACCATCACGCCTTGGAGGGCGATGCAAGGAGTGAAAGATGAAAAAATTGTCAAAACAATATTATCTCGTGTGAGGTCAGGGGAATTATCATTGGAAGAAATGTTTGAAGAATTTCAAAAGTAAGTTTGCTGAATTATTTTTACTTATTTCCAGGATTATAGTTATCTTTTAAATAAAACATGTTGTTATTGGTAGTATTTGTTATACATATCATTATATTAACTTTTTATTACTTTATCTATGCAGTCACAAAGTTTACATGAAAATTCAGGAACAAATGGTGAAATTGTTGAATGAAGATAGTTGGGATGATGTTGTACGCAACTATCCAGATTCAAGTTCTACATCAACATTAAAAGCTTTTTATCTTGCATTTAAAAAGGTAAATTGATTTATACATTCAGTTTTAATCATCTTTGTACTATTTTTAATTTAAATCTTACACATAAATTTGTTTGTTTGGTAAAAGATGAGGAAAGAAGATAATGGAGCACCAGACAGTTTCAAGACTTTTATTGAAAAAATAAAGATTGAAAGACTGAGAAAGCAACGTATTAAGAATGTTGAACTTTATCCAACTCTTAATCATTTCATTTGGAATGGGCTAGACACTATTCAATATCAAGTAATACAAGGTGACTGTGAAGACATTGCTAAACTCGTACCAAAAAGGGATTATGCCCTGGTTATTGCAGATATTCCCCATGGTTTCAATATTCCAAACATTTACTATGATAGTGACCCTTATACTTATCAAGCTTTTAATAAAGTGGTGGCGGGATTTATGGAAGTGACGTCATCACCATTATGGAGATTTGTGACATTTCATTCAGACACACAATTGGCAATGGTATTGTCAAGCTTCAAGGGGAAAAAAATTCAAGGATGCAGCTTACATGGTAAGATGTTTAAAGGTATATTTGATTAATGTTGAAAAATTCATTTATGTACAAGTTAATTGAAATTTTACTATTTTATGTTACAGGCAAAAGTCAAATCTTCTTAACAATGAAGATCAACAATTTATAAATGACTGTGAGTTCATTCATATTGATAGTTGGGCAAAAGATGATAGCCATATGTCTATGATTTTTAATCGGGTGGACAGAAAGAGTCATAGCCAAATACTGACTTATGATGCTGTTGTGAGAAAACTAACATATGAAGACAAAGAAACGAAAGGAGAGATAGTTAACATTTATCAGAAACCACAATTATTGATTAACTATCTTATAGACATATGTTCAAATGAAGGAGATTGGGTTCTGGATTTATTTTCTGGCTTAGGTAGGTTTTGCCACATGGAATTGAATTTCAATATGTTCTTTTTTTTTAATTAATATGTCATTGTACTAATTTACTTCATTATTTTTTTGTGCTTGATAATTAGGTACAACACTAGCATGCTGCCTTCAAAAAGGAAGAAATTGCATTGCAATTGAGAAAGATCCATTACAATGCAATTTCATTCAGCAAAGAATTAATGCTCTTCAATTTCTTCCAGATGCAATGCAAGAAATTGGGTTGAAGAAAGGGGACTTTAGTGAATCACGTGTGGCAAAAAAGGCAAAGGAACCCCAACCACCATTACATGGAATGTTTGGAAAGACATATATTGGGAGATTTGCAGACATCAAAGACCCATTAGAAGAGGAAATTGCGCAAAAGGAAGCAGAAAATATTGTGGAAGATGACAATGATGAAACTCTAGAGGACGAAGAGTTTGGATTACGTGACATTGTTGATTAAATTTAAGTTATACCTGGAAATCAAGCTTTGTAATGTTTTGACTCTGACATTTCATGAAAAGAATAATCAATGAATTAAAGTTGTTATGTGTTCAATATTTGTAATTTGTGATTTTCGCATTGATTTTTAAGTTAATTATTATTTTTTGAAAAAAAAGTTGTTATTATTATTTTTTTGACATGAAATTCATAAAAAAAACTATTATTTGACCATTTTTAGTTAATATTTTTGTATAAAAATTGTGATTTTGACATGTTAATTCTAGCAAAAAATTATCAAAACGTTTAGTTTTTTTGTTATATTTATGTTAAAAATGGTTATTTTTATGTCCATTGTTAAAAAATGTTGTTTTTTAGAAACAATTATTTCATGTGGATTGAAAAATTATTTAAGGATGTATAAATATGTAGATTATCTAATATTCAAACTATCGACTTTCTAATTTAAAAATGCAAAACAATAAAAACCCCACTAAAAAAAAAAAAATTAAGATAGAGAACAAGAAAATATGAATAAAATGACCACTTCAAAAACTATCAAATTTAGAAAATAATTTTTTACATTTCACACACTAGAAAACTTAAAGTCAAAAAATAGGTCTTTTAAAAAAAGGGTTTGATGCAGAATACTCACTTTTTAAAATCAGCATGAAAATCACTACCATTCTAAAACTTAATGCACATGAAAAAAATTAAAGTTCCAAAAACCATGTTCTAAAAAAAACATGTGTATTCTGCATCACCACTTTTGAAAATCGGGTCATTTTTTTGCTATCTCTACGAAACGGGTAACAGTATCAGTTCCCGTTTCAAAGTTTACATTGTTCAGATCTTCCTCCTTTCTCGATCTTTTTTAATTTCCATGCCCAAAATATAGTTTGCAGCACCAAGATCTTTCATGTCGAATTTGGACAATAATTGGGTCTTCAAATCCTGGATAATTTCTTCATCATTTCCAACCAGCAACATATCATCCACATACAAGACTAGATAAATAACACAGTCACCAATTAATTTAAAGTACACATAGTGATCTGCTTTGCTTCCGGTGAAGCCAAGTCCCCGTATAGATGTATCAAATTTCTGATACCACATCCTTGGTGACTGTTTTAACCCATACAGAGACTTCTTTAACTTGCATACCAGTTCTTTGTTACCCTTCAACCAAAAACCTTTAGGTTTCTTCATGTAGATCTCCTCTTCTAGATCCCCATGAAGAAATGATGTCTTCACATCCATCTGTTATACCTCAAAATCAAAAGTAGCAGTAACAGATAAAAGTAATCTAATAGAAGCTACCTTGACAACAGGAGAAAAAATATCACCAAACTCAATTCCTGGCACTTGGGAATAACCTTTTGCTACCAACCAAGCTTTGTATTTCTCCACCTTTCCTTCTGAATTTGTCTTCTTCTTGAACACCCATTTGCTTCCAATGGGTTTCCTTCCAGCTGGTAACTCCACCAGATCCCAAGCCTCATTTTTGTGCAAAGATGCCATTTCATCAACCATGGCCTCTTTCCAGAGTTTGCCATCCTTTGAATCTACTGCTTCCTTCAAAGTTTTGGGATCATCACTAGTAACAGATAAAGTAAAATTTGAACAAAAAGAAGATGGACTATACCTTTTTGGCTACCTTCTTTCTCGAATTGATCTTCTCACACTCAGAGTTTCTGGCTCTTCATCTTCTGATTCCTCCTCTGCTGCAGAGTATGATTCTTCCTCCTTAAGCTCAAACTCTATCTTATCAGGTTCCTTTGGTTGGACTTCATGTTTAATAACATCTTTCACCTCTCTGAACACCACATCTTGGTTGTACACAACCTTCCTTGTTACTGGGTTCCAAAGCTTATAACTGTTTAAACCATCCTTATACATAATAAAGATGCACTTTTCAGATTTACTATCCAACTTGGTTCTTTTATCCTTTGGACCATGTACATATGCATCACATCCAAATACCTCCAGATGTGAAAGAGAGGGTTTCTTACTAGTCCATACCTCTTGTGGAGTCTTATCCTCCAACTCTGATGAAGGTGATCTGTTAACCAGGTAACATGCTGTCTCCACCGCCTTTGCCTAGAATTCCTGTCCTAACCCGACACCACTGAGTATGCTTCTCGCCATTTCCATCAACATCATGTTCATTCTTTCTACAACTCCATTTTTATCAGGTGTGTATAGAGTAGTCTTCTACTGTGCTATACCACACTTCTTACATAATTCTGCAAATTCCTTACTACAAAACTCTCCACTGTTATCTGTCCTCAACACCTTTATCTTCTTCTCTGTCTGGTTTTCCACCAAAGCCTTAAATTCTTTAAACCTGTCAAAGACTTTAGATTTATTCTTAAGGAAATATATCCATGTATTCCTTGGGAAGTCATATATAAATGATACATAGTACACAGACATACCCAGTGATGGAACCTTCACAGGTCCAAACACATCACTGTGCACAAGTTCTAATATCTATTTCTCCCTCTTACCACTAGAGGGGAACTCACCTGATTCTGCTTCCCATATACATAATTTTCATAGAAATAAAAATCCAAAGATATATTACTCATACCTTTACCATGAAGTATTCGAAGGCCCTTCTCTCTAATATGTCTAAGCCTTTGATGCCACAGCATGGTCTTCTCTCCAGAGACCACTAGATTTTCTACTCCACTTTCAGGAACCACAAAACTGTTGCACCCATCAACAACAGTGCTACCTTGCAGCTTGTACAAAGTTCCAATCCAAACTCCCCTCATCAATACCAGTGCTCCCTGAACCATCTTGTAGGTATCCTTCTTGAACACTATTTTTACACCTGCATCATCTAGCTTGCTTACAGAAAACAAATTTCTGGCCAATGCAGGAATATGCAGAACAATCGGAAGTGTTATAACCCTTCCACCTTGCAACTTCAACTTTACTTTTCCGCGACCAATGATTCTAGCCTTCTTGTAATCCTCCAAGAAGACATCACCACCATCATATTTCTCATACTCGTAGAACCACTCTCTATGGGGAGTGAAGTGAAAGGATGCACTTGAGTCAATCAACCATGCCTCATGATCTACATGTGTACTTGAAGAAGCCAAGTACACATCCCCACCTTCATCTGAGGTGGTTTTCGCCTCTGCATAAGGAGCATCATTAGATCCCTTTCCTTTATCAGGAGCTTTAGATTTACAACCCCTTTTGTAGTGCCCTTCCTTTTTGCATTTCCAGCACACCACCTTTATAGGTTTTCCTGGAGATTTAGATCTCCCACTCGATGACTTACTTTTGTTTTTGTTCTAGGACTGTCCTCGTATAGACAAGCCACACCATTCTATCTCTCCATACTTTTCCATCTCATCTCCTTCGTTAGCAAGGATGAGACTATTTCATCAAACTGCAAGGCAGTTGCATTGCTACCTATTACAATAACCAGAATATCCCACGAATCTGGTAGAGAATACAAAAAATTGATGCACTTATCTTCATCTGAAATTTTAATATCAACAAATAATGACTAACTTACTACAGTATTAAAAGCATTCAAATGCTCTATCACTGAGTCTCCATCTTTCATCCTCAGGTTATACAACTTTTTTTGTAGGAATAGTTTATTCACCAGAGACTTAGATTGGTACAAAGTCCCTAATTTGTACCACAAAGCCTTAGCCGTAGCTTCCCCTGATACATTCAATAGTACTAAATCTAAGACACACAATCATATTGTGCTTTTTGCCTTGAGATCCAACTTCTTCCATTCTTCATCGGACACTCCCGTTGGTTTAGTACTCGGATCTACTGCGATCCACTAATCTTTATCCACCAACAGATCCTCCATCTTGAGTTTCCACAACTCAAAACTCTGACTATTCAATTTCTCGATCTCTATATTTCCACTGCTCGCCATCTTCTTTCACTGCCAGAATCGATCCCGCAGATCTCCCACTGAACAGGGTTTACCACAGGCCTGGGTGAAACCCCTCAGCAACAAAGGCATCCCCTTGAAGCCAAAATAGCTTTGATTCCAAATGTAGGTTTTAACTCCGTACAGAAATTAACTGCGTACGAATTCTAAAACACAGAAAATAAACAATGCGAGAGCATAACAAATAAAACACATATACACAAAGATTTTCCCCTGGATCCCAAACTAGGACTACCTGCTTGATTTTTCATAATGTTCCTTTCAATGTTACAATAGATATATATACATGATGAAGCATCCAATACCATGGACCGAAAACCATCACGTCCAAAACCATGGACCGAAAAAACCAACGCGTTGAAAACCATGTGTGAAAGCCATGCAAAAAACCATAGGTAGGTTCGCCCCACTTAATATAGGGTCCAAAAATATAAGACAACCCCAACAACCCATATAACACAACCCCAACAACCCCTACGTGGGCTAGTCATGGAAATAATATAAAACAACCCCAACAACTAACACTCTTCCCGAGGAAACAAACAAAGTTACCCTAGGCACTAACGCACTTAATGCATTGCTAGGAAGCTTTATAAACTAGGTTGCTAGTTCCTGGAGAGTGTTAGCTTGACAATTAGGCCTATGAACTTGGTCAGTATTTCATTCATGCTACATTTCTCCTCTGAGCTAGTGAGGAGGTCATTTTCCTGTATAAAAGATGCCCCCTAAAGTGTGATAACAGAGGCATAGACGATGACCAAAATACTTTATATAACTGTCACTACCTTCTGGAAAAAGAGAGAGAGGATCAGAGATTTGGGAATATGAGAAACCTGATACAACACATATATAGAAAAACTAAAATCATGTCCTGAGTCGGGAATTCCCATGCTTAGTAGTTATGTTAGAGCAATTTCTCAACAAAGAGATATGAAGATCGTATCCTCTGATAAAACAATGTTGAACTTGTGTCATAATAAGATCATTCTGAGGAGTTGTCTCCAAAACATAATATACGCAACTTGGGAGAGGAAACAAGGCTGAGTGATGTAAGCCTATACCCAGGTCTTGATTTCCGCTTCTCCTTAACAACATAGTTCGATACATGTGAATAAAGGAATTGAGGTCAAACATGCATGAAATCGTCTGATTACCAGTCAATAATGAAGATTGTTAACAAACACGAGGATGGCCACCGATCATGGTGATGGTCTCCAAGATGCACAGTACAACATAATGAGTGTGAACAATGTTTTTGTCATCGAACACTCATAGAATTGTTTAACCAGGAACCAATAATGAAAACCCCTGACCAAACAAAAGGTAACCTACCACTAATGTCTTCAAGTTCCAAGGCACTGAAGTGTTTTTGGGTCTGCTTCCTAGATAAAGTATTGAAGTCGATAGGAAGATACCTGTCGAAAGGTAGGCAATAATGTGTCCTACATCAGTCGACATGGAACAGGGCAAGAATGATTGTTTTTTGAAGAATAGTTTGAACATTGGGTAAAAATGACAAAGGGCATGATGGAAGAATATCCTTGATGGTTTGATGGAGGAAATAGAAGATAAAGGTTTTCCTTTGAATAATAGAAGGCACGACACAAAGGTTTTAACCATGTAGCACTAGACTCGTGAACACCAAAGAGTGTTAGGATACAGAGATGCAAGAACATCGGGGTTTATAGGATAAACTCATAGGATGGTAAGGTTCATATTGAGAGGCCGTTACAAGGAAGGTTTTGCTAAGGGAGTGCCATGTTCAAGAGAGTGACTGCTGCCGAAAATCTCTTTTCAAAACACTGACACAAAGCAATTGTATTGTCCATTTTCCCCATCTGATTAATTTAGTGATTACAGAGGGTAAACTCATTGGTATTTTCATATTTCAAGAGTATGAAAAGATCGTAAAGAGTGATTCCATTCCCCATCTGTTTAATTTAATGAGTCCATACGGGTAAACTCGGTGGTCTTTCCATATTTTGAGAGTCTGGAAAGATCGTAAAGAGTGACTCCAGGGTGGTTCCTTTGTCGTAGTTTTAACCAGGTGCGACAAAGGTTTAATAGTATACCCAAAAAGGTTCCTTATTTTTAAGTTAATCTATCAAGTTCAGATAATGAGATAAACCTACGCTCAATAGATGTTTGCCTCATTTTGTTACAAGTATGAAGAGATGGAGTAAACTCGATATTCGTCGTGAAATTTTCATGAGTCACATGACGACAAACTCAATTGATCTTCATAAAATTTTAATGAGTCAAATGAATAAAACTCGAGGTATCTTTCTCAGTTTAATGAGCAAGGAGAAAGAGCTAAAAGAACTGCTCATTCCTTCTTCATAGATTTAACAAGCCCGAAGAAGTGAAAAATTTAGGGTTTTTTCAATTTAAGAGCAAAAGATTCCCAAAAAAGAAAGCGCTCATATCATCGTCGTAGGAGTTTAACAAGCCCGATGATGAAAAAAATGGGGATTTTTCAGTTCAAGAGCAAGAAAATATCCCATAAAAGAAAGATCTCATTGAGAATCAAACACAGTCATTTCTGCACTTCAGCCCTGAAAATCCTTTCATCAAAACTTGAGTAATTTATGACAATATGTGGATACGGTGTTTGATAAATATCATAGGAAATGAACTACTTCTACTTTAATGACTTTAATTAAGACAAGTCATACTTCCAGAGTGACTATAAGGGGGTTTTTTCCCCTCCACTTTCACCATTTGCATCATTTTAGTGTTGTGAGAGTGTTTTGTAGCCAAAGAGGAGTATATCTTCCACGAATGATTGTGGGAAATCTAGGCGACCATTCGACTTGACGTCTGTCCTAGGTAGATGCCAAAACCCTTATCCTACATTATTTAACCTTTTTTAGCTACATTGGGGGTGGATTTTTAGACTTTGGGGAAGCCCTAGGTCATTAAATGCGGCTAACACCCCCTTTTAGGCCTAGAGGGAGCGTTAAACGCCCTTCACGACCTGGAGGAGGGCATTAGTCCACCCTGATTTCCATAAAGGGGGGTGTTAATGCATGAGGGTGCATTCTAAAACCCCAACAAGTGCTTTCCCAAGAATTTTTTCCATTTGCACTAATTTTTGGGTTGATTTGTGCAGGTTTTGATCAATCATGACTAGTTTATGGAGAGAACAGGCCCATGATCGACAGGAATTACTTATGTGAAATGATCAAGCTTGTATACTTGCATTGCGCTGATGTGGTTTGATGAAATATGCACAACTTGACCTGATGAAAGGTCAGGAGGAACTTTTAAGCTGGATCATTCAGCGTTGGGATGAACACCAAGGGGTGTTCAAGATCGGGGACGATGAGCTTGTAATCGATAGAGATGACATATTTTTTTGACTAGTTTGTCATGTAGAGGAGCATGAGAAAACTTGACTGACGGTAGGCCCGATCCTCGATCCACCTTAGAGATGATCCGAGCTTATTATATCCCTGAGAGTGGACTTGTGAGCAATAGGGTCCTTATAGAGCAGATTAGATCTAGGTTTTTTGAGGGTCATGTTATGGCTGATTGTGTGCTTGGTGGGGTCTACGAGTCCCCATGTTGTGACAATGGCCCAAATATTGCTTCCCATTGATTGTGTCCAACCATAGATCTTCAACTGGTTTGAGGTGGTGCTTCGTCAGTTGAAGGCGGAGTTGACTACATGTAAGACTCTGACAAAAATAAATATTGGGTACGATACTCTCATTGTATCCTTTATACTTGAGAGGGTTCTAGTTATGCGACCACAGATGAGTTTAGGTCCACTTGATCTGAGAGAGCCTAGGTAGAGGCGATGGGCATCTCTCAATCCTCACACTAGAGGGGGATCCAATTTGGCATTTTTTCAAAGAAGATTTCTTGGAATGGATCAGTGGTCAAATCGTGATGATAAATGACTATGCCTATGAGGGCATGGAATTTATAGGTGATCCTAACTTGATACTAACGCCTTGTACAAACTAGGGGCCTCAAGGTAAGAAGGTTTTTAAGAGTAGTTAAAGTATTTTTGAGCTTTTGAATGTTTACTTAATGTCTTTGTTTATTTTATGGGTGACCAAGTACTAACATGAATATTTTTTCTTGATACAAATGTGGCACCGGTGCGACCTGCAGGAGAGGGGCTAGCTATCTGAAGGTGGGGGAGATGCTCAGAGTCTCCACGAGGTTCTAAGGAACCTCAAAGGTCTGAGTATGGGTGTTATCCCCTTCCTATGAGGGATATTCGAGCTCACATGCAGTGACACACTGTTGGTGTGCCTAAGTGGTTTCTAGTTCCTATTCGGAGGATAGCTAGAGTTGTCTTATTTTTTCATGAGCATTAGGATCTATTATTAGGAACATGGTATATCTAGCGGGTGTTTATAGTGAGTCTTAGTAGCCATTTTGTACTTAAAAACACCCAAGTTTTGGGGAATTTTCTAACGTAAAAGACTGGATTCAATATATATATATATATATATATTTTGGTATTTTATGATGTAAATTTTTTTTAAGTGTTTTTTGTAAATTTTTAACTGTGTAAATATTTACTTTCATACATGTTTCTATAATAAAAGAGAAAGATGTCAATCTAACACATAGTTTTCCAATGAATCAACAATTGTATTAAATTCTTGAGGAATGTGTTCATATGTGATAAACTCAAATTGATGTTCCAGGAGTCGTACCCTTAAATAATGATGTAACAAGATTGGATTACGAATGTGATAATGATTTGTCAACTGCATAAGGATAAGTTGAGACTCTAACCTGACCACTAGATTGGAGATGTCCTGAGATGACACTTTAGTGAGAAGTGAAGTTAGAGACATATTCTCAGCGATATTGTTGGTGGCAGTACCAAGAAAGACTCCCCCAGAACAAAGCAGTTTCGACTAAGGTGTGTAAATGACCCAAGCAACTAATGCAACGTGCCCTGTGTGACAACTAACACCATATGTGTATCCTACGTATGCTAAGGGTAACGAAGACATATGCACAACGAGAAATATGTATGAGACAACTACTCAAAAAATACCAAAAGAAATGTAGTCACATAAAAAGAAAAACAAAACTTATAAATACATAGAATTACAAAGCACATGCGTAGTGCAATACTAGGCATAATACTTTTTTAGATAGAGCCCGTTTTGGGGATCATCGAGTGGGATTCCTTCCCAGTCCTAAAGTTCATATGCCCCTTTTGAGAGGGCCTTGGTGATGACATATGGATTGAGCCATAAGGGTTGAAGTGTTCCTACCCCCAAGAGGTCATGCTTTTGTTCATAGAGTAAAACAAGATCTCCCTCTTAGTAAGAATGAGGCTTGACATTTTTGTCATACTGGGCTTTGACCTGAAACTTGTGGGTTTTGAGTGCCAATTCGACATCTTGACAGGTTTCATCCAGTTGATTAAGGTATAGTAGACACTCTTCTTTGGCAGTGGTGTCGGGAAAGAGTTCAACAACAATTTGTAAGGAAGGAATCTGACATTTGATAGGTAAAACGACTTCGAGGCCATAAGCTACTTGAAATGGTGTAAAGCCTGTAGCTTTTTTTACTGAAGTTTGGTATGCCCATAGTGCAAGATATAACATTTGATGCCAGTGGGTTTTGTGATTACCAAGGAAAATCTTAAGGATGGAAAATTATCTTGAAGTTTAAAAACAATGGCGAATATCACTAGTCGCTAATATGCAAACTATAAAATTTTTATTGATGTATTTGTAAAATTATTCAAATTTATAATGATTTTATATATACGCTTTATATAATGTTGGCGATTTTTAAGGTAAAATAATTTTATATTGTAAAATTTGGGCAAATCATTTTTATAAAAAAATGGAAAATGACAAATCTTTTTTTTGGAAAAATCATGGAAAATTAGCCCACCCATGAATATTAGCCCCTAAAATTTTCCGTGGTGATTACCTACTAACCTATGGATCATGGTCTTTAAGATGCCATTAACAACTTCTACTTGGCCATTAGCTTGGGGGTAGTAGGAGGACAATTGGTCCTGGCGAAAACCGAGCAACGATGTTAAGTCTGACATCATGTAATTTTGAAAATGAGACCCATGGTCTGTAATGATCATGTGGGGCACATTGAAGCGATAGATAACCTGATTGAACAGGAATAGCACCGTGGTTTCTCCATCAGCCCAAAAAGTGGGAAGGGCTTCGACGCATTTCGTGAAATAGTCCACAACTACAATAATGTAGTTGTGTTGGCAGAGGAAGTGGGGTTGCATGTAACAAAGTCAATACCCCATTCAGAAAAAGGGCTGGCGGAGATGACCAAGTGTAGTAGGTCTAGACGAGCGCACATTTTCTTTGTAAACACTTGACAAGGGTAGCACGACCAGATAGCCTTGTTACAATCTTTGAACAATGTTGGCCAGTAGTAGCCTGCACATAAAATTTTCTCAACAGTAGACATGCTAGAAAGATGAGCGCCACATTCCCCAGCATGGCAGTCATTTAAAACGTGTTCCGCCTCTTCATGAGTGAGGCAACGTCGAAGAACTGTATCAGTGCCACGATGATATAAAGTATCATTTAGCACTAAATAGTGTTGCGCTTGGTGGTGGATGTGACGATGGTCACCTGACGATAGTTCAGGGTGGAAATGTTGTGCTTGGAGGTAGACAAGAATGTCACCATACCAAGGGTCAGTAGAGTTGATCAGATAGACATCTTCATCCAGGAGAGGATCATGGGCTATCTCTTTGGGATCAACAATGGGAAGATTCGACAAAAGTTCGACGAAGACTAAGGATTTTTTCACCTTGGTAGTGGTGAAAACCAAATCAAATTGTTGGAGGATAACTATCCATTTGGAATATTTTCCTCCAATGACTTGACGAGACAAAATGTGTCTCATGGGATTCTCCAAAGCGATGATGGTAGTCTGTCGTAGTAGTATGTAATGTCAGAATCGATTGACAACAAAGACAACTGCCAAGGACAACTTTTCCACATGTGAATATTTGAGTTCGAGCCTAGCCAGGCCTTTTGACAGATAATAGATCACATGCTCACTCAGATCATCATGAGTTTGAACCAAGACCATTCCAAGAGAGGATGGCAAGGTTTCCAGGTAGAGGAGAAAGTCGCATCCATAATTGGGAGCACTAAGAAGTGGGGCTGATATAAGTTCCTTTTTCAAGGCATCAAATGATCATTGGGCTTGATCATCCCACAAGTATGGTACTCCCTTCTTGAGTAGGTGCATAAAGCCTTTCGTTAACTCGGCATAATTTACGATGAACCGTCGTAAGAAGTTTGCTTTCCCTTGCAAATGTTGGAGCTAGAAAATGGATCGCGGTTCAGGAAATTGAGTAATTTCCTTTACCTTATTGGGATCAACCCTCATCCCATACTTAGAGATAATGAAAACAAGTAGGCATCTAGAATCGACAAGAAAACACATTTATGTGGATTCAGAAGTATGTTATAGAACCTGCACCTAAGAAAAATTGCTTGTAAATGAACTAGGTGTTGAGCTTGCTTCTTGAATGGGATGGGAAGTTATCCAAGTAAGCTTGAACAATATGTTTGATATCGTGGAATGCGTAGTCCATGGCTTGTTGAAATTTTGCTCCAGTATTCCTTAAACCGAATAGGAGTTTTCGATACGCAAATATTCCCCAAGGGAAAATGAAGGTGGTTTTGTGTTGGTCTATCGGTTTTATGGCGATCTGGTTATAACCTAAGAAACCATCCATGAATGAGAAGGATTCACAACCGGCACAGTCATTAAATATTTGGTCGATGAATGGTGTTGGATAATTATCCTTTGGAAACACAACATTCAAGTCTCGATAGTTGACACAAACATGGATGGTACCCTGTTTCTTATCGACAGGAACCAAATTGGAAACCCATTCCATTAAGGGAACAGGGTAGATGAAACCAACACATAACAATTTTTCCACCTCAGTCTTGATGACTACAGTTTTGCGGGGGTGGAATGGTTGAAGCCTTTGGTGGATAGGCTTGGCATTTTCATATACCTTGATCTCATGCTCAACAATAGATGGGTCTATGCCAGGCATTTCCTCGTAAGACCAAGCAAATACATCGTGAAATTCCTTAAAAAGGTAGGTGAAGCTTGTAATTTCCTCAGGAGTGCAATCGACTCCAACCTAGATGTTTTCCATGATGCTTGTCTTGACAAAAATATCAATGAGAAATGTATTTGAAATATTTCCCATGTTCCCTTCCGAATCCAAAGTTTGGATAGTCGTATAAGGTGAGGGAACGATTTCAGGTGTGTCAAAAGACAGGATTTGTATGGGCATCGTGTCCAAATCAGATATCGAAACACGATGGTGAGAGTCCTCCCAAGGTCTCTCTTCTAAATAGATGATATCTAGAATAGCTTCGTCCAAAGGTAGGACTTGATTAAGGAGATCGTTAGAAGGAGCATTTATGGGAGAGTAGGTGGTACCATTGGTCGTGACCAAAGTGACCGAGATTCAGATGTAGATTGAATGGCTTGGTAGGCCAATTTAGTTGGTGACAATGGAATTTTCTCTCTGTAAGCATCAATGTCTAAAGGTGCCGGGAGGATCCAAGGATCGGTTGGTTCATGAGGAATATATGAGACCATAGAGACCATATGTGGAACCGCGAGTAGTGGGAGAGGAAAACAACCCATCAGGGAAGAGCCCCTCAATAGACTAGTACTGATACTGACGTAAGAATCAGGTACACCACCCATTAAGGGTATGAAGCTGCAAGGTAACGGGGAGTAATCTGGAGTGCAAAAGGATAGCTGGTCCACTATGACTATCCTTCCATCCAATAGAAACAGGATGATATGAAAGACAATAGACACAATGGAAGTCATCGCATAAGTCCAATTGCAACCAAACAGTAGATTATAGTCGAGTTTTTGATCCATGACTTCGATATCCACTGTTACCACTTTCCCACTCAAAGTGATGGGGTAGCTGGCAAGATAACTTTTTGGGATGAACATGTGGTTGTCAAAAGCTTTGAGGGAATTCGATGGCAGGGAGAGGGTTGGAGAACCGAAAGTGATCCAACATGAAGTTGACATGACACAGGTTGAGGCACCTTCATCAATGACAGTTTTGTGTATGCCTTGCCCATTCGAAAATATTTGCACCTGAAATGAAAGATGGTCTGAAAGGGGAGGTTTACATTTTCCCATTTCAAAATTTGCAAACATGGAATCATGAGGGTCGACCCCACCAATTGCCAAATGCAGAGCTTTCCTTTGTAGCTGTTAAAGCTAATTTGTTAGCTAAAGGATCCAGAGTTAGAAATGAAAAGAGGGGAACTGCTAAAGATGAAGCTTCACCATTAGACATCAAAATAGATAGTTTAGCCAAAATTATGGAAAGACTAATGGATAGAATAGATAACATAGAAAGGAAACCCCAATGGGATAATCAACAAGAACCTCCAGTTAGAAACCTAAACTTTAGAAAAAACCAAAATCAAAACATTGGGAAAAATGTATCGGATCAGAACATTAGGCCTGCTTTTCAAGAAAATTATGCAGAAACATCCCATCTTGAAGACCCAGAACAAGACACACAGATCAATTTAATGGGATTAGATGATGAGGATACTATTTTTCTAACCCAAGATGAGCAGGAATTGCATATGCTGCAGCAATTGCAAATCCAGTCTGGAGAGTTATTTGATTATAAACGAAGTTATGATTTTGCCATATTTGAAGTGCATAAACAATATAACTTGGGTAAAAAGAACTCTGATATCCTTGACCAAACCAAGAAAATAGTGCAAAATCAACCTAAGAAAATAAAAGAAGCCCCTGTTTCAAAGATCCTCCAAATTCTCCCTAGGCAGAACCAGAATCCTTCTGGCCCCACTATTGTAGATATAACCCCTAATCAACCTTCTGATGCTCAGCCATCCACTTCAATTCCCCATAAAGAACCAGTGGACAGACCTCAAAACACCAGATTTGAAAACCCACATAAAGAGGTTCCCAATAAAGGAAAAAAATGCCATCCTACTCAAATCTTTGATGTGAAAATTCAAAACCCTCAAACAAAGAAATCCTCTGTGCCATTCAATTTGGGAGCAAAGGTAGCTAAGGTAAAGATTTTAGTCCCTTTAACAGAACTAATCAAGAACTAAACCTATAATTCATAGATAAACAAGACTTTAAACATTGTTGAAAATGAGGATTCATTCAACTTGTTTGATGACCAACCAGAACTTATATTTGGTCCAGATGTCAATGGCAAACCACTAGAAGGAGGAGTACCACATTTCTACATTAGCCTTAGTATCCATGATAAAATATTACACAATGCAATGTTGGATTCTAGGGCCTCCCACAACTTAATCCCCAAATCAGTAATGGAGAAATTAAACCTAGACATTACAAGGCCTTACAAGGACTTATTCTCATTTGACTCAAGTAAAGTAAAGTGTCTAGGATTGATTAAAGACCTGTGTGTTACCTTAGTTTAATATCCTGCCAAAAGCATCCTTATGGATATTGTGGTTGTTGACATCCAACCAAAGTATGGCATGTTGTTATCCAGATCATGGGGAGCCAAAATTCAGGGATCTTTACAACTTGATATGTCATATGCAACAATCTCTATTTTTGGACAACCTAAGAAGCTGTACCAAGAAACCTTAATGAAATACATGGTGAGTAGCCAGGATCAACCTCAAAACTTTCCTATCTACTTTGTACATTTAGACATTGATTCCTTTATCTTGTATAATGTTGATCAAACACAAGAAACTATTTTAGACAATATTGATACATAACCAAAAGAAATTGTAGTTTCTATTCAAAATGAAACTAACCAAACTTTAGAACTTTCCAATAAACAATGTGGCCAAATTGCTATAAATAAGGAAAAGTTTGTTGCACCAGATGATGAAAATTATGAACATGAGATATTATGGCATCTTGAGTTTGATGGGTCAGTCAATAAGTTTGGAGCAGGAGTAGGAGTATGGATATATAATCTGGAGAATAATCACTCAGAAGGCCATGCATACAGACTGAATCTTAAATGTACTAACAATATGGTCGAGTATGAAGCACTAATTTTAGGTCTTAAATTAGTTAGGAATCTAGGAGCTAAAAGAATTTCTATCATGGGAGACTCTGAACTAGCTGTAAAACAGATTGATGCTATATATATGACAAAGGACCCTAGATTATGTTGTTATAGAGGAACCATTGTAGAAATACTTAACACTTTCTTAGGAACCAAGCTTGCAGTAATTCCCAGAAAACACAGTATGTAGGCTCATAGTTTAGCAATGTTTGCCAGCACTTGCAAGTTACCCTTTCAACCTAACCATAAGTACACTGTTGAAGTTAGGCACAGACCTGGAATTCTAGATACTTTGAAGAACTGGGAAATATTTCCGATGACAAGTAGATAAATAACTTTTTAATCTCGAAAGAGGAGTTTGTAAATAGAAATATAGATACTGACACATCAATAGATCATAACATTAAAGATGAGATAGAACTATATCAGATAGAAGGTGAAGAAATAGATAGATTTCATCCTACTAAATTTACTAAGTCAGATGTAGAAAACCTAGAGCAAGTTGAGATTGATGAAATAATTAATGAAGAAACTGAAGTAATTAATATCAAAGATAATTTCTTACCTAAGGGATTAACCCATTTGGAAGATTTGTTTGATTCAAATGATGATCCTAGGAAACCTAAAATGGAACCTTCGAAATCTGATACAAAGGAGTGTAATATAGGCACTGATGAAAATCCAAAATTGATCAAACTTTTGAAATCATTACCTCCATCTGAAAAAGTGAAATACATTGAATTATTAAAATAATTTCAAGATGTTTTCGCTTGGAGTTATGAGGACCTCAAATCCTATGACACCAACATCATATAAAACACCATTCCTATAAAAGATAATCAATAGCCTTTCAAACAAAAACTTAGAAGGATTAATCCTGTCTTGATGCCTACAATTGAAAAGGAAATTTAGAGGATGTATGATGCCAAAATAATTGCACCAATCAGATTTTCTAATTGAGTCTCAAACTTGGTGCGAACTAGGAAGAAAACTGGTGAGATCAGACTCTGTGTGGATCTCAGAAACCTCAATAAAGTGTCACTAAAAGACAACTACCCTCTCCCCAAAATGGACCACATTTTACAAATAGTAGTTGGAGCAACTAGAATCTCATTATTGGATGGGTTTTCTGGTTACAATCAGATCTTAGTTCATCCTGATGACCAAGCTAAAACTACCTTTACTACTCCTTGGGGCACATTTCATGTATGTGAAAATGCATTTTGGACTAATGAATGCAGGAGCCACTTTCTAGAGGGCTATGGATATAGCCTTTGCAAAAGAAATTCATGATTTTCTTATGATGTATCTAGATGACAGTACTGTATTTTCAAAATCTGACAATCAACATTTGGATCATCTAAGGCAAGTCTTTATTAAATGCAGGAAATATGGAATTTCCTTGAACCCCAAGAAGTCTTTGTTTGGGTTAGAAGAAGGAAAGTTATTAGGTCATATAATTTCAAAATATGGTATCCAAATAGACCATGCAAGAATAGAAGCCATCTTATAGATACAACATCCCAGAAACATTAGAGAATTGCAAGCTTTCTTAGGGAAAATTATTTTTCTTAGAAAATTTATTTCTAATTTAGCAGAATTAATTAGATCACTGAACAATATGCTAAAAAATGATTCGACCATAAAATGGACTGTTGAGGCTAAGAAATCCTTTGAATAAATTAAAATGGCATTAGCTAAAGCACCTATGTTAACCAAACCAAAATTTGATAGAGATTTCATCGTATTTTCCTTTGCTTCAGAGCACACAATAGCTACAGTTCTATTGCAGAAAAATGATCAGGGCTATGAAAAACCTATTGCTTTCTTTAGCAAAGCCCTGAGAGATGCCCCCTTAAAATACAATATAATGGAAAAACAAGCATTGGCTTTAGTCAAAGCCATTAAGGATTTCAGGGTATACATTTTATATTCTCATATAGTGGCCTACGTTCCAAATTCAGTAGTCAAAGACATCCTAACTCAGGAAGGTCTAGATGGAAAGAGGGGAAAGTGGATTGCTACTATTTTAGAGTATGATATAGAAATCAAACCAACTAAGTTAATCAAGGGCCAAGGTTTAGCCAAACTCATGGCTGAATCAAATTATTAGGCCTTGGATATAAACTTTATTGCAGCAATAGATGATGGAGAGGAGATGGTGACTCCACTAATTAGCCAGGCCTTTATTGAATCACCTTGGTATGCTGATATTATTTATGTTTTACAAAACTTACAAGCTCCTCCCGAATTATCTAGAACTAAAAGTAGGTTTTTAATGATGAAATCCTTAAAATTTTGTATATTAGACAATGCTTTGTTTTGGAGAGATCATGGAGGCATTCTTATCAATTTATTATTAAAAGATGATTCTGACAGAGTTTTGCAAGAGTTTCATGCAGGTGACTGTGGATGACACCTTTACTAGAAGACCACTACAAATAAGATCCTTAGAGTTGGTTTCTACTGGCCTACCTTGTTTTATGATGTCAAGAAATATGTGACCTCCTGTCACAAATGCAAAATTTTTGAGGGGAAGAAAAAGATTTTACCTTTACCTCTCAAGCCAATCTCTGCCGAAACACATTTTCAACAATGGGGTTTAGACTTCATTGGTGAAATTCACCCACCCCCCTCTGTCCAACACAAATGGATCATCATAGCCACAGACTATTTCACAAAATGGATAGAGGCCATACCTTCAAGGCAAGCCATAGACACTATTACCATAACCTTCCTTGAAACCAATATTCTATCAAGATTTGGATGTCTAACTAAGCTCATTACTGATAATGTAGCAGCCTTTAAATCCAAAAAAAATATAGATTTCTGCAACAAGTATCATATAACCCTAGGCCATTCCACAGCCTATTATCCTCAAGGAAATGGACCAGCAGAATCCTCAAACAAAATTTTGGTAAACATCATCAGAAAGTTGTTAGAGGACAATAAGAAAACATGGAATAAAAAGCTAGTCAATGCCTTATGGGTAGACAGACTAACCATTAAGAAATCAATTGGTACTCCTCCCTATCAACTAGTTTATGAGATAGAAGTTGTTTTTCCATATTTCTTGGGAACACCAGTGATGAAGTTTCTTCAAGAAATGCAAGTTGAACCAAATAGTATCCAAAGAAGAATCAAACAAACAATTCATCTTCAACAAACCAAGGAAGAAGTCTATATCAGGTCTCAAGTTGTGCAAGAAAGAATTAAAAGTATTTTTGATAAGAGAACCAAGGTTGAAGATTTCTACCTTGGTGACAAGGTGCTCAAGTGGGATTCAAGGAGGGAAGACAAAGGTAAACATGGGATATTTGATTTCCTATGGAAAGGTTGATATGTCATTTATGCTTTCAGAGGTAATAATGCTTTCTTCCTAAGAGAAATGGATGGTACAGAAGCAGAAGGTGAGCCAGTAAATGGTCAAATCCTAAAACACTATTTTGATCCTGGTTACTAATTTTTAGTTTATATTAGAGCATATTTTATTTTCAAAAAGTCTAGATTGGATTGGATGGTGATTTTTTTAAGTTGAAGCCTGAAGAGAAGGTCCTAAGCTTTGAAAGATTCACTGTCATAAGTATTAATAATGCAGAAGCACAGAGGAAAATTTGCAAGGTAACATCAATAGAAATTCAAAGGCTACTGATCTACAAAGTTCTTAACATTTAAATAGAAAATGCAATCCCCAAGTGGATCCACTGTTAGGTTCCTATACCAATAGGAGTCATAATTTTGAATGACTAAGGTGAAACCTTGTAATATTGTACATACCTTTGCTTTCTGCAAATGTTTTCCATATTAAAAAATGAAGAGTTGTAAAGAGGGTATGTCTTAAAAGAATAATCAAAGGACAAAATAATAAGAAAAGGTAAAAAAAAAGAAAGATATATGAACCCCGAAAGACAAAAAGAGACCATGAAAGTGTGCAAGTCAAAATGCCACTACTATTTACTTTTATGCATAATAATGATTCTGTGCAGCTTATTACTCATGCCACAATCCATGGTAATCAAACTGTTTAATCTTGATTATACCATGCTTTGAATTTTATGTTTATAGCTAGTGAATAAAATCTGACCAAACAGTGTAATCTTGGTAGATCATTAGATAGGTAGAGTAAATAAAATGAGCTCATTAGTTTAATCTGAGCCCTTGTATGTGATAAGGTTAGAATTAGATAGTTTACTTTGTAAAAGAAAAGAAAATATTGATAAGGGTTTGCTAGCCTAAATGCACCCAAATAAAATGAAGAAAAAATGGTAGGGTGAGTAAATGGTAAGTAGTAGAAAGGTTGCAAAAATATCATGTGATTACACAAAATAATTTATGTCATAGTTTTAAATGCATCTTTAAAATGAGCATAAGCAGTAAACAAAGCAAAGACAATGGTTCACAATATGGTTTATTTAACACCCCCTTATTCATTTCACCCTTTTACTTCACTAACTGCCCATAAATAAGTTCTAGTACTTGAAACCTACAAGTCAAAAAGGCTCAGAGAATTTCTCTGACTTTTGGAGGGACCGGACCCTCGGCTTAATGACTTAGGGGGACAAGTACTAGAACCCCCTTCATAAAAACACATTCCCCCTTCATAAAAATCCATTTCCCCTCATTAACCTAAGAAAACCCCTTTTCCTAAGGTTTAAACACCTTTTTCCTAGGAAAAGTGACTCACCCCTATGTAAAACCCTTTCGCACAAAAAATGCACCAAAAGCTTTTATCCTAAGTATAAATCAAAACATGTAATTGCATACACTTTACCCTTTTTTACTTAGGAAAACCCACTCTGCCATCACTTTCATATTAATTAAACTAAATTTATTATGTAAATTCCCCCAAAACCCATTAAGCCCGCATTAAATTAAAAGCCTATATAGAATATCCCAACCCCTTAGATTTAAATAAAAGCTAATATAAGGTACCCCTTATCCCAATATAATTTCACTTAATTTACCTAACCCTGGTAAAAATTAAGTTAATCCTGCATTGGCTTCACCCGACTCCCTAAAATCCCTCATTAAATCCTGGCGCAATTACTTAACCCTTGATTAGTCCCTAAACTAATCCCAAACCACCATAACTAAGTTCCTGGACCCCCCCATTAAACGCTCGTCATTTTCCCCCATGTAGCTTCACCTCCTGACTACCGTTGATCATTCCTCCCCCACATCCAATGGTGCATAATCATATTGGCTGTGCCTGATGACTGAACAATAACTGCCCGATAAGTGGTTTTCCACCCGAACCCCAATGCTATGTGTCAGACGATGTATAGCATCGGGCGACCCCTCCCGAATAATGCCCGCACCACAAAAGCGGTGCGATGGCCCTCCAAAACTGCTTCCCCCATTTAACCAAAAAATCGTTACTATTCATCTGAAAGTGAACCCTACCAAAAATTAACCGTTTTCTCTATAAAAGACCATGAAGCCCTCTTTTACCCTTTTTCGTGCATTCTCTGTGTAAATTCTAAAAAACATTTCCAATGACTGCAAACGCTGAATTTATCCACAGACTTCCAATTCCACCCCATAAGACATTGCAGACAACCAGCCAACCTTTTCAGACTGTACCAGGACTACGCCAACCGCTGCAGCTACCGTGAACCAGCAATTTCAGAGCCAAATCACCCAATTCCAGGTATTTCACCATGAAATACCTCTTACCCCTACAAAATCTTAAAACCTATGGCCTGTGCAGTATTTTAAATTAATAAATTGAGTAAAAATGCTGTCAATTAAAGAAATTGCTTGCCTAAACCCTTTGAAAAATCCCAAAAACGTGGATAAAAACCCCTCAAAACATAATTCAAATCCATAAGAACTAAATTATGTCAGCCCCTATCACCATGGAAGTTAGACCCATTACTACTCCACACCTAGACCTGGACCACCTTCCCATAGCCGATAGAGATTTCCAAATCAAAGATACCACTGCCATAGAGCTTCTGCGGCACCAAAAGCTCCACCTGCCACAACTTTGCCAATTACCATAGAATCTACAACAACAAGTGCATCAGGTGAGAAAGTAGCAGAATTAGTTAAATCCATGGAAAAGATGTTTATCCAGGCTACAAAAATGAACAGGCTAAGAGAAAAGGTGGCAAGTTTGGAAACTGACTACAAACTTGCCCAACTTAAGCAAAAGGAAAAGGCACAAAAGGCCCAAATAATGAGTGAAAGAATCAAAGTCTTAGATAAAGATTTAACATTGGAGGAACCCCTTGGGCAAACCAAAGAAATGTTGTGGGCAAATATCATTGACTCTGTCAATGATATTTGGCCATCAATTCAAGTTATTTTTGAACAAACAAATTAATAAAGATAGTTACATAAGCTATCCAGAAAGTAAAAGAGGAGTTGGGAGATAAGCCTGAGGGCACCAATAGACTCATCCACTTCCTCAATAGAGAGAATAGGTATGAGCTCCATGAACTCAATATAGAAGACAAGACTAAAACCATCTTGGAAATAAGGAAGGTCCTTTCCAAGAGGAACCTAATGTTTAACTTAGAAGAAAAGTGCCATAACATGCAGGTAGCCATTGATAGGTTCATGGCTAAATTTCAGATTTTGTGGGAGAAAGGATTGCCTAGTCCTTTAGTTATTAATGATAAACTCATGACACAGTTGGACTATGGTAATAGACTTAGACAGTTGGCTAAGGAACAAGCTAGCACTTCATCCATAAAAGCACTGCGAACAGGCAAATTTTTGTACAACATGTTACAAAAAAATATCGTCACCATGACTATTTGCAGTCAGTATGGGTCTATCATCACTTGTACTGTCCTCCTAAGAAAGTCTCAGACCTCAGCTCTTCAAGTCAAGCTTTGAAAATGAGAGAAAGACATTGAAAATCAACAAAGCTCTGGTTCCGCACTTTCTCTCACTGTTGCCTGCTGTCCTGCACCCCTTGTTCACATTACCTGCGGACCTGCCCGCTCTGTCCCTAAAGGAGTGGGTGCAGACCCCTCTGAAAGTCAAAAAGGCACAAGTTTATTCTAAAAAACTCACTTTGGGTTAATTCTAGATGATTCTAGAAGGAATTTTGACGTGGATTGTTCGCTCTTAGGTGGTTCATGCATCCCAAAATAGAAGGAGCTAATCCCTTGATGAGAGGAGCTATCCCTTTGAAGGAGGGCCTTATCCCTTTGAAGGAGGACCTAGTAACTTCCCTCCATTGCACTATAAATTAAGGCATTGGGCTGGTTGCTAGGGAGGTTAGAAGCTGAACATTTTGAGGGTAAATGCTGGTGGAATTGAGACTTCCTAGTTAAGCTTGAGAGGAAAGATCACATACCTTTTTGGCTTCATTGGGAAGAGAGTGAAACTTGTCAAAGTAGAGGAGACTTCTTGTTGGACCCTGGGAGGAGCTTGTACAGCATCAAGGTACAGGTTGTAAAGTTCTTCTTTGATTTGAATTAATACAATCAGATTCATTTTTCTCAACAAATTGTCTTATGTCATTTGTTTCATGAATTCCTTGATCATCATGATAAGTATGCTTTATGATATTAGATTTTCAAGTGCTATTTAATTTGTTTGCTTGTTTGTGTTTGTAGATTCACTACAAGGGAGCTCATTTGGATCAAAGGATCGAGGCTTCCACAAACTTGCATTGGACCCAAGGTAGGCCTAAAACACTTGTTTGCCTTTGTTTATATATTGCATATTTAGAGAAAGATATTTTTGATTGGCTTGCTTGTCACTAGATATCGTTAGATTCTAGGAAGGTCTATCATGTCCGCAAGATCGACTCATTCCATGTGACAAAATGGCGACCATACTAGGGACTTGATTTTTTCCTTGTTTTTACTTTGACCTGAGAAACTTGTTTTTGTTTCTGTTTTTGGCTTGTTGTGTGTGGAATTGGGTAGATTTAGTAGATCTAGGATTATTTTTTTTTTTTCATAACTTTGGGAGAGGACCGCACCCTCGGCTTGGAACAGAGTGCAGACCTATCCACACTTTTTCTTTTAGCACAGAGTGGTACCGCACCTATGTGAATGGTGGGCCTGTGGACCCTGCTAAAATTTTGAAAAACTTAAGATTTTCTCTTTCAGTCAGTTTAGTTTTTGTTTAGATGTTGTTATCCCCTGCCCAGACCTGCAAGAAACTTGTCAGAAGCTTTTCTTAGGTTAATTCCATTGGTGTTAGGGTTTTAGGTGAAATTCCTAGAAGTTTTGGTTGTCGGGCTTGGTTTTCATTTTGGTCTTGTAGTAGCTTAGAGCTTAGAAGCTGTAGAAGCCTCATATCACCTTGGTTTCTATTGGCCTTCTTATGAGTCTGACCATTTGCAAAATATACCTTTGTTGAGGAACCCACCTTGTGTTTTCTCTTTGCTAAACTTCGAAAAGTCTTGTGTTAAAAGTTTGGATTTCATTTTTAAAAAAGAAAACAAAAATTGGTTGTTTTTTGACTGATTTGTGATTTTGGACAAATTAGTCCTTAGTTTTTTTATAGCTAAGTAAAACATCCTTGAAAAAGACATCTTGTAAGCTTTGACTTCAAAAAGTTTTTATAGTTTATAGATCTCAAGATTAGTTATTTCCATAGTTTTGAGTGTTTTATAAAAAAATAAAAAATCTCTTTTGGAAAAATTTTGTTTTGTAGTATTTGAGTGTTTGAAAGAAAAGGGAAATTTTTGTAAAAATAACTAGTTGTCTCGTTTTGAGTGCATTGGAAAAGAAAAAAAGCTCTTCTTTTAATTTGTTTGTTAAGAAAGATTTGTGTTTACAAGCATTTGCATTCTCAAACTATTTCCTAGCTAGAAGTTCATTGAATGGAAAAGATTGCTTAATCATCTTAAGTGCATTTTTTAGTGATTTTGAGTCGAATCGTCACACCACAAGTTTCATCTCCGCACCTCTTGACTTAAACAAAAACCAATAAAAATAACGCTTAAAGTAAAATCTATCTAGTAATCTTTTTGTTTCTAGGGCTCTAATACACCAACGTAGCTTAGGCTAGTGTCTTGGAGTAGGGAGTAATTAACTCTCCAAGACAGTAAAACAAACAAGTAGCTGTATCTTGTGGTAGGAGAAAAATCCAATTGTTGCATCTATGCTCTGGGAAAGCTCCTCTTAAAGGATAAGCACGAGATCGTGTCTGAATTAGTGTGGGAATCAATCCTTCCTCATTGGGAACGATGCCAGATATTCATGTATTAAAAACGGTAAACCTCAGATTAACCATTGTCGAGGAGCCTGGGGTCACTAGTTGGTAAACCTTGGATTATGTCAAGGAGCCTTCAAGGGGATTGAGCTTGTTACTCTACCCTTGCATGTGTATCGGATCATAGACTGTTCCCCCAGGTATATTTGTTTCCATTGGTAACCATGGTGACCATATTCCATAGGATTCTTCCTAAGGTGACAGTGGTGGGAAGATCCCACTGTACCTGGAGCAGACGTGGGCTAGACTCACTTGGATTTTCTGGGGGGTTCTCTTCACTCGAGACGGTTTAGTGGAGGAACTTGTGCCAGTCTATTCAATAAGTAGGTTGCCGGGGTAACTGTTCCAACCGCCATTTCTGTATTGAACTCTGTGATGTTGGATTTCATCACCAACTAGTGTTTTCAGTACGGAAAGTTATTGTTTGTGTGTGGTTTGATCTCCTAGATTATTTAGGCGTGTTGTTACCGGGAATAGTGTCTATGCAGAACTGCTAATCCCACTAAGGCTGGTAGCTACCTTAGAAACAAACAAAGTAAAACAAGTAAAACTACTTTCATTTTCCTTTATGAAAGATAGATGAGAGAAGAATAAAAGAGACCAACCTCTGTCTTGCGCTTGGTTCTTTGTTCGATTCCTCTCTCTTCTGATAGTCCTTTGCTACTTGCTTTCTTGTATACCCAGCTTCATAGAGTACCTGTAGAATCAAAGTAGCATAACACTATACGAGAACATATATCTATTATCATAAACAATTTAGGATCAGATGTAAATTGACCATACAAATGCATAAAACATAAATCACACAAGAGTATGGAGGAAAACTTGAATAGCTTTATTGATAATCAAGAAAGAGCCAAGAGAGTTACAACCAATTGTTCTGACCCAACATCATCCTCTCAGCAAGAAGCCCTTCTTCACCTCATGAAAAGCTTAGATCACCCAACACTATGATGTTGCCTCAAGAAACCAACAACAATTCCTTACAAGATGCAAAATTCCAGCCTCTGGATCTCTGGGATGAGGGATCCATATATATATGTCTGCAAGGGAGATGAGTCAGCTTGTGATTTGATTAGTGTCTTCCCTCTGATAGTTCTTGATTCCACTTGGAGATTGATGATCTCTTACTCATCCTTGGTCGAATTCAGATAGGCAAGTGTCACTGAGAAGTTTCTGGAAGATTCCATGCTTCTCCACCTTGCGGATTGACCCTGCCATTTTTCCCTTCTCACCCATTGCACCCCATAGAAGGGATTTTTGAAATGCAACACACCTACTGTGTGTATTTAGGTGGGATGCAACACACTTTGCCTATGGAGCAGGTGAAATGGTCCAATTTTGACCAATTATGAGTAGTTTATCATGGAGAACTTCTGGGAGATGCTGTAATTAGTTGACCTTGTTCTTTTAGGGGTTGGAACAACACCTTTAGGGACAGTTAGGAGCCCTTGGTTTATGGACATTTTATGCTTGGGGTTGCAGTGCCCAAAAATGTCTATAATAGTTGCCCCCTAAAGCATGAGGTTGTTAGTCTTTTGATGTCAGGTGAAATGCTTTATCATGAGGATCCGAAGTTCTTTCAGGCTGGAAGGAGACCTGTAATAAGATACAATACAATAAATTATCTTCATAATTTTTTCATGATCTAGCTGAGGTGGGCATTCCCATACTCAGCTTTATAAATTCATTTTTCATGTACATGAGACAGACAATCGTCTGAGTGTAGACTGATGATTCTGGTAGAGCCATCATCCCTTAGATTGGATGATTATCTGTGCAGCAATGATGTACATTTGATTTCTTTATTTTCCTGAATATATATCGTAGCCTGGATGGATGAAACTAGATCTGGGGTCTTCAATCTCGTTCGATCTTTACTAAAAGTACAAGTCGATCCATGTGAGAGATGTTTTGGAGTCGAACATGGAAAGACATCTCCTGATTACCAACCAATGATGTAAGTTGTTAACAGGCGCGAGAGGAATCACCGATAATGATAATGATCCTCAAGGTACTATAGTACAATTCACGTGGTGTGAATAATGGACTTGGCGTCGAACACCACGTAAAATATTTCAGTCGAAGGCCATTGATGTAAACTTGTCGCTGGAAGTGAGAAACTTGCCATTGAGGCATGCAAGCTTCAAAGTACTGAAAGGGTTGTTCCTAGATCACCTTCTTGGATAATGAACTGATGTCGACAAGAAGCGATCTGTCATAGGAGGGAATTAATGAATCCCACATCAATGACACGGAACAGAGCAAATGATTTTAATGGAGGTGAAAACAATCTGGTGATATATGGTTCAGGGTGGCGGTCATGAAAGAATGGAGCTTAAATGTATTGCAGTGGGTGAGACACAGGTGAATTCTCTAAATGACTTATCTTGAACATATTGGCGACACTGACATGATGGATTGGTAGCATTAACCCCAAACATGGATGGTGTGATGGAACCATGGTGATATGACCAGTGAATGGAACAACCCAACCCGACTTGGATGCGGAGTGAAAGTGTCATGTTCAAGAGCAACTTGCTACCAACAAAGTTTTTCAAGTTTTTCTTCCCAATTTTTCCCCAGTCATTGCTGACTAGTACCTATTTATTTTTTCAAGCTTGAGGAGGATAACATATGCTTGTTCTATAATTTTCCCTTTGGGCAAACCCATCGCTATGTTTTAATGAGCCTAGCGATAGTGAAACTCGTTCTTGTCTGTTATGGACAAGTTTGTCGCTATTAGGTTTTAACGAGTTTAACGACAAAGATAACTCGGTCCTTTTCAATTTTAGAGAGTCTGAAAAGGGGCGTAAAGGAAACTCCAAAAATCCTTTTTCGTCATCTAATCCCTTAGGTCTGAAAAAGTATAAAACAATATAGAAGGGATGAATTTTTGGTACTTTTAACGAGCCGAACAAAACAAGCGCTCGATATTTTTGTGTAATAATCCCTCAGGTCCAAAACAATTAAAATCTAAAGGAGGGATAGCACTTCCGGTCACTTTAATGAGCTGGAGAGGCCAATGGCTCGACAATCTTTTCATATTTTATGAGTCAGTTGAAAAGAGCTTAAAGGAGACTCGTCTTTGAGGAACGAGTGATAAATTCGGGTAGCAGCTGATTCCAGGTAAGGTTTGGAATTTTCCAATCACGGTAGTGTTACAAGGATGGCTAATAGGATCACTCTTCGCAGCTGTTCCTCAAAAGGGGTAAACAATCAAGTGGAGGTGAATGATCAGCCAATACAGAGTGGAGGTGACGATGAGAATGCGACCAAGGCTTCAAAGGCTGAAGTACTACATTCACGATGGTTATTTACCAGAAATTGGTTCATTTTTTAATGAGCTTAAATGTTGGGGGAAACATTTTCTCATTGCTTATGTTTATTTTTTAACGAGCATGAAGTCCGTGTTAAAACTGCTTGATTAATCCAGTCGTATAATAAAAATGTCTCATCTAAAAATGACATTTTTTCAAAGCTTTTCCCTAACATCCTTTCTTTATGCAAGTTAGGAAACGGCCAATTCTACGAGTTTAAAGGGTTAGAGGACCTACAAATTTAAAAAAATAAATGGTCACTCTTCGCTTGCATGCCCCCAGGTATAGAGACATAGAGTTTCAAGGTTACCCCGCAATTTGCAGACAAAACATTTGTTTCATTGGGAAAGGTCTACCTCTTTCAGGTTACCAAATATTGTTCTATTCACACCGCAAACAAAACACTTCTTCGGTGATGTCTACCGAAATAAAAAAAGGCGAGTGGCGTAGACGCCTCCACTCACATAACTTTGACGAGGGAATCTTATTCAAGTCTAACCCCCTTTTCCTAGATGGACAGGAGTGTCAGACTAGTCATATATCCTTCGCGGAAATCTATCCTATACCTGAAGTTTTCCTGCCGAAGCAGACCAGGGTGCATGCCCCCTGGGATTCAGTCATGTCCCCCGAATCACTCGCGCTCATCAGGTGGACGGACTAGGGATTGATGAGACATTCCTTGCATGAAAAGACCATTCAGGGATGGCATATGACTATTTGTTATGCGTGAACCAGGGAATGAAAGCTGGTCTACGAGCTTGACCACTCTTCCTTCGTGCGGAAAACACATTACTCTAAAGAGTGAGGAGACAATGGCCTCCATGCAATAAATATAGTCTCATCCAAGGAGTAGATTATAATCTAGGGGTCCTTGGACTACCATTACGTTCATGTGAACGGTTTTCCCTCTCAATGTTATGGGCACATTGGGAAGGATCCCTAACGGTCGACTGGTTCCTTTGTCAAAGCCTGTTAGATTCCTCATCTCAGGCAAAAGCGATGGCGAACCAAGCGCTTTCCAAGCAGTCGAGGAAAGGATACTCACAGAAGCCCCTTCATTTATAATGGTACGAGCCATAACCATTCTATATATTTGAGCAATGATTCGGAATGGTACACTAGCCGGTAAGCAGGGTCTGCCTAGTAGATTCCAGTCAAAGGAAACAACTAGGTTGCTTGGAGGTGGGACTGAATAGATGGCCGGGTACGACTCTGATGAACTTCCTTCTTGCAGTAAAGGAATGGGTAAACTGCCCATGTTCATCGGAGTCTGTGCTTACGAAAATAATTTGGACAGTGTCATCCTTGTTCTCTTCAGTGACTGTATCATCTGAAGGTGGAACCTCTAAAGGCAAGACCGGGTCAACTGCCGCCTCGACCCTTTGAATTTCGTCTGGCATGGATTCAGATGGTTTTTCTTCAGTGATAGATACTTTGGCCGACCACAAGGGCGTGTCAGCCGGATTTTCAACTAGTGATGGACTTGGCAAGAGTTTCTTATATCCAGGAGGGAGCCATAACAGTGAAACCGGACGGTTGTCCAAAACTCTTTTAGCCTCGTCTAAGAAGGGACAATGGTGGATGGCATGATCGCCTTCACACAGTTTACAAGGAAATTTGCATTTTCCTTTTTGTCCAGGGGCTTCACTTTCACTAGTTGACGGTGTATTTTCAACATGATCATCAGAGGTTGACGACACCAGGTTGTGCAAACGAGGAGACCAGTCCCTTAAGATCCGAGGGATGCAAGGACAATCTCTATGATAGTGGTCTCCTTTGCAAATGACACATGGTGATTTAGGCCTAGTCAGTGCAGTGTGTGGATTTTCACTAGATGACGCTTGGTTGCCCCTTTTCGCCTTTGGCTCCTTCTTCTTCTTCTCTTTCTTCTTCTTTTCCTTCTTCTTCTCAGGTACTTGATTTTTGGCTTTACCAGCTTCATCAAGCGAAGAGGAAGGAGGAGAGGAAGAATTGGACGAAGTAGAGGGTTGGGGGGTAACTCTGGAATCGTTTAGTTGCTGACTCGATTGTTCAGGAATCGCGGTGTTCTAAACGACGGAGGTTGAGAAAAGCCATACAGGCAAGCCTATTGTCAATCCTGGAAGCGACAATGTGGCCATATGGGGCGCACCAACATCTCCCCAAGAGGAGAAGGGACTAGGATTTCCTCCAAGGGGAACTCCTTGGTTGGTGGACTCCATTTTTCTTCAACCTAAGACCAATGTAGGAAAGGTGATAATTATTCCGTTTAAAATAAATTTTAGACGCTTTGACACAACTTGTTTTTTCAATTTTAAAGAGTCGAGAAAAAATAAAAGATGACTCTAGTCGCCTTTGGTTTTTAATGAGCTTGAAGTGACAAGTGCTCAGATGGACCTTTTCCGTTAAGGAGTTTGAAAAGGAACGAAAAGGACTGCTCTAGAAATCTAGGCAGAGGGATTACCAAACCAATCGCAAAACAACAAAATACTTTTTACGGTACGGCAGTCAATCTTCCCAAATGCTGTGTTCAGTGCATTGCGATCGATAGGGCGGCAGACATGGCTTCTTATGGATAAAGGATTAAGCCTATTGTGGTCTCCCAAAATATACTCGATGGTACGTGGGAGCACAAGTCCGTACTGACACTTATTGTCTCAAAGTGGAGGAATCACCCAACCAACAGTGAAAACAACAGTTACCAGGCTTTACGACGCCGGAATACGTCTCTAGCCTGGACTTCTAGATGTTGTGCGTTAGGTTCCAAAGCATTGTTATATTCATTAAATTTATTTTATAGTTGATCTTGCTTAAGAAATTTTCCTTTCAGGTTCACCACATGATATAGATGTACAATCCCTAAAATGCAATCTAAGATGATAAATAGTCGTTTTATCTTCTTTGTGCAATGAAAATCCTAGCTACTAAGGAAAGAGAGATGGCGTTCTTTCAACAAAGAGAAAAGAGTACACACTATATGCATTGTCCTAAATCAAACCAAAAAACAGTCTAAAGGCAAATGCACATGCATGTATTTTTTTTCAGCCTTCTTAATGTGTAAATGATAAAAAGAAAGCTAATGCGCTAACCTGAATTATTTTTCAAAGTGACAATTAATAACAAGTTTCTTTTCAAAACAAAATGAGGACAATGACAACACTTTGCGATTTGGAATTGAAAACTTGCTTTCGACACTAGAAAAAAAACTACCAATTCAGATCAAATACAATAGTAACAGGGTAATCGACCTTCAAGAGCAATTAGACTCTCTTCTATGACTGAAAACGACACTTGCGACACTTTCAAATCAAGAAACGACAGTACAATTATGCTACTTCTTTGTAAAGGAGAATTGAAAATGACTCAAAAAATACATAAAAACATTTACAGTTCTTTGCATAATGGAGGCGGAATAACAGCAAGGAAAGGGGTTTCAAACAGATGTGTACTGACTATAGGCAGCAAAACTCTTGAATAGATCTAAAAAGAGTGAACACAGAAACCAAAATTTAGGAACAATGCCTAGTCTGATCAGCGCACCTGTAACACAGTGAAATTGAAATGCAACGCACCTACTACACTCAGGAAGTGCACTGAATTTGAGATTCACAGAACATACAGTGTGCTGGACCAGGGACGAGACTTTGATTGGGTTCCGGGTCACTATTTGTAGTTCAGTTCAGGGATTTTGGCCGAGAAAGTGGTAATCAGTAAATCAATCAGAGGGGCAGATCTAAGGAGGTTACTGGAGCCACCACAAGGTCAATTAGAGAGCTTGTAAATCAATTGTTTAAATCATAAACAAACCCGGAGATTGACTGAAGCAGTGTTGATCTACTTTGCACTTGCATAGCAAATGCAGTTCGAAGGCTAGCTGGCTTGACTTCAGGCTCTGTCTGTAAGTTTATAAAGTAAACAAATGTAGATGAACAAACAATCTACTCGCCCCCCAGTGGATTCGCCATTTTTGTTACCAGGAATAGTGTCTATGCAGAACTGCTAATCCCACTAAGGCTGGTAGCTACCTTAGAAACAAACAAAGTAAAACTACTTTCGTTTTCCTTTATGAAAGATAGATGAGAGAAGAATAAAAGAGACCAATCTCTGTCTTGCACTTGGTTCTTTGTTCGATTCCTCTCTCTTTTAATAGTCCTTTGCTACTTGCTTTCTTTTATACCCAGCTTCACAAAGTACCTGTAGAATCAAAGCAGCATAACACTATATGAGAACATAGATCTATTATCATAAACAATTTAGGATCAGATGTAAATTGACCATACAAATGCATAAAACATAAATCACACAAGAGTATGGAGGAAAACTTGAATAGCTTTATTGATAATCAAGAAAGAGCCAAGAGAGTTACAACCAATTGTTCTGACCCAGCATCATCCTCTCAGCAAGAAGCCCTTCTTCACCTCATGAAATGCTTAGATCACCCAACACTATGATGTTGCCTCAAGAAACCAACCGCAATTCCTTACAAGATGCAAAATTCCAGCCTCTGGATCTCTGGGATGAGGGATCCATATATAGATGTCTGCAAGGGAGATGAGTCAGCTTGTGATTTGATTAGTGTCTTCCCTCTGATAGTTCTTGATTCCACTTGGAGATCGATGATCTCTTACTCATCCTTGATCGAATTCAGATAGGCAAGTGTCACTAGAGAAGTTTCTGGAAGATTCCATGCTTCTCCACCTTGCAGATTAACCCTGCCATTTGTCCCTTCTCGCCCATTGCACCCCATAGAAGGGATTTTTGAAATGCAATGCACCTACTATGTGTATTTAGGTGGGATGCAACGCACTTTGCCTATGGAGCAGGTGAAATGGTCCAATTTTGACCAGTTCTGAGTAGTTTTTCATGGAGAACTTCTGGGAGATGCTTTAATAAGTTTACCTTGTTCTTTTAGGGGTTGGAACAACACCTTTAGGGACTTAGGAGCCCTTGGTTTATGGACATTTTATGCTTGGGGTTGCAGTGCCCAAAAATGTCTATAACACATGTGATTCAAATTTGTTTGGTTCTTTAGAGGCTTTAGGTGGTTTTCATTGAGATTTTACTTTGTTTGCGTGTGAAGTAGTTAAAATATTTAATTGTGGCTGAATTACCGAGGAAGTCCCATAGACTTTGAGGCAACCTCCTGAGTTTTCACCGAGCCAGCCTGAAGGGTTAAGAGCCCTCGTCGCTCCTAGAGACAGTACATTTAGGTCACCTAAAGAAGGAGAGTCTTCTTTGGTGGTACATCTTGATTTTCATGCTTTAGTAGCAGATTATAATCCACAATCTGTGTCTGTTTCCGAAATACTGGTAGTTTTTCATCTACTAGTTATATAGATGAGGAACCTGAAATATTTAAACCTAAAAGTGAATTTACTGCTACTCCGACATCGGGATTTACCTCTCCAACTTCTAGTGGTCCTGGTTCACCCAGGGTAGAAAGAATAATTACCCAAAATCTTCCTTCTGGACTTATAGCTATTGAAGAACTTGCTACTCCGGAAGAAGAAGTAGGCATCCCTATCCCTGAAAATCAACCTGTTATAGAACTTAGGGAGCGTGAATCAATCTTTTACAGTCCACCTAGGAGCAGTGCTTGGTATCTTTCATTGACTAACTTTTTGGAAAACCCGGGACTAAGTTTTTCACCACCTCGTATTCCTTATCACCCAACACCTAGAGGTTACTATCCTCTGTTAAATATTTTAAGACAGTCGTCCATGTTTTCTCAATCTCCAGAATACTTTTTGTACGACGGTCCTTTTGTTCCCTCTGGGTATCAGTCACTTACTGGTACTTTTTCGGGAGCATCTTCTCAACCCATTGAACAAGGGTTATTAACTGGAAATAATGGTACTAAGCCATTGAGTGTAGAAGATATTCTCATGATGTCAGGTACTATTCCTAATCCTCAACCTCAAGGTGGCTAGTTACCGCCTGGGGGGCAGCCTCAAAATCCTCAATTATCACCTGGGGGGCAACCTCAAGGTACCCAATTTGCGCCTGGGGGGCAACCTCAAGGACAATACATACCTACGGGACAGTACATTCCTCAATGTCAACCCCAGACTCAATATGTACCTCAAGGTCAACCCCAGTATCATTACGTGCCTCAGGGTTATCAACCCCAAGGTCAGTACTCGAACCAACGTTTCCAACCACCTTCCGGTCAATCATATGTTCAAGGAACTAGAAATGCACCTCTGAATTATCAACCCTACCCTCAACTCAGTTATGGTCCTCAATATTCTCAACCTGTTATGGGTCTGTACCTTGGAATGAACTTAGTGTGGGATCCATCGCAAACTCAACAAGTCTTGCAACCGAATGTACAGTTTTCATCTCAAACTGGACAACCCTTAGTTTCTGGTTCACCCCAACAACCTGTCCAGTCTACTATTCAAACTTATGTACCTTCGGTAGTTTCTCAATATGGGCCTAGTACGCATCGTACTCTGCCTCAAACGACTGCTGCAATTGTTGCAACATCTGTTCAATCTACCCCACCTACTTTGGGAGTATCGATAACTCCGGTTTCTACTGTTCCTGTATCAACTCCTCAGACATCTTTACCTCAGTCTGGATCCACAATTCAAACTTCGGTTCAGATGCCTGTAGGACAACCTGGTTCAAGTACGGTTGTCACAAGTCAACCTCAATTTACTTATCAACCGTACCAGGGATAGTACCAATTCGGTCCTGCTATGCAGCAGCCAATCTATCAGTATCAACCGTACCCCAGGTATACATATCAACAACCTCAACAACCCCAGTACGGTCCGGTTAATCCTGGTTTTCCGAGAGGATATAATATCCCAAATGTAATCCCAATTCCTATTTATCCTGGATATCCTCGTCCTGGGGCTGGTCTCATGACCCAGAGTTTTAGGGACCCTAATCGTCAGTTATCGTTTATCGCAACTTTGGACTTGCTTGACTTGTCGTGCCTAATGAACGATCCCATTAATTATCTTCCGTTTTGGCCGCCAATGCCGAATAAGTTGCCTAGTGATATTCCTAAGTTTGAAAGAAAATCAGGAGAGGACCCGTCGAACCATGTGATGACTTATCACCTCTGGTGTGCGTTTAACTCCATTTCAGATGATTCAATCCGTTTAAGGGTTTTCCAGTGCACTCTAATTGGTCTTGCGGCCAAGTGGTACATTGAGTTACCGCAAGCCACTTTTTATAACTTTAGTTAGCTAGCTAGTTCGTTTTAACTCATTTTCAATTGCCTGTCAGATATGACAATGGCACGGAGTTACTAACTTCATTAAAGCAGTCAACATCCACTTACATTTCAGATCACATTCATGAATGGAGATGTCGACGACGTTTAGTGAAGGTTTTTATTCTAGATCAGATCTTAGCCGAATGGTTTGTAAAATCTTTATTACCAAAGATCACTGAGGATGTAGCTAAGGTTGGAGTCGTTACTGAAGAGCAAGTAATTTCTCAAGCACAGTACCTTGACTTAGTTTATACTCAGGGAGGTACATTACACAAGAAAATCCGTGATCTTCCTAAGCAAAATCAAATCGTTGCAGCTCCTTTAGGGTCTCATGCCGCTGATGGTATGATTGGTATGGTTAACACCAAAAGTAAGAAGAAGTCTTCCAAGAATTCTTCTCCTATCATAACCTTGCCAGATTCCCCGACATGAGATTCTTCCGCGGAAATTTCTGCCGATATTCATGTTGTAGAGTCATCTATAGCCAAATCAAAATCCGGTGGTAAGAAGAAAGGGAAGAAGAAAATAAAACAGATAAAAATTCGAAAGAGAATCAGAAAAAGCGGAATCAAATGATGAGAAACGCAAACCTCGTTATCCTTGTCTCATTTGTGACGAAGAGCATTTTACAAGAGACTACCCTCATCGTGCAGAGGTTGCGAAAATTGTCAAAGGTTCCCAAACGCTTGCTGTTTTGAAGGATCCTTTTCCAAGTCAAGAAAGTAAGATGATAGGTTCTTCCTCAAATGCCAATGAAGAACCCATACTGAATGTTAGGATTGCGACTCGATTGCATGATTATGGTAGTAAAAGTCATGTTGAAGGTAAAGAAGTAGAATCTTCTCATTCTAACCCATCAACCTCAACTCCCGGTTACGATCCACTACAGATCGAGAAACCTAATCCAGACTTAGTAATCAAACCACCCACCAAGGGTATACTTTGAAATTCAGCTTTCAATCCACATGCGAGAGCGGCTCAGAACTATAACATTGTTGAAGATTTACCTGTTTCACCTTCAGTAATGTTGGCTTTGGAAGTGTTGCAATCATGTCCAACACAACGTAAATTACTATTGTCAGCTATAGGAGCTGTTGACATTCAGGACTTGAACCTTATAATTTTCGATCTAGAAAATAGTACACCGTGTGTCCTCATCAAATGGCTTTCCAGATCCCAGTGTTAGTAAAAAACAGACCTATTTACAGGACTGCGATTGATGAGGGAGCCTCAACATGTATTATGTCAATACAGTGTTGGAGATCGCTTGGTTCTTCGTCACTAAATCAATCCCCGATGATTCTAAAGGCCTTTGATGGTCGTTGGTTTCATCTTTTTGGCATTCTACAGGATCTACCTATAGGGGTTGAAGGAAAAATTGTTAATTTAGATGTGGAGGTGGTTGATGTCCCTCTAGATTACAACCTTCTCTTGGGTCGTAGTTGGTCTTATGCTATGACAGCTGTCGTTTCATTGGTCTTTTGGCTTATAAAGTTCCCTCATAATGGAAAGATCGTAACTATAGACCAGTTGACTTAATTTTCATCTGACCCAGCCTCTTCTGAAAGTATTCAGCATGTCGGTAAAACGACTATCCCGTATAAGGATGTTGGAGTAGGATTAGTTGAAGATGCCGGTTTACTTGGGAACTTTTCCTTTTCCTCCTATCAATGCATCATCTTCTACAAAAACCATTCATATGATTTCGTCAGACACCATTGTTTATGATAATCCTTGGATCGTACCTTCTGAATCTGAGATAGACTCATTTGGTGATGTTATGCCTTTGAGTCCATATGAAATTGCGTATCAGGCCGTGCAGTCATTTTCTGACCCATCTTCAACCAAAAATGACTTAATGAATGTGGTCCATGAGGAATCACTTTTCACATCAAACTTGGATTCAGCAACGTTTTCTGAACTTGTTCATACTGATGAGCAAATTCGTGAAATCCTATGTGTCGATGATTTACCATGGGAGGATCTCCATCATAGATCTTTGTTTTTACCCGAGAGTAATCGTTTTGAAAATGTTTTTTCATCAATTTTTACGACTGAATATGTCAAGGAACCTCAGAATCCAATGAAAAATCCTGATTCAGAGTTAAATTTGGGAAACATTTCTCGAACTATTCCTATTGACATTTCGGTTAAGCCTGGAATTGTTGAAAACATTCATATAGGTGCCTCGTGTATAGAAGATGAAATTCAAATATATAAGGCCCTATTTCAAGAATTCCGCGACGTGTTTGCCTAGTCATATGAGGAAATGTCGAGAATTAACCCCGCAATTGTTGTTCATGAAATCAAAACTTACCCGGATGTTAAACCCATCCAGCAATGTTTGCGTCAGATTCACCCGAGAAAAGCTGCTGCTATTAAAGCAGAAGTTAAAAAATTACTCAAAGCAGGTTTCATTTATCTGATTCCGTTAACGGATTGGGTATCGAATATTGTACTGGTTAACAAAAAGCAAGGGACAATAAGAATATGTATCGATTATAGGGACATTAATCGAGCTTGTCCAAAGGACAATTATCCAACTCCCTATATCGATCAAATCATTGATGATTGTGCCGGAAGTGAAATATTCTCCTTCATGGATGGTTTTTCCGGATACAATCAAATGAATATTCTACCTGCCTATCAACCAAAAATGGCTTTCATTTGTCCATGGGGGACATTTTCTTATTGCAAATTACCTTTTGGGCTCAAGAATGCTGGGGCAACTTTTCAAAGGGTCATGTCTTATGCGTTTCATGACATCAACTACATTGTGCAACCCTATCTCGATGATTTGCCTGCTCATTCATTACATCGAGCTGATCATCTCATCCATTTACGAGCAATCTTTATGAGGTTTAGGCATTATCGGATTAGGTTGAATCCACACAAGTGTGTTTTCTGTATAGAAACGGGTCAGTTGCTGGGGTTGGTTGTTTCGAAAGCCGACATTCGCGTCGATCCCTCGAAGGTTGAAGCTATTGTCAAATTGCCTCCTCCTTCAAGTCTTCGCCAACTCCAAAGTTTCCAAGGGAAAGAAAACTTTTTACGACGATTCATTCCTAACTTCGCCGAGATTACAAAGGGTTTTACCCGGTTGTTGAAATAGAATACTCCATTCTATTGGGATGAGATTGTTGGAAATAATACTGAGAGGGGGGGTGAATCAGTATTATCTAATTCTTTTAATAAATCTTCCTTATTTGTTCTTTGAATTATTTTTGCATGTCAGTACCATAAAATAATGAGCATGAACAAAGAAAACAGATAGTCACACCAAAGAACACAAGATGTAAGGTGGAAACCTAATGTGGGTGAAAACCACCTGCTACAATATGTCTCTATCTTCTTTCAAATTAGAAACTCCTTTTACAATGGTTTTGTACTGGTGCAGTCCTTTACCAGTACGCAGGCTGCAACCTGCAGAGAGCTACAACTCTCTCTCTCGTTTTCCAGTCTCTCCTGGAAGGGAGCTGCAACCCCCTACTTCTTTTCTTACAAGGACCACTTTTCATAAATTTTCAAACTGGATCCATAAGCATCAAATGATCATCAAGAATAAGAAAAACACCCAGTCAACTGTAGTAACCAGATCAACAATAATAGAACCAGACCCAGAACACCTTATCAACAGAAAAATACAGCCAAACAAAATGTCTTAAGACAGATACGCAGTTCTTCTTTCTCTGGTCTGCGTGCGTACGCACTTCTTCTTCTGCTCCCCTGCGTATACCCGCAGAGACCCTTCTGCCGCACTGCGTGTCCACGCGCTGTTTCTTCAACCGCGCTGCTTACTGTTACTGCAGGTACGCACCCAGAGACACTATTACGCCGCGTACTATTGCTGCAGGTACGCGCCCAGAGATACTATCGCGACGCGTATAGTTACTGTGCGTACGCACTTGAACCTTTGTCGCTCTGCGTACCCATGCAGATCTTCTATTTCTGCTCTGCGTACCCACGCAGATCTTCTGTTTCTTCTCTGCGTACCCACGCAGATCTTCTGTTTCTGCTCTGCGCACCCACGCCGCTCTCCTGTTAAACACCTGCGTACTCTTGATTAGGGCCAAATAGGCAGTCCACCAGAGTGGCACTGATGCTCAGATGCCCAGATCTGATCGTGCGCTCGAGAGATCACCCTTCACAGATTCACTTTCAACTTCATAAAGATCAAGCTTTTAAAACCATAACCCAATATATTTCAGATCTTAAGATATTCGATTGCAAAAGATACTTAGCCAAGTGATCTCCTTTTCTTTATATAGGCAAGCTCCTCCTAAAATCATGGATCAATACCACGAGCCAAAACCATAGAAACACAAATACCATCGGCTAGTTAAACATAAGAAACCCCACGTGTGATTTTCTTTGCCTTGAAATGTGTGCACTGGGGTACGCACCTCCTGGATGTCTTATCTGCGTATCAGGCCGTGGTCCCTCCACGGTGTACCTGCGGGTACGCACTGTCTGAACTGATCTCCTGCGTAATTCTTAATTTTCAACATATTGAGAGCCTTGCCACGGGATTTCCATCAAGTACAACATCTGTAACATATAGCCATACCAGAAACATAATGCCAACAATCTCCCCCTTTGGACTTGATGGAAACCTCACAAACTTTAGCTTCATTCTCCCCCTTTGACATAAAGGGCAAAGGGTTATGCTCCCCCTAAGAACATGTTCCCTCTGAATATGAACCAGATCTATAGCGAAAAACCATAATCCACCATGAAAGAGATAGAGACATATTGCAGCTACTTCCAAGATCTCCTTCTGCACATCCTCCATAATGCCAACAATGCATTATATGCTCCCCCTGAACCTGTACCATCAATCAGAAGAAGTTCAGCAATAAGATGATGCTTCAACAACCCCCAACTTTTGCCTGAGGTATTCAAAAGTGTCCCTGGGCAATGTTTTGGTGAGAATATCAGCAACTTGTTCCTTAGAAGGAACATACTCCAACTTGACCTTCTGTTCAAGCACTTGTTCCCGGAGAAAATGATACTTGATTGGTATGTGCTTGGTTTTTGAATGCATAACAGGATTCTTTGAGATGCTGATTGCACTTGTGTTATCACATAAGATGGGGATTGGTGGTGTACAAGTGATTTGAAAATCCTGCAAAGTCTGCATCATCCAAAGGAGTTGGGTGCAACAAGATGCAGCAACAACATATTCCGCTTCAGCTGTAGACAAGGCAATCGAACTCTATTTCTTGTTGAACCAAGATACCAGTCTGGAACCCATAAAGAACGCACCACCACTTGTGCTTTTCCTGTCATCCACGCTTCCGGCCCAATCTGCATCTGTATAAGCATGAAGTGTAAGATCTGTATCTCTAGGATACCATAAGCCATAATTTTGAGTCCCTTGAAGATATTTGAAAATTCTCTTCACTGCCTGAAGATGAGTCTCCTTCGGATTTGCCTGAAATCTTCCAACTATTCCAACTGCATGCATGATGTCCGGTCGGGTACCTGTCAAATAAAGTAAACTTCCAATCATAGATCTGTAGGTTGCTTGATGTACTGCTGCAGATTCATCATTTGCACTGAGGCTACATCCTGTCACCATGGGTGTACATACTGGTTTTGCATCTTCCATACCATATTTCTTCAAAATCTGTTTGAGATACTTGGTTTGAGATAAAAAGATTCCTCCTTCTTTTTGTTGGATTTGCAAACCAAGGAAATATGTCAGTTCTCCTAGCAAGGACATTTCAAATTCTTTCTACATGACCAAGGCAAAGCTTTGACTCATAGCTTCTTCATTGCTGCCAAAAATAATGTCATCGACATACACAACAAGTATTAGCAATTTGTCATTTTCAACTTTTATATAAAGATTGCTATCTGCTGATCCTTTTGCAAAACCTTGTTGATGAAGATATTTGTCCAAACGGTAGTACCAAGCCCTTGGAGCTTGTTTGAGACCATAGAGAGCCTTTTTCAATCTGCATACAAGATTTGAATCATTTCCAAGAATGAACCCATCTGGCTGTTCAATGTATACTTCTTCTTCCAAGTCTCCATTCAGAAAGGCTGATTTCACGTCCATTTGAAATACTTTGAAGTTTTGAAAACTTGAGAGAGCAAGGAACATTCAGATGGCCTCAAGTCTTGCAACAGGAGCAAAGGTTTCTTCAAAGTCTATTCCTTCTTGCTGCGCATACCCTTTACAAACAAGTCTGGCTTTGTTTCTAATTACTTCTCCATTTTCATTCAATTTATTTTTGAAGACCCATTTTGTTCCGATAACATTCTTATCCTTTGGTCTCGGAACCAGCTCCCAAGTGTTGTTCTTTTCGATCTGCTCAAGTTCTTCATCCATTGCTTTCATCCAACATTCATCTTTGCATGCCTCTTTCACATTTTGTGGTTCAGTAAAGGAGAGTAATGCCAAATAGCTTGAAGCTTCTGCAACTGTTCTTCTTGTTTGTACACCTGCTTCTTTCTGCCCCATAATCTGAGATTCTGGATGATTCTTCTGAACATATCTGGATGGAGTCTTTTCTTCTATTCTTGTTTGCTCCTCTAGTTCTTCTTGAGGTTCTTCTTCTTCATCATTCTGTCGTTGGGGGTAGCCTTCATCTTCTTCGATGTCTTCATGATGTACTTGCCTAGGAATGTATCCCTTCTCATCAACCACTACATCAATGCTGCCAACAATTCTGCCAAGTCTTTTATTGTAGCATTTGTATGCTTTGCTATGTGGAGAGTAACCAAGAAGAATGCCTTCATCTGCTCTAGGTTCAAGTTTGCCAAGCTGCTCATCAGTATTCTTGATATATCATTTGCTCCCAAAGATTTTGAAGTGCTTTACCGAAGGAGTCCTACCACTCCAGAGCTCATGAGGAGTTTGAGTGCTGTTCACCCGGACATTTGTTTTGTTGAGAATAACAACCGCAGCATGTGCAACTTCACCCCAGAAAGTTGCGGGAGTTCCTGACTCATCAATCATAGCACGAGCCATTTGTTGGACTGTTCTGTTCATTCTTTCCACAACTCCATTTTGCTGAGGAGTTCTTGCTATAGAGAATTCTCTTCTTATCCCATGTTCTTCACAGAAATCGAAAAATTCATTTGAAGTAAATTCCCCACCTCTGTCGGATCTGAGGCACTTAATTTTGTGACCTAATTCATTTTCAACCAAGGCTTTGAAGGATTTGAATTTTTCGAATGCTTCATCTTTGTGCTTCATAAGTCCTAACCAGACAAACCTGGAGAAATCGTCAATGAATAATATCAAGTATTCTTCTCCTCGAGGTGTTCTTTTCCTGAAAGGACCGCATGTATCTGTATGTACTAGCTCAAGAGGCATGCTAGCTGATCCTTCTTTCTCTAGAAAGTTAGTTCTGGTTTGTTTTCCAAACTGACATGATTTGCATATGGTGTTGTCAGGAATTTTGATATCTGGAAGATCGCGAACTGCCTGATATTTGCATGCTTTCCTTATTTGTGAAAAGCTTAGATGTCCCAACCTCCGATGCCATAACTAGTGCTCATCATCCTTGCTCAGATAGCATTGTTGTTGTCCTTCTTCAAATATGTACAGATTATTTGGAGTTCTTTTGCCTTTGATCACTGTTTTACCTGTATCAAGATCACGAACCAGACATCCATTTGATCTGAATATAACCTCGGTTCTTTGATCACACATCTGGCTGACACTTAGAAGATTATGCTTCAATCCATCAACATACAAAACATTTCCAGCCTTCACCTTTTCTTTTAACTGAGCAATGCCTTTTCCTTTTATAGTTGCAGGAGTATCATTTCCAAAAGATACTTTCTTTCCCTTTTCTAGAGAAGAATAAGACTCAAGTTTTTCTTTATCACCTGTCATATGCTTTGAACATCCATTGTCAATGTACCATAGATTTTCCTGTCCCTCTGCATAAAATGCTATCCCACATATTTCTGTTTGAGGTTCCTTTATTCTCCATGTTTTGGTGCTTGAGGCTTGTTCCTTTTTCTACTGAAACCTGCTCCTGCATTTAGAGTCTTCATGACCAAAGTTATTGCAAATAGAACGTTCAACTTCATTTTCAAGAACCGAAAAGTTGTTATAGGTCCTTTTTTTAATCCCGGTCATACTTCTTTGTTTTTGAGCTTCCCTAGTCATGATCGTTTTATATGCAACACATTGAGCTGCTTTGTGACCAAAGTTATGGCAAGAAAAGCATCGTCCATTGAAGAAACTTCTGCGGTTATCGAATCTACCAGCCAATTGATTGTAATTTCTATTGTCATCTATTCTTGAACCAAATTGAGAAGATTTTACCTGTGGCTGGTTGTAGCTTTTGTTCACCCTTAAGATGGATTGCCCCTGATAGTTTCTGTTTGTAATTCATCCCTGCTTTACATGATGATCTTCATTGTGATTTTGCTCATTTCTTCTTGCTGCATCAAGATAACTTTTTGAGGTGGATGCTTGAGAAGTTTCTCCATTATAGCCCAGACCTGTCTTGTTTAGTGGAGACCGTTGCACATTGATAATCTCATCCAAAGTTTCAGATCCTTTGACAAACTTAAGATTAATAGCTTTTTTTTTCTCAATCTCTTTTCTAAGACCAACAATTTCACCTTCTAATTTTTCAAGATGTTTTTCCTTTTCATCAATTTGAAATTGTAGAGTATCAATGATCATATTCTTTTCTTCTATACATCTCTTGAGTCTAGTAATTTCATCATAAAGGTTATCCACATCTATAGCATCCATATAATCATCATCTTCAAATGCCATTAACAACTTATATTCATTACCTCGTTCATCTTCATCACTGTTCGACAGACCATCACTATCTTCATGAGTGTAGTAGCTTTTCTTATTTGCATTCTGTTTCTTATTCCATCTAGCAGGTTCCTTTCCTTTATCCTTATAAGGACATTTTGTATCATAATGACCTACTCTTCCACAAGCAAAGCATTTAAAAGGTAACTTACCTCTGAACCTTCCAGAACCCCTTTGAAGATTTCTGACAAAATTTGATTCTTCTTCCTCTTCTTCTGGGACGTGGCTTGCTTCATAATAATCTCCTTTGCCTGATGCCTTGAAAGCAGCTTCTCTTCTGTCTGATGGACCTCCCTTTCTCATTTCATAAGCAGTTAGAATTCCATGTAGCTGAGACATAGTAAGAATTCGTAGATTTTCCTTTTCTTCTATTGCAGATACTTTAGATTCAAACTTGGGGGACAATGATCTTAGAACCTTTTCAACCACAATAGCCTCTTTTATTTCTTCACCCAAATTTTTCATACAATTAACAACCTCATCTACCCGAAGAAAATAGTTAGCCACACTTTCATCATTATACATCTTGAGAGTCTCATACTGAATTCTGACAGTTTGAAGTTTAGCACGGTTTACCTGTTCATCTCCTTCATAGCTCGTGACAATTTTGTCCCATATCTCTTTTGCGGATTTAAAGTGCATTACCTTCATGAATTCCAATTGGGATATACATCCTAATAGAGTACTGACTGCTTTCGCATTTGTTTCATACTTCTTTTTCTCGGCTGCATCTGTAGGAGTGGCTGAAGGAAAAGCGTAGCCTGTCTCTACGATGTCCCAAACTTTTGTACCAAGAGATTGAAGATAGGCAGTAACTCTTACCTTCCAATAATTGAAGTTTGTCCCATCAAAAACCGGTGGCCTGATTGATGCTTCTCTCTCGTAGTTGCTCATGATGAATGATCTACCTTCAAGCGATCAAGCTTCTCTGAAGGACCTGCTCTGATACCAATTGTTGGAAATAATACTGAGAGGGGGGGTGAATCAGTATTATCTAATTATTTTAATAAATCTTCCTTATTTGTTCTTTGAATTATTTTTGCATGTCAGTACCATAAAATAATGAGAATGAACAAAGAAAACAGATAGTCACACCAAAGAACACAAGATGTAAGGTGGAAACCCAATGTGGGTGAAAACCACCTGCTGCAATATGTCTCTATCTTCTTTCAAATTAGAAACTCCTTTTACAATGGTTTTGTACTGGTGCAGTCCTTTACCAGTACGCAGGCTGCAACCTGCAGAGAGCTACAACTCTCTCTCTCGTTTTCCAGTCTCTCCTGGAAGGGAGCTGCAACCCCCTACTTCTTTTCTTACAAGGACCACTTTTCATAAATTTTCAAACTGGATCCATAAGCATCAATTGATCATCAAGAATAAGAAAAACACCCAGTCAACTGTAGTAACCAGATCAACAATAATAGAACCAGACCCAGAACACCTTATCAACAGAAAAATACAGCCAAACAAAATGTCTTAAGACAGATACGCAGTTCTTCTTTCTCTGGTCTGCGTGCATACGCACTTCTTCTTCTGCTCCCCTGCGTATACCCGCAGAGACCCTTCTACCGCATTGCGTGTCCACCCACTGTTTCTTCAACCGCGCTGCTTACTGTTACTGCAGGTACGCACCCAGAGACACTATTACGCCGCGTACTATTGCTGCAGGTACGCGCCCAGAGATACTATCGCGCCGCATACAGTTACTGTGCGTACGCACCTGAACCTTCATCACTCTGCGTACCCACGCAGATCTTCTATTTCTGCTCTGCGTACCCACACAGATCTTCTGTTTCTTCTCTGTGTACCCACGTAGATCTTCTGTTTCTGTTCTGCGCACCCATGCCGCTCTCCTGTTAAACACCTGCGTACTCCTGATTAGGGCCAAATAGGCAGTCCACCAGAGTGGCACTGATTCTCAGATGCCCAGATCTGATCGTGCGCTCGAGAGATCACCCTTCACAGATTCACTTTCAACTTCATAAAGATCAAGCTTTTAAAACCATAACCCAATATATTTCAGATCTTAAGATATTCAATTGCAAAAGATACTTAGCCAAGTGATCTCCTTTGCTTTATATAGGCAAGCTCCTCCTAAAATCATGGATCAATACCACGAGCCAAAACCATAGAAACACAAATACCGTCGGCTAGTTAAACATAAGAAACCCCACGTGTGCTTTTCTTTGCCTTGAAATGTGTGCACTGGGGTACGCACCTCCTAGACGGCTTATCTGCGTATGAGGCCGCGGTCACTCGACGGTGTACCTGTGGGTACGCACTGTCTGAACTGATCTCCTACGTACTTATTAATTTTCAACATATTGAGAGCCTTGCCATGGGAGTTGCCATCAAGTACAACATCTGTAACATATAGCCATACCAGAAACATAATGCCAACAGAGATAGCTCAGAAGTATTGATGCACTAAAACATGCGTTGACCCATGCACCGTTATTGCATCCTCCCAACTACAACCAAGACTACTTCTTGTATCTTTCCGCCTCCCATTCCACCATTGGAATGGTGTTAGTTCAGGAATATGAATTAGATACTGAACATGTGATATATTACCTTAGTCGAACTTTAAATCCAACTGAGCTAAAATACTCACATGTGGAGAAATTGGCATTGGCAACTGTTCAAGCTGTCCAACGTTTTTGTCATTACATTTTACTACGTAAAACTACAGTAATTTCTGATTGCAGCCCTATGATCTATATTTTGACCAAGCAATTGCTAGGGGGAAAGTACTCCAAATGGATTGTCATACTACAGGAGTTCGACTTAGAATTTGAAAATTCTAAGCCAAAGAAATCTTTAGTTTTTGCAGAGTTAATGTGTGACTTCCCGCGTGCTGATACGGAAACTGTGGCGGACGAATCCTTGTTTCTAATCAGCACTTTAGATCTGTGGTATGGGGATATCATTGTTTATCTCCAGACCCAATCCTTTCAGCCAGAAATTTCAAGGTCAGAACATCGAAAAATACGTTTTCAGTCCCAACAATTCAGAATTATTGGAGATACTCTTTATTGCCGTGGGGCGGACTCTGTTTTTCGACGTTGTTTTAACTGACAAGGAAGCTGAAAGGGTTCTAAATGACTGTCACTCTGGAGCATGTGGTAGTCATATGTCTGGGTATGCTACAACCCAAAAGATATTGCGGGCTGGCTACTTCTGGCCGTCCTTGTTTAAAGATTGTATTAACGCGGTCCAAAAATGCCACAACTGCCAAATTTTTTATCGAAAGATGCGCGCTCCACTTTCTCCTCTCCACCCTATAATTGCTATCGGTCCGTTTGCAAAATGGGGTATCGATTTTATTACATGTAACCCTCACTCAGCCGAGGGGCATGCGTATATCATCCTTGCGGTAGATTATTTTACCAAGTGGGCCAAGGCGATGCCTACTGTCATGCGGAAAGAGTCAATTTTGCGGACAAAACCGACCTCCCTAGAAGCTAAGGCTTTATAATGACAAACAAGACAAGTAAACACTACCTTTCTCTAAATATGCATTTAGAATACAAGAAATCAGGTGATTATAACATACCTTTAGTCCAACGCTTTGTAGTAGTCCAGCCTTGCCGATCCGGATGAGCTCCTCCTTCTCTTCGAAACCTGCATTCACTAACAAGCCAAAAGATTACATAGCACCTAATAAACTTATAAAATAACACATATTCATCATACAGACCAAGGAGTATATGAAACAAATCATGAATAACAATCTGTTGAGAAAAATGAGTTTATTTGTATTAAGTGGAAACAAAAGAAACCATTACAACCTGAGCCTTGGTGTTGTGCAGGTCCCTCCTAGGGTCCAGCAAGAGTTTTCCTTTACTTTGATCAGCTCACCCACTTCCAAATAAGGCTAGGAAAGGATGGGAATCTCTCCTCTCAAGCTCTATAAGGGAGTCCTAATTCCAGCAGCATCTACCCTTAGGAATGTTCAGCTTTCAACCTCCCATCCCTCTGGCCCAATGCCTGTATTTATAGTGCTTTAGAGGAAGTTAATCAGGTCCACCATCAATGGGATAAGCCCCTCTTTGAATGGGATAGCTCCCCTCTTGATGGGATAAGTTCCTCTTTCATAGGGATACATGAACCATCTGGAGGCGCTCAATACACGTCAAACAAGCTTCTAGAATGCTCTAGAAATGACCACAAGTAACTTTTTTGAAGTGAAACTTGTGCCTTTTGACCTTTACAGGAGTACGCACCCACCCCTTTACAGACAGAGCGTACAAGTACGCAGGTATTGTGAAGGTGCGTACACGCAGGTAAGGCTAAGAGAAATTGCGTACCTAGAGATATATAGATTTTTAAATACTTTCTCTCTTTCTTGGAGTTTGACATGAAGAGCAGAGGTATGAGACTTGCCAAGGAGGATAGTATGACAGTTGATGGAGCCATACTAACTGCAAATAGTCATGGTGACAAATTTTAGTGTAACAGATTGCCCCCTAAAGTGCAAAGCCTGTAGTAGATTAGGGTTTCATATCATCTAGGAAGGGTGAAGTACTTTATCATTTCAAGGATTATCTTGTGGAGAGCCCAGTCGGAACCTGCAAGTATTCAACACAAAATACATATATAAGATCATATCATCACTGAGGTAGGCATTCCCATACTCAGATTAAAAACTTTAACTAACAAACTAACTACTGCTCTGATACAGGAATGATTTTGCAGTACATCATAATCATAGACTCTTGTAGACACAGTATGGATGCAGCCATCTGTTTATGATTAGTCTACTGTATAATGAATATAAAACTCCTCGCAGCCTGGATGGTGGAAACTAGATCCAGGGTCTTCATTTCTATTTCCCGAACAGGTACGATTCTATCCATGCGAATAAATGAGTTGATGTCGAACATGGTAGAAACCACTTGATTACCAGTCAATGATGTAAACTGTTAACAAGTGTGAGAGAGACCACCAGTGATGTCAATGGTTCTCAAAGTACCCAGTACAATCCATGAGATGTGAATGAATAAGTTGATGTCGAACATTTCACGGAATCCTTCGATCGAAAGTCAATGATGTAAACCATCGTCAAAGGCAAGAAACCTGCCATTGATGCATGCAGATTTCAAGGTACTGACGATTTCTAGGTCATCTTTCTAGATAATGTGCTGATGTCGATAGAAAGCGACCCGTTGCAGGCAAGCCCACAACACGAAATCATAGATCAAGTTGAAGAAATGTAGCTGTAAGGACTGACTCAGGGATGGTCGAGATGGATGACGGGTATTTTGCAGATGAATGGTTTATATGCAGTGACCTCTTGAACACATAACGACACAACAGATGGCTTGGTGACATTTGACCCAAAGTTAATACCCGAAGACTTTCAATGTGGTTTGATCAACTGTGAGGCAAAGGATTTCCCAACCCAGGTGAATGAAAAGTGTCGTGTTCAAGAGGGGTGATAAGGCTTCTTCTGAGACAAAGGATAACAAATAGGCTCATTTTTGTCTCTTTTCCCCCACCATTTCTGGCAAGTACCTCTTTATTTTTTACAAGCTTGAGGAGGATAGCATATGCTTGATTATAAGCTCATCCTTCGGATGAGTCCAACTTAGTTTTTATTCGAACCCTAAGAAGGAGTGGTCCGTTCCTGTTTGTAATCGAACAGGTCCTTTACTGTGAAATTTTAACGAGTCCAGTATAGGAGAAACTCGGCGTTTTTCAATTTTAGGGAGTCTGAAAAAACTTAAGAAGACTCCAAGGTTGAACTTTTTCGTAAATTTGTGTCTCCCAAGCCCGAAAAAGTATAAAATAATACTTGAGAGAACCGCTTGATCTTGCGACCAAGGAGTACTTTCATGATTAGTGTCTTTGACCTGAAAAGTAAAAAGCGATCAAGGACACGTCGTTTTATTTCCAGTATCGAATTTGAAACGACAAAAATCCGGCAATCTTTTCCTGATTTTACGGTCAGAAAAGGGCTATAAGAGGACCGTCTTTTAATTTTGTTTTAACGAGTGTAAAAGAAACGCTCGGCAATCTTTTCATGTTTTAGGAGTCAGAAAAGGGCTTAAAAGATGACTCTGATGTTTTTGTTTGTGAAAAATGACATTTTCCTTGAAAATCCTTTTATCCTGCGCAAAAACCAACACATTACTCATACCTGTTTAAAGATAGATAAAAATATTTTTAAAAATACCTTTTCATGGTGGAAAATAATCAAATTTGACATTTATTTACTCAAAAAACCTATAAAAAGGGTTTTTACCATTTCATTTTTACCATTTTACTGTTGAGGAGAGAAAAAGGGCTTTTGGCAAGAAACTTCCCGTGGACATTGCGGAGAATCCGACCATCGAAATCGAACGCCATCTCATCAGGTATTCTACAACATCCTCCCTTGCATTTCCATCCGTTTAGAATTTGTTTTTAAGTTTTAGTTTCATTTTTTGGAGGCCTTGGGGGTTTCAAGGTCTGCTTTTCGGGGTACGTAGGTGCTCCATGGGTGACCTGCGTACCCCGACATTTTCTCAGTTGGGAAAATGCCGGGCATACGCAGCTTGCCTTAAGAGAACCTGCGTACATACGCCCTATCTCTAAAGGTGGGCTGCGTACACCGTGGAATGGATTTTGAAACTCCCATTTCTCCAAAATGAACCAAAAACTTTTAATTTTATGGACTCTAACAGATATTTTATGGTGTGTAGATTGCCCACCATGCTTGATTGGCGCAAGAGAGAACACGAAGATATTGATTTGACCGCAATTAATCACCAACCTTCCATTGATGCTTTGAAGGCATGCGGTCTTTACAAATACTGGGCCATACTTGGCATGAGGGCCCAGGTGCGCTTTCTAGAGTGGCTGGTTGAAAGGTGGAACGTTCAGGATCAGTGCTTTTACATTGGATGGCACCAGCTCGAGATAGAGCCCTTATATATTTACTTTCTCACTAGTTTGCCCAAGAGGGGCGAACAATTTACTCTGTCCGGGACTAGGCCGGGTGGCCAGTCCATTGCTAGTCTCCGACTAGAGTGGTGTAATAATCAAAACCAGGATAAGGGGATAGAAATCAAAAAGATATCCCGACCTAAACTTATGGTAATTGCCTTTACAGTTACCAGACTTTGCGGGGCTCCCGCTTTGCACATTGCCACTAGATCCCAGATGCGGATGACGATTGATTGCTATCGGGGCACCATTTTCAACTGGTGCGATGCTGTGTTGGCCAACTTAAAGGGCCAACTGACTAGGACCAAAAACGGACAGCTGAAGACTTTTGGTTATGGGCCTTTAGTTGTGAGTTTTGCCCTAGAGAGGGTTCCGATGCTGATCCCACAGCAGCTCACGGTTGAGGTTGGGCCTCCCCGAGAGCCTAAGTTGATGCGATGCGTTGCGGTGATGGCCCGTCATCTTGATGAGGGCACGGAGGTTGTCTGATTTAGACCGGAGTATTTTCACTGGTTAGAGAACCAGGTCTTCTCGATACAGGATTTTCCGTATGCTGGAGTTGATTTTCATGGAGATCCGGACATGATTCTTCCACCGGGAGAACAGTGGGATGACACAGGTACTTCATTTTTCACAAGTTTTAAATTATCTATTTTTTTTTTGTTTTTATATCGTCTCAAAACTGACAGTGACAATTTTCAAAATGCAGATGTAGGTCCACAGCGTCCGGCCAATCTCCGGCCTTTCGAGAGGAGAGTACCAGTTGCACCGGCACCGGCCCGACAGGACGCGGCCGCAGAGACCTTAGCTGAGTTGGAACAACACATAGAGCGTCTTACGGCAGACATACCAGAGACGACTATAGACGATATTCCTATCAGACTTCAGCGCTATGTGGTTGCAGTCCCAGGACCTTTTAGAAGGTTCTTGTGTAGGGTAGCCCGTGTAGTGGTGTCGTATAGAGAGCACCACCAGTGATTGGATGGTCACTTTTGTAGACACATGTGACATTTTGGTTTTTTGTACTTATCATTTTTTCCGATCATAAGGTGTTTTTCAACCTATGATCGAAGACGATGTATTTTTGACATACTCCTATATATATGTCATTATTACCGGCTTATCTTGTTAAACATGTGTGATGAAATGTTTTTAAATTTACATGTATGATTATCACAAATGTCTGTCTAACATTCGAGAAGCAATTGCATCTGCTAATGTATTTATAGACCTTGGAATATGCTGATATTCAAGGTAATCAAATTCACGTTCCAAGAGGCGCACTCTCAAAAATAACCTTAATAACACCGGATTTCTAATGGCATAAACTCTATTAAGCTGTAATACAACAAGTTCAGAATCTAACCTCACTATCAAACTCCGAATCCCAAACGAAATAGATTCAGACAATAACTCTCAATCACTGCACTGTATTCTGCAATGTTGTTTGTTGTTTGACCGAGGCTCACCCCATGCATAGAAACTAACTCGTCAGAGGGAGAATAGATAACCCAAGCTGCGGAAGAGATATTCCATGTACTACGACAAGCACCATCAGCGAATCCAATGTATGTTTGGAGAGGCGTCGACATCTGCATTATCAAGAGTAAAACCAAGATAAGCCAGAATAACGATGAAAAACACTCTCTCTAAGCTAAGCACACTGTCTATACTAACAGACACACCAGCTAGAAAGAAAAAACTAACCTAACTAAATCTCCATACCCATCATTTAAGCATAATACCTCTTTAGGTAAAGTCCATTTCTGGGTTTACCCAAAGAGTCCCCGTCAAAATCTACCAGCTCATAGGCCCCTTTTGCTAGCTTTCGCTTGACAATGTAGGGCCCATGCCACATAGGAACGAATTTTCCAGCACCTAATTTATCGTTAGCTTGATCATATAATAGCACTAGGTCTCCTTCCGAAAAATTTCGAGGGGTCACGTTGCGATCATACTGAGTTTTCATTCGTTTTGCGTGAGTCTCGATTGCCAATGCAGTGTCACGTCGAGTCTCATCTAATTGAGCTAAGTATAATAGACGCTTCTCCTCTTCGGAAGTAGATGGAAGTAATTTGATAGCCATTTGAAGTGACGGGATTTCACATTCAATGGGCAGCACTGCTTCCAAACCATAAACTAGTTGGAAAGGAGTGAACCCTGTTGATGTTTTCACTGAGGTTCGGTACGCCCAAAGCGCGGAAAATAGCATGTTGTGCCAATTCGACCGATGAATACCAATGATTCGTCGGATCATGATAACTAAAAATTTGTTGATGGACTCAACCAGGCCATTGGCTTGTGGATAATAAGGAGTTGAGCTATCGTGACGCAAACCAAGCTGGCTTGTAAGTTCTGTCATCATAACGTTTTGAAAATGGCGCCCATGGTCGGTGATTATCGCTTGTGGGACACCAAACCTAGCAATAATGTGATTGAATATGAAAATTGCAGCTGTCTTGCCATCTGCCTCGAATGTAGGCATCGCCTCGGCCCACTTAGTAAAATAATCAACCGCAAGGATGATATACGCATGCCCTCCGGCCAAGTGAGGGTTACATGTAATAAAATCGATACCCCATTTAGCAAAAGGACCAACGACAATTATAGGTTGGAGAGGAGCAGGTGGTGGGCGCATCTTGCGATCAAACACTTGATAGTTGTGGCATTTCCGGACCGCAATAATATAGTCTTTAAACAAGGACGGCCAGAAGTAGCCAGCACGCAATATCTTTTGGGCTGTGGCATACCCAGACATATGACCACCACATGCTCCAGAGTGACAGTCATTCAAAACCCTTTCAGCTTCCTCGTGAGTTAAGCAACGATGAAAAACTAAGTCCACCCCATGGCGATAAAGAGTATCTCCAATAATTTTGTACTGTTGGGACTGGAATCGAATTTTCTGACGTTCCGACTTTGAAACTTCAAGCCGAAAGGATTGGGTCTGGAGATAGACAATTATATCTCCATACCACGGATCTAAAGTGCTGATGAGAAACAAAGATTCGTCTGCAATGGGTTCCTCTGCCACAGTTTCTGTGTCAGCACGCGGGAAGTCACACATCAACTCTGCAAAAACTAAAGATTTCTTAGACTTAGATTTTTCAAATTCCAAGTCGAACTCCTGCAGGATAACGATCCATTTAGAGTACTTGCCCCCTAGAAATTTTTTAGTCAAAATGTAGATCATAGGGTTGCAATCCGAAATGACTGTAGTTTTACGGAGAAGAATGTAGTGACGAAAACGTTGGACAGCTTGAACGGCTGCCAAGGCCAATTTCTCCACATGTGAATATTTGAGCTCAGTAGGATTTAACGTCCGACTAAGGTAATAGATCACATGTTCCGTTCTCAATTCATCTTCCTCGACTAAGACCATTCCAATGGTGGAATGAGCGGCGGCGAGGTACAAAAAGTAATCCTGGTTGTAGTTGGGAGGATGCAGCAATGGTGCATGGGTCAACCCGTGCTTGAATGCATCAAAATATTTCTGAGCTATCTCATCCCAAGAGAATTGAGCGTTTTGTTTCAACAACCGGGTAAAACTCTTGGTAATCTCGACGTAGTTAGGAATGAATCGGCGTAAAAAGTTTGCTTTCCCCTGCAAACTTTGGAGTTGGCGAAGACTCGAAGGAGGAGGCAATTTGATGATAGCCTCTACCTTCGAGGGATTGATGCGGATGTCGGCTTTTGAAACTACAAATCCTAGCAATCGTACCACTTTTATACAGAAGACACATTTGTGTGGGTTCAACCGTATACGATAATGCCAACACCTCATAAAAATTGCTCGTAAATGAACAAGGTGATCAGCTCGATGTAAGGAGTGAGCGGGAAAATCATCAAGATACGGTTGCACAATGTGTTTGATGTCATGAAATGCATAAGACATCGCCCTTTGAAAAGTGGCTATGGCATTCTTAAGCCCAAAAGGTAATTTGCAATAAGAAAATGTCCCCCATGGACAAATGAAGGCCATTTTTGGTTGATCGACAGGTAGAATATTGATTTGGTTGTAACCGGAAAAACCATCCATAAAGGAAAATATTTCACTACCGGCACAATCATCAATTATTTGATCGATATAGGGTGTTGGATAGTTGTCCTTGGGACAAGCACGATTGATATCCCTATAGTCGATACATATTCTTATTGTTCCCTGTTTTTTGTTAATCGGAACAATATTAGATACCCAATCCGTTAACGGGATCGGATAAATGAAACCTGCTTTCAATAGCTTCTCAACTTCTGCTTTAATTGCAGCCGCTTTTCGTGGGTGAATCTGATGCAAACGTTGCCGGACGGGTTTAGCGTCCGGGTAAGTTTTGATCTCATGGACAACAATTGCGGGATCAATTCCTGGCATTTCCTCATAGGACCAGGCAAACACGTCGCGGAATTCTTGAAATAGGGCCTTGTATGTCTGAATTTAGTCATCTGAACATGAGGCACCTATATGAATGTGCGCAACAATTCCGGGCTTGACTGAAATGTCAATGGGAATAGTGCGAGAAATGTTTCCCAAATTCAGCTCTGAATTAGGATGTTTCATTGGAATCTGAGCTTCTTTGACATATTCAACTGTAAAGATTGATGAGAAATCGTTTTCAAATTGATCATCCTCAGGTAAAAACGAAGATCTATGATGGAGATCTTCCCATGGTAAATCGTCTACGTACAGGACTTCACAAAGTTGTTCGTCAGATGACACAACTTCGGGAAACGTTATTAACTCCGAGGTTGACGCGAAAAGTGATTCCTCATGGACCACATTCATTTGGTCGATTTTGGTTGAACTCGGGTCGGTAAAAGACTGCACGGCTTCATAGGCAATTTCATATGGACTCAAAGGCATTGCGTCACCAAATGAGTCTATCTCAGATTCAGAAGGAACGATCCAAGGATCGTCATAAACAATGGTGTCTAAAGTAATCATATGAATAGATGCAAATGAAGACACGGCGTTGATTGGAGGAAAAGGAAAAGTTCCCAGTAAACCGACATCTTTAACTAATCCTACGCCAACATCCTTGTAAGGGATAGTCGTTTTACCGACATGCTGGATACTCTCTGAAGAGGCTGGGTCGGATGAAAAGTAAGCCAACTGGTCTATGGTTATGATCTTACCATTGTGTGGAAACTTTATTACTCTGAAGACCGATGAAACGACCGCTGTCATAGCGTAAGACCAACTTCGACCCAAGAGAAGGTTGTAGTCTAGAGGGGCATCAACCACCTCCACATCTAGACTAACGGTTTTTCCTTCAACCCCTATAGGCAAATCCTGTAGAATGCCAAACGGATGGAACCCACGGCCATCAAAGGCCTTAAGAATTGTCGGGGATTGATTTAGTGAAGGAGAACCAAGCGATCTCCAGCACTGTATCGACATAATACACGTGGAAGCTCCCTCATCAATTACAGTCCGATGAATAGGCCTGTTTTTGACTATCACTAGAATCTGGAAAGCCATCTGATGAGGTAAACACAGTGTACTATTCTCTAGATCAAAGATTATTAGGTTCGGGTCCTGAACATCAACAGCTCCTATAGCCGACAAAAGTAATTTTCGTTGTGCTGGGCATGATTGCAGCACTTCTAAAGCCGACATTGCTGAGGGTGAAACAGCTAAATCCTCAACAATGTTGTAATTCGGGGCTGCTCTCGCATGTGGATTGAAAGCAGACCTTCGAAGTACACCCTTGGCGGGCGGTTTGATTACTAATTCAGGGTTAGGTTTCTCGATCTGTAGTGGATCAGAATCGGGAGCTGAGGTTGATGGATTTGAATGAGAAGATTCCGCTTCTTTCGATCCATCAACAGGACTTTTACTACCATAATCTTGCGATCGCGTCGCAATCCTTACATGAGACATCATCAATATGGGTTCTTCACTGGCACTCGAGGAAGAACCTATCATCTTACTCTCCTGCTTTGGAAATGGATCTTTCAAAACAGCAAGAGTTGGGGAACCCTTGACGATTTTCACAACCTCGGCCCGATGAGGGCAATCTCTTGCAAAATGATCCTCTTCATAAATAAGACAAGGATATCGAGGTTTGCGCTTTTCGTCATTGGTTTCCGACTTTTCTGTTTTCTCCTTTGGAGTCTTGTCTGCTTTATTCTTCTTCTTACCTTTCTTCTTCCCACCGTTTTTTGATTTAGCCGTAGATGACTCTACAGCGTGAATATCAGCGGAAACTTCAGCAGAAGATTCTCCTGTCGGGGAGTCTGGTAAGGTTATAATGGGCGAAGAATTCTTTGAAGACTTCTTCTTTCTTTTAGTATTTATCGTACCAATCATGCCATCAGCAGCATGAGATCCCGAAGGAGCAACAACGATTTGATTTGACTTTGGAAGATCTAGGATCTTTTCGTGTAATGTACCTGACTGAGTGTAAACTAAGTCAAGGTATTGCGCTTGAGCAATCACTTGCTCCTCAGTAACTACTCCAGCCTTAGCTACGTCTTCAGTAATCTTCGGTAATAATGATTTAACAAACCATTCAGCTAAGGTTTGGTCCGGGATAAAAACTTTCACTAATCACCTTCGATGTCTCCATTCATGTATATGATCGGAAATGTAAGTGGACGTCGACTGTTTTAATGAAGTTAGTAGCTCCGTGCCATTATCATATCTGACCGGCAACTGAAATTGAGTTAGGAACGAGGTAGCTAACTGACTAAAATTATAAAAAGAGGCCCGTGGTAACTCAATGTACCACTTGGCTGCGAGACCAATGAGCGTACGCTGGAAAAGACGTAAGCGGATCAAATCATCCGAGATGGAATTTGAAGCACACCGGAGGTGGTAAGTCATCACATGATTTGACAGATCCTCTCCAGACTTACCTTCGAACTTGGGTATGTCACTGGGCAACTTATTTGGCATTGGCGGCCAAAACGGAAGATAATTTATTGGATCGTTCGTTAGGTGCGACAAGTCCGGTAAATCCAAAGTTGCGATAAACGGTAATTACCGATTAGGATCCCTAAAACTCTGGGTCACAAGACCAGTCCCAGGAGGAGGATATCCAGGATAACTTGGAATAGGTATCGCATTCGAGATATTGTATCCTCCTGGAAAACCAGGATTAACCAGACCGTACTGGGGTTGCTGAGGTTGTTGATAAGTGTACCCAGGATACGGTTGATACTGGTAAACTGGCTATTGGACAGCAGGCCCGTATTGGTACTGTCCCTGGTACGGTTGATAGATGAATTGTGGTTGACTAGTGACAACCGTACTTAAACCAGGCTGTCCTATAGGCATCTGAACCGTAGTTTGAATCGTGGATCCAGACAATGGTAAAGATGTATGAGGAGTAGTTGCAGAGACAGTAGAAACCGGAGCTGTCGATACTCCAAAAGTAAGTGTGGTGGAAGGAACAGATGTTGCGGTAGTTGCAGCAGTCATTTGAGATGGAGTACTAGGTGCAATAGGCGACTGAGTAACTACCAAAGGTACAGAAGTTTGAACATTAGACTGGACTGGTTGCTGGGGTGAACCAGAAACTAAGGGTTGTCCAGCTTGAGATGACAACTGTACACTTGGCTGCAATACCTGTTGAACTTGCGATGGATCCCACACTATGTTCATTCCGGGGTATTGACCCATGACAGGTTGAGGATATTGAGATCCATAACCAGATTGAGGGTAGGATTGATAATTGAAAGGTACAGTTCCCGTACCTTGAACATAAGATTGACCTTGGGGTGGTTGATAACCTTGATTCGAGTACTGACCTTGAGGTAGATACCCTTGAGGTAAGTACTGATACTGGGGTTGACCTTGAGCTATAAATTGATACTGAGGTTGACCTTGGGGTACATATTGAGGCTGGGGTTGACCTTGAGGAATGTATTGTACTATGGGTACATACTGTCCTTGAGGTTGCCCCCCAGACGCAATTTGTGTACCTTGAGGTTGCCCCCCAGGCGTTAATTGAGGTTGCCCCTCAAGCGGTAACTGGCCACCTTGAGGTTGAGAACCGGGAACTGAACCTGACATCATGTAAATGTCTCCTACACCCAACGGTTTATTACCATTGTTTCCAGCTAATAACCCATGTTCAATGGGTTGAGGAGATTCTCCCGCAAAAGTACCAGAAAGTGACTGATACCCAGAGGGAATAGAAGGACCGTCGTACAAGAAAGATTCAGGAGATTGAGTGAACATGGACAATTGACCAGACATATTTACAGGAGTATATATACCTTCAGGCGGATAAGGAGTACGAGGTGGAGAAAAACTTGACCCTGAGTTGTCTAAATAATTAGTTAATGAAAGATACCAAGTAGTGCTTCTAGGAGGACTGTAAAAGATGGATTCACGCTCCCTTAGATCAACAGTAGGTTGATCTTCAAGGATAGAGATGACAAATTCTTCTTCTGGAGCAAGTTCTTCAATAGCTATCAAACCAGCAGGAAGATTTTCGGTGATGACTCTTTCTACCCTAGGTGAATCAGGAGCACTAGAAGTTGGAGTAACAGGTTCAAATATTTCAGGTTCTTCACCTATATCACTAGTAGATGAAAAACTACCAGCAAGCTAGGAAACTGCAACAGCTTCGGGATTATAACCTGTTTCTAGACCTTGGTAATCTGGATGGACTACCAACGATGACTCTCCTTCTTCAGGTGAACCTACTTTACTGCCACTAGGAGTTACAAGGACTTTCAAACTTTCGTAATGACCCGGGACGTCTTCAGGAGGTTCGCCCCGAAGTCTACGGGACTTCCTCAACAAATCAGCCATGGTAACAATCTCAGGAGACTTGCCCCGAAGTCTACGGGACTGTCTCGGTAATTCAGCCACAGTTAAAAACTTTTAACTACTACACACGCAAACAAAGTAAAATCTCAAAGCAAACCGCCTAAAGTCTCTAAAGAACCAAACAAATTCGAATCACACGCCTAAAGAATCTAGGGCGTCAAACCATACACAAACAGTAGCCTTCCGGACCGAAAACACTAGTTGGTGATGAAGCCCAACATCGCCGAATTCAGTACAGAAGTGATGGGTGGATCAGTTACCCAGGCAACCTGCTTAATGAATAGACCGGCACAAGTTCCTCCACTTTAACCGTCTCGAGTGAAGTGAACCCCCCGGAAAATCCAAGTGAGTCTAGCCGACGTCTGCTCCAGGTATAGTGGGATCTTCCCTCGACCGTCACCTCGGTAGAATCCTAAAGATAATGGTCACTAAGGTTACCAACAGCAACAAATATACCTGGGGGAACAGTCTACGACCTGATAGCACGGAAGGGCAGAGTAACAAGCTCAATCCCCTTGCCGGCTCCTTGACAATAATCCAAGGTTTACCGACAAGTGACCCCAGGTTCCTCGACAATAATCTGAGGTTTACCGTTTGTAGTACGTGCGTATCTGGCGTCTTTCCCAATGAAGGAGGATTGATCCCCTCACTGGTTCGGACATGGCCTCGTGCTTCTCCTTTAAGAGGAGCTTTCCCAGAGTACAAATGAAACAGTTGGATTTATCCTACCACAAGATGAGCTACTTGTTTGGTTTTACTGTCTTGGAGAGTAAATTACTCTCCTACTCCAAAGACACTAGCCTGATCTATATTGGTGTTTCAGAGCCCTAGTAAATAAAAGTTACTACGTTGATTTTACCTTAAGCGTTAATTTTATGGCTTTTCTTTAGGACAAAAGGTAGTGGAGATGAAACTGATGGTGTGTAGACTCGACTGAAATCCACTAAAAAGATGCACTTAGGATGATTTATACTAATTTTCTTTTTCAATGAATTCCATAGCTAAGAGAGTTGGAGAATGCAAAATCGATATAAAAACAACTTTCTTGGCAATGAAAATCAAAGAAACAAACTCTTTATCTTTTCCAAAGCATACAACACATGACCACTAATTACTTCACGAAAATTCCTTTTCTTTTCAAAGACTCAAATACTACTAAAGCAAACTTTTCTTCAAAAGAGTTTTTTTTTTTTTTGTATTTTTCCCTATATTAACAAAGCATGTAAAACTTACTTTAACAGAAATCAAAGTTAAAAAATCTATGGCAATCAAATCAACTCAATTTCACACAAAAGCAAATCCAAGAGAAATGCACCTAAAAGTAAATCTAATGAGGCAAAAGCCTACCAAGTATGATTCCTGGATGTTTTACTCGGTCAAAATTTAACTAAGGACTAGTTAATGTAGAATCAATAACCAGTCAAAAACAAAACTCAAAATCTTTTGTTCTTTTTCTTAAGAATAAAATTCAAAGTTCAATCAACAAACTTTTTCGAGATTTGGCAAAGAGACAACACAAAGGTAGGTTTCTCACAAGGGTGGATTCTATGAAAGGTCCGACTCCTAAGAAGACTGAAAAGACCAGGGAGATCCAAGGTTTTACAACTTCTAAAGCCAAAGTCACTACAGGACCAGTGCAAAAATCAAACCCTAGGGCAAAATATCTGTGAATTTCACTAAAACTCTTGACACTGATGAAACAAGCTTAGGTGAAGATTTATGACAGGTAACCAGTGGATCTGGGCAGCAAAAAAAAATTAAAAACAAAATCTAAAAGGCAAAAAAGAAGAAAATTGAAATTTTCTCAATTTTGACAGGGTACGCAGGCAACCTGTTTGCACAGGTGCATGTACGCTCTGTGCACAAAGCTGCAGTGCGTACAGGTACGCACTGTGCTTAACTCAGAGGGTGCGTACTGCTAGGAAAAATAAGAAAAACTAAAATCTAATTTAACCCTAAGATAGCCCACCAAAATACACAGTCAAACAGCCAAAAACCAAAAAACAAACGACTTTTCTCAAATCAAAGTTTCACACAAAGGAAAAATCATTCACATCAATGGAGTTCCCCAGTGGAGTCGCCATTTTGTCATGCGGAAAGAGTCAATTTTGCGGACAAAACCGACCTCCCTAGAAGCTAAGGCTTTCTAGTGACAAACAAGACAAGTAAACACTACATTTCTCTAAATATGCATTTAGAATACAAGTAATCAGGTGATTATAACATACCTTTAGTCCAACGCTTTATAGTATTCCAGCCTCGCCGATCCGGATGAGCTCCTCCTTCTCTTCGAAACCTGCATTCACTAACAAGCCAAAAGATTACATAGCACCTGATAAACTTATAAAATAACACATATTCATCATACAGACCAAGGAGTATATGAAACAAATCATGAATAACAATCTGTTGAAAAAAATGAGTTTATTTGTATTAAGTGGAAACAAAAGAAACCATTACAACCTGAGCCTTGGTGTTGTGCAGGTCCCTCCTAGGGTCCAGCAAGAGTTTTCCTTTACTTTGATCAGCTCACCCACTTCCAAATAAGGCTAGGAAAGGATGGGAATCTCTCCTCTCAAGCTCTATAAGGGAGTCCTAATTCCAGCAGCATCTACCCTTAGGAATGTTCAGCTTTCAACCTCCCCTCCCTCTAGCCCAATGCCTGTATTTATAGTGCTTTAGAGGAAGTTAATCAGGTCCACCATCAATGGGATAAGCCCCTCTTTGAATGGGATAGCTCCCCTCTTGATGGGATAAGTTCCTCTTTCATAAGGATACATGAACCATCTGGAGGCGCTCAATACACGTCAAACAAGCTTCTAGAATGCTCTAGAAATGACCACAAGTAACTTTTTTGAAGTGAAACTTGCGCCTTTTGACCTTTAAAGGAGTACGCACCCACCCCTTTACAGACAGAGCGTACAAGTACGCAGGTATTGTGAACTTGAGGTGCGTACACGTAGGTAAGGCTAAGAGAAACTGCGTACCTAGAGATATATAGATTTTTAAAGACTTTCTCTCTTTCTTGGAGTTTGACATGAAGAGCAGAGGTATGAGACTTGCCAAGGAGGATAGTATGACAGTTGATGGAGCCATACTAACTGCAAATAGTCATGGTGACAAATTTTAGTGTAACACCTACATTTGAGGCAGATGAAAAAACAACTGCGATTTTCGTTTTCAATCATATAATTGCTAGGTTTGGTGTTCCACAAGCGATTATCACTGATCATGGGCGTCATTTTCGAAACGTTATGATGAATGAACTTACAAGCCAGCTTGGCTTGCATCACGATAGTTCAACTCCTTATTATCCACAAGCTAATGGTCTGGTTGAATCCATCAACAAAGTTTTAGTCATCATGATCTGACGAATCATTGGGATTCATCGTTCGAATTGGCATAACATGCTATTTTCAGCGCTTTGGGCGTATCGAACCTCAGTAAAAATTTCAACAGGGTTCACTCCTTTCCAACTAGTTTATGGTTTGGAAGTTGTGTTACCCATTGAATACGAAATCCCGTCATTGCAAATGGCCATCGAGTTACTTCCAGCCACTTCTGAAGAGGAAAAATGTTTGTTATACTTATCTCAACTAGATGAGAATCGACGTGATGCTGCATTGGCGATCGAAACTCATGCAAAACATATTAAAGCTCAGTATGATCGAAATGTGACCCCTCGAAATTTTTCGGAAGGAGACCTAGTCTTATTATACGATCAAGCAAATGATAAATTAGGCACTGGGAAATTCATTCCTATGTGGCATGGTCCCTATGTTGTCAATCGAAAGCTAGCAAAAGGGGCCTATGAATTGGTAAACTTTGACGGGGACTATTTAGGCAAACCTAGAAATGGTCTTTACCTGAAGAGGTATTATGCTTAAAATGGGTGTGGAGATTTTTTAGTTAAGATAGTTTTCTTTCTAGCTTGTGTGTTTTAGTTTAAAAAGTGTGCTTAGCTTAGAGAGTGTTTTTCGTCATTATTCTTGCTTATCTTGGTTTTACTCTTGATATTGCAGATGTCGACGCCTTTCCAAACATACATTGGTTTCGCTGATGGTGCTTGTCATAGTACACGGAACATTTCTTCCGCAGCTTGGGTTATCTATTCACCCTCTGACGAGTTGGTATCTATGCATGGGGTAAGCCTCGGTCAAACAACGAACAACATTGCTGAGTATAGTGCAGTGATTGAGTTATTATCTGAATCTATTTCATTTGGGATTCGGAGTTTGATAGTGAGGTTAGATTCTGAACTCGTTGTATTATAGCTTAATAGAGTATATGCCATTAGAAATCCAGTGTTATTGAGATTATCTTTGAGAGTGCGTCTCTTGGAACGTGAATTTGATTATATTGAATATCAGCATATTTCGAGATCTTTAAATACATTAGCAGATGCAATTGCTTCTCGAATGTTAAGTAGAAATTTGCAATAATCATACATGTAAATTTAAAAGCATTCCATAACATGTTTTACAAGATAAGACGGTAATAGTGATATAGTATAATATAGGAGTGTGTCAAAATATACATCATCCTCGATCATAGGTTGAAAAACACCTTATGATCAGCAAAAATGATATACAAAAAGCAAAAATGTCATATGTGTCTACAATAGGCGATCATCCTATCACTGGTGATGATCTCGATCAGAAACCACTGTACGGGCCACCTTACAAAGGAACCTCCTAAAAGGTCTTGGGACTATGATCACATAGCGCTGTAGTCGATGAGGAATGTCATCTATGCCGGTCTCTGGAATGTCTCCTGTAAAACGCTCTAGATGGTTCTCCAATTCGGCCAAGGTCTCTGCTGATTTGTCCTATGGGGCTGGTGCCGCTGCAGCTGGTTGTTTCCTCTCGTAAGGCCGGAGAGCAGCTGGTCGCTGTGGACCCACATCTGCATTTGAAACTTTTACTATCAGTTTTAGGATGAGATAAAAACAAAATAAAATAAAATAGGAAAATGTTGAAAATGATTTTACCTGAGTCATCCCATTTCTCTCCTGGTGGAAGAGCCATGTCTAGGTCACCGCGAAAATCTACCCCAGTGTAAGGGAGTCTTGAATAGCAAAAACCTGGTTTTCCAACCAATGGAAATACTCAGGTTTGAATCGAACGACCTCTGTCCCCTTGTCAGGATGACGGGCCATAACTGCAACCCATCGCATCAGTTTGGGCTCTCGAGGAAGTCCAATGGCAACAGTGAGGTGCTGCGGGACCAACATTGGGACCCTCTCCAGACCAAAGCTCACAACTAAAGCACCATATCCAAAGGTCTTCAGTTGTCCGTTCTTGGCACTGGTCAGTTGGCCTTTTACATTAGCCAACACAGCATCACACTAGTTGAAGATGGTGCCTCAAAAGCAGTCAACTGCCATCTGCATCTGGGATCCAGTGGCTCTATGTAGTGCGGTGCTCCCACAAAAACTGGTAACAGTAAACGCGATCACCATGAGTTTAGGACGGGATATGGTTTTGATGTCTATCCCTTTGTCTCTAGTCTGGTTGTTGCAGAACTCTAGCCGGAGGCTATCGACAGACTGGCCACTTGGCCTAGTCCCGAATAGAGTCAAGTCTTCGCCTCTCTTAGGCAAACTAGTCAAAAAGCATATGTCTTCCAGCTCCATTTCGAGCTGGAGACCACCAATGAAGAAGCATTGATCCTGTATGCTCCACCTATCTACCAGCCACTGCAAGAAGTCCACCTGGGCCCTCATGCCAGGTATGGACCAGAATTTGTACAAGCCACATGCCTTCAATGCATCGATCGAAGGTTGATGATTTAAAGCAGTAAGATCTATGTCCTCATGCTCTCGTTCTCACCAATCAAGCATGATGTATACTCTACATCCAACAAAAAGGCGAATTAGAATGCAAAAAATTGAATTGTTTGGGTAAATTTTGAGAAATTTAGGGTTAAAAACCCTTGCTGCAGGGACCGCACCCTCTCTGTTAGAGACAGTGCATGGGTCCGCACCTTGCCTTCACAGAAGGTGCAGACCCCTGACTTTTTCCCCATTGAGAAAAAGTCGGGGTCCGCAGGCTACCTGTGTTATGCCTGCGGGCCCCCACGTGTGGGTTTCTAGCCTAAAAACCCTCTAAAAATTGGAATAAAACCATAAAAAACGATTTGAAACGGATGAAATTGAAGAGTAGGATGATGTGGATTACCTGGAGGAGACAACGCTCGATTCCGATGGATGGATTTTCCACAATCTTCATGGGAAGTTTCTGACCAAAAGCTTTATTTTCTCACCCAGATCTCAAACAGTAAAAATGAATTGACGAAAGCCGTTTTTATAAGTTTTTTGAATAAATGAATTGTAAATTTTTCTATGTTTCACTTTAGAAAGGTAACTTTTGCAGCATTCTTATCCATTTTAAACAGGTATGAGTAATGTTTAATTTTTTGTTCAGGATAACGGATTTTTCAGGCGAAATCGGTCATTTTTGACGAAAAACATTAGAGTCACCTTTAAGCTCTTTTATGACTCCTAAAACATGAAAAGATCGCCGAGTTTTTCTTTTTAAACTTGTTAAAACGTAACTAAAAAGATGGTCCACTTACAACTCTTTTTCTGACCGTAAAAACATGAAAAGATTGCCAGATTTTTGTTGTTTCAAATTTGATATTGGTTATAAAACGACATGTCATTGATCGCTTTTTTACTTTTTCGGATCAGAGACACTAATTATGAAAAGTACTCCTTGGTTGTAAAGATCAAGTGGTTCTCTAAAGTATTATTTTATACTTTTTCAGGCTTGGGAGACACAAATTTACTAAAAAGGTCAATCCTGGAGTCTTCTTAAGTTTTTTAGACTCTCTAAAATTGAAAATCGCCGAGTTTCTCCTATACTGGACTTGTTAAAATTTAACAGTAAAGGACCTGTTCAATTACAAACAGGAACGAACCACTCCTTCTTAGGGTTCGAATTTAAACTAAGTTGGACTAATCCGAAGGATGAGCTTATAATCAAGCAAATGTTATCCTCCTCAAGCTTGTCAAAAATAAAGAGGTACTTGCCAGAAATGGTGGGGGAAAAGAGAGAAAAATGAGCCTGTTTGTCATACTTTGTAACCACTCTTGAACATGACACTTTCATTCACCTAGGTTGGGAAATACTTTGCCTAACAGTTGATCAAACCACATTGAAAGTCTTCAGCCGGTTTCTTGGTATTAACTTTGGGTCAATTGTCACCAAACCATCTGTTGTGTCGTTATGTGTTCAAGAGGTCAGTTCTAATAAGCCATTCATCTACAAAATATCTTTCATCCATCTTGACCATCCCTAAGTCAGTCCTTGCAACTAAATTTCTTCAAACTTGATCTATGATTTCGTGTTGTGGGCTTGCCTATGACGGATCGCTTTCTATCGAATCCAGCTCATTGTCTAGAAAGATGATCTAGAAATTGTCAGTACCTTGGGATCTGCATGCCTCAATGGCAGGTTTCTCGCCTTCGACGATAGGTTGCATCATTGACCTTCGATCAAATTATTTCGTGACATGTTCGACATCAACACATCTATTCACATCTCATGGATTGTATTGGTAATTTGAGAGCCATTGACATTACTGGTGGTTTCTCTTACAATTGTTAACAGTTTACATCATTGACTGATAATGAAGTGGTTTCTAGCACGTTCAACTTCAACACATTCATTCGCATGGATAGAATCATACTATTTCGGGAAGTAGAAATGAAGACCCTGGATCTAGTTTCCACCATCCAGGTTGCGAGGAATTTTGTATTCATTATATTGTGGAATATTCATAAACAGATGGCTGCGGCCATACTGTGTCTACATGTGTCTATACTTGTGATGTATTACAAGATCATTCCTATATCAGAGCAGTAGTTAGTTTTCTAGTCAGTTTTGATTTGAGTATGGGAATTCCTACCTCAACGATGATATGATCTCATATATATATTTTGCATTGAATGTTTTTATAGGTTCCAACCAGGCTCTCCACAAGATGATCCTCGAAATGATAAAGTACTTCACTCTTCCTAAATGATAAATGAAATCTTCATCTACTACAGACTTCGCACTTTAGGGGGCAATCTGTTACACAAAAATATCGTCACCATGACTATTTGCAGTCAGTATGGGTCTATCATCACTTGTACTGTCCTCCTAAGCAAGTCTCAAACCTCAGCTCTTCAAGTCAAGCTTTGAAAATGAGAGAAAGACATTGAAAATCAACAAAGCTCTGGTTTTGCACTTTCTCTCACTGTTGCCTGCGATCCTGCACCCCCTGTTCACATTACCTGCGGACCTGCCCGCTCTGTCCCTAAAGGAGTGGGTGCGAACCCCTATGAAAGTCAAAAAGGTGCAAGTTTATTCTAAAAAACTCACTTTGGGTTAATTCTAGATGATTCTAGAAGGAATTTTGACGTGGATTGTTCACTCTTAGGTGGTTCATGCATCCCAAAAGAGAAGGAGCTAATCCCTTGATGAGAGGAGCTATCCCTTTGAAGGAGGGCCTTATCCCTTTGAAGGAGGACCTAGTAACTTCCCTCCATTGCACTATAAATTAAGGCATTGGGTTGGTTGCTAGGGAGGTTAGAAGCTGAACATTTTGAGGGTAAATGCTGGTGGAATTGAGACTTCCTAGTTAAGCTTGAGAGGAAAGATCACATACCTTTTTGGCTTCATTGGGAAGAGAGTGAAACTTGTCAAAGTAGAGGAGACTTCTTGTTGGACCCTGGGAGGAGCTTGTACAACATCGAGGCACAGGTTGTAAAGTTATTCTTTGATTTGAATTAATACAATCAGATTCATTTTTCTCAACAAATTGTCTTATGTCATTTGTTTCATGAATTCCTTGATCATCATGATAAGTATGCTTTATGATATTGGCTTTTCAGGTGCTATTTAATTTGTTTGCTTGTTTTTGTTTGCAGATTCGCTACAAGGGAGCTCATTTGGATCAAAGGAGCGAGGCTTCCACAAACTTGCATTGGACCCAAGGTAGACCTAAAACACTTGTTTGCCTTTGTTTATATATTGCATATTTAGAGAAAGATAGTTTTTGATTGGCTTGCTTGTCACTAGATATCGTTATATTCTAGGAAGGTCTATCTTGTCTGAAAGATCAACTCATTCCGTGTGACACAACACATTTGAGAACTTGTTTTTTCTTGAGCATGAGATAAAACACTTATTCCTCACCAAGAAAATTTTTTCCAAGTATACTGAAGCTGATGAGATCTATAGAATGATGATGAATGTAAAATTACCTGATGGAGAATGGTGGGAGACAATGACTGATTTACCGTGATAAATTTATAGCAAAAAGTTACTACATATTAAAAATGAGAGCAGCCAGGTAAACAGATGAAAACATGGCAGCATAGTCAAAGAGTATCAAGGTCAAAGAGTGTCAGGTGAAAGATCAAAATTGAAGAAGATTCCAGCGTAAAAATACCACAACTGCAAGCCAGCATAAAGGGCTACAAATCCAACCATAAAATCCAGCAGTACCATAATAAAAGGGACAACATGAAACAATTCAATAGTTGTCTCTATCTTCTTGCAAGAAGATACTTGTATTTCCTAGAATAAATCTCAAGTTTGTTTTGAGATATTTTGTAATAGTTTTTGTATAAATACTTCATAATTCAAAGTATGTAGGGTGGATTCTTAGACATTTCTATAGACTTTCTTGATCAAAGACTGTAAGCTATTGTATCATTGTTTGGACTAGCAAGCTGGATTAATGAATAAAGCCAAGACATTTCACAGGATTCATGTGTAGGTTACAGTATAGACAAGTATTTTCTCTTGTGTTGTTATCTTTCTTTAAAAGTTTTTCCATAATATTTAATGTATCTGAAATATGAATGCTATAATATGGAATGATATCTCAGAATTTGCTTCATTGCACTCTGTTTTAACTATTATGCATTTTAATGTTTTCTGCTAATTATCTAAGTTAAGGAATTCTTGATTGCTCCTTAGTTTAGGTAGTTTCCCTCTAATCTATAGTAAAGGATTCTTAATTTCCCTTTGCTCATGATTATCCTCTGTTCCTCATTTTAATCCCAGTTTGAGAATTCTTAAATGCTCTCTCACCTTGGTTAAGATCATTTCACCCATTCAGCCCAAAGACCTGCACTTTACTCTACTAGCTTGCCCTTTGAACACTCCCTTTAATGAATTAATTCTAGTTCTACTACCCTTCTTTGACTCCATAGCCCAATAGTCCAGAGAAATCATTCTATCCATTTGTTTTAAGGATTCCACCATCCAAACTTCGATACAAATCAAAACCCCCCGAACGTTAAGAACTAGCCTAAAATCCCAGCAAACAAAGCTAAATCATATAGAGAGAGCCCTCTCTGAGTCATAGGTTGGCTAGAGCCTATACTTAAAAGATTGGTTTGTGGTTACCTCAGCCTTTTCCTTCTTCTGATAACTTCTAGGGAAAAATTCTGAGTGATAATAGACTGTAGGGGTTCGACGAGTGTCCTTTTGAGCAAGGAAATATGTGCATTCGTGGAGACATGGACAACGGTGTGTCATATGGTCTTCCACATAGATTTTTCAAGGGAACTTGGCAGGTTTGTCCTTACCACTGTCAGGAGGCACAACAACTTTCTGCTTTGGGTTGTACTGCTTGGTTGATTGCTCTTCAGAAGGAGTGGTATTTTTCTTGTTCTTCTTGTTCTTACCACTGGGTTTTTGTGTAGACTGCACAGAGTTTATTGGAGTGATAGGAAGAGCAGTCGATTGGGTAGTGGGGTCAACTGACAACTAGGCAATGTGACTGCCAAGTTGTTTTACAGACGCCCTGGAGGTAGCATCGATAATACCATCGGAATGTGCATCGGGTTGATTGGTAGCAGGAGCATTGGAGTTTCTAGGGGCATTGGGAATGATGTTGTATAATGTGCCAGACTATGAATAAATTAAATCTAGGTGTTGGGCACGATGAATGGATTGGTCTTTTGTGACTGCACCATTCAAGGCAACGTCTTTAGCGATTTGAGGGAGAAGATATTTGCAGAACCAACCTACTAATAGATAGTCTGGGAGGTGAGCTTTGACTAGCCTCCACTTATGTCTCCATTCATGGATGTGAACAGATATGTGGGTGGTGATGTCCTGATGTAAATGAGTGACGAGTTCCGTCCCAATATCATAGCAGATAGGTAGCTAAAAGTGCTTTAAAAATTCGATCGCTAAAGCACCAAATGTATTCACTGACATGCGTGGTAACTCAATGTATCACTTGGCTGCATTGCCAGTAAGGATGTGGAGAAAGAGTCGTAGCTGGATACTATCATCCACCATGGAGTTAGAAAGCAACATAAATGATAGGTGGTGATGTGTGTATCCGGATCCCTCCCTTGTTTCCCTTCGAACATTGGGATGTCTGTGGGAATTTTGTGCAGGATTGGAGGCCAAAATAAGTTGTGATAGATGGGGTCATTGGTGAATTTGTACAAGTAGGGGTTATTAAGTGTTTCCAAAAGAGGCACTGTGTTTGATGCCCCCAAATCGAATTAAGGCAATGACACATGACTTGAGGATCCTTGTGCTCCTCCCATCGTGTTGTTCCCAATATTATACACAGGATCGTGGAATAGTAATTTCCTTGGGGTACATTCATATATTGTGGTTGTCCATAGGGATTGTTAGACTGGGGGATGTAAGTGCCCCAGGATAAGGAATGCCCCCCTTGACTCATTTGAGGTTGAGAGTGGGGTGCCCATTTGGATTGAGCGAGACCTTGTTGAGGGATCCCACTCACCACATAATTAACTATAGATCCTTGACTGACATAAGGAAGGCTCATGTCAATCAATGATTATCCCTGTTGTCCTGTAAACGAATGGGGAATTGTAACATTCCTGGCTGGTATGTGCATATTGGGAACAGTGCCCCGAGGCATCTGAACCTGGGGGTTGGAACTAAATAATGGATTCCAACCAAAGGGGTTGTTGAAGGGACTCGTGCTAACCATGTTATATGTAGCATTATAAGGAGTGCTATATGTAGCACTTGTCGAAGGTCCTAAAGCTGACACAAAAGGGGCGGAAACCGGTATGTACTGGGTTCCACTCGTATTGGGTGTCATGATAGGGTTTGAACCTAGGACAATTGGGATAGCAGGGTTTTGCATCAGAGGTGTGGTACTAACTATCGACTGGGGAGGTGGTGGTGGACCAAAAGTTTCCACAAAAGCCCATGACCTGTTAGTGGTCGATGGGATGGTAGGTGTAGGTCCTACAAAAGACATAGGAGGTACAAATTCAACCAAAATCAAGACTGGTCCCAATGGGTTCATGATTAGAGGATTGTATGGAGGAATTAAACCTTTAGTAAAGAAATCTTCTGGTAAGCTTGAGTCGTGGGATGTCCAAACTGATTCAGTGTTAGATCTTGGAGACTGATTGCCCAAAGATGGGTAATTCGATTCACTAGGGCTTGGCGAATCCTCCACAATGAGTGGGGGAAGACCTAATAGTTGTCTAGATTGACGAAGAGGGTCGTATGTAGCCACGGTGACCGATAAATTTTATCAATAGATTTTATAGTGATATTTATTAAAGTTTTGTTGATAACAAGGTGGCACCTAAAAAATAAAAAAATACACTAAAGAAATCAATCAATAAGCAGAGGGTATGACCCTGTCTAAAAACCACCATTTGCTAGAGATGAAACCCAGTATCACAATGGATAAAAGAGAGAGTTGGCCAAATTTATAGTTACGATTACTCTTGAGCTTCGCCCGAACCTCAGATTAAAGGGCCAAGTACTCTCGTGAAGATGAGTACCCTCCCCAAAACCAAAGAAAAAGTAGGTTCGTCTGTGTTAGGTGCCAAGGTAACCAGCCCCAATCACCTTATGTTCGTCCCTAAAAGTATGGCCACTATGGTTACCTCAAATCACAAGAACTGTTGGGGGGACATAGTCGCAGACAGTATGCTGTGTGGGCAGGATACCTGAGTCCCTGACTCAACTCCGATATCCCCGAAGGGATCCCTGATACACAGAATACCCAAAGGAGATGTTAGAGAAGGTGGGCTACCTTCATTTACAATCTAATTTTGTCTTGTATTTAGCTTTGCTTTTACTGGAGTGGTCCCGGATAGTATGACTGTAGAAGGATTTCCCTCGTTAATGATACTAGTTTCAATGTATGATCTTGGGCAGTTAACTCACAACTGTCTAACCCAATATCCTAGCCTAAACTAATATGTTTTTACTCAAAAAAGAGTTGCTTATTGATTTTATTATGTAAATTTTAAATCTACTTTGTTAAAGTCTTCGGCGGGGGTGTTGACGTATGAAGTTATGTGGGACTCTGACCCAAATCATGCAAAAAAAATACTTGTAAATTTCAATTTTGATGAATAAGTTTCTTCTACAAAGGAAGATTCATTTATACATCAATATATATACCATGCATACAGTTCAGTAAAACACAAGCACAATTGACAGAACTAACAATGGTCACTAACAATTTTTGAAACCAAATAAATGCAGATCTAACCAACTTAGAAAACAATAAAAAAATTCAATTTTTTTTCTATAAAAAAAAAAATTTAAGCAGTAAAGCTATTTCTATAAAAGAAAAATTTGTTCAAGAGATAGATATCAAGCAAACATGCACAATTGCAGATCCCTAACTAGTCTATAAGCAGATTTCCGAACCCATGAGGTCATATAACAATTTGTTTGTGAAGAGATGGTTGGCTAATGCATTGTAACAGAGGGTACAGAGAGTTAGTGGCTGCACTAATTCACTGTGTGTAAGGCCATAGTGCTTTATAAAGCACTGTTTACACTGGAAGAAAACGTTAGTGAGGAAATAGGTTAAGAAAGAAGAATGTGGGGATAAGATCTAGGGTTGAGCACAAAGAGAAGGGTGTTGTATAGTCCTAAGTAGTCAGAAAGGGGATCAAGAAGTACAAGAAGGGTTGGAGGAAAGAGAGATCTAGGAACTTTATGGGAGAAAATTGGGAACTAAGTGTATTCCCCAGTGGAGTCGCCAATTCTACTATAGGGATTAATGCACAGGTGTTTGGTGATGAAGATACCCTTAAGGATCTTCCCGGGATCCTTGGAAGACTTACAGATTAGTTGTAGCTGGCACGAAGATACATACATATCTATGTCAGTCAAATGAGAATCAAATCAAGAAGAAGGACTTATTACCTCAAGTCTTGGTGTGGTGTTGCCAGAGAGCATAAAGTAGCGGAGTGGAAGACCCCTCAACTAGCTCCAAGATCAAAACTTGCACATAGATAAGACAAGGTGTAATATCACATCATATAACTTTGACAATCAAGCACTAACATATAAAGGTATCTAATCACATGTATCTAATCCACTCATAATAATGACATTGCATAAACATGTAAACTAGTTACAATACCAACGCCATGGAGTGGACAACACAATTGCAGTTCTATATTAATGATAGAAAAGGGTGATTACAACCATCAGTTGTATCAGCTGGTTGAGGGGAAAGTACCCCTAGGGTCCTTTGGGTTAAGACTCTACCAGACTGAAAATTGCTTATTCAAAGAAACACACACACAGCCATTATCTTTACTGTAAGCAAATTCTAATGTTGAGGGTACGTACCTAAGGTCCTACGTTCGAGAAGACCTTTAGGGTCCAAACCCTTCTTGGAGTTCCCTTCTTCTCCTTTGACCTGTAAAACAAACAAATCAAAGAACATAGCAGTACATGGACAAATACTTATCCATAAACCATCTTCATGCTATAAAGTTAGTTATAAAAATCTTTGAGTAACTACTTGCATAAGAATTCAAAACAAGAATCTCATAAGCACAAAGAAAGATTGTTTCGGGAACCAAGACGTGTTTCTTTATATAAAGGCAAGTAAAGTACATATAACGGAAAGATTTCACCTGAAACACCTTCAGCAAGCTCCAAGCAAAGCTTCCTCCCAGATTCGTTCCAGCCTCAAGCCTCCAACAAGAGCTCCTTCCAAGTCTTACTCAATGGTGATATAAAAGATGAATGATCACCAATACACATGGAAACAAGGGTTTCCTATGCAAAATGGGGGAAGTGCAAAAAGCACCAAGGACTTCAGACCTGGTCTAAGGGGAAAATCTCAGCATAATAATCTTGCTCTCCTCTTCTCTCTCTCTTAGGCCTTCCCTTTGATGTCTTTTTATACCATCTCCAAAGTAGTTTTTTAGTTAGGAGTTGGTTGGGAATAGTTGGGCCACGGGCACTAACAGGTGATCAGTAGGTAAAACCCGCGATCTCCGCCCGAAAATAAGGAATTATTATTTTTTTAAGTGTTTTAATACATACACGCGGGTTGGGTATACACAGACCCGCGTGTACACGCGTTTAACTGAGGGCAATGTCGCGTATAAGGGATAAAACACTATTTTTTAAATTTTAGGACCAGGTCTGGAAGGAGGGGTTGCCCTAGGCCATGAGTGCAGCATCACAAACCATAAGAGTGAGATTTGGAGCTATAACAGATGCCCCCTAATATATGAGGTCAGAAGAAGAACATGATGGCCGAAATATATTATGTAAGTACATGGAAAGGAAGTCTGTCGAGAAACCGAGGAGGACTTCACCAGAATTCAGCCTGCCAAGCCACCAAAAGGAGATCAGAAAGAAACACTGTCTGAGGCGGGCATACCCATGCTCAGAAAAAGTAAAGCATGTACGCATATCAAGTACAAGCTGATCCACTAAGTATACAAGTATAAATGACTGGAAGATACATAATGGATCATCTGATCATAATGAGCAAGTACATGTCTGAATATCACATATAAGACTGTCAATGATGCTGAAAGATGCAACGGATCACTGATATCAAAGACTGATCCCAAAAGGTACCAACTGAACATGATGGAATAGGATGGTACTACACTGCAAACTCAGGTGCCAGCATATAGAATGTCGCCATGACTGACTGCAACATATAAGGTGGAGTGGTATCAACTAGCAGCAACAGAAGCAACTGTCAAGTGAACCAATGAATGCTGATACAACCTGAGGTCTTCACCGACCGCCGTGGTACATTTCTACACCATGGGAATAAATGATCTGAAGTCGACCATGTGAGAAATCGTTTGATTACCGGTCATTGATGTATACCGTTAACAAACGCGAGACTACTCACCGATAATGATAATGAGCGTCAAGGTACCCAGTACAATCTAACAAGTGTGAATGGATGAGCTGAAGTCGAACACCTGTAAGAATCTATCGATCAGGAGACAATGATGGTTTCCCACTGTCGATAGCGAAGGATCTGCCACTAATGACTGCAAACCCCAAGGTACTGCCAAATGGACTCTAGATCTTTTCCCCGGAGCAATGAGTCGGAGTCGATAGGGAAGGATCCACTAGAAGGAAGGCATTAAGGCATCCTCCATCAATCTAGCGCGAGTGTAACGCGTAGGCCAATAATGTGGAAGGAATCGGACGAAAAAAGATGCAGGAACCCAACCGAAGTACGTTTCCGGCGTACACAAGATGTGGCTAGCACACGACAGAAACCCTCTGAACCAACCAATAATGAAAGTTGTCACAGAGGCGAGGTATCCACCAATAGGGTCAAATGGAAACCAAGGTACTGCACGAATCCCAATGTGTGATAATGTATGCTGATGTCGAACACAAGGGAAACCACTCAGTCAAAGACCCATGATACTGATCGATGCTAAGCACAAGGTGACCTATCAATAATGAAAATAGGGCCAGGGTGCGGCTCTAGGCTTGTCCTCAGAGCAAGGTGTCGTCGTCGATAAGGACAAGACCCGCCAGCAAGAAGTCAGTGGGGACCTTCTCAAACTGGCACGAGTAAAGGACCAATATAATTGATGTGATGATAGACATGACACTGACAACCAGGGATGGCCGACTGAAAAATGAGTCAAGAGACACCGCAGAGAGGCCGACTCAGGCTAACTTCCCTTGAACAAAAGCACGACTCAATGTGACTATGTGGCAGCATATGATGACTCGGTATAAGTTCGCCATGTAGGAGGCACGAACGAATCGGGGGAGAACTAACTCAATAACAAGGTTATGGCGTGCCTAAGTCAAACTAAATCCCTCCCATGCGAAGGAGACTTTGTTTTGAGTGCTTTGTTCAAGGGCGACACGACTGACTCTAGCTACCAACAATAAATGGAAATAATGTCCCGTTCCCGCTCTTTTTGGAATTTTTTTTTTTTTTTGTCTTTTTCTGTTAAGCCGGAAAAAGAATAAAAGAATGCTATGGTACAGTGGAAAGAACGAGTGTCGGTGAAACAAATGATCTAGTTCCTGGGAAAGGAACGTTCCTATGCTCAATGCAGGGAGGTGAAAACTGGTCAGTGACACTCAAAGGTATGTTCCTTCCACGGATCAAGGTTTGTCAAGCTGCATAAGTCAAAGGTATGCAAGGTTGATTTTGCAGACGTCATGGTCAAAAGTTGGCTTAAACACGAGTCCAAGTGAAGCCGACTCTAGGCCAAAAGGTGCAGGTGGTCAACATGCAATGCAGTAGTACAACTCAACACAAAGGAGCCTCTAGGGTATAAGGCCAGAACAAAGTGGAGAAGCTAAGAGGAATGAGTCTTCAATGCATAAGTCATGGCGGGACTAAAGAGGACTCCCAAGCCTAGGGGTGAAAAATCAGCATGAGTGCCAAGCGACAAAAGGGTACTAACTAGGGCACCCATGATAAGGTAGGCTCTACCACACAAGTCATGATACTTCTAAGCAATGAGAAGGTTCCGCACCATAACTTGGTGGGGTCGATCCTAAGGCAAAATGGGAAAGGAAACTGATAAATGCACAATGCAGGTGGAAAAACCTAACCTATATGCCAGTTTCGAGAACCAATACCTGTCAGAACGGACCAACCATAAACTTCCAAAGGAGAAATCTTCCAAGTTCTGTAAACATAAATAGGAACACTAGACACGAAGTTAATACATCCCACATATAAACTTCATATAAGATCTTGTGTTATAGAATACAAAACTTGAAAATGCGTACCTCATATATACAATATGGTACAGTGAACCACGCAGCCTTGCAACTTACGCATAATAGTTCTTCTGGACAAACCCCTTGCAAGGATCAGACCAAGGACTCCTTTGGTAGTCATAACTCATGGCTTCAAAGAGTTCCTCCTGTGAAGGCAAAACAAGTTCTAAGAAATCATGAGAACTACAAGGATCAAAAGAGGGAATTAAAGGGTCCCCTGTCCCTATAGGATGAATCTCTCGGTCAACTGCCGGGACCAAGTCCCAAGAAGGAGAATAATAAGTCAAAGGATCCTTCTCAGAAGCAATTGAACATTGAGGACTCAATGCCACATAATTCACCCGTGGCGGGGTAGAGTCTACTTGAACACTTGGAACAAACCAAGGGGCATTCTGCGGTAAAGTCGAATTAGGGTGGCGATTATCAGATGCAAGCTGATCAATAGTGACAATATTCCCGTTATGAGGAAAGCACATTACTCGAAAGAGTGAAGACACCACAGCATTCATAGCATAGACATAATCACGCCCAAGTAGCATATTAAAGTCTAAAGGGCTATCAACCACCATCATATTGATTAAGACAGTCTTCCCACCTAAAGTGATAGGCACTTGAGGAAGAACACCCATAGATTCACCAGGCCTTCTATCATAGGCTAACAACTGACTCTGAGCTGTCAACAACTTTGGGGAACACAAAGCTTTCCAAGTCAAAGAGGATATAATACTTGCAGAGGATCCTTCATCCACCATACATCGATAGACATTTGTGGAATTCACTCTGACCTTTATTTGGAAAGGTGCAGCGGAAGGAAGACGAGGCTCAACAAGACTACCCCAATCAAAGGAAACACTCTTAGAACTTGCAGGGGGGACATTCGAAGAAACCGGAATGCCCCCTGTACTAGAAGACTCTGTACTAGAGATCAAACAAACTCTTTTGTTAGGCACTTCACCCCCTAAAAGAGGAGTGTAATCGGCCAGCGATTGCACTGGCTTTACCACATTATCAACCAATGGTTGATGGGATTGATGAGAAACCATATCAGATCTAGGAGTAGAAGTACTTTCAGACTCGGACCATATCTTTTGAACCTCTGGAATACCAGGGCATAAATGAGTGAGATGGTCTCCCTTGCATATCTTACAAGGGAACTTAGGTTTAAAACTTCTACGTCCAGGTTTCTTATCAACCGCCATTTTGCCAACATGACTAGCAGTGGTTTGCGGAGAGTCCTGAACATGACTAGCAGAGGTCGGTGACTCTTTGCTAGTATGACTTGCAGTGACTAGACTTGTGCCCCCAGCATGACTAGCAGTGGCTGAAGGCTCATCTTCAACATGACTCGCAGAGGTTGATGATGAAGTGCTAGTGTGACTCGCAGTGACTAGACTTGTGCCCCCAGCATGACTAGCAGTGGCTGAAGGCTCATCTCCAACATGACTCGCAGAGGTTGAAGATGAAATGATAGAATTATTCTTCTTCTTTGACTTCCTTTTTCTCCTCCTTTTAGATTTCTTGTGACAAGAAGGAGGAGAAGAAGGAACCCCAGATTTCTCTTTGAAAGAAGATGAACAATTAGCACCCATGTGATGCCCTTGAAATAAAGCATTCAACTGAGAAGCTTCAAGAGCATTCGGAATATTCGGAGTGGACCACAGCCAAACGGGTAGTCCAACATTCAACCCAGGAATATTCAAAGTGGCCATCAAGGGAGTACCAACGTTTCCAAAGAAAGGAAAAGCACAAGGATCCCCTTTTGGAAGGGTACCTTGGTTGGTTTCCACAGGAATATTAGCCATATTAAATTGATCCAAAGACCCTTCCCCTACGGGAATATAGAAATAACTCTTCAAGGAATATGAATAAGCAATCAAAACCTTTGCCCTTGAGGAGGCAACTCCACAACTTCTGAAAGAACAACCAAAAGCCTTTCAAGATCGGTAGAGTGGTAAGCCGGTCACTCAGAACACAAAGTCCAAACGTGACTAGACAAAAATAACTAAAGCCAACGATATACAAGGAACAAAGAGCACACACTATAAAGTCCCTAAAGATATCAGCCAGTTAAACAACTTCCAAGTATTTCCGCTCCGGGTGATGAGGACCGGACACCAAAATACAAGAAAGTGGAGTCAGGGGCCTTCCGAAGATAGTCTGGGATAATGATGGCCCAGCCCTATCAACGAAGGTAACAGAGGAAGTTACGTTGACCTCCTAACAACAGCCTGCGCCGGTGCAAGCCCCCAAGCTTCGCAAGGGTGCCCTCCAGTAGTATTGTCGAGAGTGATACAACGTCAACCTCAGGTGCCACGGGATTCCCCTCCGCAGCCACCTGTGTAGATCCCTAGGAGAGGCAACTATGGGCACCAACTCGTCGCAGAAGCCAGGCGGAACAGTCATGAGGTAAGTTCAGGCAAGTAGGAGAGGGGGTATCTCTCTTCTCTGTCTTCACAGACCCTCGTGGTTAACTCCTAGATCCGGAGCTTTCTTGGTCTTCCTAACGCTATTGGATTTTCCCTCGTTATTCAGACTCCTACGTTCGACATTTATATGGCCTTGGAGAGTTAACTCTCCACTCGCCTAATCCAAGGCCCTAAAATCCTAATCTTGTTGGTGTAACTGACTAAAACAAAAAGTTCTAGTGAATTTTAGTTAGCGCTTGATTTTATTAGGCTGTTCTTCAAGTCACAAGGTAACGGAAGTGAAACTAGTGGTGTTTTTTGACGCAAAAGAAATTAATAAAAACTTAATTACATGCACATGCACTTTTTCGTTTTTCGATGAAAAGTAATATCTACAGGGTTCAGAGGAACTTCAAATAAACAAATTTTTCTTTTCCTTTTCAAACTCCACACTCACAAAAGTTAACAAAACTATGGATGCCTAAAAAGATATGCAAATCTATCCTAATGCAACAAATATATGTTGATGCAACAAAAAATGAAAGTTGCTTGCTTATCAATCTCTATCTTGCCACTTAAAATGCCTAGATGGAATATGAGATGTTACCATCCATTTCGTCTAAACACTAAAAACAAGTACTAAGACAAACATAAAGCACTTTCACTTCACTAAAAGGAAACCAAATGAAAAGCAAGTTCAAGAAAGCAAAACTAGGATTTTCAAAAGATTTTCTTCAAAGCAACAAGCAAAAAAGTCTTTTCAAAAATGCTCTCAACAATACTGAAACTTGTGATTGAAGAATAGGCAATTAAACACTTTTGTGAATCAACACCATTCAATGGATGAAAACTCAACAAAAATAAGTGTGTTTGAAATCGCTCTTAACAATCAAAAGCAACAATGAAAGCCTTGGCAATGAAAACCAAAAAGATCAAAAAGACAAATTCCAAGAAAGTGTTAACCAACAACTTTCATGAAACAAAGAAGTGGATGGTCACAAAATTGGTTTCGTTAAGCAAACAAAAGGGTCACCAAAACAAAATGAACACAAAGATTGAATCCAATCTTCCTACTCTGCCAAAACAGAGCAGTCAAGATTCTTAACCAGAAATCTTGTGTGTCAAAAAACAATGACGCTTGGAATCAACGAAAACAAGACTAATACTCCTTATAATTAGAGAGAGTTCAGAACAAGATGCCCCATGTTAAACAGAGGACTATTACTGGAAAATGACTGCTTCAAACTGACCCAAACCACAAGACAAACATTCAGCAAAAAGAAAATTTATAAATCTTGAAAATTATATAATATACGCGCCTGCAATGACATGTAGAGTGCGTGTACACGCGACTGTAGCTGAGGAAACCTACGTATACACGGGTTCACTTAGTTAAACTTGCGTATATACGCTTCTGTAATCTAGCAAAATAGCGTATCTAAAGATTTTCAAGAAAAATAAAAAATATAGACTGAAAAAACTGGAAAAGCTTAGAGTTCAAGAACAGATCAGACAGTCAGAGCCAGCAAACATAGGGGTTGAGCCTTGATTGGCTTGAAGACTACCCAAACTAGGAACAACAAGAGTGTTGTTCCCCAGCGGAGTCGCCAATTCTGGTTGAGGGGAAAGTACCCCTAGGGTCCTTTGGGTTAAGACTCTACCAGACTGAAAATTGCTTATTCAAAGAAACACACACACAGCCATTATCTTTACTGTAAGAAAATTCTAATGTTGAGGGTACGTACCTAATGTCCTACGTTCGAGAAGACCTTTTGGGTCCAAACCCTTCTTGGAGTTCCCTTCTTCTCCTTTGACCTGTAAAACAAACAAATCAAAGAACACAGCAGTACATGGACAAATACTTATCCATAAACCATCTTCATGCTATAAAGTTAGTTATAAAAATCTTTGAGTAACTACTTGCATAAGAATTCAAAACAAGAATCTCATAAGCACAAAGAAAGATTGTTTCGGGAACCAAGACGTGTTTCTTTATATAAAGGCAAGTAAAGTACATATAACGGAAAGATTTCACCTGAAACACCTTCAACAGGCTCCAAGCAAAGCTTCCTCCCGGATTCGTTCCAGCCTCAAGCCTCCAACAAGAGCTCCTTCCAAGTCTTACTCAATGGTGATATAAAAGATGAATGATCACCAATACACATGGAAACAAGGGTTTCCTATGCAAAATGGGGGAAGTGCAGAAAGCACCAAGGACTTCAGACCTGGTCTAAGGGGAAAATCTTAGCATAATAATCTTGCTCTCCTCTTCTCTCTCTCTTAGGCCTTCCCTTTGATGTCTTTTTATACCATCTCCAAAGTAGTTTTTTAGTTAGGAGTTGGTTGGGAACAGTTGGGCCACGGGCACTAACAGGTGATCAGCAGGTAAAACCTGCGATCTCCGCCCGAAAGTAAGGAATTATTTTTTTTTAAGTGTTTTAATACATACACGCGGGTTGGGTATACACAGACCCGCGTGTACACGCGTTTAACTCAGGGCAATTTCGCGTATAAGGGATAAAACACAGTTTTTTAAATTTTAGGACCGGGTCTGGAAGGAGGGGTTGCCCTAGGCCATGAGTGCAGCATCACAAACCATAAGAGTGAGATTTGGAGCTATAACATCAGCCTTCCCTTACACCTCCAAATCCTCTCTCTCTCTCCCTTCTTAACCTCTTGTAGTGCCTTTGTCGGATACTAGCTTCGATAGTCAAATAAGTAATCCTTTCAAATGTTTCGACCTTTTCCACAATGGCCCTAGCCTCACATATATAGCATGAGAGGATAAGCCTTTCCAAATCCTTCATGAGTTCCATTGGACAAAAGCAGAGATGTTTCCATGATTTTTTGCTCTTTCCCCGTTTGTAGACTCTGTCAGGAATAGTAATTCCTCCAAATAGGTCGAATCTTGAAGTTTCCCTACTTTTATGAGTTGACATAAGAGTGAATATCGGGATATTTCTTGGTCAACTTGTTCCTTTGACCCATGGAAACTCATTTAGGTTGAGTAATGCTCTTCCCGAGGCAACAAACAAAGTTACCCTAGGCACTAATGCACCTGATGCATTTATAGGAAGATTTATAACGCAGGTTGCTAGTTCCTGGAGAACGTTAGCTTGACAAATAGGCCTGTGAACTTGGTCAATCTTTCAGTTATCCTGCCTTTCTCCTTTGAGCTGGTGAGGAGGTCATTTTCCTGTATAACATTCTACCAACTAGTAGATCATGTCAGTACATGGATTAGTATATGGGGGAGGGTTTTTTTGTAACACCTTGAAAATGGGGGAGGGGTTTTTTTATAACACCTTGAAAATGAAACCCTTTAAAGAAATAAACAAAATATATGGAAAGAGAACAAATTCAAGGAGATATTTTTCATGTACTTGGAGGTTTTCATGCTCTCAATACTTTTCTAACATGAGTTATCTTATCATTTCCATAAATCAAGCTTAAAGGAAAAGAAGACACACTTTGCATAAAAACATGGTAAAAGAAGCAAATCAGAATTTTGGGTCCTAATGATTCTGACCTAATAATATTCAACAGAACTTTGTTTACTTCAATAAAACCACACTATCTAACCAAAATGACAAGGGCTTGTGGGGAACACCTGAGGTAGTAGCATAGTTTCTTACCTCCCATCCTCCAAGACTTAAATTTCAGGGAATCCAATCAAAAAAATTCATATCACGAAGGTTCTATCACTCAAGCACATCCCCAACAATGACACCAAAATGTTGGGTCGAATAGTTGGTAAAACAATTACTCAACATTTACTAGGGTCATAAACTTAGAGACACTACAAATTTTGTGTAGGGATTTAAACCATAGAGACCTACTATGCTAGTTATCTACCTAAATACCTAAGAAATTTTCACACAAAACAACGTCAAAAATTGGATCACCATGGTTTCCATCAGAGAGTCGTCTCCTAGACTACAAGAAATTGAAAAACCTTTAGTTGTAGTTTTCACTCAGAGCAATCGGGAAATCCTAACTAAGGGACCACTAATTTCATAATGTTAAGCCCTCCTTGACCAATTGTTCTTCCATTACCTTGTATATTCAAGTGGACAAAGTACTCAAGAACTCATTGTGGGTTCTACAATCTCTTTGCAAGAAAGGAATCATAGGTTTTAACAAGAAACCCCTAATCAACTAGGAAGTGTTGATATCACTTAATTTTAAAAAGAAAGGGTGGCTAATCCTAAGTTCCCCACAGGGTCAAACCACTACTAAATATTCATCAGTGATTTAGATACAAAATAGAGGGATTAGAATGTGTGTAGCATGTAACAAAAACCTGCTTCAAACACACGTCAATTAAACATATTATCATTTATATAATGATACACATATACTTCTTTTCTTTATAGAAAGTGTTACACTAAAATTTGTCACCATGACTATTCGCAGTCAGTATGGCTCCATCAATAACCATATTGTCCTCCTTGGCAAGTCTTATACCTCTGCTCCTCATGTCAAACTCCAAAAAAGAGAGAAAGCCTTTAAAAAATCAATATAACTCTGGTTCCGCACTTTCTCTTACTTTTACCTGCGTGCCCGCACCTCAAGTACATAATACCTGCGTACTTGTATGCTTTGTCTGTAAAGGGGTGGGTGCGTACCCCTGTAAAAGTCAAAAGGCGCAAGTTTTACTTCAAAAAACTTACTTGCGGTCGATTCTAGAGCATTCTAGAAGATGGTTTGATGTGGATTGAGCGCCTCCAGATGGTTCATGCATCCCAATGAAAGAGGAACTTATCCCATGAAGAGGGGAGCTATCCCTTTGAAAGAGGGGCTTATCCCATTGATGGTGGACCTGTTTAACTTCCTCCAAAGCATTATAAATACAGGCATTGGGCCAGAGGCAAGGGAGGTTGAAAGCTGAACATTCCTAAGGGTAGATGTTGCTGAAATTAGGACTCCCTTTTAGAGCTTGAGAGGAGAGATTCCCATCCTTTCTTAGCTTCATTTGGAAGTGGGTGAGCTGATCAAAGTAAAGGAGAACTCTTGCTGGACCCTGGGAGGGACCTGCACAACACCAAGGCACTGGTTGTAATGGTTTCTTTTGTTTCCAATTAATACAATTAAGTTCATTTTTCTCAACAAGTTGTTATATATAATTTGTTTCATAAAATCCTTGGTCTTTATGATGAATATGTTTTATTATATGAGTTATTCAGGTGCTATGTAATCGTTTTCTTTTTAGTGAATGCAGGCTTCAAAGAGAAGGAGGAGCTCATCTGGATCAAAGAGGCTTGGCTGCTACAAACAGTGTTGGACTAAAGGTATGCTTTAAACACCTGGGTGCTTTTATTTTAAATGCATATTTAGGGAAATATAGTGCTTGATTGTTTTGTTTGTCACTAGAAAGCCTTAGTTTCTAGGGAGGTCGGTTTTGTCCGCAAAATTGACTCTTTCCGCATGACAAAATGGCGACCATACTGGGGAATCCATGGATTTGATTGATTTCTCTTTTGATTGATACTTTGACCTGAGAAACTGTATTTTTCTGTTTCTGTTTTTGACTTGATGATTGTGGGGTTGGGTGAATTTAATTTATTTTGAGTTAGTTTTCATTTTTCATAATTTTGGGAGAGGTACGCACCCTCTGAGTTAAGCACAGTGCGTACTAGTACGCACTTTTGCTTTGTGCACAGAGCGTAGATGCACCTGTGTAAACATGTTGCCTGCGTACCCTGTCAAAAATTTGAAAAATTTTAAGTTTTTCTCTTTTTTATCAGTTTAGAATTTGTTTATAGGTTTTAGCCATTGCCCAGACCTGCTTGTTCCCTGTCAAAAACTTTCCTTGGTTAATTTAATTGGCATTCCTACTTTAAGCTTTTATCAAATGGGTGTTTTGAGTCTCTTTTTTGAGAAATTCTTAATTTGATTTCCTTTGGTCATTACTTGGAGGTTTGTCTCGGTCTTTTCACAATTTTGCATCTTTTTGCTTTTGTTTTTGCAAAAAAAATTCCCCCTCATTCGCTGGGGGGGGGCTAAATTGTGTATGAGTGTTAATCGCCTTTGAGTGTTTTTATTTCTTGATCTTTGGAACTCTCACCCAATTTTCTCGACTTGCACTTGATTGGTTCTTAGATTACATTAGAATCATCTTGTGTTTGAGACTTCTCTTGCATAGATCACATTTGCATAATTAGAATTCTCATTTTCAGAATATGAATGAAAAATGTGCATAGATTACATTTGCATACTTTTCAAGTGAATTGTGCATAGATTACAATTGCATAGTTTACATTTTGAAAAATCAATCGTAGATTTAGATCAGTTTTCTTTGATTTGAATTTACACAAAAATAAAAATAAAAAAAAATATTTTGGAATTGATTTGCACTAGTTTTTTTTGATGAAATTAGTGCATTAGAGAATTTGTTATATTTTCTCTTAGTGATCAATTTTTTGCATTGTTGGAAGTGAATGGAAACTCTCTCCTTACTTTAGTTAGGATTCATCGAATTGAAAGGATTACATTATCATATTCGATTGCATTCGGTTTGAGTCGGGTCATAACACCATTGGTTTCGTATCCATTTACCCCTTTGAGTAATAACAACCTATTAACACAGCGCTTAATTAAAATTCATCTAGTAATTTTTACATTTTTAGGGCTCTTTCCACCAATCTAGCTTAGGCTAGTGTCTTGGAGTAGGAGAGTAATTAACTCTCCAAGACAGTAAAAACAAACAAGTAGTTGTATCTTGCGGTAGGAAGAAATCCAATTGTTGCATTTATACTCTGGGAAAGCTCCTCTTAAAGGAGAAGCACGGGATCGTGTCCGAACCAGTGTGGGAATCAATCCTTCCTCATTGGGAACGATGCCAGATATTCACGTATTAAAAACGGTAAACCTCGGATTAACCATTGTCGAGGAGCCTGGGGTCACTTGTTGGTAAACCTTGGATTATGTCAAGGAGCCTTCAAGGGGGTTGAGCTTGCTACTCTGCCCTTGCGTGCGTATCAGATCGTAGACTGTTCCCCTAGGTGTACTTGTCTCAGTTGGTAGCCCTAGTGACCATATTCTTTAGGATTCTTCCTAAGGTGACAATGGTGGGAAGATCCCACTGTACCTGGAGCAGACGTCGGCTAGACTCACTTGGATTTTCTGTGGGGTTCACCTCACTCGAGACGGTTAAGTGGAGGAACTTGGTCCAGTCTATTCATTAAGCAGGTTGCCGGGGTAACTGTTCCAACCGCCATTTCTGTATTGAATTCTGCGACATTGGATTTCATCACCAACTAGTGTTTTCGGTACGGAAAGTTATTGTTTGTGTGTGGTTTGACTCCTAGATTTGATAGCGTGTGTTAATTTGTTGGTTTTTACTTTTAGAGACCATAGGTGTGAATTGTGAATTTTAATTGTTAGGTGTGAATTGTGAATTGTTAATTTTAGTTTTAAATTGTTAATAAAATTCATTGAAGTTGAATATAATGGCAACTGTTCCGGAATTTACCAACCAAGGAATCCCTCTTGACGAGAATCCTAGTACTTTTCCTTACTTTGGAAATGTTGGTCCGCCTTACATGGCTACTTTGTCATTACCTGGATTTACAATAGGTTTACCGATATGGTTATTTTCAACTTCGTTGGCCCCAAATACTCCAATTGTTCCACCTCAACCGAATGCTTCACCTCAACAGAGTTCACCATCTCAACATCACCAACCTTCTATTGGCCCTTTACCTTCTTCGCCTAATTTTTCTTCCTCTTCGCTTGGTAAAAGCCTCGATGCTAGTAACCAGGTGGCTAAGAAGAAGAAGAAAGGGAAGAAGAAAAAGAAGAAGAAGAAGCAATATAAGAAAGAAGTCCACCAACCAACCATGGCTGTAAGTGTTAGTTGTGTTGAGCAAACCTCCGACATGCATCGTAAACCCAAATACCCTTGCAGGCTTTGTAAGGGTGACCACTTCCTTGTCAATTGTCCTGGTATTCCAAAGGTCTTGGAAGTATGGTCAGAAAAATCACATCAACTTTCCATTGATCCATCAACCAGTGATAGTCAGGTTCCTGGGAAAAAGGGTAAAGTTAGGTTTCCTTGTAAGTTATGCAAAGGGAGTCATCAAACTCACATTTGCCCTCACATGGATGAAGCCTCGAAATTGTTGGAAAACCTTACTGTTCCACAGCAAGAATTTCCAACTGGTTACCGTAAACTTTCTCCCAACCTACCGTCAACTGACGGAGTGATTGATCTAATTTCAAGTACAGTCGATCACACTCTTCCATTGGAGAGTGAAACTCATGTCACTCAGGTTGATGATCCATTAGTTGATCAAGTGGTCGATTCAATTTCACATTCAGTCGATCCCGCTTTCCCTTTAGAAAGTGAACTTCATACTGCTCAGGTTCTTTTTGTTACATCAGATTCTTCTATGCCACGGGGCATTTCACCTGTTTCTACAGAACCCCCTCCAAGTACCAAGGTCTTTTCCTTTGATTGGAATAGATTGACAGAACCTCATCTTCCTTCCTCCATCCCTTTCCAAATCATTGTCAAGGCTGGTGGTAGGGACATGCATCACACACAGGTAGATGAAGGTGCTTCTGTTAGTATTTTATCCTCATCTGCTTGGAAAGATTTGGGTTCCCCTCAGCTTGCGCCTATTACACAGAATCTAAAAGATTTTAACAGAACCATTAGTGAACCTTTAGGGATCCTTCCTAAGTTTTCTATTACCTTGGAAGGTAAAACTGTCTGTATTGATCTTATGGTAGTTTGAGGTCCCTTGGATTTCAATTTACTCCTTGGGCGAGACTATGTTTATGTAATGAAAGCTGTCGTATCAACACTCTTTCGTGTGATGTCTTTCCCTCACAATGGAAATATTGTGAATATAGACCAGCTTTCATTCCCTAGTCTTGTTTCAACTACCAATAATATGACACCCCTAAATGTTCCTGATTCTCAAGTGGTATCTAACCTGCCACGGGTTAATTATGTGGCAACTGGTCCCATGTTTTTAGTTATCGATGTAAGTGAGCCTCTCACTATTTGCTCATCTTCCTTTGATTTAGATCTGGTAATTGACATGGAAAACTCTATGGGATTACTTGAACATGATGTTCTTATCCCTTCTGAGTCCCTTGACATGTGTTCCTTCCAGAGAAGTATTCTTCCTTCTGATGAAGACCTCTTGGAAGCCATGATCAAGGTGTGTCCATTGACATGTCTTTCTTCCAGTTGGAAGCCATGAATCAGTGAGTACGAGGAAAGTTCCTTTTACTGTGTCGACCTCGTTAAAAAATGAATCAGTGAGTACGAGGAAAGTTCCTTTTACTGTGTCGACCTCGTTAAAAAATGAATCAGTGAGTATGAGGAAAGTTCCTTTTACTGTGTCGACCTCGTTAAAAAATGAAACAAGGAGTCTTGAGCATAGTTCCTTGTCTTATGTCAAGCTCGTTAAAAAATGAAACAAGGAGTCTTGAGCATAGTTCCTTGTCTTGTGTCAAGCTCGTTAAAAAATGAAACAAAGGTAGGTTAAGTAGGTAGATTGTAGAGAGTAGAAGCGAGGATAGTTTTGTTCCTGTGTCAACCTCATTAGAAATGAGACAGGGTGTTAGAGGATAGTTCCTGTTATTGAGTTAACCTCATTAAAAAATGAATCAGGTAGGTTGTAGGTTATATAGGTAGATTGTAGAGAGTAGTCATGAGCATAGTTCCTTATCTTGTGTCAAGCTCGTTTAAAAAATGAAACAAGGGTTTTGAGGATATTTCTTTTCCTGTGTCAACCTCACTAAAAAATGAAACAACTCCCACGAGTCTTTCCAAGATTTCGAAAGTAAACCTTCATTTCATCCACCTGGTTAAATGCAATGAAGCTTGGGGGGCATGTACCTTGATTTGTGTCATTATGTTGGGGGCATGCGAACTTATAACAAGCATAGTTTTTCGTTTCAAGCTTGCGTAAACATGAAAACGAATCCGAGCATAGTTCTTTTCCTGTGTCAAGCTCGTTAAAAAATGAAACAAATCCTCCTCTACTTGAGTCGAGAGTTTGACTAGATCTCATAAATGTTAAGTTGTATATTTAGGTTAGTTATTTCAGTATTTTGCATAATTTTCTTACAGTTTTAGGTCGAGTCTTTCAAATGATCTCGTACATGAACCTTCATTCCATCCAGCTTGTACTTAGTTGAATGAAATGAAGCTGGGGGGCATGCGCTCTAGCAATTATGCTTAGGGGGAATCAAGCACAATTTTCTCTCTGTTTCAAGCTTGTGTAAAAATGAAACTACTTTGAAGCATAGTTTTTCTCTGTTTCAAGCTTTTGTAAAAATGAAACCTATCTCGAGTCAATTTCAGTTATTTTCAAGACTCGTTAAACTCATGAAAATCCCGAGATTATTTTGCTATCTTTCATTCTCGTAAAACAAATGAAAATGCCGAGTTATTTCCGTCTTTTCCTGCTCGTAAATTAAATTGAAAGTCGGCCATATGAGTACATTTTTATCATTTTTTCGAACTCATTAAAACTTACGAAAAAATGAAAACCATGAGTACATTTTTATCATTTTTTCGAACTCGTTAAAACTTACGAAAAAGTGAAACCTTGGAGTTCTCTTTTAAGCCCTTTTCAGACTCTCAAAATATGAAAATATCGCTGAGTTTTTTTCTTTTTAAACTCGTTAAAACGAAACTAAAAAGACGGTCCTCTTACAGCCCTTTTCTAACCGTAAAAACATGAAAAGATTGCCAGATTTTTGTCATTTCGAATTCGATATTGGAAATAAAACGACGTGTCCTTGATCGCTTTCTACTTTTCATATCAGAGACACTAATCATGAAAGTACTCCTTGGTCGTAAAGATCAAGTGGTTCTCTCAAGTATTATTTTATACTTTTTCGGGCTTGGGAGACACAAATTTACGAAAAAGGTCAACCCTGGAGTCTTCTTAAGTTTTTCAGACTCTCTAAAATTGAAAAACGCCCAGTTTCTCCTATATTGGACTCGTTAAAATTTCACAGTAAAGGACCTGTTCGATTACAAATAGGAACGGACCACTCCTTCTTAGGGTTCGAATCTAAACTAAGTTGGACTCATCCGAAGGATGAGCTTATAATCAAGCAAATGTTATCCTCCTCAAGCTTGTAAAAAATAAAGAGGTACTTGCCAGAAATGTTGGGGGAAAAGAGAGGAAAATGAGCCTATTTGTTATCCTTTGTCTCGGAAAAACCTTATCACCACTCTTGAACACGACACTTTTCATTCACCTGGGTTTGGAAATCCTTTGCCTAACAGTTGATCAAACCACAATGAAAGTCTTCAGCCGGTTTCCAGGTATTAATTTTGGGACAATTGTTACCAAACCATCTGTAGTGTTGTTATGTGTTCAAGAGGAGTCTTGCAAATAAACCATTCATCTGCAAAATATCTGTCATTCATCTTGACCATCCCTGAGTTAGTCCTTACAACTACATTTCTTCAAATTGATCTATGATTTCGTGTTGTGGGCTTGCCTGCAATGGGTCGCTTTCTATCGACTTCAGCACATTATCTAGAAAGATGATCTAGGAATCATCAGTACCTTGAAATTTGCATGCCTCAATGGCAGGTTTCTCGCCTTTGACGACATGTTACATCAATGACCTTCGATCAAGGGATTCTGTGACATGTTCGACATCAGCACATTCATTCACATCTCATGGATTGTACTGGGTACTTTGAGAGCCATTGACATCACTGGTGGTCTCTCTCGCACTTGTTAACAGTTTACATCATTGACTGGTAATCAAGTGGTTTCTACCATGTTCGACATCAACTTATTTATTCGCATGGATAGAAACGTACTCTTTCAGGAAGCAGAAATGAAGACCCTGGATCTAGTTTCCGTCATCCAGGCTGCGAGGAGTTTTGTATTCATTATATAGTAGACTAATTATAAACAGATGGTTGTGTCCATACTGTGCCTACATATGTCTATGATTATGATGTACTGTGAAATCATTCCTATATCAGAGCAGTAGTTAGCTTTTTAGTTAAGTTTTTGATCTGAGTATGGGAATGCCTACCTCAGCGATGATATGATCTCATATATGTATTTTGTGTTGAATATTTGCAGGTTTCGACTGGGCTCTCCACAAGATAATCCTCGAAATGATAAAGTGCTTCACCCTTCCTAGATGATATAAAACCCTAATCTACTACAGACCTCGCACTTTAGGGGGCAATCTGTTACACTAAAATTTGTCACCATGACTATTTGCAGTCAGTATGGCTCCATCAATAACCATACTGTCCTCCTTGGCAAGTCTTATACCTCTGCTCCTCATGTCAAACTCCAAAAAAGAGAGAAAGCCTTTAAAAAATCAATATAACTTTGGTTCCGCACTTTCTCTTACTTTTACCTACGTGCCCGCACCTCAAGTACATAATACCTGCGTACTTGTACGCTCTGTTTGTAAAGGGGTGGGTGCGTACCCCTGTAAAAGTCAAAAGGCACAAGTTTTACTTCAAAAAACTTACTTGCGGTCGATTCTAGAGCATTCTAGAAGATGGTTTGATGTGGATTGAGTGCCTCCAGATGGTTCATGCATCCCAATGAAAGAGGAACTTATCCCATGAAGAGGGGAGCTATCCCTTTGAAAGAGGGGCTTATCCCATTGATGGTGGACCTGTTTAACTTCCTCCAAAGCATTATAAATATAGGCATTGGGCCAGAGGCAAGGGAGGTTGAAAGCTGAACATTCCTAAGGGTAGATGCTGCTGAAATTAGGACTCCCTTTTAGAGCTTGAGAGGAGAGATTCCCATCCTTTCTTAGCTTCATTTGGAAGTGGGTGAGCTGATCAAAGTAAAGGAGAACTCTTGCTGGACCCTGGGAGGGACCTGCACAACACCAAGGCACTGGTTGTAATGGTTTCTTTTGTTTCCAATTAATACAATTAAGTTCATTTTTCTCAACAAGTTGTTATATATAATTTGTTTCATAAACTCCTTGGTCTTTATGATGAATATGTTTTATTATATGAGTTATTCAGGTGCTATGTAATCGTTTTCTTGTTAGTGAATGCAGGTTTCAAAGAGAAGGAGGAGCTCATCTGGATCAGAGAGGCTTGGCTGCTACAAACAACGTTGGACTAAAGGTATGCTTTAAACACCTGGGTGCTTTTATTTTAAATGCATATTTAGGGAAAGATAGTGCTTGATTGTTTTGTTTGTCACTAGAAAGCCTTAGCTTCTAGGGAGGTCGGTTTTGTCCACAAAATTGACTCTTTCCGCATGACAGAAAGAGATAGAGGATAAATAATATTTGAATTCATATCCAAAGCCTCACTCAAAACTGATAAAAACCACACATATTACCTCTATTAAATATAAATCCATAGCAAATACAAGTAATAATCCTAAGTGCAAACTACACTCAACTCTTTAACCATTCCCTTGTGCCATTTCATGCAAAGCTTTGATTCATATTCATTTCAAAGTCTTATATTTAGTCTCTATAGATGTGATTAATGAACCCATCAAACTATATAGAAGCATAGGAGTTTGGCATATGTCATATAATAAGTATAAACAAGTAAGAGCACACAAATATACTTGAAACAAAATGTTATATTGTCAACAAATATTTGCAAACTATGAATGATAGTTATAAAAAAATATATTTCCAGCTTCATGCATTATGTTACGTGCTAGAGGAAATATAACCTCAAATTATCCAGAGACATTTTACATCAATGAACCATGATCCTATATCTGCAATAAATTATACATGGCTTGTATTCTTAGACAACAAGATTATTCATGTGATCATTATACACTAAGAAACAATATTAGCATATAGATTCTCCAGATCTAATCTAAACTAGAAATAAAACACACCCTCATATTGTTTTGCATACACTCAATGCTAATGTTCAATACTTCAAATAAAAATTCAATCTAAATAAAATAACACATAGCTATCAACCATTAACCTTCAATATGAAAAACACATATAAACTCCATGTGAAACATAGTCAAATCTTCAAATATAAGTTATACATACACAAGCCTAAGAATTAGAAAAATAATAGTGTAAGAGGGAAACATGTTGAGTTGGTGGGCTCAATCCAACTAGTGACATTGGCTCTTTGAAAGATAAAATCATAGAGAGATTAAAACAATACATGGTGGAACTTGAACATCAACATTGATATTATAACACTCCAAATTTTACATCATAAATAATACAATGGTGCTTGATCTCAATAGTCACAACATGGGATCATCCCATAGACATAAAAAATGACAAAACCTCCCCTTTAGCAACCTCTGAACCCAGGCTTTACTCATATAGTTATGCAGGAAAGAGTTAAAATTGTTTTCCCCAAAAATAACATGTCAAACTATGGTCAGTTTGCAAAATAGTATATTTGATACATTCTTAGTTAAATATCTAATCACATAGGGTTTATTGTGCATTCAATCCTCTGAGACTACATTGATATTATGCGCTAGACTAATTAGTTGCTCAATTTGCGGCATAGTTGGTCAATGGGGCAACTAGAAATTACCCTTTGAAAGAACCACGAAAATCTCCTAATATGCATTTATTTTGGAGCAAATTAATGACATTGACTAATTGGGGATGTTTTGAGCAAAACCTATGTTTTATATTTTCCAAATTCTTCTCCATCTTCCCATAAATAGTACTTGAAGTTGATGACTCTATTTTTTCTAGCACGAGTTGTCGAAATTGTTGATCATTACTTGGAGGTTTCTAGAACTGACATGGGTGAGATGTATACAATATAAAACCATGGCATTGACTCTGAGAACAAAACCCATATTCTGAAATTATCCTTAGTGTTACATAAATATGTCAACCTTGGGGGTTGGTTACCAAACCTACATAGGAGTTATAGGAACTAGCTAAATGTTGGCATTATGATGTATGTGTTGTCCTTGATGGAAACTCACTTGTAACATAACAAGTATATGGTAACTATGTGAATCCACAGGTCACTGTAGAGGTGACAGAGTGATGATACATAATAACATAATGATGGGACAAAGGCTTACAGATCATAATCAAAAGTGTGATAAAGGTGAATATTTGAAGATCTATACGCAAGTTAGTCAAGGCCAAGTCATGTATACACGAAGGTACAAAGAAGAAAAGTCATGTACATAATGGCACACTAATTTAAGAATACCAACGGTCCTTACCATGGTATTAGCCCACAATATTGAGCGCAGTAACAATTACTTGATTTTGTCCAAGATTACCACCGACACTAGTGTAAATTTGACTCATGGTATTTTCTAAGGCTCTAACTATATAAGGAGGTGAAGATCAAAGTGCTAAGTGTGTAGGTGAAATGGTTTTTGATGAATACTTTAATCTGAAGTATATTTGCATTGTAAGGACCATAGTTGACACATAGATCTGAAATAATTATGCACCGATGAATACAATGATGGATCAGGACCATGAGACCTAAAATGAATTTACATTGTATAATATTCTCATGGATTGACTAGATCTAAGTATTGACGCATGTTTTTACCTCTAAATATTATGATCTGGGTCTTTCTAAAGTTCTAAAGAGTTGCGCAATTTTAGGTCAAAATTTGCATATCTATATGTAGGTTGGTCTCGGTTAAGTCGCGTATACACACGGGTTCATTTCTTCATAGTCACATTCATAAAGGAAGGCTTTATGTTCATAATGAATGATTAACCTAATCAATGTTGATGTATCTCTGATGTCTGTCAACGATGTCCTCATGTTGATCTGGGTTGAGTGATAATGTATGAAGCAGAACTGATTGAATGATGAAGTTGAATCTGGTTACATGTTGATTGGTTGAAAAGATTATTGATGCTACTAACTGTATGAGGGTTTTATTAGCGAAAAAAATAGTTCAAAATAACTCTGGTACACTTTGTGTCTGATTTAGAATTACAATTTTTTAGTATATTGAGATCTGTATGTAGGGTTCTCTACAGAAAAGCATGTATACACACAGGTTGCCTTAAGTGAAGTAGCATATACATGTTCGCATATGAATGATCACGGTTGCAATTGATTTTGTGTGTTGATGCAATATTATGAGTTCAGTTCTGTGTTCATCTTACAATGATCTCACTGTTTTGTTTTAATTAAGTTGTTGTTTTCTTCAGTTGATCCACAAGTTGTGATATATTAAAGCAGGTGGATCTAGTGTGAAAATTTATGAAACATGGTCCATGGATGTTGTTGAGGGTTGGATCCTTCAGTGAGGAAGTTGAATCTTCATGTTAGTAGTAGTTGGTAATCAGATAAGGGGGTTGGAGCTCCCTTCTAGTAGGATCTGGAGAATGAGTGAAGGTTGTAGCCTTCAACAGGTGGGTGCCTGCGTACTGGCATGAGTCTCCACCAGTACAAGAATGTAAGAAGTTTTTGATATTAATAAGTTTGAACATTGAGACGACATCAACGGTGATTTTATCCCACATTAGGTTTCCACCTTAAATATTGGTGTTCACGTGTGTTTCTTATGTGTGATACTTTATTATGTTCTTACTGCACCTACTTACTACTTATCAAATGCCTGATAAATCTCTTAAATTATGGTTTAAGTTTAACATAAAAAGAATGAGCTATTTTACAAGCTTACCAAGCATACGTTAGTTTCTTTTACAATAATCATGTACATACTTGAGTTGGATTTAGTAAATTCGTGTACATATTTCAGAAAAGAAAATTATTATTATGAGTTTTTAAAATATTGATTCACCCCCCCCCCCCCCCCCCCCCCAGTATTTTTCCCAACAATAAACAAAACTTTCATTAGTAATAAAATCAAGCATGAACCTCTTTAATCCATTAAAAATAAAAGAAAATGACAATAATTAACTACTTAGCATCCTTATGTTTATTACGACACATTCATGGAAAAACTAGGTAATAAGGGCAATGAATGAGTGACAACATGCAAGAAAATGACCAAGAAAAGATGCTTTGAATAGCTAAAGGAATGGAAAATCAACAACCCAACATTACACACTTCCAAATGATCAATTTTTACTATATCAACATTATGTATATTATATTAGTTCCCTTATATTAAGTTTGACTATGTCCAATGGATGACATTTTTTGAGCTTGATATAGGTGCGATAATATTCTGTTTAAATAGAAAAGAGTGTGGGCTGATATAACTAGGAATATTCATATTTTTTCAAGTTTTTAGTAATCATGGGATCTTTTGGTTTTCACATATCACATGGTGATGTGTATAAAATCCAACATTAATTGTAACAAGGTGATAAAACTAATATGTCAATGGATTCCCCTTAATATACAAGGGAAGGAGAGGCATTACGATGATCGAAATACAATATTATTTTCTATAGACAAGTCCAAGAGAACACCTAGTGGTTTGAATGAGAAGAAATTAACCTATTTCATAAGGTAAAAATCCATTTACAAATACAAACAAATTTATAAGGATGGTCACTCTTTCCTCATGAGTTGGGCACACCCTTGCATGTATGACTATCAAGTCAAGGTATATATGGGGCCATGACATCACGAGAAAGGGATAGGTTAAGATACAAATAGTGACCATGGAAAAACATGATGATGATCCAAGATACAATACATTAATACATATTCTAAAAGATAAAGTGATAACCCCTATAAGGGTCATAATACCTGTAACAAAAGAGACCCAAAATGATGAAGAGGCCTCATAGGTACAAGCTCAATGTCACCTACCCAGTTCCCTCAATGACTTACATAGGTTACAGGGCACCTAAAATTTATTTTTCTTTTTTACTCTCTTGAAAATAATCTAATACTACTTTTTCACATAAACCTACTAAATTTATCCTAACCACACTTGTAAAAACTTGATTTTCATATCTCATACATTTTGTCAAACTCTTAATGTAAAAATTTCTTCAAATACTGCATATACAACCAATTTAGTAGTATTTTATATTTTCTTGTAGAAAAAATTTCAAACATATTGTATGAAATCAAATAAGAAACATTTATTTGATTCCACTTGTAACAAGTAATTGAAACATACCACTCAATCATGCAAATTTTGATTTTTGTCTTTAAGGTATTTTATAAAATAGTTTGTATGTAAATTGTAATAAAACACCTTTAACACATTTATTCAAATTCTTTGCATGAAAATAGGCATAGATTAGTTACAAGAGTATTATCATACAAAAATGATAATATAAAACAATATTGTCTCCACCCACAAAACATCATTTTTATTGGGGCATTTCATCAAACAATTTTTATGCAATGAATCATTAAACCATTTAGGCATTTCTTCAAAAAAATTGCATGAAAACTAATATAGAAATTTCTTGATGGAATATCTCCTAAATTAAAGTAGTCCAATTTTTTTAAATTGAACCAGATAATTAGTGGGCATTCACATTACTATGATCCAGGTTTCAACCTCTGGAACTCCTAGATGAAAAGTTATAATAGGAATTCCAACATGACCTGTTTGATGCATGATTTTAGGAGTATCTTGGAGCTCAAATTCCTCTGATCATATATCCTAAAATATCACGACCCAAGGTCTGAAATTTGGATCAGATTATTAGCGAAACTTCCCCTTATTGTGGTCCAAATTTTGGATTTTGGAAACTTCGAGAAGAAAATTTTAAGTATACATTCCAACATTACTTGTTTGATGCATAATTTTATGAGCATCCAGGACGCTTGAATTCCTCTTACCATATCTCCTAAATATCATTACCCAAGATTTGAAAATTGGGCTAGATAATTGGTAGGATTTCCTCTCACTATGGTCCAAGTTTTATCTCTTTGAACTTCTTAGAAGAAAAGTTATAGAAAAATTCCAACATGACTTGTTTAAAGATGCATTTAGGAATCATATGTTCCTCAACCAATGTTGTTACAAATTTTAACACTTATAAAAGAACTACAACCATAAAATATAACAAATACAACCATGATAAATTCTCTTAAGGGTAAATGCATGTACATATAAATTTGTTGAAAAGAGCAATAAAAGAATCATGTATGTCACTAATTCATATGCTAGAAATATCATTAACATAGAAATAAATATGTATCCATTGCATCTAGAAAAGTACTTGAAACTCAAGTGGAATGAGCCACGTTCTACCCCAGCATAGGCTCGATTGTGTTGGAATTTTTTCACACTTGGCCACCTCCCTTCCAAACCTTGATTCCTTGAGGAGAACTTAACTTAGGGGTATTTCACACATTCAGATTCAAACCATATTTTAACACCAAAAGTGAATGCCATTCTCCTTCACACACACATGGGAAAAATTAGTGATTAGCCTTTCCATCTTTGAATAGACTCGTGTTCATGAAAATACCATGCACTTATGCACACCACAACGGATTCCTTCTCTAATATTTTAAATCCCTCATCCCTCCCCTCTTCAATTCTCTAGGTGCCACACACAACCAAGACCATTATCAGTCCTGAAATCCAGCTAGTCCAAAGAAAAGGCATTATGACACATTCATTTCTTGTCACATAAGTTTTCACTCACATATATTATCTAGCTATAAAGTATGAACCTCTCTCATTCTACGACCAATCCCTTTTCCAAATCAATTTTTTTGAGTGTGAGAGAGAGATAGAGATGCATGAGCGAGTAATAGTAGAGAGAAACTAAAAGCTTAAGAACCAAGAAGAAGACAAACTTATTGATTGCTTTCCCTCTTAATTTTATAATCACACCATAACCCTTCATATTCCCAACCTTTAAGATTCTTGAGAAGTCTAACCATCATATCAAAGGGAAATATTCACCAAAGGTATATTTTTCCTCTTAAGAAAAATTTTACACCTCCCCAAGGCATCATAATCTATTGGATGTCCCATTTCTTTGGCTCTAGAATTATTATTAATAAAAATAAACATTGCATCATATAATAGAGTTTCAAATCATAGTATTAATGTTGGAACCCTAGCATTAATGTTATTAATTACATTAAAGTATTTGGGGTAATGAAAGGGGCACCACAATCCCCTCCCCTTTTAAATAACATTGTCCTCGATGTTTTACTATATGTAGAACCATTTTATGCAAAAGAAGGGATATGAAAATTTCATATCAATAACATTTTCCATGTCCTTAGTTTCCACTTTGAGAATTGTCATTCATTTTTTATGGTCTAGTTACCCCTAGAGCTCTTGGAATTCTAGTATATTCCTTCATCGTTGTCCATTGCTTCATAAGGTTTCAATAAGGAACAAGTTCAACTCATTATTTTCTTGGACACATCTAATGCATTCATAATCCCAATAAGTATGACCATGAATATTTTAAAACCAATTCATTCAAGTCTTCCCTTCCTTACAGACACACGCCTTCCAAGTTCATGCATCCCCTTATTTTCCTCTCCAATCCCTCAGGTGATCCATTCCTTCAGAGTGATTCCTTGCATAAGAAGAGTCTCAAGACTTATGGAGTCTCACATCCAAGACAACCCTCTAACATTCTCTAAACAACGCAACACATTTTTCATAACATAACTCATGATGATCAATGTATGTCATAGGGTTCCAATGTTACCACAATGGCCTTGTCCCTAGGAATTTCTACTTCACAACCACCATCTATCCTTCCTGGATAGATCATCCCCTCACCTATATTTCCATGATATTAATCATAATAATTCAAACATTCTTCCTTTTTCTTTTCTTTTCCAAAATTACCTCATATAAGAATCAGATTTCACAAATATGAGATTCTTCTCATGATGTTTGACTCTTGCATATGGTAGTGTTTAACCTTATCATAACCAAGGACACTTCAACTACAATATGTACTTTTAATCAACCAAATAGTGGTAAGTGTTCATACATAAATTCCTCTCACCCCTAATGGGTTAGCATGAGCCATTCCAGTGATGGCTAAGTCAGGTTGTAGCTCATGCATTCCCCTAAACTGATATTAGATTATTATAAAAATAATAATTCAATCACTTTTAATATATTTAAAAATAAATTGAAATGAAGCTACCATTGTATTATTTATTTGCATCACAATCATTCCAAGCATTCCATAATGTATCCAAACATTTATTCCATCAACCAAAGTGTCAAAATTGAAAGATACATATCTCTAAATTCATGAGTAATTAGCTTCCACTTTTCTTTTCAAGATGAGGGATTCATGTCCTGAGGGGACAACTTAATTGGTAATCTGAGACATGCGAAATCCTTGGCACTTGAGAGAACCTAGTTCAAACCCCCCTGTTGTGACTTAGGATATGGGTAGAAGGACAGATCATATCCCCCTAGATTTTTAGTAGCAATTACGTGTCAAGAGGACTTTTGGGTTCCTCTAGGTCACATGAAAAAAAAGTTGAGGGATTCATGCCACTCATCCCACAACTAAAAAATTCCTCAAAATTATTAGAAGCTATTTCTTTTCACGACATTCAATCATGCAATTAATTGTCTCATACAATCATGCATGTCCTTAATGCACCAAGCATATGTACCATCATGATTAATAATATGAGTGTCATGATCATTTCATGCCACAATAACTCATGATGCATCAAAACAATTCTAGAAATCATTACACACAGAAGGATTCTTTCCTTTGTCATAACCCACTAGGTATTAATGAAAAAAATGCTTTGATATATAAAAAATTCCATACAATTTTGAAATTAATTAGAAAAAAACCAACCCTTCAATTACATGTTCCTTACCAAAAAAATCTATGTTATATGATTAAATCACTTATCTCAAGCTTAGTAACAACTGTGTCAATACTCATGGACTCATGAACACAATTGAAATCCCTACATTTTCTTCATACATCCCAAATTTTCATGCATTCTCCCTGTTATAGACATTTTTGTGCCTTACAGCTCTAAGCATGAAATTTCCATAAACCAAGGGATCCTAAGTCCCTAAAAGTGTTGTTCCGACCCCTAGAGGAACAAGGTCAACAAATTACAGCTTCTCCCAGAAGTTCTCCACTAGAAACTGCTCAGAATCAGTCAAATCAGGATCATTTCAGCTGCCCCACTAGCTAGCTGCGTTGCATAGCAGCCAAGTACACTAGTTAGGTGCATTGCAACGCACCTAAATGCACTACCAGGGTGCGCTGAGCGGGAAATGACAAATGGCAGTGTCATTCCGCGAGGTGGACAAACAATGGAAGCTTCTAGAATCTTCCCCAATGACACTTGCCTCACTGAGTTCGACCAAGGATGAGTAAGAGGCTCTCAGTCTCCAAGTGGAAGCAAGAACTGACAGAGAGAAGCCACTAGTCAAATCATAAGCTGACTCATCCTCTTTGCATACATATATATATGGATCCCTCATCCCAGAGATCCAGAGGCTGGAATTTTGTACATTGCAGAGAATTGTTGTTGTTTTTGAGATAGAGATCAGAGTATTGGGTGATTTATGCTTTGTTAGAGGTGAAGAGGGGATTCCTTTGATGGGGGGTTGATGCTGGATCAGGAATCATCGGTTGTAACTCCTCCTGGACCTTCTTGTTATATCAATAAAACTATTTGAGTTTCTCCTACATGCTTGTGTATCAATGATGTTTTGTTATATTTGCATGTTTAGCTTAAATCTGATCCTAAGCTATTTATGAATATAAATCCATGTCTTTGTGTAGTTTTCTTCTTCTGTGATCTTCCAGGAACTTGGTGAAGCTGGGCAAGTAAGAGAGCAGGTAGCTGGAAGCTGTCAAAGAGGAGAGAGATTGGATCAAAGGACTAGCGCAAGACACAGGGTGGTTCATCCTATTCCTCTTCGTTTATAGTTCATAAAGAAGAATACGAAAGTATTTTTCTCTGTTTGTTTCTAAGGTACTGTCACGCCTTAGTGGGATAGGGGCGTTCTGAGTAGACACTTTTCCCGTTAACAAAATGGCGAATCCTCTTTGCATACATCTATATATGGATCCCTCATCCCAGAGATCCAGAGGCTGGAATTTTGTACATTGCAGAGAATTGCTGTTGTTTTTGAGATAGAGATCAGAGTATTGGGTGATTTATGCTTTGTTGGAGGTGAAGAGGGGATTCCTTTGCTGGGGGGTTGATGCTGGATCAGGAATCATCAGTTGTAACTCCTCCTGGACCTTCTTGTTATATCAATAAAACTATTTGAGTTTCTCCTACATGCTTGTGTATCAATGATGTTTTGTTATATTTGCATGTTTAGCTTAAATATGATCCTAAGCTACTTATGAATATAAATCCATGTCTTTGTGTAGTTTTCTTCTTTTGTGATCTTGCAGGAACTTGGTGAAGCTGGGCAAGTAAGAGAGCAGATAGCTGGAAGCTGTCAAAGAGGAGAGAGATTGGATCAAAGGACTAGCGCAAGACACAGGTTGGTTCATCCTATTCCTCTTCGTTTATAGTTCATAAAGAAGAATATGAAAGTAGTTTTCTCTGTTTGTTTCTAAGCTACTGTCACGCCTTAGTGGGATAGGGGCGTTCTGAGTAGACACTTTTCCCGTTAACTGGTCCGACAGCAAAATGGTATATCGAATTGCCTAGAGCTTCATTTGACAACTTCAGTACCCTAGCCACAGCCTTTTTAACCCATTTTCAGTTACTGATATAAGGTATGAAACGGGAACCGAACTTCTTACCAACTTCAAACAAATGACGACCACTCACATATCTGATCATATACATGAATGGCGACGTCGTCGTAGAATGGTGAAAACGTATGTTCCCTATCAGCTTTTAGCTGAATGGTTTATTAAGTCATTACTTCCTTCCATCACGGAAGATGTGGCAAAAGGGGGAGTCGTCACAGAAGAGCAATTTATCGCTCGTGTGCAATATTTGGACTTGATTTACACTCAGTCCGGCACGCTCTACGATAAAATACCTGACGCCCCTAGACTGGAATTATCAGTTCCTCCTCCTCCTAAATCAAACAATGACTCTCATACCATCGATGGCGTGATTGGCGCGACAGACACGAAATCGACAAAGGCTACATCTAAAAAGGCTTGTAAGATTTCTAGTCAAAATGCAATGAGGAACTTCTTGCCTCGGAAGTAAATGTCATGTCGACTGACAAGGGCTACAACTGAAGCAACCAGGGGGCAAGAAGAAAAAGAAAGGGAGAAAAAGGAAGCAGGATGAGTCATCTCCTGAAAAGCCTTCTACAAACCCTTTTGGGCAAAGGAAACCCCCTGCGGGGTGTCATATATGCGATGGGGATCATCGGACAAGAGATTGTCCACATAAAGCTGAAGTTAAGAAACTCTTTAAGAGTTAAAAAACCTCAGCAGTTTTGACTGATCCATTTCCAAGCCCGGGAACCAAACTGGTTGCTAATCAAAATGCTTCCCGATCCCAAGTGCTTATGTTGTCTATCTCAAAGCAGCAAAATGATGCTTTGGCAAGGAATAAAGATTATGGGAATCCACAGGTGTCGAATAACAAGGCTAATGAACAACCTAGTAGTTCGACAACAAATTTGACCAAAGTTGTGCCACCCATCATTCCTGAACAAATGATAAAGTCGCCAAAGGGAGTAGTGCACAAATCGACATTTAATCCTCGTGCAAAAATAGCACAGAATTATAATATAATAGAGGACCTGGCCCAATCGCCGTCCGCTATGTCGACACTTGAGGTACTGCAAAATTGCCTCTCCCAAGAGCAAGCTTTATTATCAGCAATAGGTGGGATTGACCCAATGGATTCCAATCTTGTGGCCTTTAATCATAAAGGATATGACCCTCAGTTACCAGCTCAACTAGCTTTCCTTATTCAAGTGAAAGCCCTCAACAAAACTGTTCATCGAACAATTATTGATGAGGGGGCATCTACATGTATTATGTCGATGAGTTGCTGGAAAAATTTAGGATCTCCAACCTTGTCGCGGTCTGCGACGGCGTTAAAAGCATTCGAAGGAAGGACATATACCCCATATGGTATCCTAAATAACTTGAAAGTTGAACTAGGAGGGAAAACAATAGAAATAGATGTTGAAGTCATAGATGGGAATCTTGATTACAACATCCTACTAGGAAGACCATGGATATATGCCATGGCAGCTGTTGTGTCGACCTATTTCAAAAAGATTGCATTTCCCTTTCAAGGAGGGATTACAATCGTCGATCAGCAAAACTTCCTCCACAATGGTTCTCAAGTTACTGGAAGCATTCCAATGATCCATGGAAGCAATCATTCTCTCCAAAATATCGGAGTAGGTCTCATAAAAGACCCTGCCTTAATGGGTACTTTTGCCCTACTGCCTCCGAGTAATCTGGCGGAAGTGGCCACAGTGGAATATGAAACCTTCTATATCTAATGGATTTGGACTCCGAGGACGGTTCTTATCTCGTGTCAACCTCGTTAAAAAATGAAACAAGGAGTCATGAGGATAGTTCTTTTACTGTGTCAACCTCATTAAAAAATGAAACAATCCCCTTTCCAAATCTCAAAGGTAAACCTTCATTCCAACCACCAAGTTGAATGCAATGAAGCTTGGGGGGCATGCACCTCGATTTGCGTTATTATGCTGGGGGCATACAAACTTATCACGAGCAGTGTTACTGCAGGGTTCAAGCTCATTAAAAAATAAACCCGCATCGAGCAGTGTTACCGCGAGGTTCAAGCTCGTTAAAAAATAAACCCGGACCGAGCAAATGTTTCCACCCGCGTTTAAGCTCGTTAAAAAATGAACTATCCCCCGGTAAATAACCACCATGAATGTAGTACTTCAGCCATTAAAGCCTTGGTCGTGTTTGCACCGTCACCTCCACTTTTCCATTGGCCGATCATTCACCTCCATTTGATTGTTTACCCATTTTGAGGAATAGCTACGAAGAGTGATTTCACTAGCCATCCTTGTGACACTGCCGTGATTGGAAAATTCCAAACCTTACCTGGAGTCAGCTGCTACCCATTTTATCACTCGTTCCTCAAAAGACGAGTCTTCTTTAAGCTATTTTCAAATGACTCGTAAAATATGAAAAGATTGCCGAGTTTTGGCCTTCCAGCTCATTAAAGCGACCGGAAGCGCTATCCCTCCTCTAGATTTTAATCTTTTTGGACCTGAGGGATTATTGCACAAAAAGATCGAGCGCTTATTTTGTTCGGCTCGTTAAAACTATCGAAAATTCATCCCTTCTGTATTGTTTTATACTTTTTCGGACTTAAGGGATTAGATGACGAAAAAGGAATTTCAGAGTTACCTTTACGTACCTTTTCAGACTCTCTAAAAATGAAAAGGACCGAGTTATCTTTGTCGTTAGACTCATTAAAAAGATTAATAGCGACAAACTTGTCTTTAGACGAGAATGAGTTTCACTATCACTAGGCTCGTTAAAACATAGCGATGGGTTTGCCCGAAGGGAAAATTATAGAACAAGCATATGTTATCCTCCTCAAGCTTGACAAAAATAAAGAGGTACTGGTCAGCAATGACTGGGGAAAAATTGGGAAGAAACTCAAAGAATCTTTATTGGTAGCAAGTCGCTCTTGAACATGACACTTCCACTCCGTGCCTGGGTCGGGTTGGGTTGTTTCATTCACCGGTCACATCACCATGGTCACGCCATACCATCCACCTTTGGGGTAAATGCTACCAATCCATCACATAAGTGTCGCCGACATGTTCAAGAGAAGTCATCCAGAGAAGTCATCTATGTCCCATCCACTACCATACATTATACTTCATTCTTTCATGACCGCCATCCTGAACCATATATCATCATATCGTTTTCACCTCCATCAAAATCATTTGCTCCGTTCCGTGTCATTGATGTGGGATTCATCAAGGCCCTCCTTTGACGGATCGCTTCTTGTCGACATCAGCTCATTATCCAAGAAGTTGATCTAGGAACACCCCATTCAGTACTTTGAAGATTGCATGCCTCAATGGCAAGTTTCTCACTTCCGGCGACAGGTATACATCAATGACCTTCGACCGAAAGATTTTGCGTGGTGTTCGACACCAAGTCCTTTATTCACACCACGTGAATTGTACTGCAGTACCTTTAGGGTCATCATCATTATCGGTGATTCCTCTCACGCTTGTTAACAGTTTACATCATTGACTGGTAATCAAGCGATGTCTTTCCATGTTCGACTTCAAATCATTTCTCACATGGATCGACTTGTACTTCGAGTGAAGATCGGACGAGATTGAAGACCCCGGATCTAGTTTCATCCATCCAGGCTGCGATATATATTCAAGAGAATAAAGACATTGAAATGTACAGCGTTGCAGCACAGATAATCATCCTACCAAAAGGATGATGGCTCTATCAGAATCATCAGTCTACCATCAGACGATTGTCTGTCCTATGTACATGAAAATGAATTTATAAAGCTGAGCATGGGAATGCCCGCCTCAGCTAGATCATGAAAAAAGTATGAAGATAATGTATTGTATTGTATCTTATTATAGGTCTCCTCCCAGCATTGAAAGAACTTCGGATCCTCCTAATAAAGCATTTCACCCGATAAACGGCCTCATACTTTAGGGGGCAACTGTTATAGACATTTTTGTGCCTTACAGCTCTAAGCATGAAATGTCCATAAACCAAGGGATCCTAAGTCCCTAAAAGTGTTGTTCCGACCCCTAGAGGAACAAGGTCAACAAATTATAGCTTCTCCCAGAAGTTCTCCACCAGAAACTGCTCAGAATCAGTCAAATCAGGATCATTTCAGCTGCCCCACTAGCTAGCTGCGTTGCATAACACCCAAGTACACTATCTAGGTGCGTTGCAATGCACCTAAATTCACTACCAGGGTGCACTGAGCGGGAAATGACAAATGGCAGTGTCATTCCACGAGGTGGACATACAATGGAAGCTTCCAGAATCTTCCCCAATGACACTTGCCTCACTGAGTTCGACCAAGGATGAGTAAGAGGCTCTCAGTCTCCAAGTGGAAGCAAGAACTGACAGAGAGAAGCCACTAGTCAAATCATAAGTTGACTCATCCTCTTTGCATACATCTATATATGGATCCCTCATCCCAGAGATCCAGAGGCTGGAATTTTGTACATTGTAGAGAATTGTTGTTGTTTTTGAGATAGAGATCAGAGTATTGGGTGATTTATGCTTTGTTGGAGGTGAAGAGGGGATTCCTTTGCTGGGGGGTTGATGCTGGATCAGGAATCATCGGTTGTAACTCCTCCTGGACCTTCTTGTTATATCAATAAAACTATTTGAGTTTCTCCTACATGCTTGTGTATCAATGATGTTTTGTTATATTTGCATGTTTAGCTTAAATCTGATCCTAAGCTATTTATGAATATAAATCCATGTCTTTGTGTAGTTTTCTTCTTCTGTGATCTTGCAGGAACTTGGTGAAGCTGGGCAAGTAAGAGAGCAGGTAGCTGGAAGCTGTCAAAGAGGAGAGAGATTGGATCAAAGGACTAGCACAAGACACAGGTTGGTTCATCCTATTCCTCTTCGTTTATAGTTCATAAAGAAGAATACGAAAGTAGTTTTCTCTATTTGTTTCTAAGGTATTGTCACGCCTTAGTGGGATAGGGGCGTTCTGAGTAGACACTTTTCCCGTTAACACTCCCAATGCATTACCAAACATATTTTATCTCATTATTTTATTATTCATTCATTCAATCTTTTTCCAACATGTCAACTCAATGCATATACACATTATTAATATTTTACTAAATATTTTGTTGTTAACAATTTTTTTTTCTGTAACCATACCCCTTCTTGGGTATCCACGCAATACATGCATCCATTTGAAAAACAAAGGACATCAAATTCAACTCAAAGAATTTCTTACCTAATTCCTTTACCTTTTTACCTTTGTTTTCTATTTTCGCTACTTACTTGGCTACCATCACATGCATTCATAGCTAAGATATTTTGAAGGAGATTATTTGACCCCTTATGATACTTGATGTTGCAACTTTCAGTAACCCCTAAAATCATCTCAACCTCAAGTATTAGTCACAAGTATATCATTTCATCTGCTTACACACAAGCTTCAATGAATATTCATAAAGGGAATTTGTACTTGTATCTAATTCACACATTCAAACAATGTCTTCAATCATGCACCCAAACATGTGCAGATATATATTTTCATGCATGTGACATACTTGCATGTATTCCATGCTATTCATATACATTTATTTTTAAATTTAATTTTCAGCCTCTCTTGTTTTCAAGCATTCACATGTCAAGTCTCATAATCACAAGCATAAACACACTACTTTATTTCATGTGCTAGTTAACAAAAGGACATCACTCTTGCACACTTTCCATATGAAGATTCCAGGTGACATAAAATTCATTAGGTAACATTATTGTATTACCCAAAACATAGCAAGTACCAACTTTTATTTTCTTAACATTCATGTGTATAATTTTCTCTACAAATCAGTTAGCTCACTGATATCATGTAGAAATTTCACCTGTAGATCAAACTGATATATGCAATGTACTAAAGCATAATCCTAGATCTACATCTACAATAAACTTTGCGGAAGCTTAATTGAACATGAGCAACATCAAGCATGAAAATATATAACTGAGAATGAGAAGTAATCAACCATAACACAGAATATATAACCTAGGGAAAGCACCAGCCTAAAGCCCCATCTCTGTATTATCAATCAAGTGGAAATCCTCAACAACATACAAAAAGAATCAGCTCAAAAGCTATCCTGCTCTCTTTGTACTATAATGATGTAGCTCATGGACTATCTAGGCCTGTATATATAGGCTCCAAAAGACCTCCAAGTCCCTATTTCCTTGCGCAGTTTTGATTGGGGTCCAATTACATAACATGTGTGAATTGGCCAAATCATACTCGCTGTCACCTCAGGTCCAACTACGCAGCTGTAGAAGGAATAACATTCCTTCTTCATGCAAGGAATATTCACTAGGAATATCCTAGAAACTGATAGTACACTGTCCCTCATTTGATCTCAACTGGGTCTCTGTCTGAACTGCCATGCATCAGTTATCCATGAGTGAATACTCAGTTATCTGAAAATACCAGTTGTCACATGCATGCAAGCATCAACAAACTGATTCTCATTAATTTAACAACTTGTTAAAATAATCTAACTAGACTTGACTAAGTTAAACTAAGTCAACTGATCCTCTCAATATAGAACTCATCCTTAATTCCTCAATCAGTGGAGAAAATCAAGGACACATTCCCCAATCAGTGGAGAAATTATTGCATGTTCTCACAAAGATTTCAAGTTTGATTTTCCTTAACTAATTAACTCAAACTGAATTAATTAATTAATATTCAAACTGCTGGTAAGACCAAATTCGAATTTTACTTCCTATTTCTAGTCCAAGGACTAACTAAAATAGGAATCCACACTGGACTACTAAAAATAGAACTTCTATTTTTAGCACTTCCATTTTTCATTCCTTGTTGCCCAATCTAGCACTGATGCCAAAACTGCTATTTTTAGCACTTCTATTTTTAGCAATTTCTTGTTGCTAATTTTCAACACTCCCTCTCAACAAGAAAGGTTTCCTCTCGAACCCGATCCTGTACCTCTGGAACGTTCTGCATGCAACACATCTACCAAGTGTGGTTGCTCCAACAACTCTGGGAACAAAAAACCTCCCAACTGACCTCTCTGTTGGGCTAGAAACATACTTTGATGCTGAATCTCTACCTGCTGCTGAAAAGTGCTCCCTCTCTGGCCTCTACGCTACTGCAACATCTCCATGCATCTCACACCGTTGCACCCTTCTTTGTGCTACCCTGCACTATGCCACACACTTGTGCCTCTCGCATTGCTACAGCCTGCATGCTCTATGTTGTCCTGGGATTCCATGCATTGTAGCTCCCTCTGCCACTCCATCCACATCTGTCTCTACCTAATCAGTCAGTTCCTGCTACTCCACATCGGGGCTCCCGTAGCAAGGTCTCATCCAAGAGGTTGGGTACCTCAAGGATCCTGCCCCTCATCCTTGGGACGATCACTTTACATCATGCCACCTCCTACTTGGAGGTATGGCTACATGTGATCCCTCAGCCCACCTAGCTCAAAGTTTCCCCCTACTAGAGGTCTCTGCATGAGTAGATGTCTCTACTTGATCTCCTCTCAGCTTCCCCTGTTGTGGCTAATCCACAACCTCTTGAAGTTGCTGCACCAATCGTGGCTCCTCCACAATCGTCTGAGACTTATTCTGGTGCTGCATGTTGAGAGGTAATATACTCTCCCTCTCAAACACCAAGTCTCCATCAGTTTCCTTGCTGCTCAAGGCTTTGCATGCATCATTAACCTTAAGAGCATACAGGTTCTTGACCCGTGAACCAATCTGCTTCAGGTATCTAGTGATGATTTGTCTAAGGAAAACCTTTCCCTTACTGAAGACTACATCATAGCCTCTATCTTCCAGCATCGCGATTGACACCAAGTTTCTCTTTAGTCCTGGTACATACTTGACATTAGTCAAGGTAAGGCAAGCTCCATGCTCCCTCTGAAAAATAACCATGCCTACACCTGCGACATTGTACTTTTCATCATTACCCATCGCTATGAGTATCTAGAGATCTTTCTCCTCCAAAGTATTGAACAAACTCTTGTCACCGGTCATGTGGAAAGAAGCTCCACTTTCAAGAAACCAACCACTTCCCACCATGGATGAAACCATGCGTGCGAAGAGTGTGAAATCCAACTTGAACTATGAAGCAAGTGCCTCACTGTCAGATCCTTCCCTGGATCCCTTCTTGGATTTCCTCTGTGGAAAATTTGTATCAAAATGGTCCACCTCATGACAACGAAAACATCGCACTTTTGATTTGTCAAACTTCTTCCCATCATGGGAAGAACTAGATTTGGAAAGAGAAACCCTCTCCTTCCCCTTCTTCACCTCACTCACTAAGGTGTAGTTTTATTCATTCTCCATAGATTAAGAACCGTCTCTGGTGCTTCTTCTTATCTCCTCCTGCATCAAATCTGACCAAAGTCATTCCCAATCTGGCACTTTCTCTCTTCCATTAACCGAGTCCTGGTTTCTATACTAGCTCTTAGGAAGACCGAGGAGTGCAAGACTCACCATGTCATCATTAGCGGTCATGATCCCTATACTTCCAAGCTCATCCCTACATGAGGTGATCTTCTTCAGATACATAGAGATCGTTTCATCCTTTTCACACTTGATCTTTTGAAGTTTTTCCTTCAGTGCCAACTTCCTTTGATCACTGCTATTCTAATATAGATCTTTCAATGTTTTCCACATCGAAAATGGAGTCTCCTTCCCATGGAGGCTCGAGACAATGTGATCTCAAACTCCCTCCAGGAGGATTATCCTAGCTCTAGCCACACACTTCTTCCATTCCGCCAGTTGAGTAGCATCAATTGGCTTTGGGACTTCTTGATCAATGAAGTCCTTAAGGCCATTATCTTCTAATACTGCCTCCATGCGATCATTCCAGGCTATATAATTCCAACTACCATCAAGGGCATATTCAAGTCTCAAACCATAGAACACCATTGGTGAAATAGATGTAATAAGAACTCAATTCAATATTCAGAAACCACAAACTTCAACTTCTCCCTTCTTGTATACTGTTCCTCCTTGATCACGTGTGCTCTGATACCATGTAGAATTTTCTCTACAAATCAGCTAGCTCACTGATATCATGTAGAAATTTCACTTATAGATCAAATTGATATATGCAATGTACTAAATCATAATACTAGATCTACATCTATCATAAACTTTGTGGAAGCTTAATTGAACATGAGAAACATCAAGCATGAACAGATATAACTGAGAATGAGAAGTAATCAACCATAGCATAGAATATATAACTTGGGGAAAGCACCAGCCTAAAACCCCATCTCTGTATTATCATTCAAGTGGAAATCCTCAACAACATACAAAAAGAATCAACTCAAAATCTATCTTGTTCTCTTTGTACTCTGATGATGTAGCTCATGGACTATCTATGCCTGTATATATAGGCTCCACAAGTCCTCCAAGCCCCTATTTCCTTGTGCAGTTTTGATTGGGGTCCAATTACATAACATGTGTGAATTGGCCAAATCATACCTGTTGTCAACTCAGGTCCAACTATGTAGTACTAGAAGGAATAATATTCCTTCCTCATGAAAGGAATATTCACTAGGAATATCCTAGCAACTGATAGTACATTGTCCCTCATTTTATCTCAAGGGTCTCTGTTTGAACTGTCATGCATCAGTTATCCATGAGTGAATACTCAGTTATCTGAAAATACCAGTTGTCACATGCATGCAAGCATCAACAAACTGATTCTCATTAATTTAACAACTTGTTAAATTAATCTAACTGGACTTGACTAGGTTAAACTAAGTTAACTGATCCTCTCAATATAGAACTCATCCTTAATTCCTCAATCAGTGGAGTAAATCAAGGACACATTCCCCAATCAGTGGAGAAATTATTGCATGTTCTCACAAAGACTTCAAGTTTGATTTTCCTTAACTAATTAACTCAAACTGAATTAATTAATCAATATTCAAACTGTTGGTAAGACCAAATTTGAATTTTAATTCCTATTTCTAGTCTAGGGACTGACTAAAATAGGAATCCACACTGCACTGCTAAAAATAGAACTTCTAATTTTAGCACTTCCATTTTTCATTCCATGTTTCCCAATCTAGCATTGATGCCCAAACTGCTATTTTTAGCACTTCTAGTTTTAGCAATTTCTTGTTGCCAATTTTCAACATCATGCATTCATATTATCTTCGTAAATAAAATATATCAGCTAAGCAGAATTTTTCAGTTAAGAGAAACTCCCTTCTTAAGCGAAACTTCATTATCAATCTAATTCATACTGACCTAGTGAATCCCTCCTTGACCGATTCTTTATCAACATTAACCCTCTAATTCAAATCTACAAAGAAATTTGTGAAGTTCAGTATGAGTTTCATTACATGAATAAGTATAGAAATTTTATTAAATAAAGAAATATTTTTTCTCAAATTCTTAGAAGGCTCACAATCCAAATTTCTTTGTTGTAATAGCTGCAAGGGGTCCCTCCCCATTACACTCCTGTGCATATCAATTGTGTCAACAAATATTATATCAATACAATTATATTAAAACATGACCATTCCTTCTTACAATCTCAGAAGCATATACTCATATCATGCACTTAATCAGGTATTCAAACAATGCTTTAAGTGTGCATAAAATTCAAGAGTCATAATTAATAATTCTTAGAACACTTATCTAGAGAAAACCATTGAATGGTAGAAAACCTCTTATTTTCTCTTATCCATAGGCTATGTTACTCATGTTTTGTTCAATAATGGTTCATTCTCAAGCTAGGTCATGGCTCCATAATGACATTGGCTTATTAAGAGCTAAGTATAATACATAGCCAATATTGAACAAAAGCAAGGTCAAGGTACCAACCCCAGCAGTCTCCAACCAACAGTCTCACATCCCTACATCATCCCGCTCAAACCAAGGTAGTGCACCCCTTGTCTAATCACAACATTCCCTTGAGTAGTGAAAATATCCTCCCGAGGTCTCTAACTAGGGTTCGTAGAGGATTGTTCAGATCTCTATGGATTATAGGAGTTTAATTTGATTTAGGTGATTTATGTACTCTCTAGGCCCCAGACACAAATACTTGTCCCTACACTCCTCCCTCCAGGTCTCCAACCTTCCACAAGGTAACCCAAGGAGAAGTTCACTCACAACATTATTGCAACATGCATAGGTGCCACTTGTTCCATTGTCTCATCAACACCTTATATTCCACAGCCTTGATTCCACAAGGAAACATGAAACGCATCCATTGGATTCCAAGCCATGTTGTCAACTTGTTCCTTGTTACATGTTCACCATTAAACATTATTAGTCATATGAATCATACTATGACAATATAATAATCCAATTCTATAGACATGCACATCCATTACTGTATGCACCTAGCATATCTTCATGCATCTAGCATATATTTATTTAATATATATTCAAGGGACACATGCCTTTGAACTATTTCATCTCTTTCATTTTTTATCATTCCTATGTGATATGCATCATCATATGACAACTTCTCAAAACATTAAATAATAATATTAAAACTAGAAAGAGGTAATTTAGGATATTCCCCCTCATAGTTATGGCTACATCACTCGACCGTAAACTTTTGCAATTTTGTGGGGCTACTCTAGGGAATCTAGTCAGCATCCTACATGTTTATCTTTTTACATAAAACTCAACTTCGTATTCAGCAACATAAATGTACTCATATATACAAAAAAATAATTTCGCATAAGTACACATGCACACATTGATATTAATTTAAAACTTGAACTCATTCCTATACTTGAGCCCATCCAGGCTCAATATTGAACCTTAACTCCGATACTACTTTGCCAAGTAGTATTAGAGCTCCCATTTCATATGTTCTTGATCCCATCCAAGTCCAATGTTGAACCATTCTCTGATACCACTTTGTCACATACCCCTACTAAATTTATTCTAATCACACTTTCCAAAAACTTAAGTTTCATATCTCATGCATTTTATTAAACACTTTACATGTAAGCATTTCTTCAAACACTTTGTCTACAACCAATTAAGTAATATTTTTCTTGTAGATATTTTTTCAAACATTGTGTATGAAATCAAATAAGAACCATTTTATTTGATTCCAATTGTAGCATGTTAATTGAAATAAACCACTCAATCATGCCAATTTTGAGTTTTTGTCTTTCAAGGATTTTATCAAATAGTTTGCATGAAAATTGTAATTATAAAACATCTTTAACACATTTATTCAAATGATTTGAATGCATATAAACATAGATCAGATAAAAAATTACTATCATGCAACAATGATAACATACAATAATATTATCCCCATTCATAAAACAACATTTTCATTGGGGAATTTCATCAAAGAGTTTGTATGCAATGAATCATTAAACCAATTAGGCATTTCTTCAAACACATTGCATGCAAAACTAATATAGCAACTTCCTCAGAGCATATATCCTAAATTATATAATTCCAAGCTTTGGAAATAGAACTAAAGGATTAGTGGGATTTCCCCTCATTATGGTCCAAGTTTAAGCCTTTGAAACCTCCCAAATGAAAAGTTATAACAAAAATTCCAACAAGTCCTTTTTTATGCATGATTTTAGGACCATCCAAGAAGCTCGACTTCATTTGATCATATATCCTAAAATTTTTGACCCAAGATCTAAAATTTAGATCATATGATCATAAGGATTTCCCCTCACTATGGTCAAAGTTTCAGCTTCTGGAACCTCCCGAAACAAAATGTATAGTAGAAATTCCAACATGACCTATTTGATGCATGACTTTAGGAGCATCCATAAAGCTTGACTTCCTCTGATCATATCTCCTAAAACATCATGATCCAAGGTATAAAATTTGAATAAGATGATCACCAAGATTTCCCCTTACTATGGTCCATGTTTTACCTTTTGGAACCTAGTAGAAGAAAAGTTATAGAATAAACTCCAATATGAATTGTTTAAAAATGTATTTACGAATACTATCTTCCTAAACTAGTGTTATTACAAAATTTAATACATAATAAAATCTACATTAAAATAGTATAATATCTACAACCATGATGAATTTTATAAAGGATAAATGCATTTACATATAAACTTGCTAAAAAGATAAATTAAATAATGCTGCATGTGCAATAAATATCATTAAGAAAAAAAACATTATATATTGCAACCAAAAAATACTAGAAATTGAAGTAGGGTGAGCAAAGTTCCACTCCAACATAGGTTCAATCATGGTTGGCCACCCTTGTGGAAGATATTTATGCCTTGAGGAGAACTTAACTCATGTGTATTTCACACCCTCAAATTTAGACCAGGTTTTAACACTAAAAGTGAAGTCGTTTCTCCTTCACACACACATAGGAAAACCTAGTGATCAACCTTTCCATCTTTGATGGGGCTCACATTCACAAAAATAACGTGCAATTATTCACATCACAAGGGATTCCTTCTCTGATATCCACAATACCTTTCCCTGTTATCTTCAATGTTGTATGTTCCTGTTGGGTCCCTATAATACTAGTGATTACCCCATTACTATTGTAGTTATACCCCTTATTTATATTGTTGTGCCCCTATTACCCACATATTTTTATTTCTGTGCCCCATAGAATCCCTCTATTATTATTTTTGTGGCTTTATATTATTATTGTTAGGTCGGCTGGATTATATTGTGACTCCTTAGACTCTTATATATAGAAAGGAGGTTTTGTCATTTGTATCATCCAAGAATTGTTCATTTATGTAATGTAAAGGAGGTTGCCCCCTCGAAGAGGCTGAATTCTAAGGCGTTGATCTTTCTTTTCTATCTTTTCTTGAGCTGGTTTCATAACATTTGGTATCAGAGCTTTGGATTCTAGGGTTTCGCTGCTCCAAACAGGTCATCGTGGCATTTTCGCTATAACTTTTTTTTGTAACGTTTCAGAAGTTGCAAAAAAAACCCATTTGAGAAGAAATTGCGCTGAACCTTGGGTCCGAATTTCAGAGTTTTTCGCGCGATATTTTCGGAGATATGATCTGAGGAAGTTGGTCTTTTTGCAGACTCCTGAATTACACTCAAAACAGGTGACCTGGGGAAAATCGTCATAACTTTCTTTCTGAGCATCGGATTGAAATTTCGTAAGAAGTTAAAGAAAGAGGACGGACTGTAGTTTTCTTTTATATATTTTTCAAAGTCAAAGGTTGAAACAGTGACATGTGGCACGTCGTACAAGTTCACTCTACTGAACTAGTCTATAATCAAGTCACTGTGGGAGATTTCGCATAACTCTTCCTTGGAGAATCCAATTTGGGTCAGACTTGTGGCATTGGAAAGAGGACACAGAGGGCTACTACAGGTCACAAATTTAGAACTAGATGATCAGAAAGTACAGAGATACATCAGAGGCAATATCGAGCTCCTACAAAGTGAAAAAAGGTGTGTAGATTTTCTTTAATTTTTGCTTAAGCTTGGTTTGAAAATTTATTTTGAAGGAATTCAAAGGGCATAGTAGAGAATTATTATCGGTAACTGATGCCCCGAGGAAAGAAAATGCAAACACCTAGTAAGGAACCTGAAAGCTCTAGCATGACTCATGAAGAAGAAGAAGAAATGCTATATGATATATCAAAATTACAAGAACAAGTGCAACAAATGTCACTTGCACAAAAAGCAACAGAATCTAAAATGGATGGTTTAAGGAAAGATGTAGAAGCTAAGATGGATGGTTTAAAGAAAGGTGTAGAAGCTAAGATGGATGGCATGGAAGCTAAGGTGAATGGCATGGACGCTAAAATTGATGGCATGGATGATAAGATGGATAAGTTGCTACAAGAAATAGTCACTAAGGGTGAAAGAGTACTAAAGGAAACTCATGATGAGAACAAAAGAAATGTTAATCATGATTCCATAGACTCTAATGTTGGATCGAAGACTCACCATGTTCCAAAAATCGATATGAGGAAGTTTGATGGCAAGGATCCCGCCACATGGATATTACAGATGGAGCAATTCTTCGATCTCAATAATGTGCAAAACACACAAAAGGTACGTATGGCAACTTTATATTTGGAACCAAATCAGTTTGTATGGTATCAATGGCTTTGTTCTCGTAAACAATTTATCACTTGGGCAATTTTTACGGAAGAATTGATAGCACATTATGAGGATACAAAAAGCAACACTTTTTTTAGCCAATTGATAAGTCTCAAACAAAAGGGTTCAATAATGGAGCACATTGAGGAGTTCCAAAAATTGAACATAAGGGTAAAAGATATTCCAGAGGAGCATAGGATTGATGTGTTCATAGGGTCTTTAAAGGATAATATCCAACATGATGTGCGCCTTTGGGAACCTGATTCATTAGAGAAGGCATTCAGGTTAGCAAGAAAAATGGAAAGCAAAATTATGGCAACTAGGAAGCATACCACTCACAACTATAAAGACGGAAGTGTTGTTGCCCATAGTCTTCCACAACCTACAAGGTTGACACCACAACAATTGGAAGAAAAAAGAGCAAAAGGGCTTTGTTACAATTGTGATAGCAAATACACAAAAGGTCATAAGTGTGCTGAGAAGAAATTATTCTACATAGATTGTGAAGAGGAAGAAGAAAAGGAGCAAGAAAGGTCAAAAGAAGAGGATATATTCCAGGAACAAAGCCTAGATGAAGAACAAATAAATCCGACCATATCTTGTAATGCATTGGCGGGAATTACCACTCCTCAAACCATCAAGATAGAAGGACAAATCAAGAAGAAAAAGGTAATAGTGTTGATTGATTCAGGAAGCACCCACAATTTTATTCATTGTAGGGTAGCAAAAGAATTGAATTGCTTCCTATATCCAGCACCAGAGTGTCAAGTGATGATTGCAAATGGAGGAACAATAAATTGTTCTGGAAAGTGCCATAATATCAAGCTATCCATGGGAGAATATGTATTGACTAGCCCAATGCTTTCCATTCCAATGGGAGGTGCTGATGTTGTACTAGGAGTCCAATGGCTACAATCCTTGGGTACAATAGCTTTTAATTTTCAAGAACTTTTCATGAAATTTTCTGTGGAAGGAAAGGAAGTTGAATTAAGGGGTATTGCAGGGAAACCAGGAAAGATAATCAGCTCTAATGGCATGACAAAGCTTCTAAAAAAGGAGCAAAGAGGTGTAATTGCACAATTATGTTCGCTAGATGTTTCCACATTGGAATCATCTATTTCTCCAGATCTCCAAAAAGTCCTGGACAATCATTCCAAGGTATTTGAGACTCCCAAAGGTCTCCCACCTATGCGTGATCATGATCATGCTATTCATCTGATTCCAGGAAGTGTTCCTCCAAACATCAGGCCGTACAGATATCCCTATGTCCAAAAAAGTGAAATTGAACGTATGGTTGCAGAAATGCTAGAGGCTGGTATAATTCAACCGAGTCAAAGTTCTTTCTCAGCTCCAGTAGTATTGGTGCACAAGAAGGATGGATCATGGCGCATGTGTCCAGATTATAGGGAGCTCAACAAGCTCACTATTAAAGATAAGTTCCCCATTCCTGTCATTGATGAATTACTGGATGAATTGCATGGATCAATTTACTTCACCAAGTTGGATCTTCGTTCGGGATATCATCAAATCAGAATGAAGATTGAAGACATTCCGAAAACGACATTTAGAACTCATGAGGGTCATTATGAATTTTTGGTCATGCCTTTTGGCCTTACCAATGCACCTTCAACATTTCAAGGTTTGATGAATTCAATTTTCAAACCATTCCTTAGAAAATTTGTGTTAGTATTTTTTGATGATATACTAATCTACAGCAAGTCTTGGAAGGATCATGTTGAACATGTTGACAAGGTGCTACAACTATTGGAGGAGAAACAATTATATGCAAAAAGATCCAAATGTTTCTTTGGAGTCCAGGAGGTGGAATATTTGGGTCATATTGTATCTCATGAAGGAGTTAAGGTAGACCCTAGCAAAATTAAAGCCATTAAGGAATGGAAAATCCCCACATCCATAAAGCATCTGCGAGGATTTCTTGGGTTGACAGGGTATTATCGCAAGTTTGTTAAGAATTATGGGAGAATAGCAGCACCTCTAACAACATTATTGAAGAAAGATTCATTTTCATGGACTCCGGAAGCAACAAAGGCCTTTGAACATCTTAAAGAGGCAATGTGCCAAGCACCGGTCTTAGCTACACCGGACTTCACAAAAACCTTTATTGTGGAATGTGATGCTTCAGGAAATGGAATTGGTGTTGTTCTAATGCAAGATGAAAGACCCATTGCTTTTGAAAGTCGTCCAATCAAGGGAAAGTTTTTAAGCAAAGCTATTTATGAGAAGGAAATGTTGGCAATACTCCATGCACTTAAGAAATGGCGACCCTACCTAATGGGAAGACACTTCAAGGTAAAAACGGATCATGATAGCCTTAAATACTTTTTAGAACAAAGATTATCCTCTGAAGAGCAACAAAAGTGGGTCACAAAGATGTTGGGTTATGACTTTGAAATCATCTACAAAAAAGGGAAGCAAAATGTGGTGGCAGATGCACTCTCAAGAAAGGATGAGGATGTGGAAGCATTGTTGTGTGCCATTTCTATTATCCAACCAGATTGGATAAACGAAGCAAAGGAGGAATGGAAGAATGACGAAGAAGTGTGGGCACTTATTCGAAAGCTACAACAAGATTCCAGTACTTCTGATACATTTAGCTGGAAAAATGATTCGTTATGGTACAAAGATCGCTTATACCTCTGTAAGAATTCCCAGCTAAAACAAAAGATTCTTATGGAATTGCACACTTCTCCCTTAGGAGGGCACTCAGGATTTTTAAAAACTTACCACAGGGTTAAGAAGGAATTTTTTTGGGATGGCCTTAAATCAGATATTCAAAAGTTTGTGGCGGAATGTTTGGTTTGCCAACAAAATAAAGTTGAAACAATTAAGACACCGGGTCTATTACAACCTTTATCCATTCCAAGCCAACGTTGGGAGGAGGTTTCAATGGATTTTATCACAGGTTTACCCAAGTCTGAGGGAAAGAGTGTCATCATGGTGGTAGTTGACAGACTTACCAAGTATGCACACTTTTGTGCATTATCACATCCATTTAAAGCCAGTACAGTTTCTACTGCATTTATGGAAACAGTTCAAAAGCTACATGGAAACCCAAAGATTATTGTAAGTGACAGAGATCCCATTTTCACTGGAAATTTTTGGACAGAATTATTTTCTTGTCTTGGTACTCAGTTAGCTCATAGCTCATCTTATCATCCTCAATCTGATGGGCAAACTGAGATAGTAAACAAATGTTTGGAAGGATATCTTCGTTGCTTTGTATCTGATAAACAGACACAATGGGTCAAATGGTTGCCTCTGGCTGAATGGTGGTATAACACTTCCTTCCATACAGCAACAAAAATGACCCCATTTATGGCACTTTATGGGTATCAACCACCATCCATCACATCATATTTAAGAGAAAATTCTAAGGTTCAGGCAGTGGAACATCACATCGAACATCAACAACAAGTCCTCCAACTCTTAAAGGATAACCTCGTGTTGGCACAAAATAGAATGAAACAACAGGCAGATCAACATCGCAGTGAAAGAAGTTTTGATGTAGGTGATTGGGTATTCCTACGGCTACAACCATATAAGCAAATGTCCCTAAAGCAAGCTAAGAAGGATAATAAATTATCACCAAAGTATTATGGTCCGTACAAGGTGTTGGAAAAGATTGGTACTATGGCATACAAATTGGAGCTTCCTGCAGCTTCTCGATTGCACCCAGTTTTCCATGTTTCATGTTTAAAGAAGGTTATAGGCGACAAGCTCCCAGTTCAAACAATATTGCCAGAACTTGACGAGGAAGGAAAAATTATATTGGAACCGGAAGCAGTCACAGAAACAAGAACTCGACAGCTACGAAATCGATCAATTTCAGAGTATCTTATCAAGTGGAAGAACTTATCCGCTGAAGATTCCACATGGGAGGATGAGAATTTTATGCAGAAGTATCCAGAACTACTCAAGCGTTGAGGACAACACTTTTTTGAAGGAGAGGGGCATGTTGGGTCCCTATAATACTAGTGATTACCCCATTACTATTGTAGTTATACCCCTTATTTATATTGTTGTGCCCCTATTACCCCCATATTGTTATTTCTGTGCCCCATAGAATCCCTCTATTGTTATTTTTGTGGCTTTATATTATTATTGTTAGGTCGGCTGGATTATATTGTGACTCCTTAGACTCCTATATATAGAAAGGAGGTTTTGTCATTTGTATCATCCAAGAATTGTTCATTTATGTAATGTAAAGGAGGTTGCCCCCTCGAAGAGGCTGAATTCTAAGGCATTGATCTTTCTTTTCTATCTTTTCTTGAGCTAGTTTCATAACAGTGCCACACATAACTAGGACCATTCCCAGTCTTTCGATCCATCTAGTCCAAAGAAAAAGCATTATGACACATTCATTTTCTATCACATATGTTTTCACTAAAAATTATAACCAATCATAAGGTATGAACCTCTAATGATTCTACCACCAATAGCTTTTCCAAATCAAATTTTTTAAGTGAGAGAGAGATGCATGAGAGAGTAATATAAGAGAGATAAAATAAAATCTTAAGAACCAAGAATCCTATAAGAATCCCTTGATTTCTCCTCCCTCTTATTTTTATAATCACTCCTTGACCCTTCATCATCCCAACCCTTCATCTTCTTGGGAAGAATAACCATCACATCAAAGCAAAATATTCATCCCAGGTATATTTTTCCTCTTATGTAAAGCTTTCCCCCTCCCCAAGGCATCATAATCTGGTGGTTGTCCCATTTCTTTAGCTCTAGCATTTTATTAATAAAAATAAGCATTACATCATATAATAGAGTTTGAGATCATAGCATCAATGCTCGCACCACAAAATTACATGTTCTTAATTACATTGGAAAAATTGGTATAATGAAAGGGGTGCCACACTTAATAATTGACACCCTTTTGGGATTAATTCACCACCTTTTTTATTCCTTTTTACCACACATATGCCATATTATAATCCATTTTTTCCCTAACAACAAATTTTTTACCAAGGTATAATATTTCTTTGATTATGTTCATTTTAGTTATTCATTCTTATCCACCTTTTTATGCTAACCAACCTAGATCCATCTTAACCTCGGATCTATCAAGCATTGAGAGGGCTCAAATCTCCCGAGGTGCAAACCCATTTTTTTAGTACAAAACTTGAGCAAAGGTTTGCACCTCAAGATATTTGATCCCTCTTGGTGCTTGATAGATCCTAGGTTAAGATGGATCTAGATTGGATTAAGTCATGCACATTCACACAAAATTGTTGAATATATAAGTATTCATTTTAAATATTTTAAATATGTTTAAGGTTAATCTTCCCATTTTAATTTTAAATTTGATTAGTCACCTCAGTTTGTTGAGGTTATATAGACTGTTAATGACTTGAATTATGAAAAATGATGAAATAAAAATTTTGAATGCAAAGTGACAATGCAACAGTGTTGAATGATAGAAAATGTGAATAATAAGAATGTATTCAATTACAAATAGTATTCATTGTGATCAATATAAAACTATTTTATTCTATTGTTCGTATTGTCACACCTATTAGTTTTTCCATTTTTTCATATTGATCATATGAAAAGGGAAATTGAAATTGTAGACCATTAAAATCTTTAACTTGAGCTATTGTAGTAAATTCCATACCTTATCTCTCTTGCTCTCCAAAAGTAATAGTAGTTTTCTCCAAAGTCAATTATTGTGACTTATGGAGTGTTAAACCTCAAGTAAGTTTCAATGGTAGTTGTTTTCTATTACCTTGTTTGAATGAAAAGTAACTAAAAATGTTGAATGATGGAAAATGGGAATAATATTAATGTATTCAATTACAAATAGTTTACTATTTCAAGAAGAAAATATTCCAGGTATGTGAAGATTTTATTTAAAATGAAAATTCAAGTATTGTATTTATGGTTGAATTACTGTAACACAAAAAATAAAAACACTTTGTCCATAATTTTTGTGTGCTTACATTAAAACTAATACATACTATTAATCTAATTACTTGAAATTAATGTACATCATACATCTAGTTACATCAAATCATAAATCAAAATCTACATTGAAATCAATGCATCTAGTGCAAGCAATCAAATAGGATTATAAATCAACATGTACACTTAAATCAATGCATCTAGTGCAAGAAATCAAATAGGATTAGAAATGAATATTCAAATTGAAACCAATCCATCTAGTGTAAGATTAGAAATCAACAACTACATTGAAATCATTGCATCCAGTGAAATCAATCAAACAGGATTAGGAATCAACATCTATACTGAAATCAATGCATCTATTTCAGTGAAAAACCAAAATATGCATAGCTTTATAAATCTAACCTATTATAGCTTTTTCAAAATCATTACTTACTATTCAAGTATCGTTAAGAATGTTTAATATTTTATAATACTATATAATATTTATATTTGTCTCTATATGTCACTTTCTCCTTCCCTCCCTCCCCCCTCCATCTTTTTGTCTATCTCTCTCCCTCTCTCCTTTCTCTCCCCCTTCCTCTATATCTCTCCATCTATCCCAAAAATATATATTAGATCTACCTTCATATCTCTTTATTTGTCTCTCTATCTTAGCCCCCAAAACACACACACTTTTTCTCTCCATATCTATCTATCTCTCCCTCCCTCTCTCTCTTTGTCTCTCTCTTCTTCCCTCTCTCGCCCCTTATTTGTATCTCTACCTCAACCCTAAAACATACCCTCTCCCCCTCCCTTTTCCTCTCCATTTATTTCTTCCCCTTCGCTCCCTCTCTCTCTCCTTCTCTCTCTCTTCCCTCCCACTCCCCACTCTCCATTGCTCTCTCTCCACCTTTCTCTCTCTATGTCTTTCTTCTTCCCTCTCTCTCTCCCCCCTTCAACTCCATATCTCTCTCTATCTCTCTCTTCTTCTCTCTCCTTTTCTTTCCCACCTCTCTTTGTCTATCCCCCACATCACTCTCACTCTCTATATTTCCTCCAACTCTGTAGCTATCTCCCTCCCTCTCATATTATCTCTCTCTCACTCACTTGCCCCTCCATCTCTATGTCTCCCCCCCCTATCCTCTCCTTCTCTCTCTCTTCCCTCCTTCTCTCATCTCTCCCCGCCTCCCTCTCCATATCTCCCTTGTCACTCACTCTCTTTCTCCACCTATATATTTCTATGTATTTGTTCTCCTCCCCCCATCTCTCTCCATATGATCAAGAATTATCATTCTACATAATAAATAATATAAGGTCTAATATAATAATACTTATAATGGAGATGATTATAATAATAATATATTGTAATACTAATAATCCATATTATTTATTATTATACCAACAATTATATATAAAGAAATAAGCTATTAAGGAAACAATAGTATGTTAAATTTACATTATAGATAGACCAATTTATTCTAATCAAATTGGTAGATCTATGCCTTACATTTTACACTTTACATTTATATATATATTTTAATTTGAATATTAACTAAAACATATGAAGCTGATATTTAATTTTGTTTTTTTTTTGTATATATAGTTTTTTTGACATTTAAAAAATGTTGACAAACTTTCGTTGTGCCTCAAAATATCCCCCATACCGGGATGTAGATCACCTCTTGGCACAACAAGGAAAGCATGAGAAATACTATAGATACACTCATAATAGTTACCCCTAGATGCATTGGTGAATAATTGAAGAGTCAATCCTACAACTCCTCTGTGTCACTACAATACCTCTATGTTGCTTCAACACCTTTGTGTTGCTACTTGTTGGGTGTGGAATCCCTCCAAGGCATGTTTTGGGGCTTAAAGCCCAAGTTTTTACCAAGTCCATGGTAAAGACTCCGCGATTTTTGGGTGCGAAGCGTGAAGTCATAATAGAGTCACAGGGTTGTCCACCCTTGGTTTTGTAATATAATGTTAGCTTGAAAGATCCACCCATGGTCCGCAGACCATGGGAATGTATAAATAGAGTGAGGCTTTAAGTGTAGAACGGATCATGGAAGAATAGAATATAAGCATGATGAGTCTAAGGAATTGAGTCAAAGTGTAAAGTGTGTCTTTGGGTCATAAAGTAGGAGAAGGCTCTGCAGCTATGTGTGCAGAGGCCTAGTAGTCCACAGCTGAGTGCGTAGGGCAGGTCGAGTTTGTAATCGTGGGAAGAATTAATAAAGAGAAGTTTTACCATATTTCTATGTATCTTTTCTTATTTTATGTATTATTGGGTATGAATGGCAAGTTGCTGTTTATTTGTTTCACGAACTTATATGAATGTGCTGTACAAATAAATATAACATAAGGCATCCATTTACGTGAAGATAATTAACCGGTAAATAGTGCAGGTAGCGCAGAAGCCCCATAGTCCTTGATTAGGGCTGCATGAAGGTGAATACATCAGGGCGTGAGGGATAGGGAAGTGAGTGAAGCAACCTGAACGTAGGGACTAACAACTAGACTGAATCAACCTCTCATACATCTCAAGGGTGAAGAAACTTGGTTCCAGCTCCCCCCCATACCACTTCAGGTGAGACCTTAGTCCACACTTCGTGGACTGTTGCCAAAAGGGACAGTAGTATAGGGATTTGTTTGGCTAATTAAATTTAAACTTGGGTCAGGCCCCAACAAGCCAACAAATGGTTCCGTTGTTGGGACCGGGACCTGCATAGAGCTGTCTGATGTCGTATCACTGGAATCTAACTAAGAAAGGACTTGAATATTGGTTGGATAGGAATATTCATGGGTTCGCGACATAGGAAAACAAGAATCCACAACTATCAAAAGAAGAGTGGTTAGACTACTACTTATACACGAAATTTTCGAAATTTTCTTCGCATATTTCCCTATTGATCTATATGAGTGGATTGCGAAGCTAGCAGATAGTCAAGGAAGGTGCAAGATCGATAAACCTATTGTGTGGACCACAGAATTAGTGCACATATTGGAAGCATCAGAGGATAAGATTACACGCGCTGTCGATCACTTGCTCGATCAAATTATAGGAGGATTCATCACTGAGTTCACAGTAGATACTTCAGTTAGCTATAGCGAGGCAGAACGACACTTTCCTCAAAGGATTGTGAGGTAAGTACGTTAAGTCTTTGAACACTTGGATTAAAATGCTACTGTGTGAAAAGTGGGTTATGCGAATAAACTGATGTTTGGGGCTACGTGAAGTGGGAGACTATACAAAAATGAAGGTAGTGCGGAACTAGAAACTAGCCCCTTGATTTCACCTCCATGAGGGGACGAGGAAGAGCTCGCGAAGGTCTGACCAAGAAGTGTGATCAATTTGATAAGGCAGAGGATTCTACGCATACCAGCCCCACCCACACCACTGTCAATTTCACCGTCTTCACCCCCATCTTTGCCCATACCACCTCCGCCACCACCGCGAGTCAATATGGCAACCGCGATAAAGTTGCCAGTATTCAAGGGAGCAGGAAATGAAGATCCAAACAAGTTTTGGTTCTTGATAAAAGCTGTATGGGAAGCGTAGGGAGTTACGAATGATAATATAAAGAAAGAAATGTTGGTCAGCACTTTGCAGGATCACGCGTTGACCTGGTACATTAAGCATTCCAATAACAATCCAAATGCGGGGATCATGGATATTCAAACTGTGCTAAACAAAGAATTTAGTAGGCCAAAGTTAGAAGCGCAGTCGATCATTAGCTTCAAGGAAATCACAATGATACTAGGTGAGACCCCTTTGGAGTTGGATTAGAGACTGAAGTGCACAATTCAGACATGATGTTGATGGATGGACAACACTGCAAATGGTTTGTAGCATCATTAACGCTACATCTAAGGAACGCGTTGTCACAATAGAGGCTAACAAATCAAGCCAAGGCTTTGGAGATCATGATGAGACTGCACAAGACCCTGATACAGGATCCCAACCTAGGAGTTCAACATATTCATGCGCAGTTGAAAAACTTGTGCCTTGAGATGAATAGTCTGAAACAAGATAGGATAGCTTGCCCAGAAGTGCACGACGAGGTATGGTGTGTAAGGTGCAAGGGTCAGGGACAGGACAAGGACCACTTCCTGGTGTTCACGAATTACCTTAAGGGAGGAGGACCAATGCCACTGAGACCAGAGGCAGAAGCAGGACCTAGTGCAGTGCCTGCATTGTGGTGCGTGATTTGTTAAATAGGAGGAAAACATGCTATAGATAACTACCATTTATTGCAGAAGTACACACATAATTCACAACAGTTGTTCTGTAATTTCTATAGATCAGTGGGACATGATGAGTGCACTTGTACAAGTTATGAGCTGATGATGGATTGGACTCCTACCTATAGAGTTCAAGCCGAAACGTAGCCCCTTGACCAGAACACAGGGATGGCGCGAACCAGATTTCAGGGGTGGAGACGAGGCCGAGGTGGAGGAGGACCTAGAAGAGGTCACAGATAGCTAATATGTTACAGTTGCGAAGGGCCAGGAAATTATGCCTATGATTGTATGAATTTGATGCGTCCATCATGCTTGTATTGTACATTATTTGATCATGAGATGGAGGATTTTCCCACACTAATAGCATGGCTACGTGATAAAGGAGTGCTCCAACCTCCCTCGACTCAGAACCTACAAATGATGAGGTCTGAGCCATGCAAGGAAGACCTTAATGTGAATATTGTGCTCCGAAGTGGAATTACAACATGGGATGATAAAGGCAAGCAACCTGAAGAGAGTACTTGGGTTCATAAGGCTCTAACGAAAGAACCATAGTTTGATTTGGAGCGCGCTAAAGAAACATTCATGGAAGCCAAGAAGAGCTTCACTAATGCCTCCACTTTAGGAAGCAAAGATAGATTGGAGATGGAAATCGACCCATCGATGCTCACAACGTTCCTGGAAACATGCATGAAGTTGCTGTACGATAGCAAGGCTGTAAAGGGGCTACAGGAACTCATAAATAGATGTGTTGGGACCGTGCCAGGAGAACCGCATGTAGTCTGGAAGCTCAGAAAGTACACGAAGAGGATGATAAGGGAGATGATATTGACCATGCAGATTGGAGAAAATGAGATGGAGAAAGTAATTCTAGATCTAGGATAGGACGTGAACATTCTACCGAAGCAGACATGGGAGTGCATGGGAAGGCCTATGCTACAATGGTCTCCTATCTAACTATGAATGGTGAACCAACAAAAGATCCTACCTATGGGAATATTGCAGGGAATCATAGTGGATATCGAAGGAGAAAGTGCGCTAGCAGATTTTGAAGTGATAGAGATTGTTGATGATAAAAATCCCTACCCTGTGCTATTAGGGATAGATTGGGCCACTTACATGAATGGAGTGATAAATCTGAAGAAGTGCAAGATGATTTTTGAGAAAATGTCTCTATGCGTAGTTGTACCATTGGACCTTGTAGAAGGATTGTGTTACAAAGAGCCAACGCGTGACTATGAAAGCGACAAAAACTTGGACTGCATCTACAAGATAACTGCGTTAGAGAAAGATTGGGTAAATCCAACCACAGATGGATGAATCTCATGGGAGCACGAAAGCTCCTGCACCACGGATTCTGACGAGGATATAGAATGATGGTAGAACCTATTACATGAGGTAACCATGTTGAACTGTAACATGATGATGAGATCGTTGCATTGCATATCAACGGAGGTAAGGGATCTGCCTATGTATGATGGGTTAAGTGAGGTAGATGACTTCCTGAATAGATTTGAAAGAGAGGTACCAGAACAACAATGTTTCGAAGCTTTGAAATGGGTACTACGTGCTATGCCCGCGAGGTGGTGGGGTATGCACCAAGAAATCTTTGGGGACTGGCGCGAATGCAAGAGAAAGATGTACATACAATTTGGGAAGCCTTAGATGTGATTAACAGACAAGATTTCTGGATGAAACGATCCTCGTGGCCACCTGTCTAGATGGGTACATGCATATGGTACGAAACCTACGTGGATGCACATAGTCTTCGCGTTAGGAGACACGGTCAGTAAGAATGTGTGGGCAAGGCAATGGCACGAACGACCCCTTCAGTTCGAACCATGAAGTGTGCAAAGACCAAGTGCATAGAAGGTTATCCACGCAGAAGCGTTTAACGAAGTTTGCAAAGCGCTGAACAAGGTACACAGTGCGCAATGGACTGATTGGGACCTATGCGTACCAGCGGTTCTATGGGTTTATAGGACCACGTGGAAGAAACTGACGGCGTAGGTACCTCTGAGGCTAGAGTATGGAGTGAATGCCATAATCCCCATAGAGCATAAAATTCCTAGTCTGTGCATGGCAGCACTGGTAGATATGACGGTTCGCGGAACCTTGGAAGAAGGGGTAGAGCAACTGAACGAAGAAGAACACTTGGGACCTAACGAAGAAACCCAACAGGGTGACTTAGGCTCCAATAACTTATGAAATAAAGGGTGCGATTAAGGAAGAAAAGGGCTCTAGTGGAAGTGAAAGTCAAGAAGCTTGAGGACAAGATGAAGGAATATTTTCATGGTAAGAAGACCGGGGTGATAAAATAGGGTGCGCACGATCACGTTGACAAATTTGGGGACTATCGTCGCAAATTGATCATCCTGATGCCTTAGATTGGACCACATATTACTAAACGGATTAACCATGGTGGCACGATGTTGATGATAAAGTGTACGACGCAGCCAGTAATAATTAAAGGTGGGTATTTTCCAGGAAAAGTGATGGATGACTGGATGAAACCCTATACAGGTGGCGCGACCACTTGAATAGTTGTGGGAAGTACAGTCTTATCACTCCAGGTATTTGAAAGGAGACATGGGACTATAAACTACTCTGCTCGGGAGCTACTTGATATTGGAGCTACGCGCAGAAGCAAAGTGTCACAAGGTCTGCGACCGTGCATAGGGGGCTACGCTGCTGCAGTGTTGGCTGGAAAGTGACTATTTGAGTCACTATTCACAATGTGATGCTCAACTTGAGACCAAATGGAATGGGCAGAAAGCATTTAAGATGCGCTTTATGGGCAAGATTTGTGAAAATCTACTACCAAGGGAGCATTAATGAACCGAATTTGGGGGGAACAGTCGAATTCAAATTCAAAAGGCACTATAAATTACAAATCGCTGCCCAGCAAAAAACACTTGGTCATTTGTGAATTGAGCTGTTGTATGCCCTGTGTATCCTGAACCAAGATCTATTTTCCCTATGCCGAGCATTGGTTGAGCCCCTGAGTACGCGATTGAAAGATTTATGGACCAGCAAGATGGCAGTGTCACATGAAGTTAAGGAAATTGCAGAGATGACCGCTGAAGAGGCCGCATAGGCCCTGACTGTGGGGTATGCCACTGAAGGCACAGGGATTGTGGTGGAAATCCCCAAATCACCGCCCACATCGAGGATGACGAAAGACAAACAATCGATGGTTCCTATACGTGTGTCCCATCGAAACCCACTGCGCACCAGGTTAACGATGGAGGAGAAAGGGAAAGTCGTTAACTTGGTAACCGACGAGGAGGAGGAAGACCTTGTTATATAGCAAAATGACCCCCTCATCAGCTCATAGGGGGAAGACATGATAGCTGAAGCAAAGACCAAGATCACAAGCCTTGTTTCCACACTAATGCTCGCTAAACATTGACAACATGCTTTATAAAGCTTGTCTGTAAGCCTAAGGGAGCATTAGTGACCCTAGTAACTCTACTTGTTGGTTTGGGGACAACGTTAGTGGATCCTAATGAGAATCTAGAGGTACTCATAAATATCTATATATTCCCTCCTAAATATACTCAGAAAAGAAAGTAAACATCTAAAGTTCGACCTATTTGTGGGATTTCTAATCCTAATGAAGGAGGTAAATGGGAAAGAGATCAAAAGCATGGCAACATCATTTCTTTTACCTTAAGAGACTCATGGAGGAACTTGGAAACCCTAACTCAATTACTACATAAGCAAAGCTAGGGCTATGGTGATAAAGGTCAGATCATTTGAAGGGATAGCTTACTTGATTGTCAAGCATAGTCTCAAATATAAGCATAAGAAGTTGGTAAGAAGGGAGAGAGAGAGAGGAGCTGGAAGGGTAAGGGAAGGCTGATGCAACAGATGGTTGTAATCACTCTTCTGACATTAATATAGAACTGTAGTTGTACTATCTACTCCATGGTGTTGGTACTATCATTCATTTAGTTGTTTGTCCCATACCTTTTAGCATGAGTAGCTTAGTTATGTGTAACTATATGTCCTTTATATATTCATGTATTAGTTATCAAGGTTGTATGATGTGATTATTCTTGTCTCTTTTATGTGAAGGACTTGATTTGGAGCTGGCTCAGAGGACTTCCACCTAGCTGCATTGTGCTCTCCATCAAATCTACACAGAGACTTGAAGTAATGAATCTGTCTTGCTTTGATAGTTAGTTATTGTTTATGGACATGCATGTAAACTTTGTGATAGATGCAGATAATTTTACAGTTTTCCAAGGGTCATGGGAAGACTCTTGAGGGTATCTCAATTTTCCATACACCATGCATTTTATCATATAGCAGAATTGTCGACTCCGCTGGGGACTATACATTTAATTCTCGGTTCACCTAGACAGTTCTTAGTTTCCTCCTCCTTCTAGACCTCCCCATACTTCTGCATTCCTTTTCTGGCCCATCAAGACCTTGCTGCATTCTTCCCTCATACATTCAGCCTTGGATCTGATCCCCAAATCCCTATTTTGAACTCTTTTCCCACACTAACGTAGGTTAGCAGAGCAAACAGAGCTTTATAAAGCTCTGTGTCTGCACAAACAGTGTGTTAGTAGACCAGTAACTCTCTGTGGCCTTTGCTACAGAGCGTTAGTCACCCAAATTTTGACATGAAACTGTGTCTGTAAACTCAAAGGGATGGGAAACCTACTCATGGACTGAAAAAGGATTTGCAGCTGTATTTTGTTAGCAAAATCTGTGTCCTAAAAGAAATTTTCATTAGGAAATAGTTTATTTTTCTTTCTTAAAAAGTTTTTATAAAAGAAAAATCAACATTTTTTAATTCATTCTTCTGCTTAGCTGGTTAAAATCTACTTTATTTTGGTTTCAAATAGTTTTTAGAAAGCATTGGAAAGATTTTTGTTGGTTATGCATGTGTTATAATGACTAGGATGCATGGAACAAATATGAATGTATGAAAGAATCTCACTTTAGAATACAACTTATTTCATCGAATTGAATATTTTCAAGCATTGTCTTTTGCATGATTTTGAGTTGGAGTCCACCAAATATCATACGTCAACACCCCTAATGAAGACACTAAAAAAGTAAACATAAAGTCTACCTAAAATCAATTATTAACTCTTTATAGAGCAAAAAAACATTAGTTCAGGCTAGGATCTTGGAATAGGCAGTGTGAGTAAACTGCCCAAAATCAGAAACCGAAACTAGTGTCATTAAAAGAGAGAAAATTCCTTCTGCACTCATACTACCTGGACCACTCCAATCAAAGTGGAGCTAAATATGAGACAACATCAGATTGTAAGTGAAGGTAGCCTGCCTTTGCTTACAACTCCTTTGGGCATTCTGTGTATTGGGGATCCCTTTGGGGATTTCGGAGCTGAGTTAGGGACTCAGGTATCCTACCCACACAGTGTACTATCTACAACTATGTCCCCTCTGGTAGTGTCTATGATCTGAGGTATCCTTAATGGTCATACTTTTAGGGACTTACACAAGGTGGTTGGGGCAGGCTGCCTTGGTACCTAACATAGACGGACCTACTCTGTCTTCAGCTTTTGGGAGGGTCCTCATCTTCATGAGAGTACTTAGCCCCTCGATTTGAGGTTCGGGAAAAGCTCTAGAGTAACTGTAACTGTACATTTGGCTATCCCTCTCTATTATTCATTGTGATACTGGGTTTCATCTCCAGTGATCGGTGCTTATTAGACAGGGTAATTTCCCTCCATTTGCTGATTGTTTCACTTAGTGTATTTTTTTTATTTTTTAGGCACCCGAGTGTTATCATTGAGACTTTAACAAATATCATGATAAAATTTATTGATAAAAGTTAACAGTCACCATGGCTACATTCGGCCCTCGTTGTCAATCTAGATGATTGTTAGGACTTCCTCCACTCATTGTGGAAGATTCACCGAGCTCCAGTGAACCAGATTCCCCATCTTCGAGAAATCAATCTCCAAGATCTCACACAGAATCTATTTGGACAACTGACGATTCAAGCTTACCAGAGGATTTCTTTATTGCAAGATTTCTTCCTCCCTATAACCCTTCGATCATGAATCTGTTGGACCCACTCTTGGTTCACGTGGCACCTGTACCCCATTGTGTCTTTAGTTGGAACATTTACATCCATACCATCGACGACTAATGGGTTTGTTATCACAAAATCTGACCCTGATAGGCTGCTGATCAAGTAGACTCTGAGTAACTCTTTCAAACCAATCTTTTGGTTGAGGCTTAGCCTCCTCAATCTGAGAGGGTTCTCCCAATAGGTTTAAGATTTTTGATTAATGATTATATGGATAACTCTAGGAACAAAAATGGACAAATATATAACTGATTGAATCAAAGATTAGCAAACATCTATTGGGCTATGGAGTCAAGATAGTCTTCAACAAAACAACATGATCAACAAAACATGGAAGTCAAGGCACTTGGAGTTTAGGTTTATAAGTAAAATAGTAACACAGTGAATCAACAAAGTTTACAAGCATGTGAAGGAAGTTAGAGAATTTTCCAATGAGTTCTAAGTATCACAAGCTCATGCCACTGCAAATAAGTAATTGAAAAAGGCCATAAGAACATCAAACACATAAACCCCTTGTGAATCTTGAGTAGTCAAACTAATCTTTGTATTAAGTTTGAAAAACCACAGTTTCTTACAATAACACAACTTTCTTTTGCTAACAAAATTACCAACCCTGAGGAATTCGATTCTCATGCTTTATTTAGAATTTTTACAATCTTGGATTCTATGATCCATGTTTAGGATAATTTGAATTCCTAACATTGACACCTATCTATTCATAAAACAAACTACTTAATTACAACTTGACAACTAGCTGTCTTTAAGAGTCCTAATACAAATAGGAATGAAACTCCTAAAACATGCTTTCAACAACCTTATCTATGAATTAAATACATTCTTTAACCAGCTACTAATTCATGTCTTCGAGCTTTATGATGTTTCCAGTATTGTTGCAAACCCTGCTGAGTCATGACCTAACTGTCATGAAAACAAGGAGACAGAGTTCCTCTCTTTAAAGCCCTTGATGCTTTGTGCTTATCTTCGAGCAGTATTGCTGGTGTATATGTGGCATGTATTAGTAATCCATTAAAAATTCAATTTCCACCTATGCAAAAAAAGGAACCTGGAACATATGGAAAAGAGGATGAAACATGATTGTGCTACGAAAATAGTCTATTTTCATAGCACAACTTTTATATCACTTATGGAAAACTTCTTGGAACCTTTCTTTCTACATCACTGCCATTTGAAACTTCATCTATGATCCTCATATGTCTGCCAGAAACATCAAAACTTGGAATTTATCAAACCTTACCTTCAAAATGCATCTATAAAGTGCTAAAAGGTCACCTTCAGCAGTTTCGTAGCGCACTACGAAACTGCTGTGTATGTTCTATTTTTAACACTGTTTTCAAAAATCTACAGTTTGGGAATTTTCAAAATTTCATAAAGACTGTTATGATCACCAAAAATCAAAACAACTTAACCTTATAATATGTTCTTCTTCATAGATGACCTTCTTTTTAATACCAAAATTGTTGTAAGATATATCCTTTACTGCCCTTTTCATTATTGTTGTAGCCTTTCTTCAGATTTTGTCAATTGTATTTCTAGGTCTTCAATCTATCTCTTCAATCTCCTGTTAGTAGCTCTCAACTGAGCATTCATCCTCCTTACAAATCTGGCTTCTTTGGTTGCAGGAACAGTCCAAGTGAAGTACTGAGTTTCACTACTGACTATTTCTATTTTAGAAACTTTTTCAACTTCCCAGAGAGCCTTTATCCTTTTGAAATCTATATTTTTAGCAATGTGCCTTCTTGCTCTCATCCTTAGTCTAGAAATTTCATTATTAGCTGCTCTTAACTTTCTTTCCATTTCTTCCTAACTGGATTTTTCTATTTGAGTGGAAAAATCTCTGTTTTTGTCACCTTCAGGAATTGGTGATGAAAAGTATATCAACTCTTCCTGAACAACGGAGGCTTCTTCTATTTTCTTTAACTCAATATTGGACTCTTGTATCTTTTTAGATTGCCTAGTTAAGGGCTTTCTGGGCTTGAACATAAATGTTGTAACATCATCCTCAAATTCCAGTTTCTTAGAGGATTTCATCTTCTTCGACTTTCCTTTATCATATTCTATGACATCTGCCTACACCAAAGGGGATTTTGAAATATCAATGGCTTTTAAAATATCATTTAAATTACCCTTCAATCTTGGACTTTCTCTCGAGATCGCTTTTTTACCCTTCTCCTTTGCAATTTGACTTCTAGTCAATCTCCTTTGAACTGGTTTGGTAGCTAACTGCTCTTGTGTCCTTTTTTAAACTTCAGCTATCTTTTCCTTTATGGATTTAGGAGTCTTGGGAATAACCACTGATGTTTTGCACACTTGCTCTTTCACCTACTTTCTAGGTTTCATCTTAACAAATCTTTTGACCTGGACATTATAGACTTGCTGGTTTCTACTGATGGAGTTTCTTTAACCTTAGGGCTAATGCCTGTATCTTGATTTTCCCCTCCAAAACTAGATAAAAACAAAAATGAAGACCATTCTCTGTTGATCCTTTTAAGTTCATGTAAAACAATCAATTTAATTAGACCATGATGAAAAAGGGAAGTTTCATGTCCTTGAGATTTCATTTGCACTTTATCTGCCATCTTAGCTATACTTTGATACAGGAAGTAAGGAAAATCTAAAGAAATCATACCAGTAAAATGCAACAGGAGTTTAAAATGATATGAATAAATCTTATGATATCTACCCTCACAGGTAAGATAACATTGAATGTTGAAGAGCAAGTTGGCATAGCTGTCTTTGACGTAGTTCCTTAGAACTACCTTGGTTAAGTCTGTTTCTGTAAACTCTGGCTTTAGGAACACTTTATATGGTTCCATATCAAATCTGAAGTTTTTGAACCATACATCTTGACCCCTAGGAATATTTGTCACCAATGCTATGATCTTTGGAGAAATTTGCAAGTTTAGGATTCCAACCTTTTTGTTTGTGCCAGTGAAATGTAGTGCAAACTCCTTTTTCACCTAAGTATATCCTCCCTACAATTTTTACAAAACTTCCAGCATCCTGCTTTCTTGAAGGCTTCTACAACTAATTTATCTCTAACTAAGATCTCGGTGCTTTCAGGCTTTATTCTTAAACAATGACCAGACCTATGACTTTTCATTTCTTCTATCATGTTTTCCTTTGAATTCTTATAACAAACCAGCCTCACTTGAAATTTTGTTTATCAGCCTCACTTGCTTATGGTGGTCAGCCTCGCTTGAATTATGGATGAGAGAAACCTTGGTAAGAAACTACCATAAGCTTGTCATTCCAAAAAGATTTGTTTGAGGCCTTGCATGTAAACTGCAGTAAGAAACTAGTCAGCCCTTCTGAATTTGAAATTACCTATCATGATGACCCCTAAATTCGAAATGATGAGTTTTGGATGGCGGCATGCTTAAGAACTGACTCCTAGCTAACACCTAATAATGAAAATTTAACGGAATCTTAACGGATTGATGTTTTGACAAGATTGGTTACGAATTTGTGCTTTCGTAGCGCACAGGGAAAAGTTCTACGAAAAGAGCAGCATTTTTGTAGCGCAAAATAGACATTTTACACTGTCTATGCTACAAAAACATGGTTTCAGGGCTAATTCCAAAAATTTTCAAAATGGTTTAAGATATGAGTTTCTAAACAGAATGTGAGACTTATGAGACATGGAATAAAGTTGTTAGACTTTATATAGATATGAAAAATGAAACCTTTGAGACTCCTAACCTATCACCTATCCATTAAAACATAGGATGACTTGACACTTATCTAAGACCATGACTAGGAACAATGTAAACTCTTATTTTGGTGATAACAGGGTTGTGGAACTTTTTGGACAGTTTTGGCTCCCCACCACTTCCCCAGTTGACAGTCACTACCACACTGTTGATGGCAAACCTTGCTATTCCATTTGTTCTAGGTACAAACCCACACATGACACCCTCCACGAGTGGAACCTAGCCTATGCCGGGTTCCACCCCTTAGTTTCAAACTCTATACCTTCGACAAGTGCTACATACAATGCTCCTTATAACGCTCAATATAGCACAGTTAGCGTGGGTCCCTTCAACCAACAATATGGTTGGCATCCATTGTATAGTTCTAACAACCAAATCCAACTATCTGGGGGCACTCCCAATATGCATATACTGGTCAGGAACGTAACAGTTCCCCCTCCATTTTTAGGCATGCATGGTCAGTCACTGATTGACATGAGCACTCCTTATGTCAGTCAAGGACATATGGTTAGTTCTGTGGCAGGCAGGAATCCTCAAGGAGGTCCCAACCAATCCATGGGGCACCCTACTCACAACCTCAAATGAGTCAAGGGGGCACTGCTTATCTTGGGGGCAATGCTATACCCCAACATCACAATCCCCATGGAAATCCACATTAAAATGCCATACCCCAAGGCAACTACTATACCATGCAACCTATGTATAATATTGGGACTCAAATGATGGGAGGACTGCAAGGATCCTCAAGTCATATGTCATCACCTTGGTCCAAGTCGGGGGCATCACACACTCTGCCTTTTTTGGCAACGTTGGATATCCCCAACTTGTACAAACTTACAAATGACCCCATCTATCATAACTTACTCTGGTCGCCAATCCCACATAAAATACCGACAGACATCCCCAAGTTCGAAGGGAAACAAGGGGAGGATCTAGGTACCCATATCACCACCTATCATCTTTGGTGTGTTTCTAACTCCATGGTGGATGATAGTATCCAGTTACATCTTTTTCCCCGCACCCTTATTGGCAACACAACCAAGTGGTACATAGAGTTACCACACACATCATTAAATACCTTTGATGCTCTAGCGATGGAATCCTTAAATCACTTCCAGCTACCCATCCACTATGAGACTGGGATGGAACTCCTCACTTCATTATGTTAGGATACCACCACCCACATCTCTGATCATATACATGAATGGAGATGTAGGTGGAGGTTACTCAAAGCTCCCCTCCCAGACTATCTCTTAGCGGAATGGTTTCGCAAGCCTGTACTACCCCAAATCACTAAGGATGTCACCTTAGGTGGTGCAGTCATAGAAGACAAATCCATACATCGTGCCCAACACTTAGATCTAATATATTCACAGTGTGGCACACCTTACGACGTAATTTTAGGTTTTAACCCCGTACAAAAATTACCTGCATACGAATTCTAAAACACAGAAAATAAACAATGCGAGAGCATAACACATAAAACACATATACATAGAGATTTCCCCTGGATCCCAAAACCGGGACTACCAGCTTGATTTTTCATTATGTTCCTTTCAATGTTATTATACATATTTATACATGCCGAAGCATCCAATACCATGGACCGAAAACCATCGCGTCCAAAAACATGTGCGAAAATCATGCACAAAACCATAGGTGGGTCTGGCCATCCTAACATAGGGTCCAGAACCAAAATTTCCTATGGCGCTGCCCTGAACCCCATAAAGTGGGGTCACGGGTATGCCTCAAACCCCCTGTGACCCCCCCCCCCCCCCCCGCTACACAATCAGCACAGTGAAGGGGGGCTCCGCCCCCCCTCTAACCCTTTGATTAACTACGTGGGCTAGTCGTGGAAAGAATATAACACAATCCAAAATTCTCCCACCAGTTGTTTTCTTTCCACAGGGGGCCACAAGAGAGCTGAGTCATTTTTCCAGCCCTGAAACACCCATTGTCTCTCTACACTAAGAGAACTTCTCAGAGCTCACAAATTTTGTCAATGCATCTGCAGTATTCTTCAAAGTGTCCACCTTTACCAGCAACACCTTTTTTTCTTCTATCACATCCCTCACAAAGTGATACTAAACATCAATGTGCTTTGTCTTTGAATGATATGCAGGATTATTTGCCAAGAAAATTTCACTTTGGTTGTCACAGTATATCCTTATATCTCCCTATACTAACCCCATACTTGAACACAATCTCTGCAACCAAACTACTTCCTTGCTTGCATGAGTGGCTGCCATGTATTATGCCTCTGTTGTTGATAGTGCCACTACAGATTTTTTCTTACTCATCCAACTGACTGCAACTCCAAATAGGTTAAGCACATACCCACTTGTAGATCTTCTCTGATCCAGATCTCCAACCCAGTCTGCATCAACAAAGCCACGAATATCCAACATTCTATCCAATCCTAATCTTCCTTGGTAGCACAAACCATAATCACTAGTGCCACACAAATACCTGAAAACTCGCTTCACTGTTGTCCAGTGCTCCTTCCCTGGTTTTGACATAAACATGCTCAATACTCCCACTGCATGTGCAATGTATGGTCTAGTACAGACCATTCCATACATCAGGCTACCAACTGCACTTGCATATGGAACATGAGACATGTCCTCTTCCTCTTCTTGTGTCTTGGGACACTGTTCAGAAGATAACCTCACACCTACAGGAATAGGAACCTTCACCGTTTACTATCCTACATATTAAACCTCTACAGTATTGTCTCGACATACTTCCTCCGGTTTAACCAGAGCTTCCTCTTTTCCCGATCTCTTTTAATTTCCATGCCCAAAATATAGTTTGCAACAACAAGATCTTTCATGTCGAATTTTGAGGACAATTGGGTCTTCAAATCTTGGATAATTTCTTTTTCATTTCCAACCAGCAACATATCATCCACATATAAGACCTGATAAATAACACAATCACCAATTAATTTAAAATACACACAGTGATCTGCTTTGCTTCTGGTGAAGCCAAGTCCCCGTATAAATGTATCAAATTTCTGATACCACATCCTTGGTGATTGTTTTAACCCATACAGAGACTTATTTAACTTGCATACCAATTCTTTCTTACCCTTCACTGGAAATCCTTTAGGTTGTTTCAAGTATATTTCCTCTTCTAGATCCCCATGAATAAATGTTGTCTTCACACCCATCTGTTCTACATCAAAATCAAAAGCAGTAGCAACAGATAAAAGTAATCTAATAGAATTTACCTTGGCAACAGGAGAAAAAATGTCACCAAATCAATTCCCGGCACCTGGGAGTAACCTTTTGCTACCAACCGAGCTTTGTATTTCTCCACCTTTCCTTCTATATTTTTCTTCTTCTTGAACACCCATTTTCTACCAATGGGTTTCCTTCCAGCCGGCAACTCCACCAGATCCCAAGCCTCATTTTTGTGCAAATATTCCATTTCATCAACCATGGCCTCTTTCCAGAGTTTGCCATCTGGTGGGCTCCAGTATTGTAGCAATAATGCTACAACTCCTGGAGCTTCCTTCTTTAATTTTATCAACCCGGTAGTTCGTAACAAACTTGGAAGCGACGGGAGTATGATATTCTCTGAGAATATCATCCACATACTTGGAAGCCCCTGGAGTATGATATTCTCAGAGAATATCATCCACATACTTGGAAGCCCCTGGAGTATGATATTCTCTGATTTTAAGGCTGTGGGACAATGTGTTCCATCTGCGGGTGCAAGCATGAACACAGTTGTCCCCTAATAGTCGCTCCATATCCTCGAAATGTGCGATGGCCTGAGCCTGCTGATCCATGTATTTCAATAAAGGTTGAGGGTTGGTGGCTAAGTGTTGGTGGGCCGATATCAATGCAGTGGGATCCCCTGGCTCTACTCTAATCAGCAGTGGCTCATGTAATTCTCGGTCCATGACCTCTTTGACCTCTGCTGCCCTCTTTTCTTCATGGTTCAACCATGAGGCAAATGCCATCAACTGCATATCCCCTACAACTGTGTTGGGATCCCATGAAGTCACATTAGGAAGGGCCAAATTATCGAGATAGAACTCCGAGAGTTTGGCCTTATCCTCTGATGAACTGCTATTGCATAACGCTGTGAACTTCTGGGGGTCTTGGAGTTGGGAGATACCCCTTTGTGCCAATGAATTAATCTGAAATTGCAGCCACTGGTCTCGTAGGTACAGGCCATAGGATTTGGCCGGTTGTCTGCATTGTAGAGCATCCATGGCCCAACTGGCCATGCAAGCCAGTTGTGCCTCTTTTTGCTGCAACTGCTGTTTGAGAGCTTGTATCTCGATTTGTGCTTGCAGTTCTCTTTCCTGTAGATGCGAGGTTGGCTCCCCAAGACCAACTTGCAGTCCTTCTCTACCTTGATGTTCTGCGGTAGTGTCCCTTGAGGATGTGCCCTTTTCCTTCTTCAGTTCCTGTAGCTGCAGTTTAAGTTTCTCGTTCTCTTCCTGTAGGAATACCCGCTGGCAGTTTGCCACATGTTTAGCCATAGCTAATTCTTTTCTTGCCTCCTTGAGTTGTTCCTCCAAGGGGCCTATATCTGCCAATCCTTTTGATTTAGCTATTTTCATCCACGTGTGGGATCTCACTCTTTCTTCCTCCAACGCAAAGAAAAGCGACACTGTGAATTTTTGTGGAATAATTTTCCCAGCCTCCAAAAAGTTATAATACGAGCTCAAGCTTGGCTGGGGACTAGGTTCCGGAATATGCTCTTTCTCTTCTTCCCTCGGTGGCTCTACTTCGTCTTCCCTAAGTGGTGATGAGGGTGCCTCTCCCTCCATCCTCTCTGTCTCCTTAAGCCAGGCTAATGTTTCCTGTAGAACAGCCTCAGCATCCTGTAGCCGGGCTTTTGAAGCCAACCTGTCCATTCTCTCCTTCCAAGTAGTTGTCTTCGGGCTCCCCCGCTCATAAGTGACTGATATTTTTGAGGGGGACCTCTCCCTTGGCGAGGTAGGGGTATCTTCTATAGTAATTGGGCTGCTGGATGGAGGTTGGGGCCTGCCTGTTTTGATTCTCACACTTCTCATGGCTTTGAAATATAGAGGGATCTCCCTCTTTCGTTTTTCCTTCGGCTTAGGAGGTGTACTAAGGGTGGCCAGCACAGCTGCTGCCTCCCTTGCAAGAATTTCGGCTGTCTTCTCCTTTAGTTTTCCTTCCTCAGGGCTTCCTGTAGAAGGCCCTGTATCAGTTGATTTCTGGCTTCCTGTAGAAGTTGTTTTTGGTTTTCCTGTAGAAACAGGTGGCACCGTTTTAGCCTGTTTGGCTGAGGGTGCTTTGCCTTTTGACTTGGTTGAGGCTGTTTTCGAGGTGCCTTTACTGACGTGGACTTGTTCAGTCCTTTCCACCCTACTCTGTAGCCTTTTCTCTCTGGGTGTCAACGTGGATTTGTCACCCTCCTTTTCGGAAACCTAGGGTTTCTCTTGCCTCCCCTTTTGTTCTTTCTTCGGTGCTTTGGCCGTGGGTTCTTGGCCTTTCCCTTTCTTCTCTGTATGTACTGACTCCTTCTCCTCGCTGCAGGAGGAGGTGAGCTCCTCGGTCAACATTTTGATATCGCCATCCTTAGTCAGATTTCGGAAGGCTTCCCACGAGAGAGGGACTGTGTAGGTGTGGAGTGCATCCTCCACGAGGAGCTTAATGAGCCCATGATGGGCTACCTGGTCTAGCGTGCCCTCTCGTAATTTGGTGGCACATTCAGTCATGGACTGCAAGAGGAAGTAAGGAATACTTAGCTTGTTTTCTGAAGGTAGGTCCATTTGGTGCCTCAATTCTGTGAGCAGCCGGAAATGGCACCCATATACGATGCTGAATCGTCCTTCGCACGTGATATATTTCATAATTTGGAGGCTGACCTCACTCCAAAGTGGTTGTAGGTTAGCTCTGCGAACCCCGTTCTTATCCTCTGAGAATTGCTCCTCCGGTGGAAAGAACTCCTTTTTAGCCTTCTGGCCTAATTTCCTCTCCTCCTTGTCCCACGGTACCCCCATTGGGAGGTCAGTGACTCTGTTGATGAACTGTGGGGTGAGTCTGAGATTCAAACCCCTGAAATTGACAACGGCCAGCGTTTTTGATTTTGGCTTCAAAGCTCGCAGGAACTCCTCTGCCACCTCATCATCATAACCTTGAAGCTTGTCGCAGAACGACATCCATCGCGCACGAGTGAACAGTTCTACCACCTCCGGGTTCTCCCGTAGCTTCTTTGAGTCTGTCGGTTCCTTTCTGATGAATCCACCCGGCATGGTGAAAGCCTGCTATGTTAGCCGGAGGTGGCGGGGGCGTATCAAAAGATGGCCTTTCGGATTGCTTGAGACAGAGCGCAGAACTACGCCTCTGTCACGCACACAATTCGTGAATTCTTGGCTATCTACAGATGAGCCTTGACAGGGCCTTAATTACGAACCAAATCCTGTAGAAAACCCCGCATATACTACGACGACAATTTTCATGCAAAAGGAAGACGACGCTTGCAATTTTATGCTCAGACTGTAGTTTTACATTTTTGAGGACGTCGACTTCACCACCCTTCAAACCAATTGCATGGGAGGAACAAGTTCAGGCTTACCTTTTCCAATTCGCCACCTTTGACGTGGATAGATCAATTTTCCTCCGTAGCGGCGAGCTTCCTGTAGCGCAGCTTCCTGTAGAAGTCGCACACAGGTTCTGGAGAGCACGTCAGTGGTTCTGTGCCTTCTGTGCCACCGCCAGATGTCTGAACGAGCCGAGGACTTGGAGTAATGAGCTTTAGAGAAATTCGGACGCTTACTCGACTGCAAAACAACTGGTGATAAATGAGTGGAGTGACGATCTAGCCGGTGGATTTGAATCCCGGTCGAACTCGTGGCGCGCGGGTGAGCTGTCCCCGCCGGACCGTTGGACGACGTCACCTACTCATTTCATTGCAAGTCTCCCTAACTGCCGCATCATTCCCTGCAGATCTGCCGCCGCCATTTCCGTTAAATCGCCGCTTCTCCCTGACTGGACGCTTCTCACGTGTCCATTACCCGTTTTGCTTGCCACGACCAACACTTTACAATTCTGACGAGACCATCTGACTGGTCGTGGTGGCCAGTTGAATGGCTACCCGACTGCTCAACCCATTCATTTCCACACTTGCAAACATTTCAGAGCATTGTTCATGTAATTTGACGAAAAAAGGGTGAGGCACTTACCTGTGCGGCCGCAACGTTATTTTCAAGTTTCAGGACGAGGGTGATTGGATTTGCTTGTTGCTGCTTCATGCACAGGCACGGGGGTCCCTCCTTGCAGACTGCTGCTGATTACGAAGCTTGTTACTTGGATGCGGGTGGTGCATGTGCCCGCTCTATGTGTTGTAGGCGCCTTGATGGTGTACACTCTAGCTGGATGAACTGCTACGGGATTCATGTAGGATGTCCTGTAGCAGTTTTTCCTCCTCGGGTGCATGCCGAAACGGTGGAGACGGTGGCATCACGGTCACGATCGCAGGGCCCTCGGATGGCTTTGATAAGTAATGCATGGTGTCTCTACATCCTTTTTCCATTTGAGAATCGCTTCCTCTGATAATTCAATGTTCTGATTTGACTGTGCAGGTATTTCCATTGCATGGCAACTGGGGTGGTAGAAGGAGGCGACAGCAGTGCGTGAGGGAGAAAACATTAGCTTGCATGCCTCCGTGTCAGACCTCGGGCATTAGATCTCCCCACACAGTCGGTTCTGGGCCGTCCAAAGCTTCTACAGGAAGTTTCCTGTAGAAATACAGAACTTCCTGTAGAAAGTCCTGTAGCTTCCTGTAGAAGGCTAAACTGTGATCAAATCATGCCCAGACCTTGGAAGAGATGAGTGTTTCTGGAGGGAGTGCTGGTGAGGTCACCTGGTAGCATAGTAGGGACCCTTGTCTTTGAGTTGAGGGGCCTCTTTTCCTGCATGGAATACCTGCAACCTGCATGCATTGCCACATTGTGAACTTGCTTTACCTGTTTTTTTGTTTGTTTTTTTCTTTTTTCTTTTTTGAAAGACAGCAGGGGTGCCTCCATGAGGTTTTCACCCTTACCATCTGCCTTGAGTGCCTCAGAGAGGTTTTCACTCAAGGGTCTTTTTCAAACATTTTCAGAAAGACAGCAGGGATGCCTCAATGAGGTTTTCACCCCTACCATCTGCCTTGGGAGCCTCAGAAAGGTTTTCACCCAAGGATCTTTTTTTTTTTATTTTTTTATTTTTTTTTTAAGATCTTCAGGGTATGCCCAAGACAGAGGCAGAACCCTTCTCTATGACCAGCACTGATTTTTCCATAGTTTTGATGAATTCTTGCCTTGACAGAGGTTTTCTGTAGATCTTTAGTCGATGCCCATTGACAAGCATAGGGATGGCCTCCTCATCAATGGTCCGAATAAGAACAGATCCATTGTCATTACATTTTTCCACTGCGTATGGTCCCAACCATCTGGTTCTCAGCTTCCCCTTGAAATCCTTATGCCTGGAATCATACAACAGCGCCCAATCTCCCGGCTGAAATTTCTTGTCATTGAGGTGTTGGTCATGCCACACCTTCCTCTGAAGTTGAACCACTTCTGAGTGGAGAAGGGCCTGCATTCGGTGCTCGTCCAATCCATTCAGCTGCAATAACCTTTCTTGTTGGGCATGGCTGAGATCCAGGTCCAGCTGAGCTGCCATCCTCAAGGTGTTGTACTCGAACTCAATTGACAACAAAGCTCTCTTCCCATAGACCAGCTCATAAGGTGTGAAGCCGGTTGTGGTCTTCCAAGTGGTGTTGTAAGTCCATGTGGCCTCAAACAGGCGATCTGCCCAGTCTTTCCTACTACTGCTCACCACCTTAGTCAAGATCCCTTCCAATGCTCTATTGGTGACTTCCACCTGCCCATTTGCTTGAGGATGATAGGGGGTGGAAGTCCTATGCTTGATTTTGTGATGAGCGAGTAGGTCTTCAATTAAGTTGGAGGTGAACTGGCTTCCTTGATCAGTGACTAGCTCTCTTGGGTAGCCAAATTTGTAGAAGATGTTTTCTCTTAAGAACTCGGCCACCTTTTCTTCTGTCGCTGCTTTGATTGCCTTGGTTTCTGCCCACTTTGTCAGGTAGTCTGTGCACACAATGATGTAAGACCTTTGCCTCGAAGGAGGATTGATTGGACCCACAAAATCCATACCCCACTTCTCAAATGGCTCAAGGGTCACTTGAGGTTGGAGAGGCATTTCGTCCCTTGGAGTCAGTTTCCCCATCCTTTGGCATCGGTCGCATTGGCTGATATACCTTCTGACATCTTGATGAAGCGTGGGCCAATAGTAGCCTGCCTGCAGGATTTTGAAGGCAGTCCTTTTGGCTGCCAAATTTCCTCCACAAGGCCCGTCATGACAGGTTAGGAGGATATCAAAGACTTCCTCCTCCCTTACGCAACGCCTTAAGATCTGATCAGGGCCAAGCTTGAACAGGTTGCCCCCGATCCAAGTGAATGAGGCACTCTTCCGTATGATCCTTCTCTTCTCTCTTGAGGATAGGTGCGGAGGAAACTGTGCTGAGACAAGGTAGTTTGCTATATCAGCAAACCATGGAGAGAGTATTGAAATAGCAAACAGATGTTCATCTGGCATCTGGTCATCCACTGTTCCATCCTCTCCTGCAGGTAATTCCAATCTAGACAAAAAGTCAGCAACAACATTTTCTTTACCTGGTTTGTCAACGATAGTCAAATCAAACTGCTGCAACAAAAATAACCATCTAATAATATGAGCATTCACATCTGGTTTATTCATTAAATATCTAATTGCAGCATGATCAGTATGTACAACTGTTTGATATCCAGTGATATAATGTTGGAATTTGTTCAGTGCATGGACCACGGCCAAGAATTCTTTCTCAGTTACAGTGTAATTCAGTTCTGCCTTGGATAAGTTTTTGCTGACAAAGTAGATGGCGTATGGAAGTTTTTGTTCAACTTGTCCTAAGGCTGCCCCTATGGCTTTGTTTGAGGCATCAGTGTGGATGTGGAAAGGTAGGGCCCAGTTTGGACCTCTCAAGATTGGGGCAGACACCAACTTGTCCTTTAATTCATTCAGAGCCTTCTGACAATAGTCAGTCCATTTAAACTCAACATCTTTTGCCAAGAGGCTAAACAATGGCCAGGCCAGCTTGCTGAAGTCTTTAATGAATCTCCTATAATACCCTGCTAATCCTAAGAAACTTCGAACATCTCTTACCTTCTGAGGAGGTGGAACCTTCTTGATGAGAGCAATTTTGTTAGGATCCACCTGTAACCCTTGGCAAGAAATGGTATGGCCTAGCACGGTCCCTTCAGTCATCAAGAATTCACACTTTTCAGGACTAAGGGACAGGTTCATCTCAATGCACTTGGTTAGGACTTTTACTAGATTGGATAATGCTTCCCGGAAGTTGGACCCATAAGGGGTGAAGTCATCCATATAGATTTCCACCGAATCATGGACCAGCTCAGAAAAGATGCTCAAGACAACTCTCTGGAAGGTGGCAGGAGCATTGTATAGTCCAAAGGGAAGAACTCGGTAAGCAAAGGTACCCCAAGGACAAGTGAAGGTGGTCTTATCTTGGTCTTCCGGGCTGATTTGGATCTGGTTATACCCGCTAAACCCATCCAGGAAAGAGAAAAACTTCTTTCCTGCCAGTCCATCCAACACTTGATCTATGAAGGGTAGAGGAAAATGGTCTTTCTTGGTGGCCTTGTTCAGTTCTCGGTAGTCCACACAGATTCTCCACTTCCCGTTTTTCTTGGGAACCAACACCAAAGGGGATACCCATTCGCTATCTGAGATGGGGTAAATGAATCCGGCATCCAACAGTTTTTGTAATTCCTCCTTGACGATGTCCTTAAGGGCTGGATTCATTCTCCTTTGGGGTTGCCTAACTAGTTTACAGTCTTCTTTGATGTAGATGTGATGGGTACAGACCGAAGGATGGACTCCTTTCATCTCCTTATAGCTCCAAGAAAAAGCATCTAGATGACTGGCCAACAAACTACACAGCTCCTTTTCCTCGGAAGGAGATAGGGAGGAGCTAATCTTTAACGTTCTCTCAGGGCCGAACTCCACATTTTTTACTCTGGGAGTGACAGGGTTGGTCACACAAAGGTCCACTAAGGTGCTGGCTTGGGCATCCTCCACCAATTCCTCTAAGGACAATGCACTGGGAGGTGGAGTCTGGATCAAGGTCTCAATCAAATCATCCTCGGTTGGGAGGCCTCCCCTAGTGGTGTCTAGGGTGCACAAAGGTGCTGAGTACACCTCATCCTCTTCTCCTTCCTCCAACCAAAGTGGTAAGTCATGCTCTAATAAGGGTTGGGCAAGAGGGTACAGGACTAGCTACTTGGACATAGGACCATTTTTGATGGTCATGTTTCCTGCACGGCAGCTTATGTAAGCATCTGTAGTGGCTAACCAAGGCCTTCCCAAAATAAGGGAGTATCCAGTAAGCTTTGCTTTTGGTTGCAGAACCAAGAAGTCTGCAGGGTACTCCCAAGAGTCAATAGAGACCAAGACATCCTCTACAATCCCTTCGGGAGTCACGGTGGAGCGATCTGCTAGTTGCAGGACTGTCGAGGTCTTTCTCAAGGAACCCTGAAGGTTGAGTTTGAGCATGGTATCTCTGGTCATCACATTAATGGCAACCCCTAGATCAATAAATGTGTGTGGTATGATGGTGCCATTGATGTGGACATCAACTACAGGACTCCCAGGATCCAGATACTTTGGGCAGATGGTCTGCCCCAACATAAGATCAGACAACTGTCCTATGACATTGATGGTTGAAGCATCTCTTTTTTGCCTGCTTGGGTGTCTGAAACACTTTTCCTTAACCAGTTTATTGTATATCGGCACATCTTTGATGGCTTGGAGAAGTGGTATTCTCACACACAACTGTTTGAGTTCTCCCAAAAGCTCATCCTCCTCTGGGTTGGGTTGTGTGGTGGCCGTTAGTCTCTCAGGAAAGGGTGGAATGGCATTTGGTTCACTTTCCTGTTTATCTTCCTCGTCCTCTAGGGGAGGAGGTTGGCGATCCGGAAGAGTCTTTCCAGATCGCAGATTGATCTCCTGGATCTCCACAGCATAGGTAGGGCATGATGTTTCCCCAGTATATACCAGCTGGGCCGGTCTGTTGTTGGGGTTCGGGTTCGGTTGAGCAGGCATTTGGGGTTGCCTTGGAGGAGAAGGAGGTAATGGTTGTGGTTGAGCTGGTGGTGGAGGCAAAATGACGGGAGGAGTATTGTACTGGGGCCTCCACCCCGATTGAGGTGCATTCCACTGAGGCTGTGGCTAGGCATGTGAGTGAAACAAATGAGTAGTGGGCTGAGTATGGTACTGGGGCGGGTAAGACCATGGAGGAGGTATAGACCAGGAAGGATGAGCAGGGGGACCCCAGGAAGGCATAGGAGCGGATTGGTTGGGGTTGTAATAAGCTTGAGGTGTCCCTTGCATCTCCTATTGGTAAGGTCTAGGTCCATGTGGCCTCCTTTGGTTGAGGAAATAGAGAGGTTAGTGGGCGCTTCTATCCCTTGATACATGGCTTTAAGCCCAGGTAAGGTCGGACATTGGTTTGTGGGGTGGTACTCCTCACAAACAAAACATACCTCAACCGAATGTAATGGGCACTCGTTCTTAGGGTGTTTCCTTGTACACCTAGGGCAGAAGATAGCCAAATCCCTCTCAGCTTCCTCTTTCTTGTGCTAGATTCGGAAGGAGTCAAGTTGCATGGCGATGGTCTATCTCACCTCACTCTTGAGGTCCTCTAATTGATTTGCAAACTCATGTTTGGAGAAAGGAATACCAGCTGAGAGGAGGTTTCCTCTACCTCTTTTTCAGGCTGCCCTAGAGTGGTTTCTAAACACAGTCTTTATGTCCTCATAAGGTAGTTGGTAAATATCTTCTCCAGCTAGCATGTGAAGGGTATCTAAGAGGTCTTCAGGGACTCCTCGGAGCAGGACCAACTTGAGGGATTCAAGGTCAAGTGTGCACCTGGCCCGTTGATAGTTGAGTTGGAACCTTTCCTCGTAATCTTCTAAAGACTCATCATTCCCCATGGTCATCCGAAAGATTTCTCCCTTGGTTTCCTTGGACCTACAATAGTCCCGGTATTTGGTATTGAAAGCTTGTTGCATCTGGGCCCAAGTGGTGATACTGTTCCCAGGTAAGCCCATGAACCAGCGTAATGCTGCATCCTTAAGGGTAGAGGGGAAGAGTTTCAGTTTTTTCTCATCTTCGGTATAGTCATAGGTTCGACAAAGGACGGAAAACTCAAACAGGAAGGTATCAGGGTCTTCAGTAGTCAGTCCATGGAAGTGAGGTAAAGCAGAGGGGCTGATGTTCTTCATTTTCATGTCTCCATTGGTCTCTCGGATGGGGAAGGCACCTTCAATTCTCTCATCTTCTCCCCTATTGTCAGCCATAGCTTCAGATGGAGTGTTCTCTAACTCTTCTTCTGCTATAGGATCTTCGTATATCTCAGGAGGTTCGCCTATAGGTTCTTCTGGATCACTGTCACCAAAGAAGAGAGAAGGGTGACTCAGTGATGTGGTGGGGGTGTTGGGTAAGAATTTGCCTGTTTTATCTCGATTTCTACGAGGCATGAAATGAAAAGACTTCTGATTGCTTTTGTTTTTTCTGGTACCTGCAAAACTAAAACAGATTGAACTGCAACTAACTATCTTGCTAAAATGGAAATGCGGAATTGAAATGAAAGCATGAAAGAACTAATCTATTTTTCTCAAATGAAATTGTAGGAATGAAATTCTAAGCTACTCTTGTGGAATTGAAATGCTAATCTACGCTTGCAGAAATGAAATTGCGGAATTGAAATGTTAATCTATGAAAGCAGGAAATGTCTATGCTACTTTTGCAGAAAGGAAATTGCAGAATGGAAATGAAATACTACTTAGCAGAAGGCGAGAGTAGGAAAGTAGAAGAAAAGCAACAATCACCAATACTCTGACGCTTCCCCAGCAACGGCGCCAAAAAGATGGTGGGCTCTAGTATTGTAGCAATAATGCTACAACTCCTGGAGCTTCCTTCTTTAATTTTATCAACCCGGTAGTTCGTAACAAACTTGGAAGCGACGGTGCTGTATGCACAAGTACTAGCTCTTGCCGCAGCTGTCACCTGGTCAGCTGGCACAAGTCCGCTAGGGGCTCAAGCCAACTTCTATAAGCTCTTAGAAGAATTTTTTTAACTGATGGACGAAAGCTAACTCAAAGGAAGCTAATCTATTTGCAGAAAGGAACTGAAAGCCAACAAGAAACGCAAACCCTAGCAAACCCTAATTCTACCAACTAGTCTTACTGATGCAGAGATGGGAATGCAAACTACTGAAGGAGATGCCATTACTTCTATGAAGGTAAAATGCATGTGTCTAGACTACCTCTATCTGAAGAAAACATCTTTTGTATTTTTGTTTCAATTATTAGAATTATCATGCTTGTGCTTTTAACTAGCTTTTTACTGTGCAGAGGTGGATCAAGGAGGAGAAAGGATTGAAAAAGGTTGGGAAGGTTCAGAGGGGGTCTAAGGGGTCCCTAACACCCTTCCAGAGAGTCTCACAAAGTTTGGCTCCCAAGAAAATGTGTTTATGAGCTTCTACAGGAAGTCTGCAGGGGTTCTACAGGATGTTTCTGAATTTCTACAGGATGTTCAGTAATTCCTACAGGATGTTCTACAATCAGATTTTGGGTGATGGGTGAGTGGAAGAGGCTGCATGGGTGGATAGGGAGGTAGGAGAGGGGTTTGTAATGACTTAGTGATAGAGAGATGAGATGATGAGGGGGTGTGCTAAGCTAGTTTGTCTGAAGGAGGGTAGAGGGAATGGAAGGCTGAAAAGGGAGGATAACGTGGGCAGTAGAGTAGCTGAGAGACAAGGGGTCTAATTGGGAGATGAGCAGTTGGCCTGGGCAAGGCTTAGAGGGTGAGGGAGTAGCACTGCACAGTGTAAACTGAAACAAATCATCCACGTCTTGCACATAATCAAAACATTCCTAATATGTCCTAACTTTTTAATGGAACCAATGATCAGCACGTTACTTCTAAAGAAAACCATGTATTGGTACTGAAGCAAAGAATCATTCCAAGAGGTTTGAGTGCATGGACAACTTCTACAAATGAAAATATTGCACCAAAGATTGCATGAGTATGTAAACCAATGTTTTTGGTGGGTAGCACTGTCTGCGATTCCAGCCCCTAGAAAGAGGTGAAAACGAGTGTGCAGGCAACCCTTTTCTGGAACTTTTATCAACTCCAATCTCTTCACTCTATTCTAAACAGCTGAAGCAACTCTATCTTCTAACAATGACCTACTTAACCACACCAAGAAATATAACTCAACAAACTGCGTTTCAAATGCATGTAAAGAAAACCATAATGCTGAAAGAAAAGATAACAATACAGAAGAAGGAGGCCTTAGGCTCTCAGGTTGGGCCCAACCCCGAGAGCTATGGCTCCTTTAAAATCTCAGAACTGAGATCAAATCTGACTGCTTTCCATTAAAAAATAATAATCATAAGTCAAAGAGCATGCCAATAATGGCTACAAAAGAGCAAAACCAAGCTAGCAGCTCGTAGTGCAGAATGTGCAACAATGTTTCAAAAGTCCTTTTCGAAGGCTAAAGCCTTATCATTTATACATCACGAGGCCCCAAGCTGGCCTCCTAAATCAGTGGGACTTGGCTGACCAAACTAGGAGTGAACTGCTGCTTCCTCAAAATCCGTTTGGCTCCTTCTAAATCCGATTGTGGTGGCTGTTAGAGCTCGGAGTTGGGGGTGAAGATCTCGAGGAAGGCCATTTAATGCTGGACAACCCTCCTACGAATCCTCAACCCCATCTTGGCTGTCTCCTGGTCCTTATCTGCTCGGTTTTGTTCCAATCATGTGTCAAAAAACCTGAAATGAGCACGTGTTAGCCACCTAGGAATAGTGACTGCCCTTATTCGTACAAATGACATAAACATACTAAAAAATGATGCATAAGTTATGAAAAATGAAGGATTGAGCAAAGGTAGTTAGGCCAAATGAGCCAAAAATGTTACCAAATTTGGGGCTCATCAACATCCTCTAAATCTACTGCTTCATTCAAAGTTTTGGGATCATCGTCAGTAATAGATAAAGCAAAATTTGAATAGAAAGAAAATGGATTATACCTTTCTGGCTGCCTTCTTTCTCGAACTGATCTTCTCACACCTAGAGTTTTTGTCTCTTCATCTTCTGATTCCTCCTCTGCTGTAGAGTCTGATTCTTCCTCCTTAACACCAAACTCTATCTTCTCAGGTTCCTTTGGTTGGACTTCATGTTTAATAACATCTTTTACCTCTATGAACACCACATCTTAGCTATACACAACCTTCTGTGTGACTGGGTTCCAAATCTTATAACCCTTTAAACCATCCTTATACCCAATAAAGATGCATTTTTCAGATTTACTATCCAACTTGGTTCATTTCTCCTTTGGAACATGTACATATGCATCACATCCAAATACCCTTAGATGTGATGCATATGGAGGGTTTGTTACCAGTCCACACCTCTTGTGGAGTCTTATCCTCCAACGCTGATGAAGGTGACCTATTGACCAGGTAACATGCAGTATTCACTACCTCTGCCCAAAATTCTTGTCCTAACCCGCCACCACTGAGCATGCTTGTTGCCCTTTCCATCAACGTCTTATTCATTCTTTCTGAAACTCCATTTTGTTGAGGTGTATATGGAGTAGTCTTCTGTCATGCTATACCACACTTCTTACAGAATTCTTCAAATTCCTTGCTGCAAAGCTCTCCACCATTATCTATCCTCAACACCTTTATCTTCTTCTCTATCTGATTTTCCATAAGAGCCTTAAATTCTTTAAACCTATCAAAGGCTTCAGATTTCTCCTTAAGGAAATATATCCATGTATTCCTTGAGAAGTCATCTATAAATGATACATAGTACACAGACTTACCCAGTGATAGAACCTTCATAGGTCCAAACACATCACTGTGCACAAGCTCTAATATCTGTTTCACCCTCTTACCACTAGAGGGGAAACTGACCTGATTCTGCTTCCCATATACACAATTTTCACAGAAATCAAAATCCAAAGAGATATTACTCATACCTTCTACCATACCTTTACCATGAAGTATTCGAAGGCCCTTCTCTCCAATATGTCCAAGCCTTTGATGCCACAACATGGTCTTCTCTCCAGAGACCACTAGATTTTCAGCTCCACTTTCAGGAACCACAGAACTGTTGCACCCATCAACAACAGTGCTATCTTGTAGCTTGTATAGAGTTCCAATCCGAACTCCCTTCATTAATACCAGTGCTCCCTAAACCATCTTGCAGGTATCTTTCTCGAACACTATCTTTACACCTGCATCATCCAACTTGCTTACAAAAATCAAATTTCTGGCCAATGAAGGAATATGCAGAACAATCGGAAGTGTTCTAACCCTTCCACCTTGCAAACTCAACTTTACTTTTCCACGACCAATGATTCTAGCCTTCCTATCATCCCCCAAGAAGACATCACCACCATCGTATTTCTCATACTAGCAGAACCACTCTCTATGGGGTGTGAAGTGAAAGGATGCACCTGAGTCAATCAACCATACCTCATGATCTACATGTGTACTTGAAGAAGCCAAGTACACATCCCCACCTTCATCTGAGGTGGTTTTCGCCTCTACAAAAAGAGCATCATCAGATCCCTTTCCTTTATCAAGAGCTTTAGATTTACAGTCCCTTTTGAAGTGCCTTTCCTTTCCACATTTCCAACACACCACCTTTATAGGTTTTCCTGGAGATTTAGATCTCCCTCTAGATTTAGATCTCCCACTCGATGACTTATTTTTGTTTCTGTTCTAGGACCGTCCTCGTACATACAAGGCATCACCATTCTAGCTCTCCATATTTTTCGGTCTCATCTCCTTCGTCAGCAACGTTGAGACTATTTCATCAAACTGCAAGGCAATTGCATTGCTACCTATTGCAATAACCATATTATCCCACGAATCTGGTAGAGAACACAACAAACCGATGCACTTATATTCATCTAAAATTTTGATATCAATAGACGATAATTGACTTACCACAGTATTAAACGCATTCATATGCTCTGTCACCGAGTCTCCATCTTTCATCCTCAGGTTATACAGCTTTTTCCCCAGGAACAGTTTATTCACCAGAGACTTAGATTGGTACAAAGTCCCTAACTTGTCCCACAAAGCCTTCGTCGTAGCCTCCCCTGATACATTCAACAATATTGAATCTGAGACACACAATCGTATTGTGCTCTTTGCCTTCCGATCCAACTTCTTCCATTCTTCAACGGTCACTCCCGTTGGTTTAGTACCCGAATCTACCGCGATCCATTGATCTTTATCCACCAACAGATCCTCCATCTTGAGTTTCCACAACTCAAAACTCTGACCATTAAATTTCTCGATATCTGTCTTTCCACTACTTTCCATCTTCTTTTACCACTAGAATCGAACTCACAGATCTCCCACTGAACAGGGTCTACCATAGGACCAAGCAAAACCCCTCAGCAACAAAGGAGTCCCCTTGAAGCCAAAACACCTTTAATACCAAATGTAGGTTTTAACCCCGTACAGAAATTACCTGCATACGAATTCTAAAACATAGAAAATAAACAATGTGAGAGCATAACACATAAAACAAATATACACATAGATTTTCCCCTAGATCCCAAAACTGGGACTACCAGCTTGATTTTTCGTTATGTTCCTTTCAATTTTATAATACATATTTATACATGCTGAAGCATCCAATACCATGGACCGAAAACCATCACATCCAAAAACATGTGTGAAGATCATGCATAAAACCATAGGTGGGTCTGCCCATCCTAACATAGGGTCCAAAACCAAAATTTTCCGGGGCGCTGCTCCAAACCCCATAAAGTGGGGTTACGGGTATGCCTCAAACCCCCTATGAGCCCCCCCACCCCCACTACATAATTGGCGCAACAAAGGGGGGCTTCACCCCCCCTCTAACCGCCTAGTTAACTACATGAGCTAGTCATGGAAAGAATATAACACAACCCAACAGTAATCCCCAATGCCCCTTGCAACTCCAATGGTTCTGCTACTCATCACCCCGGAGCACATGTCGATGGTATTATCAGTGCAACCTCCATGGCTACTCTAAAACAATTTAGCGGTCACAATTCCTAGATGTCAATGGGTTCCTCTACCAAATCAAATGCTCTTCCTACCACTGTGACAAACTCTATGCAGTCTATGCAAAAACATGGTGGTAAGAACAAGAAGAATAAGAAAGAGACTACTCCTTCTGAGGAGTAGTAAACAAAGAAGCAAAACCCAAAGCATAAGGCTATTGCACCTCTTGATGATGGAAAGGATAAACCCACCCAATTCCCTTGCAAAATTTGTGCGCAAGACCACATGACATATCTATGTCCACGTCTTCAGCAATGCACATATTTCATTGCTAAAAAGGACACCAGAAGGACCCCTATTGTCTTGAATAATCCTTTCCACCCTCAGCAACAACAAATCCTTATTACAAACCAATCCTAACCCTTGCAAGGGGGAAATGGTCATTCACAACATCCTTCAGCTGGTGAAGGACCCTCTACCATTTACAACTTTGAAATGATAGATCTACAAACCAGAGCCAAATCTTATGGAGTTCCTATCACTCATGAAGAGGAACCTTCCTCATGTCAAAACCCACTACCGCCTAATGATTTTCATATCGAAAGGCCAGTTGCTAACCTTGTGATTCACCCCCCCTAAAGGGGCACTTCGATGCACAACTCACAATACATCTGCACGTGTCGTCCAAAACTACAGCATTTTAGAAGACTTGGCACAAACGTCATTGGCTATGTCGGTGCTCGAAGTATTACAAACATGTCTAGCACAAAGGAAAGCATTTCTTTTGGCCATTGGTGGTATCGACCCACATGATTCCATGCTTGCAATTTTTGACATGGAAAAGTGTAAACCTCCCCTTTCCCACCAGCTTGCATTTCAGGTGCAAATCTTTTCGAAAGGTAAAGGTATACATAGAACTGTCATCGACGAAGGTGCTTCTACATGCATCATGTCGACTTCATGTTGGCTCTCTTTGGGTTCTCCAACCCTATCCCCGCTATCGAATTCCCTTAAAGCTTTCGACGGCCACACTTTCATCCCAAAAGGTTACCTAGCCGACTACCCCACTGAGTGGGAAAACAGTAATGGTGGATATCGAAGTCATGGATCATAAACTTGACTATAGTCTACTTTTGGGCCACAATTGGACTTATGCCATGAAAGCCATTGTGTCTTTGGTCTTCTGTATCATCCTATTTCCCTTAGATGGAAAGACAGTCACAGTTGACCAGCTGTCCTTTTGCACCCTAGATTACTCCCTGTTACCTAGCGGTTTTGTACCCTTAGTGGGTGGTGTACCTGTCTCTTATGTTAGTATCGGTACTGGTCTATTGAAGGGCTCTTCCCTGATGGGTTGTTTCCCTATTCCACCACCCGCGGTTCCACAGACAGTCTATATGGTTTTATCCATTCCTCATGAACCGACTGATCCTTAGATCCTCACGACCCCTTCAAACATTGACACTTACAGAGAAAAAATGTCATTGTTATCAGCCGAATTGGCCTGCCAGGCCATTCAATATACATCTGAGTCTCCAGTCACTTTGGTCACAGCCAACGGCACCACTACCCCTCCCATAACTGCTCCTTCTTTCGATCCACTCAATCAAGTGCTACCTACAGATGAAGCTATTAGATAAATCATGAGTTTAGAAGAGCAACCTTGGGAGGACTCACACCATCGTGTTTTGATATCTTATTTGGACATGATTCCTCTTCAAATCCTATCACCTAACGCACCTGAAATCATTTCCTCACCGTATACAACTATCCAAACTCTGGACTCGGACGAAAACATGGGCAATATTTCAAAGACATTTCTCATCGATATTTCTGTCACAACAAGCATCGTAGAAAACATACAGATTGGAGCCAATCACAATCCTGAGGAAATTACGAGCTTCACCTATCATTTTAAGGACTTCTGTGTTGTTTTCCCTTGGTATTATGAGGAAATGCATGGCATAGACCCTTTTATTGTCAAGCATGAGATCAAGAAAGACTGAGAATTATTTTTATGGTATTTTTCTTGCTCGTCAATCCAAAAAAACCTTGAGGCTCCTTCTTCAGGCTCGTTAAACTACCATGAAGAAGAGCGAGCGTTCTTTTTATGGTATTTTTCTTGCTCATTAAGCCAAAAAACCTCGAGTCTCCTTCTTTGGGCTCGTTAAACTACTACAAAGAAGATATGAGCGCTTTCTTTTATGGGATGTTTTCTTGCTCTAAAAGTCCCTGATTTTGTCATCGTTGGACTCGTTAAACACATACGACGATAGTCCGAGCAACTCTTTTTCGCTCTTTTTCTACCTCATTAAATTGAAAAAGATCATTAGAGCATTCTTTTTAGGCGTTGTTTTCTTGCTCATAAAATTGAAAAAATCCTGAGTTTTTTCTTTAGCCTCGTTAAACATTTATAAAGATGACCCAAGCATTCTTTTAGGTACTTTTCTCGCTTGTTAAACTAAAAAATCCTGAGCTTTTGTCATCGAGCTCATTAAAAATCTACGGCAACAACTAGAGCACTTACTTTTTTTGGGACCATTTCTCACTCTTAAAATCGAAAAATCCTTGAGTTTTTCCCCTTCTTCGGGCTCGTTAAATATACGAAGAAGGAATGAGCAGTTATTTTACCTCTTCTTCCTCACTCAATAAACTAAAAAAGATACATTGAGTTTTCTTCATTTAACTCGTTAAAATTTGATGAAGGTATTGAGTTTATCATCGCGTGACTCCAGGTATACTATTAACCTTTTGTTGCACCTGGTTACCAACTATGACAAAGGGACCACCCTGGAGTCATTCTTCACGATCTTTTTAGACTCTCTAAATATGAAAAGACCATCGATTTGTCTCGTCTAGACTCATTAAATTAAACAGATGAGATATAGATTCACTCTTTTTTCGATCATTTTAAGACTCTTAAAACATGAAAAAATCAATGAGTTTGCCGTCTGGACTCATTAAACTAATCAGATGGGGGATAGAGTCACTCTTTTTGTGGTCCTTTTCAGACTCTTAAAATATGAAAAGATCAATGAGTTTACCCGTTTGGACTCACTAAACTAATCAGACGGGGAAAGTGGAAAATACAACTGTATTTAAGTATTAGAAAGCATGGTTTGGTAGTAGTTGTTCCCTTGAACATGGCACTCCCTCAGATAAACCTTCCTTGTGATGGCCTCTCAATATGAATCCTACCATCCTATGAGTTTAACCTAAATACCCTGATGTTCTTGCATCTCTGTATCCTAACACTCTTTGGTGTTCACGAGTCTAGTGCTACATGGTTAAAACCATTATCGTGCCTTCTATTGTTCAATGGTTAACCTTTTGTTTCCTCCATCAACCCATCAAGCATATCCTTTTATCATGCCCTCTGTCGTTTAGACCCAATGCTCAAAGATTCCTAAAAAAAAAATCATTCTTGTCCCGTTTCGTGTCAATTGATGTAGGACACATTATTTCCTAAGTTTCGACAGGTATCTTCCTATCGACTCCAACACTCTATCTAGGAAGACAACCCAGAAACACATTCAGTGCCTTGGTACTTGCAGACATCAGTGGTGGGTCACCTTGTGTTTGATCAGGAGTTCTCATTATTAGCTCTTGGTTAAGCGATTCTACGAGTGTTCGATGGAAAAGACATTTTTCACACTCGCTAGATTGAACCGTGCATCTTGGATACCATCACCATTATTGGTGGCCTTCCTCACATCTGTTAATGGTCTCCATTATTGAATGGTAATCATATGATTACATGCATGTTTGACATCAATGCATATATTCACATGTATCGATCTATGTTGTTCGATGAAGCAAAAATCAAGACCTTGGGTAGAGGCTTGCATCACTCAACCTTGTTTCCTCTCCCAAGTTGTGTATATTGTTTTTTGGAGACAACTCATCAGAATTATCCTATTATGACACTGGATCCGCATTGTGCTTATCTGCGGCTAGAATCGTCATATCTCTTTGATGATAAAATCACTCTGACATAGCTACTGAGCGTGGGAATGCCCGACTCAGGACATGATTTTAGTTCTTATATATATATATATATATATATATATATATATATATATATATATATATATATATATATATATATATATATATATATATATATATATATGTGTGTGTGTTGTATCAAGTTTCCCGTACCACCCGAAGCTCTGATCCTCTCTCTCTTTTTGTTGAGGAAGGAAAATTACAGTTAAGTAAAGTATTTCAACCATTGTCACAGCCTCTAATCTCATATCTTAGGGGGCATATGTTATACAACAAAATGAACCCCTCATCAGCTCAGAGGGGAAAGACATGATAGTTGAAGCAAAGATCAAGATCACAAGCCTTGTTTCCACACTAATGCTTGCTAAACACTGACAAGATGCTTTTTAAAGCTTCTCTGTAAGTCTAAGGGAGCATTAGTGACCCTACTAACTCTATTTGTTGATTCGGGGTTAGCGTTAGTGGATCCTAATGAGAATCTAGAGGTCAAAGGAGTGAATTGACTCATAAATATCTCTATATTCCCTCCTAAATCTACTCAAAAAAGAAAGGAAACATCTAAAGTTCGACCTATTTGTGGAATTTATAATACTAATGAAGAAGGCAAATGGGAAAGAGCATGGCAACATCATTTATTTTACCTTAATAGACTCATGGAGGAACTTGGCAACGCTAACTCGATTGCTACAAAAGAAAATCTAGGGCTATGGTGATAAAGGTCAAATCATTTGAAAGGATAGCTTACTTGATTGTCAAGCATAGTCTCAAATCTAAGCATAAGAGGTTGGTAAGAAGGGAGAGAAAGAGAGGAGCTGGAGGGGTAAGGGAAGGTTGATGCGATAGATGGTTGTAATCACTTTTCTGACATTAATATAGAACTGCAATTGCACTGTCTACTACATGGTGTCGGTACTATCATTAATTTAGTTGTTTGTCCAAAACCTTTTAGAATGAGTAGGTTAGTTATGTGTAGCTATATGCCCTTTATATATTCATGTATTAGTTATCAAGGTTGTATGTTGTGATTATGCTTGTCTCTTCTATGTGTAGGACTTGATCTGGATCTGGCTCAGGGGACTTCCACCTAGTTGCATTGTGCTCTCCACGAAGACTTGAGGTAATGAATTTGTCTTGCTTTGATAGTTAGTTATTGTTTATGGACATGCATGTAAACTTTGTGACAGCTACATATAATCTTACAGTCTACCAAGTATCTTGGGAAGACTCTTGAGGGTATCTCTCTTCTCCATACACCATGAATTTTATCCTATAGCAGACCTAGAGGACCTTATAATTGAAGAAGACGAGGACAAAGGCATGGAGGAAGAAACTGAGCCTGCGCAACCTCCAACAAAGTTTCCTGCCTATATCCCCCTATAGAAGGGGAAGGAAAAAGTGCCCAAGGATCTCGACAAGAGAAAGTGTTCTCTCCAGACTCCACTCCTCCCCAACGACATCATCTTTGAGGGCACACACCTGGGGCAGGTGCCTAGCTTGAAATTTGAAGATTGGGATCTCACTGACCACGAGAAGTTCCCTCACCTAAAGACTGCGTAGCTCATGAAGCCCAAGTAGAACACCATGGAGGGGGTTATCGAATTGGAGCCACAAAAGTGGTTATGTAGAGTAGAAAAGGCAGGGTTACTAAACCTACTCTGGGTGCCACATTTACATCGCGGCCCAATAAAAATATTCGTCATCAGGAAGCTGCTCTGCCTGGTGCATGGTGGGTGTTTGTGGCTGGAGGATCCCATCCCCATCACGAACCACTTAATCCACAACATTACTTGACTCCCATGCAAAGGAGAGGACCCTATAGACATCTCGGAGGGGAAGAGCAGTGACTTGGCCATTGCAGAGGCCATGAATAAGAAGTACAAGCTGGAAAACAAGAAAAGGGGCTATGCAATATCCATCATCAACAACAAAGCAGTTAAAGTGGCAACCCAAATACTAGTGAGTAAAGTGATGTGAAGGTACCGAGTAGAAGAGGTACCCGCGCCGATGGTGGCACTTGCTGAGCAGTGCGCGGAGGGAGTCCAGTTTAACTGGCCCGAGTTCCTATGCAAGGAGTTCCTGAAAGATTTCCACAAGGCACAGGAACAAGGAAAAACATTCCACTATTCATGGCTTTTGTTGTCCATACTGCTCGTGGCAGGGGAATTGCCAGAGGACAGTCAGTTCCCCACAATTGATAGGGATCTGCTAGAGGCCGTGAAGTATGCTTCACTGTGGGTCACAAAAGATGCAAACCAGATCCGTGACAACAAGATATTCTGGGTGTTCATGGAGATGAACATCAGAAATGGGATTAACCGCAGGCCACAGTTATCACCCACTATCTACAACAGCCTACAAAGTTTTGCAGAATTTAAAGCAGACCTCCATAGCATATATATTAGAGCACGCAAGGACCCATCCAAGCAATGGAGAGAGCTACCCTTTGTAGCCACGAATGATGTAATTTTCAATGTATTGGAAACATGGCCACTGGAGTGGCGCACCCTAGACATCACAGTGGTGGAGAAGTCTGTGGTGCATAAGAAGAAAGAGGAGGCCAAACTACACATGGCATAGTTGGCATAGTTGGCATAGAAGAGAAGGCAGGAAGCCATGACAAAAAAAGTGCAGGAGGCGTGGGATGCTCCGCAGACAAGAGTAGAATAGAAAAAGGTTGCAGCAGCATAGGGGGTAGCCAAGAAGGTGCACGAGGGCCAGAAGTCACCTTCGCATGGGTAGGAAATAGAGGAAGAGGAGGGTGGCGTATACCCACAAACCGCATCAACACAACTGAAGCGCTAGCGCCCGAGCGAGTGGACGGGGCCACGCAAGAAGGTCAAGGCATTAAAGTTGTCTATTGACCCGATCACCCTTACTGAGGGTGATCTGCATGGCATCAACGATATGGTGCGCGACGTCACCTCTGAGGCCCTCTAGAACTTTGGGTAAGAGAATCTGATTGTGTTGGGGGCCCTCAGAGTACATCTTTAGGAGTTGCAGGTGCGCACTCCTCAGGCTGGTACCCTTTCGACCAGCGTCGCATTAGGGACAACTACAACAGAGCAGATGTTACACGCTCAGACAACAAATACAATAGTTATGACCGAAGGGGCACTCGTTACAAAAACTGAGGCCAACAAGCCTACACTTAGTGCACTAAAAGGTATCAGGATCAACATGACTTCTCTCCCACGGGAGATGTTATATGTTCTGCAAGATGGGATTACTGCAGAACTGCGGGTTAGGGAGAGCCACACAATGCAAGTGTTGAGTGAGCAAAAGATTAACATGAAGCAGTTGAGCTTGCAGCGCGACAAAGTGATGTCACAGAATAGGCAGATGGTACAGGTACTGGAGGAAGCCTGTCAGATGGTCCCTGAGCTGGCCATCCTAGCAGATGCACTAACAAAGGAACGCATCCACCGACTAGCAACAGGGGTGCGTGAGGCGCGAGAAGAAATGACCAAGGTTCAGCTAGAGCCAAACCTTCAGAGAGAATAGCTGCGGATGAAGGCACAACTGTCCACCCCTTCAGAAGTAAGAGAACAGCACGCTAGCGCTATTACATCAGGGCTGGAAGAGATCGACAGTGCAGTAAGGGACTGCACCAGAATGTTGGAGGAGTCATTTTAGGTCCTCACGAATTTGTAGGAGGACCCTAACATCCAACTCTTAGAGACAGAGGTGCGTGAGCTCTAGTAGTATTACAACAATGTCAAAGGTGTTAGAGCCTAGATTTACCTTACGCTGAGGAAGGTAGGATCCAGGGCCAACATCAAACCACACTTAACTTGGTAGCTAGCCCTACCAGGTTGGGAGAGGGCTCTCTCCAGGTCAATATTAGAAAATTATGATCGATGAGGGCTTGAGATGACTGATAGAAATACTGATCTTAGGCTAGGTATATGTATGAAAAAGTTTGATTGAATAAAATGATGTTTTTGTTGGCTTATATGGAAAGGTAGATTTTGGGTGCGGGGAATGAGGTTCAGTCTTGCAGAGATCTCAATGGGGCAAGGTAGGAAATCGTTTTTCACAAATGAGACGAAAGGAATAGATAGGTGAGGTGTTGAAGAGGGCAAGAGCAATCATGGATCCTCCCCAAACAGCTAAAAACATAAAAAAAACTAAAGCAAACTTCAAGTAGAGCACTGCACTTTCAATGGATTCTACTTACACTCTTGTTTGTTTAGTTCAGAAGAAACAAGATAGATAATGGCATACATGACATATAAGTAAACTTAAAATTACAAAAAAAGCACTGTACCAAGACAAATTGCCACATGAATCCCAAAGAGTGCTGCAAATCCTAGTCTCAATTCCTTAGCCAAAATGATGAAATGAATGTACAATGAAGCTCAAGGCTTTCTCAAGAGTCCAACCATGCTAATGACTGAAAAAACATAATATATAGGCAAAAAAAATCATCCTAGCTTCTAGGGGTCAAGCTCATGAGTTTAGGATATGTTCCAACTAATTCTAAACTGAGAACTACAAATTAGGCAGTGGAACAGTTTGCCTCTATAAACTAGGGAACTGGTTCATTCAGTTGCAAACTACCTTTTCATGGATGAATCTACCTCCATAAGTGAAAATTTGACATATTTACCTCATTATCCATAAATTTACATTAAATTACATCACAAATTTGACATTAAGAAGGTTAAAATGTCAAATTGGCAAAAGCTAGGCGAAAAACAGAGTATACTTGGTCAAACTGGCAAAATTTCCTCTATGCACCGCGCCAAATTCTCTATGCATAGTGCCTGTTTGAGGCCACTTTTGAAGGCATTCTTGGTGTCAAAATTTTCTCCAAGTCTACTTTTTGGAAAGGTCTACCTGTCTACATTCCAACCCAAGTGGAATTTTTCAAATTTTCCTCCATTTTCCACTCCAAAATTCAGTTCTCCCAACACTGCTTCCTGTGTGTCAAAATAGGGGCAGTAAGGTCATTTTTTGAGTGTTTTTGACATTTCTGAGGACTCAAAGCCTGTCCAAATTTCTTGGCCATTGGTAGGAAAGCATATTTTTTCATGCCAAATCTAAAAAATCTGAGTTTTTGTCATTTGGAGGCTCCTATCAAAAGCGAGCGCCAGGTGGCGCAGCACATAGGGCAGAAAATTTTGTGTTTTAGTCCAAAAATTTCAAAAATGCAAAAAGTGTCCCAATTTTTTTGAAATTTGGGCTAAGTCTTCTCCATTAAGAATTTTGTTGGGCCAAAGAAGCCTCAGCCAATATCTGAAGTCAATCATGCTCCTTTCACCTCTTTGATGCCGTCCTCAATTTTGCCTTTAAGCTCCTAATTCTCGCCTTGCAGACATTGTTTCTCGCCATGTAATGATATGCCATATGTCTCAATAATGTATTCTCCTTGTTGGCCTTCTCCAACAACCTCTCTAAGTGGATATTAGCTCTTTCATGCCATGATTCATGCTCAACTTGAATTTCCCTTTCAAGTGTTGTCAACTTGGTTTTCCTTCTCTTAGCAGCTTTCCGGTTGCTTGCATGTTTTTAAGCTCCATGGATGAGTGGGACTAATGAGGGGAGGGATTGATGCTAGCTGTAGGGTTTTAGGGAATGAAAGGGTTTAGGGGATGATATTTAGGGTTTGGGGTGGCAATTAGGGTTTGGGGATTTGTCATTAGGATTTGGGAAAATGGGAATTGGGGATAGGGAGGACTGAATATGGGAGTTAGGGAATGGGTGGATAAGCTGAGAAAATGAATGGAGGAGTGAAAAAATGAGGAAGTGGTAGAAAAAAATTGGTAGAAAAATGACAAGTTCAAACTCTAGGAAATGGCTTTTGATAAATTGCAAGGTATTAGGGTTTGAATTTTCTTTTACACAACCACCATAAACTTTAAGAAAAACTCCTTTACTAGCAAGGAAAAGATCTTGACTTGCTTGCACACTAGAAGAGTTGAGTGATTTTGGAAATTTGAGGGAGTTTTTTAGAGAATCGAGCTTGGCAGCTCTATGCATCACACCTCAAACCCAATGTGCCATGCCTTCTCTATGCACCGCACCAGTGTATTTTTTGCACTGTGAAGGGCAGCCCAATGCGTTGCGCCAGCTCTATGCACCGCGCCAATGACCCAATGCGTAGTGATTTTTGCAGGAGACTTTTGGAGGCCTTCCAGGTGTCCAAATTAGGCATAGGATAGTTTATTGGAAAGGATATTGAGTCTACTTTCCAACCCAACTAGAATTGTTCAATTTGGAGTTCATTTTCCCTGTCAAAAATCAAATATCCCAAGACTAGTCAAAATGTGCAAAATGAGGCTGCCTAAAGGTAGAGTGTTGTTGCAGTCAACTTCTAAAGGTCTTCCTCAACTCCAAATTGATCTCATGATAGCTCATTGGAAATATATTTGTGTCTAGTTATCATTTGAATCATCAATAAAGTCATTTGGCCAACCAAGCTAAGAGAAATATTGATTTTCCCAAGGTCACTTCAGAGGTGCATCAATTCTCCCGAGGAAACTGTATGTTTGACATTTCTCTAAAGCCATGACACCTGTGTAAAAAGTGAAGGAGGTTTTTCTTTATTGGCCTATTGTGGACAAAAAAATCTCTTAGTTTTCCAAATTCATCTTTTATTTCTCATAAACATCAATGGAGTAAAACCTATCCTGATGTGTGGAACAGGGGATTTGTCAAAATGAAGTGAAATGAAGGGGATAAAGGGCTTCTAAATTCTTGAGAAAATTTTGGGAAGTAGGGAGGGATTCTAGGAAGCAGGGGAAAGTGGAATTTCAAAGATTGAGTGAGGGGAAGGGGTCCAAAAGGGCAAAACACAGGCCTAGCCTAGAAAATTGTCAAGTTGTAGCAAGAAACTAGGGTTTGTGCGAAAAAGAGGAACTCGAGGGATATCAGTGATGGGAAGTGTTTAATAAGGTACATTAAGGATAGGGGAAGGTGTATGAACATCTGGATACAAGTTTTTCTGATGATTTTACCATCCAAGAGAAATTACCTTCAAAACCCTAGAAGAGGGAAATGAACCTTACCTAGGCGCAACTGAAGCATGAACAAGGTATAAAATGACCTAGTGGAACTTGACATGATGATGAAAACCCTCTGAATGATGGTACAGTCAGCTGAATGGGGACATGGACTAACATTTGGACAACTTTGAAAGGAGTGAAAGCAAACCCTAGACCTAATACCTAGTGACCAAATTTTGTTTGAATACTCACTGAAATGACAAAAATTAACCTTGAAACCTTAAAATCACTTTGTAAGAGCATGTTTGATCACTAGAGAAAGGCTGCAAAGACTAACACTAACAAAAGGGACTGTGCAGACACTGGCCCTCACTCAAAGGCTCACGTGAATGCAACAAGAGAAAGCACTGAAAGAGTAAGTGGACACTGCACAACACTGAGAAGCAGTTCTAATGGCGCACATTCAACCTTGGATTGACAAGGCCTTCACCATTACAGAAACAATTGAGGGCAAGCTCGCGCAAATGCAAGGGATGCAGGAACAGGTCCAGGGAAGTAGTTTCGACACCATGGTCTTGGAACAACGGGTACAGGAGATTCAGTAGGTAGTCACTCAGTGCGCTACCGACCTTGTAGCTGTTTGAGCAGAGTTGGAGGGACTCCACATGAAGATCTATACACCAATAGAGTGACTCAAGGGTGAGTCACGATGTTTGTGTTGGGGGCCTGTTGGGCGTGGAAATCCCCAAAGGAATGATTTGGGGCTTAAAGCCCAAGTTTTGACCAAGCCCATGGTAAAGACTCCACGATTTGTGGGCGCAGAGTGTGAAGTCACAATAGAGTCACAAGGTTGTCCACCCTTGGTTTTGTAATATAATGTCGGATTGAAAGATCCACCGATGGTTCATGGACCATGGGATTGTATAAATAGAGCAAGGCTCTAAGTGTAGAGGGGATCATGGAAGAATAGAATAGAAGCATTATGAGTCTAAGGAATTGAGTCGAAGTGTAAAGTGTGTCTTTGGGTCGTAGAGTAGGAGAAGGTTTTGCAGTTGTGTGCACAGAGGCCTAGTAGTCTGCAGCTATGTGCATAGTGGCCTAGTAGTCTGCAATTGAGTGCACAGACCCCTACAGCTGAGTGCGCTGGGAAGGTCGAGTCTGTACCTGTGGGAAGAATTAATAAAGAGAAATTTTACCATATTTTTGTGTATCTTTTCTTGTTTTATGTATTATTGGGTATGAATGGAAAGTTACTATTTATTTGATGTGAGAACTTATATGAATGTGTTGTACAAATAAATATAACATAAGGTATCCATTTACGTGAAGATAATTAACCGGTAAATAGTGTAGAGTGCTACTCCAGCAGCGCGGAAGCCCCACAATCCTTGATTAGGGCTGTGTGAAGGTGAATACATTAGGGTGCAAAGGACAGGGAAGTGCGTGAAGCAACCTGCACGCAGGGACTAATAGTTGGACCGAATCAGCCTCTCAGACATCTCAAGGGTGCAGAAACCTGGTTCCAGCACCCCCCCATACTACTTCGGGTGAGACCTTAATCTGCGCTCCGCGGACTGTTGCCAAAAGGGCCAGTAATACAGGGATTTGTTTGGCTAGTTAACTCTGAAACTGGGTCAGGCCCCAACAAGCCAACACTACTACACCATTAGTTCACCTCCAGCATATTGGTGTTGCAACACCTTCATGTTGTTACAAAACCATTATCGATGTTGCAACATGATTAGAGAATTGATGTTGCAACATGATAGAAGTAATATTGCGACAACACCTTATATTGCAACACACATTGAGTCTCAATTCTAAAATACATTGATGGTTAAAATCAATTTTTATAACTCCATAGAAAACTATAATAGCTCAACCTAATTGAACCACCAAATGCACTGTTGTCTCTCAATGATTTCCCAACAAGAGAATTGACCACTTTCCACCCAATGAAGGAAAGGAAACAAGGAACTTGGTCCATCTAGCAAGGAAGGATTGATTGTACCTATTCTTGAATCGATTTCATAATCATTATGTCGGCTGAGTGAGTCAATATCTCCATATTTTGGTATTATGGTTGTAGTGAAGAGGAAACAATTTGACAGTCCAATCTTCTCATGGTTTTCCCCTGATTCCTTGGTTAAATTGAGAAACTGTGATAATATATAAGTACTCCTACCCTACTTGAGCTCTAAGGTAACATTAAAGAGGAGAGGATATTCCTAAAATTTTACTTTGATTTCTATTGATACAAAAAAAATATGTTCTCATTCTTTTTCATTTCCTATGTGTGTGATGTGTTGATAATATATGAATTCTGTAAGTTTAAATAATGCCTCACCTAGGGAGGTAGGCCCCTCTCCTTAGACAAGAATTTCCTATCATTTCAGTAAGCATAAGTTATAATTTCATTCACATATTAATTAATTTTGTTGTTTACACAACTTCCTAATTATTTATGATGTTGCAACACAATTAGAAATTACTATATTTTGCTACAACTCCCTAGCATTTACTCTATTTTCCAATTAAATAGTTTTGCTGCAACTCATTATATTATTGAATTTATCTCATGAAGGCAAATGGGACTAGTTTTGAGGAAAAAGTGATCCCTTCATCTGCATTGGTTACAAGGGTGCTCAAGCTATGACAGTGGCACTGCGCTTTTGTACGGAGGTTTCAGAGAACTCACTTAGTGACCTGGGACGTGTCTTCAAGCTAATTAATCTGGTTCTCAAGTGTAGAAGCTTGTGCCCAAAGTGATTTAGTTTTCTCTAGGTCGAAGGCGATCATAGCCTATGCAAACAACTACTCAACATTATCTATGAGTGGATAAATAGGTTGATTTTTCTTGGCAAGGACACCGCGCTAGTGACAAACATGACTAAAAATATCCTGGGAATCCTGCCTTAGATGAGGAAGAGTTTCTTCGATGGATGATCAAAAAGAGATTTGTTGAGCAACCTGTGCCTAATACTGCAAGGATGGATTTTGGACTGCCTAAGAAAGCAAAGTTACAATGGTATGTAACTCTTGGTTTTGTGCAATGAGTTTGATACATGTCACTTCAATATATGCACAACAGTATTTTGGGGAATAGGTGACAATATCTTCTAGTGGCTCATTAATATATTCATTAACAGTTAGCCACATGTTCTAAAATTTGATGCCTAGTCTAGATAGTTGCTGCTGTAACTAAACTTTATCCATATACTATTGGTCACACTCACTTGTAACTAGGGCAAGTTATTGTTGGTGTTGATCACATGTTTTTATAAGTTCAGTACATCGAAATTCCATCTGAATGATGTGGTCTTCAATTTTTGTTGTAGAAGCATGAATAAGCTAGAAGAGATGCAATGTAGGCCATGTGCTAAGGGCATCTAGCGATAGTGTATATGCTGGTGGAAACCTAGCCTTCAAAGGTTGTCCACTAGCAATTGATTTTTCTGATTGATCCCGAGGAGAATATTATCGCTCATGTTCATGCTCCTTAGATATCTCCTGATGAAGCTACAATAAAACTTGTGGTGGAAGAAATTGAACAATATCATGCTACTAAGTAGCGAGATAAATGAATTGATGACAATGTTGAGGATCACTAAGGAAAGTGGCAACCTGTTCGATGGAAAGGAATGAACTGGGTGAGGAAGAAGGGTTATCGAATTTAGAAATGGTTGGTTCAGAAACTAGTAACAATGATAAGAAAGGAATAATGGTAGACGTAAGAAATATAGGGGAAGTAACAACGACCTATTCAGTATCCATGTTAGTAGGTACATTCAACCCTTCAACAAAATCAGGCTAGTCGGAGATGGTTTCTTCATAAGGTTTGGGTGAGGCATTGGAAGTGGAATGTTGAGAAGTGGGATGCTCCTTATGAATTGGCATAGCAGCTTTTGTAGCCATGGTTGGCTCAGTAGTTAGGTCGATAACACTAGTTGGAGTGGAGGTAGGATGGCATAGTGAAAAAGGAGTGCTAGTTATAGCTGGTGGAAGTATAGATAGAATAGTGGGTGGTGCAATAGACATTGGTGTAACAAAATGAATTGTTGTAGCTTGATGAACCATATATACTACCTCCAACCAATTAGTAGAGGCTAAGGAAATGTTCTCATGTTCTTTTTGTAATAATGGCTAACTATATACTTTTGTAGTAGTAGGATACTTGCGAGAGGAAGAAGGAATATCTCTAGAGGAATATTTAAGGCACATAGTGTCGAAAGAATATAGTGTTGGGAATAATACTGAGAGGGGGGGTGAATCCATATTTACAAATCAATAAATTTTTCATTTCCATAATAAGATTTACATACGCTACTTCAATGAAGGGAACTTGCATGTGCAAGTAACTGTTATTAAGGCAACCCAAGTATATCTAGTGAACTTATGATTCAGTTAATTCATCATATGTCAATCTTTAATCAATGCATCAGTACTTTATTTAAACATTAAACAGTAACCATGTGCAGTGATAATAGAATAAACGATCACACATATGAAACACACATGAACCCTAAGATTTAAGGTGGAAACCCAATATGGGAGAAAAACCACCTGCTTTTGTTGTCTTCGTCTTCTTTTAATATAAAGAATAATCTATTTACAATCTTGCACTAGTGCAGGATCATACCAGTATGTAGGAACCCACCTACAGAAGGCTACAACCTTCTCTCGTTCTCTAGCTTCTACTGGAAGGGAGCTACAACCCCCTAGTTCTTGTACTGGCCAATATGTTTACTAGTACATAGGCTTCGACATACAAAAGGCTACAACCTTCCCTCGTTCTCCAGCTGCTACTGGAAGGGACCTCCAACCCCCTGATAAAGTCACCAGTGACTACTAGCAGGAAGCTTCAACTTCCTCACTGAAGGCTCCAACCCTTAATATTCTCTAGGGACCACGTTTCATAAATTTTCACACTGGATACTCCTAGTATACAATACTACAATATGAAGGACACATTTCATCAATGGAGTAAAACCTATACTGATGTGTGGAACAGGGGATTTGTCAAAATGAAGTGAAATGAAGGGGATAAAGGGCTTCTAAATTCTTGAGAAAATTTTGGGAAGTAGGGAGGGATGCTAGGAAGCAGGGGAAAGTGCAATTTCAAAGATTGAGTGAGGGGAAGGGGTCCAAAAGGGCAAAACACAGGCCTAGCCTAGAAAATTGTCAAGTTGTAGCAAGAAACTAGGGTTTGTGCGAAAAAGAGGAACTCGGGGGATATCAGTGATGGGAAGTGTTTAATAAGGTACATTAAGGATAGGGGAAGGTGTATGAACATCTGGATACAAGTTTTGCTGATGATTTTACCATCCAAGAGAAATTACCTTCAAAACCCTAGAAGAGGGAAATGAACCTTACCTAGGCGCAACTGAAGCATGAACAAGGTATAAAATGACCTAGTGGAACTTGACATGATGATGAAAACCCTCTGAATGATGGTACAGTCAGCTGAATGGGGACATGGACTGACATTTGGACAACTTTGAAAGGAGTGAAAGCAAACCCTAGACCTAATACCTAGTGACCAAATTTTGTTTGAATACTCACTGAAATGACAAAAATTAACCTTGAAACCTTAAAATCACTTTGTAAGAGCATGTTTGATCACTAGAGAAAGGCTGCAAAGACTAACACTAACAAAAGGGACTGTGCAGACACTAGCCCTCACTCAAAGGCTCACGTGAATGCAACAAGAGAAAGCACTGAAAGAGTAAGTGGACACTGCACAACACTGAGAAGCAGTTCTAATGGCGCACATTCAGCCTTGGATTGACAAGGCCTTCACCATTACAGAAACAATTGAGGGCAAGCTCGCGCAAATGCAAGGGATGCAGGAACAGGTCCAGGGAAGTAGTTTCGACACCATGGTCTTGGAACAACGGGTACAGGAGATTCAATAGGTAGTCACTCAGTGCGCTACCGACCTTGTAGCTGTTTGAGCAGAGTTGGAGGGACTCCACATGAAGATCTATACACCAACAGAGTGACTCAAGGGTGAGTCACGATGTTTGTGTTGGGGGCCTGTTGGGCGTGGAAATCCCCAAAGGAATGATTTGGGGCTTAAAGCCCAAGTTTTGACCAAGCCCATGGTAAAGACTCCACGATTTGTGGGCGCAGAGTGTGAAGTCACAATAGAGTCACAAGGTTGTCCACCCTTGGTTTTGTAATATAATGTCGGATTGAAAGATCCACCGATGGTTCATGGACCATGGGATTGTATAAATAGAGCAAGGCTCTAAGTGTAGAGGGGGTCATGGAAGAATAGAATAGAAGCATTATGAGTCTAAGGAATTGAGTCGAAGTGTAAAGTGTGTCTTTGGGTCGTAGAGTAGGAGAAGGTTTTGCAGTTGTGTGCACAGAGGCCTAGTAGTCTGCAGCTATGTGCATAGTGGCCTAGTAGTCTGCAGTTGAGTGCATAGACCCCTATAGCTGAGTGCGCTGGGAAGATCGAGTCTGTACCTGTGGGAAGAATTAATAAAGAGAAATTTTACCATATTTTTGTGTATCTTTTCTTGTTTTATGTATTATTGGGTATGAATGGAAAGTTACTATTTATTTGTTGTGAGAACTTATATGAATGTGTTGTACAAATAAATATAACATAAGGTATCCATTTACGTGAAGATAATTAACCGGTAAATAGTGTAGAGTGCTACTTCAGCAGCGCGGAAGCCCCACAGTCCTTGATTAGGGCTGTGTGAAGGTGAATACATTAGGGAGCAAAGGACAGGGAAGTGCGTGAAGCAACCTGCACGCAGGGACTAATAGTTGGACCGAATCAGCCTCTCAGACATCTCAAGGGTGATGAAACCTGGTTCCAGCACCCCCCCATACTACTTCGGGTGAGACCTTAATCTACGCTCCGCGGACTGTTGTCAAAAGGGCCAGTAATACAAGGATTTGTTTGGCTAGTTAACTCTGAAACTGGGTCAGGCCCCAACAAGCCAACACTACTACACCATTAGTTCACCTCCAGCATATTGGTGTTGCAACACCTTCATGTTGTTACAAAACCATTATCAATGTTGCAACATGATTAGAGAATTGATGTTGCAACATGATAGAAGTAATGTTGCGACAACACCTTATATTGCAACACACATTGAGTCTCAATTCTAAAATACATTGATGGTTAAAATCAATTTTTATAACTCCATAGAAAACTATAATAGCTCAACCTAATTGAACCACCAAATGCACTGTTGTCTCTCAATGATTTCCCAACAAGAGAATTGACCACTTTCCACCCAATGAAGGAAAGGAAACAAGGAACTTGGTCCATCTAGCAAGGAAGGATTGATTGTACCTATTCTTGAATCGATTTCATAATCATTATGTCGGCTGAGTGAGTCAATATCTCCATATTTTGGTATTATGGTTGTAGTGAAGAGGAAACAATATGACAGTCCAATCTTCTCATGGTTTTCCCCTGATTCCTTGGTTAAATTGAGAAACTGTGATAATATATAAGTACTCCTACCCTACTTGAGCTCTAAGGTAACATTAAAGAGGAGAGGATATTCCTAAAATTTTACTTTGATTTCTATTGATACAAAAAAAATATGTTCTCATTCTTTTTCATTTCCTATGTGTGTGATGTGTTGATAATATATGAATTCTGTAAGTTTAAATAATGCCTCACCTAGGGAGGTAGGCCCCTCTCCTTAGACAAGAATTTCCTATCATTTCAGTAAGTATAAGTTATAATTTCATTCACATATTAATTAATTTTGTTATTTACACAACTTCCTAATTATTTATGATGTTGCAACACAATTAGAAATTACTATATTTTGCTACAACTCCCTAGCATTTACTCTATTTTCCAATTAAATAGTTTTGCTGCAACTCATTATATTATTGAATTTATCTCATGAAGGCAAATGGGACTAGTTTTGAGGAAAAAGTGATCCCTTCATCTGCATTGGTTACAAGGGTGCTCAAGCTATGACAGTGGCACTGCGCTTTTGTACGGAGGTTTCAGAGAACTCACTTAGTGACCTGGGACGTGTCTTCAAGCTAATTAATTTGGTTCTCAAGTGTAGAAGCTTGTGCCCAAAGTGATTTAGTTTTCTCTAGGTCGAAGGCAATCATAGCCTATGCAAACAACTACTCAACATTATCTATGAGTGGATAAATAGGTTGATTTTTCTTGGCAAGGACACCGCGCTAGTGACAAACATGACTAAAAATATCCTGGGAATCCTGCCTTAGATGAGGAAGAGTTTCTTCGATGGATGATCAAAAAGAGATTTGTTGAGCAACCTGTGCCTAATACTGCAAGGATGGATTTTGGACTGCCTAAGAAAGCAAAGTTACAATGGTATGTAACTCTTGGTTTTGTGCAATGAGTTTGATACATGTCACTTCAATATATGCACAACAGTATTTTGGGGAATAGGTGACAATATCTTCTAGTGGCTCATTAATATATTCATTAACAGTTAGCCACATGTTCTAAAATTTGATGCCTAGTCTAGATAGTTGCTGTTGTAACTAAACTTTATCCATATACTATTGGTCACACTCACTTGTAACTAGGGCAAGTTATTGTTGGTGTTGATCACATGTTTTTATAAGTTCAGTACATCGAAATTCCATCTGAATGATGTGGTCTTCAATTTTTGTTGTAGAAGCATGAATAAGCTAGAAGAGATGCAATGTAGGCCATGTGCTAAGGGCATCTAGCGATAGTGTATATGCTGGTGGAAACCTAGCCTGCAAAGGTTGTCCACTAGTAATTGATTTTTCTGATTGATCCCGAGGAGAATATTATCACTCATGTTCATGCTCCTTAGATATCTCCTGATGAAGCTACAATAAAACTTGTGGTGGAAGAAATTGAACAATATCATGCTACTAAGTAGCGAGATAAATGAATTGGTGACAATGTTGAGGATCACTAAGGAAAGTGGCAACCTGTTCGATGGAAAGGAATGAACTGGGTGAGGAAGAAGGGTTATCGAATTTAGAAATGGTTGGTTCAGAAACTAGTAACAATGATAAGAAAGGAATCATGGTAGACATAAGAAATATAGGGGAAGTAACAACGACCTATTCAGTATCCATGTTAGTAGGTACATTCAACCCTTCAACAAAATCAGGCTAGTCGGAGATGGTTTCTTCATAAGGTTTGGGTGAGGCATTGGAAGTGGAATGTTGAGAAGTGGGATGCTCCTTATGAATTGGCATAGCAGATTTTGTAGCCATGGTTGGCTCAGTAGTTAGGTCGATAACACTAGTTGGAGTGGAGGTAGGATGGCATAGTGAAAAAGGAGAGCTAGTTATAGCTGGTGGAAGTATAGATAGAATAGTGGGTGGTGCAATAGACATTGGTGTAACAAAATGAATTGTTGTAGCTTGATGAACCATATATACTACCTCCAACCAATTAGTAGAGGCTAAGGAAATGTTCTCATGTTCTTTTTGTAATAATGGCTAACTATATACTTTTGTAGTAGTAGGATACTTGCGAGAGGAAGAAGGAATATCTCTAGAGGAATATTTAAGGCACATAGTGTCGAAAGAATATAGTGTTGGGAATAATACTGAGAGGGGGGGTGAATCCATATTTACAAATCAATAAATTTTTCATTTCCATAATAAGATTTACATACGCTACTTCAATGAAGGGAACTTGCATGTGCAAGTAACTGTTATTAAGGCAACCCAAGTATATCTAGTGAACTTATGATTCAGTTAATTCATCATATGTCAATCTTTAATCAATGCATCAGTACTTTATTTAAACATTAAACAGTAACCATGTGCAGTGATAATAGAATAAACGATCACACATATGAAACACACATGAACACTAAGATTTAAGGTGGAAACCCAATATGGGAGAAAAACCACCTGCTTTTGTTGTCTTCGTCTTCTTTTAATATAAAGAATAATCTATTTACAATCTTGCACTAGTGCAGGATCATACCAGTATGTAGGAACCCACCTACAGAAGGCTACAACCTTCTCTCGTTCTCTAGCTTCTACTGGAAGGGAGCTACAACCCCCTAGTTCTTGTACTGGCCAATATGTTTACTAGTACATAGGCTTCGACATACAAAAGGCTACAACCTTCCCTCGTTCTCCAGCTGCTACTGGAAGGGACCTCCAACCCCCTGATAAAGTCACCAGTGACTACTAGCAGGAAGCTTCAACTTCCTCACTGAAGGCTCCAACCCTTAATATTCTCTAGGGACCACGTTTCATAAATTTTCACACTGGATACTCCTAGTACACAGTACTACAATATGAAGGACACATTTCATCAATTTTTCACACCGGACCCATCAGTAACATTGAATCTCAAAATCAATCACCACTACATCCATCAAATACATCTACATCAACCAATCATTGAAACTCAATCATCAATATCTGAAATAACTGAAACCCAATCATCAACCTTTGAATCAATCTATCACTGAAACTTCTAACATACTGGATTAAACAATCACCGAAACCTCTGACATACTGAATCATAAAATCATTGAAACCTTTGACATACTGAATCAAACAATCACTAAAACCTCTGACATACTGAATCATACAATCACTGAACCTATGACACAACTACATCAACCATTCATTCAAACTTAATCAAATTCAACCAAACAACTGGAACAGACAGATCACTGTAACTAGTACATAGATCTGAACCTAGAACACTGCATCAACAACTAGAACCAACTGTAACCTCACACGTCATGTGTCAGAATGTATACGCTCCTTTAATGAAGCCAAATTGCGTGTATACACTACTTCCTTTAGCCCAACCTGCATATACCTCTAAAGATACTGAATCATAAAACCTCTGAACCACAAACTATATCAATCAGTGACAGTTTGAAGATCTAATATCATATTACAAAGTTCTAAATAGATAGCAACAAGGATCACCCTTCTTTCTTAATCAATCAATCAATCAGACTCAATTTCATTATACATTTAGTTCTACTTTCAGATCTAAGAAGACTTCATTGAAAAACAACAATAAAACAACAGCACTGATCTGATAGATCAGTCATCCCTAAACATCAAGCTTTTATTTTGCATACACTACTTGGAAGAGCCAAACCAACGTGTATACGCACCTTCACCAAAGTGAACTGGTGTATAGATCTGCAAATACTTACTTATAACTTCGCTGCAATTCCAGACTTCAGACATACCCAGATCATCATATATAAAGGATAAAACGTGCATTAGCAATCAGATCTAGCCTATCCATTATCAGATCACATAATGATAAGTCATTATGATGTTGATCCATCATTAGATCTCATACATCATCAAACACTCAGGTGCATACTTAGTTCAGTTCAAGCAAAGCATCAGAAACCCATAACATGCATATTTTCTTTTGATCTAACACTTCATAAGATATTCATTACTTATGCCCTTAGCCCTTTGATCTTCTCCTCCTTATATAGTTTTAGCCTTTCTCAATACCTCAGATCAAAACAACACTTAGAGCCCATGGTATTCTTAGACGAGATGAAATAACCATTACTCCACTCAATATTGTGGGCTAATACCATGGTATTTACCCTTGGTATTCTTTCACCTTAATTTCCTTAATTTTTCATCTCAGATGCGCTTTTTCTTCTATGAAAGTGTGTGCATACGTATGAACTTTTTTTGTATAGTGAACCCATGTGTACACGTTCTTTTTGTATAGTGAACCCACGTATACAACTTAACATACTTGAAAATGTCCTTTTTCTTCAACTTCTTGATTCTGATCTATATTCCTTTGTTCCTTCATCTTATTCTTTTGTACCATTACTTTGTTCCCTCTAAATAGACTTGTTATAATGTGATTTTCCATTGTACATTACTTCTAAATTGATTCCTTTGAACTGCTCTGAATTTTGTCACGTCTATAAACACAATTGCCATGCATTCTATCACATTTGATATCTCTCCTATAGATTCATCTAGTTATGTAGATTCATCTAGTTACCATATACAAGTGATTTGTTCTGCTACAAGTGGGTTGCCATCAAGTACAACACATGTATCATAATGCCAATAATCTCCCCCTTTGGACTTGATGGCAACCATGTTGGTGTTGATTATTGTAAGCTGTAGAAACTGTTAGAGATAACAAGAAACACCAAAATACTCTCCCTCTTTGACATCAAGGGCAAAGGAAGCAGCAAGATATTCTCTCCTTTTGAGATCAAGGGTAAAGGGATGACCAAAATGAAGACTTTCATATCTGAACAGCTGAATATGAACATTGATCATGCTCCCCCTAGGCACATGCTAAATTCTATGATTAAGCTCCCCTTTGTACATGGTGAGATGCACTATACCATCCATGCTTCCCCTAAGCACATGCAGAGTCTACAAAAATATTTTCCAAAAGAATAGCAGGAATCTATAACTCAACTATGTGAGTATGACCTTCCTATCGCTAATGACTCATAATACATCAATCTCCCAACCAAGTGGGGATATACCAAATTTGACTCATCTACCCAACCAAGTGGGGATATACCAATTGTTTATACATGACTCAAATATAGCAATTACTATATCATCTTTCCCATGAATAGTGGGGGCACAAATTACATCATATGACCAAAAAGGACTCATTAAAAGACTACAATAGACAGAGACATATTATTAGATCAAGGGTATTTATATTACCTTTACATTGAATGATATACATGACATTTATAATAGAGACCAAAGATCTAAACGAGACCATGATAAACATCAGAAACTATCATACACCATGTATGACCTACACCATAAGCATTTGTCAACAACATCCAGACCAACAACCTGTATATGTCCATCATTAGTTCCCAAGATATGACAATGTAATTATCATCAACTTGTGACAAAGTATGCTGCATATAGATATCAACTCATCCTCTTGATCTCATCAAGATCAACTTGCTCTGTTTCCTTAGCAGAAAGAGCCTTATCATAACCTTCCATGAATCAACTAGGCATATGTCATATCTCCAAGCATTAACACAAATTATTCACATCATATCATATGTATGTGAAAACACCATAGTCATCATCTATGATCATAACATCATCATCAAGAACTGCATGATATTTCCACAAGAACCCTCAATATATCAACCATGTATCATCACCAGGAAACATCCTACATCTGATAAGCATCAACCATGATAATAACATATGTGAGTATCAAACCTATCATCATAAAGTAAGAAGTCATCATCATTATGTGACTAAGTAAGCCATGTCTCCAAATAGATATGTCTTCATGAAACCTACAATATCACCTTCTCTTGGCCAACCAACAATATTTATCAATATGCATAATGTGTATCCATCAAAGAGATAGCAATATGTATCTAGCTTCTCATCAATGTGAAAATAAAACCATGAGCTCACAGTCATTTGTCAAACTTTCTTGATACCATCAAGATCAACAATCCTCAACCAATATATCATGTGAGAGCCAAGAACTATGTGAATCTTGCACCATAACTGCACCATATGAAATTTATACATCTTTGAAGGCATGATGACAACAGCATAAAAGAAATGAGTGACTCTTATCATCATGAAGTTGTGTACTCAAGCTTTGTTCTTCTCCTTGTCCTTATGAATATCACCATGTATATGTATTGTATGCATCATCAAAAAGTCATCCACTATCATCCATAAATTTTATTTGAATAACAACTATGTAACCCCAAGAAATACAAGTATCATCTGAGACTTTATCATAGGCAACTCATAACTACAGCATAGCATGATGTATCATTTAAACATTTCAACAATGTAAGTACCAAAGACTTCTGAACATAATGCCAACAATGCATTATTAGAAGCATAGCATATTCTCCCCCCAAATCTGTGCCAACTATTTACTGTTACATCTAATCATTGCATATATCAGTAAGGATCATCAAGGGATCATCATCAACTAGTTATACATCAAGTCATCAACAACTTATGAGGGTCAAAATCACTTCTACATATCATCAACAGAATGTAATCATCATTAATCAGAACAGAAAAGATAATTGATAATTGATTGAACCATATCAAACCCCTTTTCCTTAGTCTGTTCCACAACTTCTTCATCAAACCAACATATACGTGATTGTGCAACTTTGAACTCACGTATATACGTGACTTGTCTTCATGATAATTTCATATGAGAATTAGAACACTCAAATTTCATACTCTTAGTTTCTCCTAAGTCTGTTCTGTCTGTATATTGAGCTATGCCACATATTTCTGGTTGTACTTCCTTCTTCTTCCATACCTTGGAGTGTGATGATATTTTCTCCTTTTGGTATGTTGGCCAAAATTTTCTCCTGCATTCTTTTGCTATATGCCCAAACTTGTTACAAGAATAACATCTTATATGTTTCATATTCCCTCTATAGCAATTAATGGCTTTATGACAAAACATATTACAAGAAAAAAATATCCCTTGAAGTACCTGGAAGCTGATGATCTTTCTGTGTGATAGTTATTAGCTTGAACCAATCTACTTCTACATCTGGGTGCAACATGTCCAAAATTATGACATATAAAACATTCAACATTATTCATCGGAGGAAAGAATCAATTAACACTTCCATAGTTAGGAGTAAATGATTTTATTTGAAGACTTTCTTTCCTTGGTTGTTGATGGGGTTGACCTCTTATCTCCTTTTTGAGCATTTCAGATTTTGCACTAGAGTTCCTTGCTCTAGTTTGTGAGATAGATTCATCTTTAAAAGTTTCATGAAAACCAAGACCAGATTTGCTGGCAGATTCATCTTTAACAGTTTCATGAAAACCAGGACTAGATTTGATGGCAGGAGACCTTTGACTACTAAGAATATCATCAAAATCTTAGTACTATCTTGAAATCATAAAAGTTTATCCTTTTCTTCTAATTTACCTTTTAGGATATTTACCTCAACCTAATATTGCTCTTCCTTTTCAAGATAATGCTTCTTCATGTTTTCTTCAGCTTTTCTTCCTTCTTCCACTTGTTGCCTTAATTCGAGACCTTCGTTTTCTTGTTCTTAAAATGCTTGGACTAGTTCTTCATTCTACTTATTTTAATTTTTGAGATCTTCTTTTAGAGAAACGACCATAGCTTCAAGACCTTCATAGTAGCTAGTTCTTTCTATAAGTTCCTTGGTTGTTGTGTCCTTTTCATTCACTTCATTTCTCAATGATGTCACTTCATCCTGCAGCCTTTGACTTTGATCTTCCTTTTCTTTGTATTGCTTCTTTATTTTGTTTCCTTCCTCCAACTGGGATTTTAACCTGGTAACTTCTTCTTTGTAGGAACATTCCCTTTTATCAATTAGATCCTTTTGATCTCTAATTGGTCTATGAGCTTTTTAAATTGTGCCTCTATTTGATTTCTTTCTCTTTCACCCATAAGATCAAATTCATTTGTTTTATTGTCACTTTCATTATCTTCAAATGAACATAGAAATGTATCACCAAAGGACAACAAATTCGTATGAGATAGTTCTTTCACTTGTTCATCTTCATTCTAAGGTGATTCTGAATCTGAAGAGTTTCTTCCACATAAAGGCCAATCGTCTCTCCCACTGTCATAGTTCCTTTGAGATGTATTATTCTTTTGAGTTGATATATTATTTAGCTTCTTTCCCATTGTTACTATGGATCTCCTTCAAGTGATCAAGCTTCTGCCAAAGGACTCACTCTGATACCAATTTTTGGGAATAATACGGAGAGGGGGGGTGAATCAGTATTTACAAATCAATATATTTTTCATTTCCATAATCAGATTTACATATGATACTTCAGTGAAGGGAACTCGCATGTGCATGCAACTGTTCTTAAGGCAACCAACGTATATCCAATGAACTTATGATTAAGTTAATTCATCATATTTCAATCTTTAATCAGTGCATTAGTACTTTATTTAAACATTAAATAGTAACCATATGTAGTAATAATAGAATAAACCATCACACATAAGAAACACACATGAACACCAAGATTTAAGGTGGAAACCTACTGTGGGAGAAAAACCACCCGTTGTTGTTGTCTCTGTCTTCTTTTAATATAAAGAATAATCTATTTACAATCTTGTACTGGTGTAGCCTCATACCAGTATGCAGGCACCCACCTACAAAAGGCTACAACCTTTTCTCATTCTCCAGCTTCTACTGGAAGGGAGCTACAACCCACTAGTTCTTATACTAGCCGATATGTTTACTAGTACGTAGGCTCTGACCTACAGAAGGCTACAACCTTCCCTCATTCTCCAGCTGCTACTGGAAGGGACCTCCAACCCCCTGATCAAATCACTAGCCACTACTGGCAGGAAGCTTCGACTTCCTCACTGAAGGCTCACTGAAGGCTCCAACCCTCAGTATCCTCCAGGGACCACTTTTCATAAATTTTAACACTGGATACTCTTGGTACACAATACTATAATATGAAGGCCGTGTTTAATCAAATATTCACACTAGACCCATGAGTAACATTGAAGCTCAAAATAAATCACCAGTACATCCATTAAATACATATGCATTAACCAATCACTGAAACTCAATTGTTAATCTCTAACATAACTGAAATCCAATCATCAATCTCTGAATCAATCAATCACTAAAACTTCTAACATACTAAATCAAACAATCACTGAAACACCTGTCATACTGAATCATACAATAATTGAAACCTCTGACATACTGAATCAAACAATCACTGAAACCTCTGACATACTGAATCATACAATCATTGAACCTCTGACACAACTGCATCAACCATTCATTCAAACTTAATCAAATTCAACCAAACAATTGGAACATACATATCACTATAACTAGTACAAAAACATGAACCCAAAACACTGCATCAACAACCAGAACCAACTGTAACCTCACAAGTCATTTGTCAGAATGTATACGCTCCTTTAATGAATCCAACCTGCATGTATACGCTACTTCCTTTAGCTCAACCTGCGTATACCTCTAAAGATACTAAATAATAAAACCTTTGAACCACAAACTGTATCAATCAATGACATTTTGAAGATCTACTATCATATTACAAAGTTCTAAACAAATAGCGACAAGTATCACCCATCTTTCTTAATCAACCAATCAATCAGACTCAATTTCCTTATATTTTCAGTTCTACTTTCAGATCTAAGAAGACATCATTGACAAACAACAATAAAACAACAACACTGGTCGGATAGATCAGTCATCCTTGAACATCAAGCTTTTCTTTTTCATACGCTACTTGGAAGAGCCAAAATAGTGTGTATACACACCTTCACTAAAGTAAACCAACGTATATATATTCAAATACTTACTTATAACTTCACTACAATTCTAGACTTTAGACATACACAGATCATCATATATAAAGGATAAAACGTGCATTAGCAATTAGATCTAGCCTATCCATTATAAGTTCCCATAATGACTATTCATTAAGATCCTAATCCATCATTAGATCTCATCCGTCATCAAACACTTGGGTGCATACTTAGTTCAGATCAAGAAAAGCATTAGAAACCCATAACATGCGTATTTTATTTTGATCTAACACTTCATAAGATATTCATTACTTCTTCCCTTAGCCCTTTGATATTCTCCTCCTTATATAGTTTTAGCCTATCTCAATATCTCGGATCAAAACAACACTTAGAGCCTATGGTATTCTTAGACGGGATCAAATAGTCGTTACTCCGCTCAATATTGTGGGCTAATACCATGGTATTGGCCCTTGGTATTATTTCACCTTAATTTTCTTAATTTTCCATCTCATATGCACTTTGTCTTCTATGAAAGTGTGTGCATACGTATACGCTCTTTTTATACAGTGAACCCACGTGTACACACTCTTTTTGTATAGTGAACCCGCATATACAACTCAACATACTTGAAAATGTCCTTTTTCTTCAACTTCTTGATTCTTATTTGTATTCCTTTGTTCCTTCATCCTATTCTTTTGTACCATTACTTTGCTCCCTCTGAATAGACCTGTTATAATGTGATTTTCCATTGTACATTACTTCTAAATTGATTCCTTTGAACTTCCCTCCATTTTTTCACATCTTTAAACACAACTACCATCCATTCTGTCACACCTGATATCTCTCCTGTAGATTCTAGTTATGATATACAAGTGATTTGTTATGCTACAAGTGGGTTGCCATCAAGTAAAACACATGTATCATAATGCCAACATATAGGCCTTGGTAATCCTGCTTTCATGCAATTACACCTCGACATGAGAGGACCTCACTATGAAATTCATTCTCACAGAGATAGAAGGGAATCTTGCGCATGGAGAAAGTTTCCTAGTGTACATTCAGTGGTTGAATATAACAATGATTGTGGCCAATCCCGAACATGATTTGGTGCACATATCAGTCTAGGAGAAAAAGAGGCATTCTTGAAACATTGCAAGTAACACCGACCATATTGTTGTACTAATGATGAAAAGAAAGATCATTAAAAACACAATTGGTGGTGTCCTCAATACTTCACCATGAAGCATATGCATAAGAAAACAATTCATTTTTAGAAACATATGTTAAGTCTCTTCTGTCGGTTGGGAACCACTTGTACATGGCGAGAGGAATGAGTAAATACCCAAAAATGAAATAGGTTTCCTGAGCATGAGCATCTTCCACAACTTCAAATAATTCATTAAGTAAGTAACTACAAAAATTTAGCTAATCTCATCAAACATAGGTCTTAACAACAAAAATGACATCCAAGAACATTCCCCTCTAGTGAAGTTTAACATGAGCTTACTAGAAATTATAGTGCAGGTGACCTTGATAGGCTGATTGTTAATCATCTCAATAATAACTCCTCATCCCTTCCTTTTGGTACCATACTTCTTATAGATATTATCCTCATCCCTCTTTTTTCCCCACTTTAAGACCTTCTATAATGTCATATTAACACCGGAGCCATAGGTAGAGAGACAAGTGAGTGTATGGATGTCTTGAACATGGATTGGGTATTCCCGGTCCAACTAGAGCGAGCCTCCATGAAGGCGACTAATTAGGAACTTAGTACACCTCATGACCTCCCATTGGTACCAAAGATAGGTAAGTCACACAAAACCAGTAAGGAAGAATTTTTGATCGGGTAAAATTCGAAGTTGATATTAAGGTTAGATCGGGCTCCAGGTCAAACATTCGGCTCCATAAAAACTTCAGTGTGGAGGAAAAGGAAAACTTCAATATTGGAAAAATAATTATCAACTAGAGTTCGTTTATCATAATTTCCATGGAGGTTATCATAGGAATGAATGTAGGAGTTGATGGGGAAAGAGAGATGGTGGCTTTAACAGTGCCACCCTTGGTATTAGAGCGACAACTGTAAACAAAATAAACAGAGGGTGACAATAGAATGTAAACTTAGCGGGACACAACATTGAAGCTAGGACGGAAAACTAGATGGATGCTAAGGGGAACAATATGTGAATAACAACGAATATGGGCTATATAGAGAAACGTAAAGGAGAAGGTTGAAATTACTTAATCGTTACACTATGGATATGCACTGAACCTAAAAATCCCTCATGATTACAACTTTCTGCTCCACTTGTTTGAAAACTTAAATGATTGACACCCATATCTAGGAGTAATGGGAAATTGTATCGATATGCAAGCAGATTGGATTGCAAACTAACTAAGACAAGACTAGACTTAATGACTGAAAAGATACAAATTTAAGACAAATTATAAGATAAGATGTGGTGAAACCCTTGACAAGACACGTATTTAAGACAAATGATAAGGTAAGACACGATGAAACCCTCCCTGGCCACAATCACTTGCGGTGGGTCGTAACACGAAAATCCTTATTTATGCGACAACAAAAGGGATTGACTCTAAATAGGACTAAAAAAACTAAAAGAAAAAGGAATGGACTCTAACCAGAATTAATATAGCTAGCTAAAATCCTAACTAATAATCCCTTTTCAGAGAGCACATAAAGAATAATTTGGTGAACCAAAATAGGGCTTCAGGCGACATCATTCACCCAACCAAGCAAAAGGATGCCATCTAATTGAGCAAGCTTAACAAATCAATAATTACAAATTTCCGCAACATAAAATAGACTGAGATAATGTATTTGGAGCTTACCAAGATGATGTAGGAACTTGTTGTCATAAGAAATACATAAACCCCCACCAAAAACAACTTCTTCTTGATATATTAGTCATGCCAAGCTTTTTGCATTTCCTTCTCCACTATTTGGTGAAAGTCGGCAAGGAAGAATTTCTCATCTAATTTCTAAAACTCTTGTAGCCTCTATGGAATGGATTTGTTCTCGGACATCTTCATGGAGTAAGCAATAAATATTAGGAACTATAAATTATGATGGAACCACTTCTTCCCAACCATAGACTAAATGAAAAGGTGTATATTTATGCAATGTTTTGGTTTGTAGTGCGGTAAGCCCACAATGTCGCATGAACTCATTCATCCCAATCATCCTTACTTGCTCAGAAAATTTTAGTAAGACCTCTCTCCAAAATTTTATTAAATGCTTCAACAATCTTGTTTGCTTATGGACTATAAGGACTACTCTTGTGGTGTTGAATCATAAAATTTTGTAGCAACATTCGAACTGTCTCATTAATAAAGTGGGAACCTTGATCATTGGTAAGAATTAGAGGAAATCTAAATATGGTAATGATGTTCTAAAAAATAAATCATGTTGATGTATCAACAATGCATTCCTTAATAGGGGATGCCTCTACCCAATGAGTCAAATAATTTGTTGTTGCAATGATATATCTAGCGTGAGAGTGTCGAGCAAGCAGTTGGTTTGGTCAAATAAAATCAATATCCCATTTCTAAAATGATTCCAATGCCCAGACAGGATGCAAACGCATCTCATCCCTTTGTGATGGTTGACCAACCCATTGGAAAACATCACACCATTTTTCATAGTCCTTGGAATCTTTGAAAAAATTTGGCCACCATAAACCAACTTGTAACACTTTCTGAGTAGTATCCTTTCCTCCAACATGACCTCCAATGACACCTGCATGACATTCCCATAAAATATCATCCCGCTCATGATTCAATACACAACGTCTAAGAATATGATCAAGTCCCATCTTATAAAACTAGTCATCAATCAATTGATAATCAACAGCATGAACAAACATATATCGTTTATGTGTGGGCTTATATTTCTCTGGGCAGTGACCTATTGCAAGGAACAATGTAATGTCTTCTATATAACTTGGGATTGCTTCAATGCAGAATAAATGAAAATTAGGAAACTGGTCATCAATGGATCCTCCCAACTCCCTTGACTCTAAGCGAGATAAATGATCAGGACCTACATTTGATCTTCTCAGCTTAACAATAACTTCAAAGGTGAACTCTTGGAATAGAAACAACTAACAAAAAATTCTCCCCTCTAACACTGGCTTTTTGACCAAGTACTTCAATGTCAAATGATACATAAAGAATTTAAATGGTCCTCCCAATAAATAATGTCAAAACTTCTGAAGGGATTATACCATAGCAAGAGTTTCCATTTCTGTAGTGGTATAATTCTTCTCTATTGTAGAAAGTTTGTGACTAGCAAAATATATGGGATGATCTAAATTTTCATCTCCAGGTTGTGTCAAGATAGCTCCTAACACAATTATGGATGCATTGATATGCACATGGAACTCCTTATTCCAATCCAGATAAACTAGAATGGGTGTAGTTACGAGTTTCTCCTTGAGAGTATCAAACGCTGAGTCACATTAAGTAGGCTAGATAAACCTTTCTGATTTCTTCAATAGCTTCTTTGACAGTGCCGTGATTGAAGCATAATTCCTAATGAACTGGAGATAATGGGTAGTATCTCCTAGAGTTGACCGCAACTACTTCACCAAGGTTGGAGGAGGCATATTCAATATCATTGAAAATTTGGAAGGTCCACACAAACTCCTTCCTTACATACTATATGGTCTAATAATGTCCCAAAAGGATCAACAAAAATACATTTTTTTAAGTTTATGGAAATTTGAAGCATCATGCATATATCAAACATCACTCTTAGAAAATTGGAATGATACTTTAATATATTGTAAATTGTACAATCATCCATGTAGATGTTAGGTCCCTATACTATCAACCCCATTATTATATTGTTGTGCCCCATAGAAACCCACTATTGTTATTATTGTGCCCTTCCATTATTATTGTTGTGTCGCCTCTGATTATATTATGACCCCTTAGACTCCTATATATAGGAAGGAGGTCTTGTCATTTGTATCATCCAAGAATTGTTCAGTTGTGTAATGTAAAGGAGGTTTCCCCCTCGAAGAGGCTTATTTCTAAGGCATTTATCTATCTTTTCTGTCTTTTTGTGAGCCTGTTTCATAACATCTAGTATCAGAGCTTTGGATTCTAGGGTTTTGCTACTTCAAATAAGTCATTATGGAATTGTCACTATAACTTTTTTGCTACGAAGTTTCAGAAGCTAAAACAAAAACCCATTTGAGCCGAAATCTTTCTACACCTCAAGTCAAAATTTTCGATCTTATCTCGCTATATTTTCAGAGATATGATCTAAGGAAGTTAGAGTTTTTGAAAACTCCATAATTCCATCTCACACAGGTCATCATGGAATTTTCTCTATAATTGTTTTCCTGTGAAGGTTCTGACTCTGAAATTAAAGCCCATTTGAGCCAAGATCTTGGTGAAGCTCAGGCCCAAATTTCAGATCTTATTTCACTATATTTTTGGAGATATAGTCCAATACATTTAGATTTTCTGCAGGCTCATGAATTACATCCTAAACATATGACCTTGGGATGATCGTCATAACTTTCTCTCTGAGCATCAGATTGAAATTTCATAAGAAGTTTCAGAAAGAGGATGGACTGTAGTTTTATGTGTATCAGTTTTAGGTCCTAAAGTTGAAACAGTGACACGTGGAACTTCGTACAAGTGAGCTCTACTGAACCAGTATATAATCAGGTCATTGTGGGAGATTTGACATAATTATTCCTTGCAGTTTCCAATCTTGATCAAACTTGTGGGGTTAGAAAGAGAACTCAGAGGGATACTGCAGGACATAATTTCAAAACTTGGAGATCTAAAATTACAAAGTTTCCTTTGTTTCAAGATCGAGCTCCTAAAATCAATAAAAGGCGATATGAGGAAGTTTGATGGCAAGGATCCGGTAAATTGGATACTATAGATGGAGCAATATTTTGATATGCATGAGGTGCAACTGTTACAAAAGGTACATATTACATCCTCATATTTAGAGCCAGATCAATTTTTATGGTATAAAGGGCTTTGTTCTTGTAAACCACCTATTACATGGTCAATTTTCATGGAGGAAATGATAGCACATTACAAGGATACAAAGAGAAACACCTTCTTTAGCCAATTGATAAATCTCAAACAAAAGTGTTCAATGGAAGAGCACATTGAGGACTTTCGAAAATTGAATATAAGGGAAAATGATATTCCAGAGAAGTAGAGAATTGATGTCTCCATAGGGACTTTAAAGGATAACATTCAACATGAGGTTCATATTTAGGAAACTGATTCATTGGAGAAGGCATTCAGGTTGGCAAGAAAAGTGGAAAGCAAAATTATGGCAACAAGGAAGTCTACCCCTCACAACTATAAAGATGGAAGTGTTGTTTCTTATAGCCTTCCACAACCTACAAGGTTGTTACCACAACAATTGGAAGAAAAAAGAGCAAAAGGGCTTTGTTACAATTGTGATAACAAATACGTTAAAGGTCATAAGTGTGCCGAGAAGAAATTATTTTACATAGATTGTGAAGAGGAGGAAGAAAAGGATCAAGAAACATCAAAAGAAGATGATATACACCAAGAACCAACCCCAGAGAAAGAAGAAATGAATCTGACTATATCTTGTAAAGTATTGGAAAGAATTACCACTCCTCAAACTCTCAAGATAGAAGGACATATCAAGAAGAAAAAGGTTCAAGAAGTGAAAGATCACATCAAGAAAGAAGAAATGAATATGACCATATCTTGTAATGCATTGGCCAGAATTACCACTCCTCAAGCTATCAAGATAGAAGGACATATCAAGAAGAAAAAGGTAATAGTCTTGATTGATTCGAGCAGTACCCTAAATTTTATTCATTGTAAGATAGCCAAGGAATTGAATTTCTTCCTATATCCAGCGCCAAAGTGTCAAGTGATGGATGCAAGTGGAGGAACCATAAACTTCTTTGGAAAGTGCCATAATATTAAGCTATCCATGGGATAATATGTATTGAATAGCCCAATGCTTTCCATTCCAATCCGTGGTGTTGATGTTGTACTAAGTGTCCAATTCTACAATCCTTGGGTACAATAGCTTTTAATTTTCAAGAACTTCTCATGAAATTTTCTTCAGAAGGAAAGGAAGTTGAATTAAGGGGTATCATAGGGAAATTGGGAAATATAATCAGATCTAACGAACTGACAAATCTTCTAAAGAATGAAAAACGAGGCGTAATTGCACAATTATGTTCACTAGAGGTTCCCACATCAAAATCATCTATTTCTCCAGATCTCCAAAAAGTCTTGGAAAATCATTCAAAGGTATTGGAGACTCCCAAATGCCTCCCACCTATTCATGATCATGATCATTCTATTCATTTGATTCTAGGAAGTGTTCCTCCAAACATCAAGCCTTACAGATATCCCTATGCCCAAATGAGTGAATTGAATGTATGGTTGCAGAAATGCTAGAGGCTGGTATAATTCAACCTAGTCAAAGTTCTTTCTTTGCTCTAGTAGTATTGATGCACAAGAAGGATGGGTCATGGAGCATGTGTCCGGATTACAGAGAGCTCAACAAACTCATTGTTAAAGATAAATTTCCCATTCCTGACATTGATGAAGTATTGGATGAATTGCATGGATTTATTTACTTCACCAAGTTGGATCTTCGTTCAGGATATCGTCAAATAAGAATGAAGACTGAAGACATTCCAAAAACAACAATATTGAAGAAAGATGCATTTTCATGGACTCCAGAAGCAACGAAGGCCTTTGAACATCTTAAAGAGGCAATGTGCCAAGCACCGATCTTAGCTACGCAGAACTTCACAAAAACCTTTATTATGGAAAATGATGCATCAGGAAATGGAACTAGTGATGTTTCACTGCAAGAAGAAAGACCCACTGCTTTTGAAAGTCGTCCAATTAAAGGAAAGTATTTACACAAAGCTATTTATGAGAAGGAAATGTTGGCAAGACTACATGCACTTAAGAAATGGTGACCTTACATAATGAGAAGATCCCAGTTCAAACAATATTTCTAGAACTTGACGAGGAAGGAAAAATCATATTGGAACCTAGAGCAGTCACAGAAACAAGAACCCGACAGCTACAAAATTGATCAATTTCAAAATATCTCATCAAGTGGAAGAACTTACCCACTGAAGATTCCACATGGGAGGACAATGATTTTATACTGAAGCATCCATAACTACTCAACCATTGAGGACAACAATTTTTGAAGGAGAGGGGCATGTTAGGTCCCTATACTACTAGTGTAACCCCTTATTGTTATTAGTGCAACCCCCTTATTATATTTTTGTGCCCATGTAGTCCCGATATTGTTATTATTGTGCCCCATAGAAGCCCACTATTGTTATTATTGTGCCCTTAAATTATTATTGTTATTTAAACTCTAATTATATTATGACCCCTTAGACTCCTATATATAGAAAGGAGGTCTTGTCATTTGTATCATCCAAGAATTGTTCAGTTGTGTAATGTAAATGAGGTTGCCTCCTCGAAGAGGATTATTTCTAAGGTGTTTATATATCTTTTCTATCTTTTTGTGAGTTGGTTTCATAACAGTAGACCTCAAGAAACTTATGAATATATTCTTAGAAAGCAGCGATCACATTCTGTGAGAAAATAGAAGGAGAATTATTTAACCCAAATGGCATGACAATATATGCATAAGAGCCCCATTTGGTTGTAAATGTAGTTTTATTCTTGTCCTCCTCTACAATACTGATCTAATAATAACCTGGAAATCCATCAGTAAAATAATAAGCCTCGTTTCCCGCAACATTGTCCAAAACCTGATCACTAAAAGGAGTGGGAAACGGGTCATGTACACAAGCATTGTTAATGCTTCTATAATCAACAAACACCCAAATATACCGAGAATGTTTCTTATCTTGAATGACAATTGTGCTTATCCAATCAGCCTCATCAACCGAAAATATAAGTCTGACAGTTAGCATCTTCTTGATCTCCTTTTTGCACTTTCTCTTTTGCTCTTGCATTCAACCTGTAAGGTTCATTCTTTATCGGGTTCATTTATGATTTTAGTTCTATCTCCATCTCTCCAATTTCCCCTTTAATACCCTTTAGCTCTAAAATTGAAGCAGGAAATAGATCTTCATATTCCCTAAGAAAATAAAAAACCTCCTTGGTAGTTTGCTCATCCCAATAATCACCAATAGAAGCAAGTTTGGGTTTTTATTCAATTCTATTCAACTTCTTAAACTAGAGCGACTGTATATGTGGTGTATCAATGGCATGATCTTCTTTTATCTCTCACTCCCATTTATATTATCTAAAATAAAAATGGCTTAGTGCTTTGATGTCATCATTTGGTTCTTTATTAATTTTCCCGTAGGCTACAACTTCATGAAACCTAGACTCATATTGATGTGCAAACTCTCCATATCTTTCTGATTCAGAAACAATAATTTATTTATAGATTTGAGAGCTTCGGTTATTTTTTCATTAGCATCATGAAATTAAAAATGTGTAGAACTAATAAATCACCTTTTCCCAGTCATTTGTTCGTATTTTTGTTTCTTCCTTCAAGTACCAATCTTGCGGAATAGTACCTAAGGTATGCATAAACTCATGTGTCCACATCGTAGTTGGTACACCATCATCGTTCCATATGGAACAATAATTTTGAATGTGCTTTTGAGGACTAGTATATCCATGACACATAGGAATTTCACTAAGATTTTTATCTAGAGATGAGAATCTATAGAGAAAAGCAGTTTTAATAGTATCCCAATCATGTAACTGATTACAATGGGATGTCCACCATCTTGCAGGGGTTTCTTGTAAGGAAACATTCATCAAAGATACCTTTTGACTTTTGTCGATGCGGGCATCAATTTCTTGAATAAAATTTACAAAATATTTAGTACCATTAAAACCATGATAATTGTGTACCTCAGTACCAATCCAACGGAGACATCTAACAGTTGCACAATGTCTCGAATGAAGCTCATGATACCCTTTATGCTAATCCTCCATCAGAACATTAGATCTTACTTCTCTACTTTGAACACTCCAACTAAAGGACCCAACCACCATGGGATTGATATAATCCTCCCTCCTTCTAGCTATCAATTGATATAGTTTATATAACAAATTAATTTCCTCAACATAATCTTTCGATTCAGTGAATCACGACCCTTGATATAGATCTAGCAGTTGTAAAAATCGAACTCCATATCATATTTTCCCATTTTAATTCGATCATTGCATAATTTTTAAATGCCCAATCAATACACAATAATGCTGGGAATGGATCCTGATCACCCATAATATCAATTACTTCAAAATCAACGTAAGTCTTAACACTACAATAACAACCTCAACATCTTCTAATATCCCAATGGGGAGAATACAATACTCATTTTCCATACGCAATTGGATAGGTGAAAAGACCAATTTGGGTTTCCCGAGCACTTCCCTAGTTTTCCTTGGTAGAATATTAACATCTGAACCAAGACCCAAAATGGAATATTTGATCTGGTATCCAACAATTTGAGCATCAACCTGAAATTATCTTCCATTTCACTTCTTATTTCGTCAAATTCTCCTAAAATTCCTTTTCAGAAGATTAGCAGAAATAGGTTCTTTGGTTAATGGGTCATCCTTCAGAACATATTTTAACTTTTTACGCAACTTTCCAACAAGTCACTCATCATCCATTATCTGTAAGAACGGTTTAAACCATTTTTGAATTGGTTGGGATGTCTCCTGTAATAATCCGTGGATATTGATCATACCTTGTTCTGACTACTCAATTCGTAGATCTTGAGAAGACATTAATTGCCAGAATAATTCAACTACATCTGTATAATATTCTCTTTGTTGATTGGAGTTACAAGATTTCTTTGGTGATGTAGACCTTATAATAGTTGTTTGTTAAGAGGTTTTAACATTAGCTTCGATTCTTTTCCATTGTCTAGTTACGAAATTAATATTTATTTGTGCTACAGGCTATGGCTCTCATGGTTTGACATTAATCAAATTATTTCCCTTCATCTGGTTACGCTCTTCCCAACAGGCAATTAACATTGGAAAATATTGTGTAGCTTGTGTATTCACCCAATAGTGTGAACGCCAAGGTCTTCTCCACATTGAATATTCTTTTTCCACATGGATTTCTTTATCACAAATATAACACCTAATTTGACATCTTCCTCATATCCCCCCCCCGCTCCCCCGTTCAGGGTGCCACCTCCTCGTCACTGAGGAGATTCATTTATGTAGAATTTTGTATGATTTAAATGGTCATTTAGAGCATCTAAGGACCAAAATTGATCTGTATGATGTGTGGGTGACCCGCAGAATTCACAAAATAAATTTTTGGGTATGTTGGAGTGCTTTTGCAAAATAGTATAGAACCGAGGTTAGTGACCATAAGAACTGCAAATTTTACAATTCTCATTGAGAGATATACCTTGTTGTAGAGGGAACACCTGATACTGAGCTGGACCTAGAAATGGCATTTTTGAAGAAATTTGGGCTACTCTAGTGTTATGTGATGGTGGTCGAAGATGACCCATAGGAAAACTTGATGGCCCTTGACTCCTGAGCCTTGGGAATTTAGTGACATAATTCCCTTCAACTTAGTAGTGTGTGCACCAAACTTGAGATTTCACGGGCCTTGTAGGAGTAAGATCCTTTAGTTTCTCAGTAAGATTGGAAAATTTCTTCTGAAGTCCCATAATAGAAGGGTCAGATGAATAAAAACACAATTTATAATGTTGAGGATATCCTTCCATTGCCTCAATCTTCATTGCTAGCTCCAAAGCATCCTGCAATGTCACAGCCTTCTTTTGCAACAACAGAATCAAAGTCATATGTAGAAAATATTTAATAAAATAATCCCTTTGATGGTGAGGGTCAATGAGATAGGAGAGTTTTCTAATAGAATCTTTGAAGTGCTACATGCACTTCCAAGCAGATTCACCTTCTCTTTGACGGACATCCAACAATTCCACTAGGCCATGCTGATTCAACTGAGGTAACTTGAATTCCTGGACAAACTCCTGTTTAAGAAAATCCATGGTGGCACTAGGATTTGCATCAATCCACATAATAAACCATCAAAGTGCTCGATCTCATAAATTAGTTTGGAATTCAAAAATTTTAGTGGCATCATGAGTCTATGGAGCCCTCCAATCAACCTCACAAAGGTACCAATGTTGCTCAACATCTTCACCACTCCGTCCTAAAAAATTTGGCTAACGAGTAAGTAAGTCATCCATATTTATAGCCACAAATATGTGCTCTAAATAAACAATTATAAATCTCTTGGATCCAAGATGAAAATTATTAACTAAACTAGATTGAACACCACTACAGTAACTACTGCTTCCACTGAAACTACCAGTACTATATCTAGAATGTATTTGCTGAATTTTAATAGTTTTTGCTAATTAGGAAATAACTGATTAGGATTTTGATACAATACGAGGGGAATATTAGGACAAGGAAGTATTGTAGCCATATGTTCCAGGCTATTTCTACTGGAAACCAACTCATCTTCAAAGAACAATCATCTCATTATAAAATGCATATCAACATCTATTGGAGTATATTCTCCTAACATCATAATCGGTTGCACGAATGGCTCAGGTGTATGAAATCCTTCAGACTCTGAGTGGGGTATACCAATCCTTACTAGATGCTTCACAAAACTGTCGCTGACATTTGTAGGTTTTAACCCTTTACAAAAATTACCTCTAAGCAAATTCTTAAGATGGAAAAATATACAATGGAGAGAATATAAAATAAATATACACAAATATTTGCCCCTGGATCCCAAAAGCGAGACCACCAGATTGAATTTTCATTATATTCCTCTCAATGTTATGATACATACATATACATGTTGAAGCATTGATAAACCCCAATACATTAACATTCGATTAGAACATAACAGTAGTTTTTCTGCTTGGGTCTACAAGATACCATGGGAAGAAAACCATCTTGCCCAAAACCATGTGAAAAACCCATGCACAAAACCATGGGTAGGTTCGCCCACCATATTTGGGTTCACCCCCCATCCTTGGGTCCACCCAACTATTATTGCGTCCGCATAAAAAAAATCATAGGACTCTTCCACAGATCCATTGTAGGGGGCAGTAAATAATCGAACCCCCAGATACGGGGGGATGTCAGCCCCCCTGTGAACAACCCCCACCCCGTTGCGACCAACCCCCACCCCGTTGTGCCCAACACAATGTACAAATTCTAATTCTAGTCATGGAAAGAATATAACACATACCCAACATGTCTCCTACTTCACTAGACGAAAATCCCTCATGCGCTTCCCTTCTCTACAACTCAGGACTATCCATATACTTCTACGACACTGAACCTATCACTACTTCTCCTATCCTTTACAATTATCGCCTTCAACACCTAATATCTCGCAACTTTTTTCTCACCATTCCTCAATTATTCTTTCCCTCCATAATGCTGTAAAATCGCGTGCCTTTCACAAATCCTCTAGATCCATCACAACATTCCCTCATTTTATTTAATTGAACCTCATTCCTCCATGAAAATCTAAACCCTATCACCTATGGTTTTAAGTAGCCATTTTCTTCTTGGAATGGTAACAAGTTTTCTTTGACCAGTAATACCTTAATCCACATGGGAATCTCTTTCATCAATCTTCCCCATAATCCAAACTTAAAAATTGCTTCTGCTTTAGAAAAGTACTAATGATATTCAACAAAAAACTCAATAATGTAACCTTCTATAGCTAAATTCACCCAAAAGTACATTTTAGCTAGATCAGAGCCCAGCCAATCCCAGCAAATCACAGGTCGACTCCCAACCCAGACTTATGATGTAAACAACTTATCCAATCTTGCAAATTTTCAAGAAAATCACACCAAAAGATTTCATATTGATCACAGGTAGGTTCAATGTAAAAAGCTTCTGACCTAACCCATTCTAAGTTCTTTTGGTGCATTTAGGCTTGTCTCAAAATAAATTGGTCGACCTATTCATGCCACCAATTCTGAATACCTTGACCAAGGATCCTAGATACCATGATCTAGATCCCTTTTAAAATTAGGGTCCTGGAAATGGAACCATTTGTTGGGGGGAAAATATAAAATGTTAATGACCCAGGTTCAACTTGGTGTGCCAACAAAAGATACCATCATAGTCTGGCTTTTCGTCGACATTTTCACTCCCTTTTCAAAGGAGCATCTCACTTGAGGCAAGCTAGAACCATGTGAAAATGTAGGGAACTAGATTGATATAAAAATATCATTAGCGTTGTCAGTATTTAGCTTCAACGCAACCATATCATAAGTAAGACATTCATTCATTTTAGAAGTAAATCTAAACATTGTTGGCTTAGGTTGCGCTGACCTAGGTTCGATTATTTACTACACACCAATAAAACCCTCAATCACCGGCCCTTTTGGCAACAACCTGTAAGAAAATCATAGTCTCACCCGGAGTGAGTATGGGAGGATGAAGAACAAGGTTTTTGCAGCCTTGAGGGATGCAAAGATGTGGTGTTTCTATGGTTTCTAATACTTAACATTAATAAGTTACTTCACATCCATACATTACTTCACCACATTACATTCATCACTTAAAACATATCATATACATCCATAAAATTTCATTGTACTGAAACAATATGCAATTGTAATAAACTACTATGCTACAATAGATAATAAGAAAATAAACACATGAAGACACAGATTTTACCGTGGTTCATCCCAATGTGGGACATCGGCTATAAAGCCTCGCCTTCTTTCCCAAAACCACAACTCACAAAGATACAACCATTCAATACATGATGTGATTCTTCAAGACTATCTCCTTCTTTATTATTCATCCCTATATATACTATTACATCGAGGGATATATCATCACAATACCATGGTCCATATACTATGGAATCCCCTAATACAAGCTACTATGGTAAAAAACCATTCATCATTTACAACATTACATTATTTTAACAAAAAGGAGGGGCTTTGACCTGCCCCTAAGCCCATATATGATCCTGGTGGATATTGGTGGCCACCCACCAATTCCACTTGAACCCCCACCATTGCTTCTTTCAGTTTTTCAGTTTCCCTAAGTATAGCATAGTTTACTATTTTTAGTAGTTTTTTGGGTCCTAAACTTCCGGAGCCTGTCTAAAATCGTATTTTCCATCATAGAACTCGGAGAGATCTTTCCAATGGGTTATCATGCATGCCAAACAGAGATAATATGACCAAGTCATGACCTCGAGAAGTTGGTTGTCCAACTCACCCCAACGGGGCCCATAAACTCTTGGTGTTACATCTCCTCGGGTTAGAGTTTTGGTTTTTTAGGGTTTTCTCTTATTGTTGAATAATAATAAGGCCCTTGAACCTCATTGTAAGGTAGTTCAGAGGCATGTAGCCACCACATCTCTTCTCAGAGATAAGTTACCATCGCCCTAGCTGGTTTATTTCCATTTCTGTTTGTAAGCATATTTCACTATTTTACATTAATGAAATGAAGTATTATTTCCACTGCATCTCTATGTTTATGGTTATATCTATATTTTGTTGTGTTCCTGTTTAAATCTGGATCAATGGTATCAGAGTAGTCTGTTTTTTGTCTATGTTTTTATTTGCATGTCCCCAACGAGGTCAGGATATAAGGAGTTAGGGCTTGAACTGGTCAAACCTTTGCAAGACTAGCCTCACAAATCCTGACGACCTGCCATGGCAAATGAAAAGAAAGATGAGGGGGTAGGAGATCCTATCAAAATCTTGCTCAAAGAAGCCCTTGAGTGACAAAGGAATGTGATGATGGACAACTATGCCCATATCCTTTAGCGGCTACCCAGGGGTGATGCATCAGGTTCCAATAGCTACTCTGGAAATGCTACATCATTTAAGGTACAAGTTAATTTTGAAATCCTAATATTCGAGGGTTAGATAGACGCAGAAGCTATCGATAAATGGTTAAATTTGCTAGAGGGTTATTTCTGGCTTGTTGGGGCCTGACCCAGGTTCAGAGTTAATTAGCCAAACAAATCCCTACACCACTGGCCCTTTCTGCAACAGTTCACGGAGCGCAGACTGAGGTCTCACCCGAAGTAGTATGGGAGGGTGATAGAACTAGGTTTCTACACCCTTGAGATGTCTGAGAGGTTCGACTGGTCCACTGTTTGTTCCTGTGCACAGGTTGCTTCATGTACTTTCTCGTTCCTCGCAGCTTGATACACTACCTTCGTGCAGCCTTAACCAGGGGCTTTGGAGCTCCCACATTGTGCTCTGCGCTATTACCCGAGATCTTACTTATCTTCCAGTACTAGTTAATTACCTTCACCTACTTGAATTTCCTAAGTTATAATTAGTTATATAAAAAATTCATACAGGTTTGCACAGTAAATAAATAGTATACTTGCAAATTATATCCAATCATGCATTAAACCAGGAAAAGATACACAGAAATATAGTTAAACTTCTCTTTATTAATTCTCCCAATGGTTATAGACTTGACCTGCCCTGCGCACTCAGCTGCAGGGGTCCGCACACTCAGCGGCGGACTACTAGGCCTATGTGCACTCATTTGCAGAACCTTCTCCTACTCTATGACCCACAGGCACACTTTACACTTCGATTCAATCACTTAAACTTCTCATATGCTTTTATTCTATCTTCTATTAGTTCCCTTAAACACTTAGAGCCTCGCTCTATTTATACAATCCCATGGTCCGCTGACCATGGGTAGGTCTATCCAGCCAACATTACATTACAAAAACTAGGGTGGAAAACCCTATGACTCTATTATAATTTCGCACCCCACGCCCACAATTTGCAGAGATTTTACAAGAAGATTCGGTCAAAACTTGTTCTTTAAGCCCAAAAACATGCCTTAGGGGATTCCATGCCCAACAGGTCCCCAACACAAACATCTTGACTCACCCTTGAGTCACTCTGTCGATGCAGATATCATTGTGCGGAGTCCCTCCAACTGTGTTTGAACTACTACAACATCGGCAGTGCACTAAACTACTGCCTACTAGATCTGCTGCATGTGTTGTTCCGAGACTGCTATGTCGGAAGTGCTTCTCTGCATTAGTGCATGTATCCCCTGCATGTGTTTATAGTCCTGTGCCTTCTTCCAGATCCTTGGAGCATGAAGACTGTGCTTCTGCCAGCTAGTCAGATAGTCGGGCCACCCATGTAGGGCTTCAATCGGCTACCATTCACTTTGCCTAGGAAAGGTTCTCCATTGAGTTTGACTAGTTGTACCGCACCTCCGTCTGTGACCTCCTTAAAAATGTATGGTCCCAGCCAATGCATTCTGAACTTTCTCAGGAATTTATCAAACTTACTGTCATACATCAACACTAAATCATTTACCTTGAAGGTGCACAACTTAATATGGCGATCGTGTTAGGCGTTCTCATGCTGCTTTTGCACCTACTGATGAAAGCTAGCCAGGAACCATTCTTCCTCAAGTTCTTCCAACTACGCGAGCCTTTCTTCCAGGGCTTCGCGGTCTGTCATACCTGTGACTGCTGCTATATGCATACTAGGTACAATATACTCCATTGGCATGACAGCTTCCACACCATAAACCAATCAGAAAGGTGTCTGTCCTGTCAGTTTCTTACACATTGTCCTATAAGCCCATAGTACTGTGGGTATGCACATGTCCCAATCGCTCCACTACACATTGCAGACTTTGGTTAGCGTAGTCTCCAATATTTTTTTGAATGCTTCTACTATCCCATTGGCTCGTGGGTGATACGATGTGCTTTTCTGATGATACACTTGAAACTCTTATGTTAGCACGCTGATGATTTTGTTCAGGAAATATATATTGCGATCGCTCATCAAGATTTTTGGGCATCCAAATCAAGTCAACATGTGTTCAAACAAAAACTTTGCAGCCATGGCGGCCATGTAGTCTTTGATAGGTTGCGCTTCTACCCAACGAGTCAAGTACTCTGTTGTAGTGATAATGTATCTCGCGCCCATTTTTCCCTAAGGTTTTATAGGACCTACAAAGTCGATTGCCCATTTTTCGAAGGGTTGCAGTGTCATTTGTGGATTCAAAGGCATCTTGTTCCTTCGTGATGGTTTACCTATCCTTTTACATATATCATAGGCCTTACAGTGTGCTTTTGAATCTCGATGAAGGGTTGGCCATCGCAACCTTGTGTGGAGAATCTTTTGCGCAGTTTCTCGTCCTGCATAGTGTCCTCCTGCAGCGCCCCCATGCGCTTTTGTGAGGATTTGAATTCATTCAAATTTAGGTATTTACCTTTGTAGTACCTCATCATTGCCCATTTTGTATAGGTGCCCCGCAATGACAGAAAAATCAGTCGCATGTACCACCAATTCCTTCTTCTTTTTGGTAAAGTATTCCTTCGGCACAATTCCTATAGTCAGAGAGTGGATTATATCTTCAAAGTGTCCATCCGTGATGTGCATGACAAAGAGCTATGCATCAGGTAATCCTTCCTTCAAATTAGTAGGTTCCTCGCCCGTCTCAATTCGCAACAAGTGATTCGATCCTGCGTTCAGGCATCTAGGCTTTACAATGACCTCAAAATCATATTCTTGAAACAATAAGAGTGACTGACATATGCGCCCCCCAACACAGGCTTATTGACCAAGTGTTTTAATGCAGAATGGTCTTTATGCATCTTGAAATGTCCTCCTAGTAAATAGTGTTGGTATTTATGGAGTGCGTACACCATAGCCAACCCCTCACATTCAGTTGTGGAATAATTCTTTTCTGCTTTAGACAATTTGTGACTTGCAAACGTGATAGGGTGATCCAAGCCCTCCCCACCCTCCTGTGTGAGTACTATGCCTAGCGCTATACATGACACATCAACTAGACATGAATCTTCATGTCCCATTTTGGGAAGACCAAGATTGGCGTGGAGGTCAATTTCTCTTTTAGTACATCCAGGCTTTTCATGCAGTCATCATCCCAGCAAAACATGACATCCTTTTCTAAAAATTTCTCCATTGGCGTGGTGATATGAGCATAGCTTTTGATGAAATTCCTGTAGTACCCCGTATGGCCCAAGGTAGCGCACAACTGTTTAACACTTCACGGTGCTTCCAAGTTAAGAATGACTGCAATCTTCACGGGGTATACCATTAATCCATGTTTGCAGACCACATTTCCTAACAAGTTCCCAAAGGGAATGAGGAACGTACACTTTTTTAGGTTTAGTGCAATTTGGTGTCATCAGCAAGTATCCAACATCAAGCATAAGCTTGCTACATGGTGCTTAACCAATCCAAATACAATCCAATCGTCTAGATAGACCTCCAGGAATTTGTGGATATAATCTTTGAATGCTTCAACAACTATGTGTGAAAAGATGGCCGACGCGTTATTCAACCCAAACGGCATAACGATGTATTGAAAGTAGCCCCACTCAGTCGCAAAGGTGGTCTTTGTCCTGTCTTCTAGTGCGATTTTGATCTAGTGGTATCCGAAGAACCCATCAGTAAAAGAATATGCTTCTTGCCCATCGAAATTTTCTAATACTTCATCTATGAACGGAGTTGGGAATGGGTCGTGCACACAGGTATCATTGAATTTCTTGAGGTCCATGCATATTCTTATCTCACCCTTCTGCTTCTTCTCTTGTACTAACATAGGGATTACCCAGTTGGATTCTTCCACTGGCTCAATGATTCTGGCTGCGAGCATTTTGTCTAGTTCTACATGGACCTTTTCCTTGTACTTCGGATTCAAGTAGTAAGGCTTATGCTTAACCAGCTTCACATCAGGTTTTAAAGTGATCTTCATCATCCCTAAATTGCCAATGATCCCCTTTAAGTCTGTGATCTTAGTCAGAAATAAGTCCTGGTACTCACAGAGTAACTTAGCAACCTTATCCACTATCGCGCCATCCCAATAATCATCGAGCGTTGCATACTTTGGTTCGGCCTTTGTAGCAATGTTCACCTACTTGTCTTTACTGGCACGATTATGTTAGGGTCTTCAATCAATGGCCCCTGAACCTCGTGATAGCCCTCAGTTTCTATAATGTTAACTTTTTGTGGTTCTTCATCGTCTTCTTTAATATTTATGTTTTAACACTCCAGCGCGTAGCTTAGCTTGGTTGCCAAATCTAACTGAAGTACTTCCATTGGTTCCTGGGGTATTTTAAAGATAGCTTCTTTTACCGCTTGTAGCGCATCATCAACAGTATCCCACCAACGATCCTCAAACGTGAAGGTTAGTAGGAATCCCTCACACAAGATATCCCATTCATCCATTCCATGGTAGAGCTCTGCCTCTATATACCAGTTCATGGGTATAATATCTAGGGTATGACAGAATAGGTGCACCCACTCAGGTTGTGGCTCTTCCCCATAGACCTTTGTCCATTTTGCAAGGCGTGTGTACAGATCATCCTATCCATCATACTTGTCTTTTAACCGCATGTGAGGCTTCCCAAACCACATGTGCATCATCCTTCTGCATTCGCGCCAGTCCTCAAAACTTCTTTGTTGCATACCCCACCATCTCGCGGGCGTAGCTTGCAGTACCCATTTCAGATCATTGAAGCGCTGCTATTCTGGTACTTCTCTCTCAAATTTGTTCAAAAAGTCATCCACCTCGCTTAACCCGCCATACGTAGGTAGATCTCTTACCTCTGTTGCTAAAAAGTGCAACGATCTCATCATCATGTTACAGTTGAGCGTGGTTACCTCGTGTAATCAATTCTGCCATCATTCTATCTCCTCGTTAGAGTCTGATGTGCAGGAGCTTTCATGTTCCCATGAGATTCGGCCATCTGCAGTTGGATTTAACCAGTCTTTCTCCCACACAGTTATCTTGTAGATGCATTCCAAGTCATCGTTGTCGCTGGCATAGTTGTGCACTGGCTTCGTGTAGCGCGATCCTTCTGCAGGGTTTAAAGGTACCACTACGTGTAGACATTTTTTTCTCAAAGATCATCTTGCGCTTATTTAGATTTACCACTCCATTCATGTCAGTGGCCCAATCTATTCCCAATAGCGCGGGTTATGAATTGCTTTCATCAACAATCTCTATTACTTTGAGATATGCTAGCGTGCTTTCTCCTTTAATATTTACCATGATTCCCCAATCTGCGTGGTCAATCTCATTTCCCTTCCTATTTTCTTTGTGTGCTTCTCGAGCTTTCAGACTATGCGTGGTTCTCTTGGCATGGTCCCAACACATCTCATTATGATTTTTGCAATCCCTTTACAACCTTACTATCCCACAACAGCTTCATGCATGTCTCCAAGAATGTAGTGAGCATTGATGGGTCCATTTTCGGCTCCAATATACCTTTACTTCCTGAAGTGGAGGCATCAACGAAGCTCCTTTTAGCTTCCATGAAGGTCTCCTTAGCGTGCTCCAAATCAAATTCTGGTTCCTTCATTGGAGCCTTGCAAACCCAGGTACTTTCTTCAGGATACTTGTCTTTGTCATCCCTATCATAATTCCATTTCGGAGCATGATATTTACATTAGGGTCTTCCTCACGTGACTTTGACCTCATCATTTGCAGGTTCTGAGTTGGGGGAGGTTAGAGTGCTCCTTTATCATGCAACCTCATTATCAGTGTGGGACAATCCTCCATCTCATGATCAAATAATGTACAATACAAGCATGATGGTTGCATTGGATTCATACAGTCACGGGCATAATGCCCTAACCCTCTGCAATTGTAACATATCAGCTGTCTGTGACCTCTTCCTGGTCCCCCTCCACCTCGGCCTTGTTTGCGCCCCTGAAATCCAGTGTGCACAATTCCTGTGTTTTGATTGAGGGCCCATGTTTCGGCCTGAACTCTATAGGTAGGAGTCCAATCCATCATCAGTTCATAACTTCTACAGGTGCGCTCATCATGTCCTACTGACCTACAAAAATTACAAACAACTGCTGTGAATTCTGCGTATACTTCTGTAATAGATGGCAGTTATCTGTAGCATGCTTTCCTCCTATCTGAAAAATCATGCACCACAATGCAAGCACCGCACTTGGTCCTGCTTGTGCTTCCGATATTAGTGCCATTGGCCCTCCTCCCGCAAGGTAATTTGAGACACCAAGTAGTGGTCCTTGTCATGCCCCTGGCCTTTGAATTTTACGCACCATACCTCATCACGCATCTCTGGGCAGGTTGTCCTATCTTGTTTCAAACACTGCATCTCCAGGCACAAGTTTTTCAACTATGCATGAATCTACTGAACTCCCATGTTAGGATCTTGTATTGGAGTCCCATGAAATCTCATCGCGACCTCCAAAGCCTCATCCTAAGTGGTTAGCCTTTGTTGCGATAGTGCATTCTGTAGATGCGGTGTTAGTGATGCTATAAACCATTCACGGTGTTGCCCATATATTAATTTCATGTTCGCTTCGTGAATTATGCATTTCAGTCTTTGATCCAATTCCCACAGGATCTCGCGTGGTAGAATTGTGATTTCCTTGAATCCAATGATTGACTATGCCTCTGACTTTGGCCTGCTAAATTATTTGTTTAGTGCAACTTGGATATCCACGATCCCTGCATTCAGATTGTCATTGAAATGCTTAATGTACTAGGTTAGCACATGATCCTGCAGAGTGTTGACCAATGTTGCCTTCTTTATATTGTCATCCATGACACCCTGTGCTTCCCATACATCTTTTATCACAAACCAAAACTGGTCTGGTTCTTCATTCCCTACTCCCTTGAACACTAGTAGCTTTATTGCGCTTGCCATACTGCTTCGCAGTGGTGGCGGAGGTGGTATGGGCGAAGACGGGGGTGAAGATGTTGAAACTAGTGGTGGTGTGGGTGGGGGTGGTATGTGCGGAATTCTCTGCCTTATTATATTGAACGCACTTCTTGGCGAGACCTTCGTGATCTCTTCTTCACCCCCTCATGGAGGTGAAATCAAGGGGCTAGTTTCTAGTTCTCTGCTACCTTCATTTTGTAGATTCTCCCACTCCGTGTAGCCCCAAACATCAATTTATTTGCATAACCCACTTTTCACACAGTATCATTTTAATCCAAGTGTTTAAAGATTTAACATACTTACCTCACGGTCCCGTGAGGAAGCATCGTTCTGCCTCGCTATAGCTAACTGAAGTATCTACTGCAAATTCAGTGATGAATCCTCCTATGATTCGATCGAGCTAGTGATCGATAGAGCGCGCGATCTTATCTTCCAATGCTTCCAGTCTATGCACCAATTATGGAGTCCACATAATAGGTTTGTCAAGTTTACACCTTCCTTGGCTATCTGCTAGATTTGCGATCTACTAGTACAACTCAGTGGGGAAGGATGCAAAGAAAATTTCATGGATCTCCGTATATAAGTAGCAGTCTAACCATTCTTTCTTTGATAGTCGCGGATTCCTATTTCCCTGCGCCGCAAAATCATGAATCTTTCTGTCGAACCAATCTTCAATTCCTTTCTTTATTAGATTCCAGTGATACGACATCAGACATCTCTATGCAGATCCCGGTCCCGACAACGGAACCATTTGTTGGCTTGTTGAGGCTTGACCTAGGTTTGGAGTTAATTAGCCAAATAAATCCCTGTACTACTAGCCCTTTTGGCAACAGTCCATGGAGCGCAGACTAAGGTCTCACCCAAAGTAGTATGGGAGGGTGCTAGAACTAGGTTTTCGCACCCTTGCGATGTCTGAGAGGTTCGACTGGTCCATAGTTTGTTCCTATGCGCAGGTTGATTTGCGCACTTTCTCGTTCCTCATAGCTTGGTACACTGCATTCACACAACCTTAACCAAGGGTTGTAGAGCTCCCATGCCGCACTCTACACTATTACTCGAGATCTTACTTATCTTCCAGTACTAGTTAATTACCTTTGCCTACTTGAATGTCTTAATTTATAATTAGTTATACAAAACATTCTTACAGGTTCACGCAGTAAATAAATAGTATACTTGGAAATTATATCCAATCATGCATTAAACCAGGAAAAGATACACAGAAATATAGTAAAACTTCTCTTTATTGATTCTCCCAACAGTTATAGGCTTGAACTTGCAGGGGTCCACGCACTCAGCGTCGGACTACTAGGCCTCTACGCACTCAGCTGTAGAGCCTTCTCCTACTCTATGACCCACAGACACACTTTACACTTCGACTCAATCACTTAGACTTCTCATTTGCTTCTAGTCTATCTTCTATTAGTTCCCTTGTACACTTACAGCCTCGCTCTATTTAGGTCTATCCAACCGACATTACATTACAAAAGCTAGGGTGGACAACCCTATGACTCTATTATACTTTCGTGCCCCGCGCCCACAATTTGCGGAGCTTTTACAAGAATATTCAGTCAAAACTTGGGCTTTAAGCCCCAAAACATGCCTTGTGGGGGAAATAATTTGTACAGGATACCGGAGGTAGCACCGCCTACTGCCATCTCTGCAAAACAATGCATTAAGCTCATTTCCAAAACCAGGAAATTTGTTTTACTGATGATACGCCCTTAAGGAAAGAAGAAGATGGCGGCCACGACCTCCAGACAAAGCCCCTCTGCATGACAAATATAGATGGACAATGTCATGGAGGAGTACGAGGACATCTTCACCTCCTCCACAGGGGCTCCTCTACATTGTCAGGTCAAGCACTCCATCGATCTAACACTAGGTGCGTTGCTGCCCAATGGACCAATCTATTGCCACTCTGTTCTAGAGAATGATGAAATCAAGAGGTAGATTCAAGAGCTTCTATAGAAAGGTCACATTTGTTTGAGTTCATCACCCCATGGGAGCCCGATCATATTGGTACAAAAGAAGGATGGGACTTGGAGACTCTATATTGACTATCAAGCACTAAACAAGATCACTGTTCATAATGGTACCCGATCCCATGGATTGATGACCTCCTGGACCAACTGAAGGGGGAAAAATATTTCAGCAAGATCAATTTGAAGTCAGGATATCACTAGGTACCAATTGAACCCTCCGACTTATGGAAGACTGCTTTCAAAGCCAAGGAGGGCCTTTTCGAATGGTTGGTTATACCCTTCAGATTGGCGAATGCTCTTGAAACCTTCATGGGGATAATGGATGACATCTTGCAACCATTCACCAACTCATTTGTAGTGGTATACTTGGATGACATCCTAATCTTCAGCCAAAGTTGGGAAGAGCGCCTCCACCACATCCAATAGGTTCTCCAAACACTGCGGCAACACAAGTTATGTGCCAATTTGGAGAAATCCACTTTTGGCATGACCCAGGTTCAGTATTAGGGATACATTATTGATGAATAGGGGGTGCATGTGGATCCAACCAAGATCCAAGTCATTCAGGATTGGCCATCTCCAACCACTCTGACAAAGTTCCACAGGTTTCTAAGTCTTTACAACTTCTACCTCAGGTTAGTGTTGGGGTTTTCTCATATCACTTGGCCCTTAAGTCAAGTCACCAAGGGAGGAGTGAAAGCAAAATTCTTTTGGTATGAATCTCAACAGTAGGAATTCACAGAGTTGAAATATCGCCTTTGGTCGACACCAGTGCTCATATTACTAGACTTGCAACAACCATTTGAGGTCGAGACATATTCCTCTGATTATGCTATTGGGGTAGTCCTTACTGAACATGGGCATCCAATGGCATATCACAGTGAGACACTTTCAGACATAGTTCAGAAGTATCCCATTTATGACAAAGAGATGTATTCCATTTTGCAGGCCTGCCGACAATGGAAGCATTACATTTTGGGGAAGGAAATGGTCATCCACACAGACCACCAACCTCTACAGTTCATACAGTCCCAAGGGAAATTGCAAAATGATCACCATCAGAAGTGGTCCACATACCTGCAATAGTTCCATTTGAATATCAAGTATAAGAAGGGCAACACCAATAATGTTGCAGATTGCCTCAGTCAACCAACGATCATGGCATTAACCACCGTGGTCAACTCTTGTGGGCACGAGACTTCTGATTATCCACTTCTCTACAAAAGCGACCCAAAATTCGGCCACACATACCAAACACTCTTGGAGGCTCAGCATGTTCCAGATTTTTACCTCCAGGATGCCCTTTTATGCCACCTTGGTCACCTTTGCGTTCCTTCGAGTGAGCGTGTCAAGATGATTTGGGAAGCACACTATAGTCAGGTTGCTGGGAATTTCGGGGTGGAGAAAATAGTGGCAGTACTACAGAAGTATTTCTATTGGCTGAATCTTCGATACGATGTCGGGAAGTACATCAGATCATGCACTGCCTATGCTATTGCCAAACTGACCATCAAGAAGCAAGGACTCTATACCCCGTTGCCTACCCCTAGTTGACCTTGGGAATCCATCTCCATGGATTACATGTGAGGCCTTCCTTCCACTAAGCATGGAAACGACTGTGTTTTTGTGGTCATCGACAGGTTCTCGAAGATGGCCATTATGGTGGCCTCCAAGAAGAATATCACAGCTGAAGCCACTTCTAAACTCTTCTTTGAACGAGTGTGGGTACACTTTGGGATCCCACAGTCTATTATCTCAGATCGGGACAGCAAGTTCCTCAATACATTTTCATCCAGTCTCTGGTTGATGCTGGACACCAAACTCACTAAGTCCATAGCCTTCCATCCTCAAACTGTGGCCAAACAAAGGTTGTCAACAGGATGATCATAGACATCCTGTTCATGTACAACTCAAAGAATCCATGCACATGGGACGAGAGCCTCCCCTATGTTCAGCACAGCTACAATAGAGCTCTCCACAACTCGACTAGCCACATCCCTTTTCAGGTGGGCTTGGGGTTCCAGCCACTATGTCCCATTGATATGGCCATGCCATTTGCAGCTATTCACAAAGATTCGGCTCATGTCCATTCCGAAATAGATAAGGCAAACAACTTCATTGATCACATCCAACATATTCGCCAGTAGGTCCATGACATTCTGGAGAAATCAAATTCCAAGTACAAGCAGCAATATGATCAACATTGGGTGCCACACAAGTTTCAGGTGGGCAACAAAGTTTGGTTGCATTTTCAAAAGGAATGCCTTACCAGAGCCTATCGGAAACTTAGACCACTATGATATGGTCCTTACACCATTACCAAGGCTATGGGAGATAATGCATTTGAGCTCAACATTCCCCCATTCCTTGGCCTGCACCCAGTGTTCAATGTGGACCGCCTTCGGCCATACTTTCCATCATTACTAGACACATCTGAAATTGCAAAATAGCTCACACTCGTAGAGTTAAATCTATATTGCATGGAACAAGCTACGGCTGATCAGATCATGCACACACAGATCAAGTGCACTCCCAAGTAGAATATCCAATTGTATCGAGTTGTCAAAGTAGACCAACTCCTTCACCAGGGCAAGTGGCTCATTAGGGACCAAGTTCAGTAGAAGTTTCCTCATCTCATGGAGGAACTCAATGCAATGGGGACTATTGCTTCATAAGGGGGTAGGAATGATCCTGGTGGATATTGGTGGTCATCCACCAATTCCACTTAGACCCCCACCATTTCTTCTTTCAGTTTTTTAGTTTCCTTAATTGTAGCACAATTTACTATTTTTAGCAGTTTTTCGGGTCCTAAACTTCTGGAGCCGTTTTGAGGCCCTAAACGACGTTTTTTTGGAAATCTACTGCCAACAATTTTCTATATAAAATTGTCTTTTTCGTCGTAGTCCTCGGAGAGGTCTTTCCAATGGGTCATCATGTGTGTCAAACGGAGATAATATGACCAAGTCAGGACCCTGGGAAGTTGGTTGTCCAACTCACCCCAGTGGAGCCCATAAACTCTTGGTGTTAGATCTCCTCGGCTTACAGTTTTGGTTGTTTAGGGTTTGCCCTTATTGTTCAATAATAAAAAGACTGTTGAGCCTCATTATAAGGTAGTTTAGAGGCATGTAGCTGCCACATCTCTTCTCAAAGATAAGTTACCATCACCCTAACTGGTTTATTTCCATTTATGTTTGTAACCATATTTCAGTATTTTAGATTGATGAAATGAAGTATTATTTCCACTGCATTTATGTGTTTATGGTTATCTCTGTAATTTTTTGTATTCTTTTTAAATTCAGATCAACATACCACACAGTATATCTACTGCACAGTCCACTTTGGTGCTCCATTTCTCCACTTCGTGCTTCACTACATCATTTACTTTGCACTCCGCTCCCATAAAATACAGAGTCTTCACCAAAATATAGGCCAAGTTGGGTTACACCCAACAGGCCCCCAACACTCACATGTGACTTGTCCTGAATCACTCAATTGATTTGACTCTGATTTTTACTGCAATGTTGTTGTAGGCTTGATTGAACTGTTGAAGAGTTTTTGTCACCTGCTTTTCCTTTTTGTGTGCTTCCTCCAATAGTGCCTTTGTCACATGTTTTGTAGCCTTCTGCATCAACATTTTTTCCCTTTGTTGAAGCTCCTGAAGCTTCTCATCCACTTCCTGTGATAACTGGAGGGCCTCATCCTACCAAGGCAGAGTCCTCTCTAGCGAAATCTGCTCCTCCTTCTTCAGTTCCTCAATGTTCTTCTGGAGAGCCTTACTCTCATTGATTTTCATGAGCCTCTACAAGATTGGTAAGGTCTTCACAGATTCCCAAATCTCTTCTAACTGTTGTTTCTTCTGTTTCATTTCTTCCTACAGTTTCTTTACATTTGTATCTTCCTGCAACAATGTCCAAATTTGCAAACTTTCATCTAACAATTTTCCATAGTCTACCAATGTTGTGGAGATGCTGGCCATTATAGTCTTTTGCTCAGCCTTCCTCTGATCCCGTACTTCCTGTGGCATAGATGGCTAAAAATTAATTTGAATCTCACTAATCTGCATTTCATACTTGAATTTCACTGCAGCAATTTTGTCCTTATACCCCTTCACTACAAGGTTGACCTTTGTGACCTTGTCTTTTGCTAGTTCTTCTTCTAACACATCAAGGTCCTAGATTTCTTTGCACATTGCTTCCACTACCTCCTTGAGCTTGGGGTGTTGTTGCGCTATTTGATCCATTTCTTGGATCAACCACTTGATTTTCTGCGAAAACACATCTCGTTCTTTTTCTACTTGTATATTCAGTTGTGATGTATGTTGTTCCCACAACTTCAACTCCTCTATAATATCTAAGTGCAGTTTATGTAGTCTTGGCAACTGCATTTTTGCGATGTTCATGTTGACATGCTTCCATTCTTTAGCTTATTGTTGTAGTTCGACAGATTAAAACTATAAGGCTCCTGCAGGTATCTGTGCTAGCCTCACTACAAGCATATGATCTATCTTCCTTTCTTCTCAAACCTTTACTCTATCTGTGTGGAATTTCTAATTGTTAGTGCCAAAAAAAGATAAAAATCTGTTGTCCTCTCCTGTACACCAGTAAGAAGTGTGTTGTAGAAATCTTCTACTTTGTTCCAGGATTCAACTGTCACCTCCTGAATCCTATCTCCATTCTTCTCTAGGTCCCCATTAGTAAGAATCGTTGGTGTGATGTCTTTTGTATTATCCGATTTCTGCTTCTTTTTTATCTTTATGGAAGCCTCGCCTTGGGCCTTCCTCTTCTCCACATAACTTTTTTATGTTTCTAGCTTTTATGTCTCCTTTGTCTTATCATCTCCTCAGGAGATCTTGCTGACCCTCATCATGTTTCTCTTCCTCCTCTGACTCATGTTCATCCTTCTACTTATCTTTTCCACTGGCTTCGCCATGCTGTGAAATTTCCACCTCTTCTTCTGTCGCACTATCTCTTGCTTCCTCCATTGGAGTCATCCATTCTGTGAGCCATTTCTATATCTGAGTCGCAAGAACGTCTTCAGTCACCATATATAGAAAGGCAAGCCATTTCTTCTTTGTATCCCTACGTGCCTATCTAGATATCCTTAGATCTTACCAACCTATCCTCATAAATGAAACTTTCCATGTATCTTCCCCCTTTAACGGTCATATTTAAGTTTTCGAGAAAACTTCGATGTATTCTACACTGTAGCATACATCCTGTCTTCTATCGCGGCTCCCATGAGCTTTGACATACTCCAGACTATAGCGAAGTACTTCCTACGTCAAAGCTCTCTCTACAACATAACTTATAGTCTAGTGCCCACGTTCAACTGCAAGTGGCACTAACATATTTTTCCTTTCTTCCTCAAGGTGAAGTTGTAGGGGTAGGTTTGTCCCAGTACAACTTCTATCTACTGCCATTTAATTTTACCTAAATCATTTCTCCATTTAAATTCTAAACTAAATCATGCCTCCATCAGTAATATACTTGATAACATATGGGCCTAACTAATGTATTTTGAATTTTCCTAGGAACTTTACGAACTTACTGTCATAGAGGAGAACAAGGTTTCCTACCTGGAACTTCTTTTGCTTAATATGCATATCATGTCAAGCCTTTTCTCTTTCTTTTTGTACTTTCTGATGGAATCCTGTTATAAATCTGTCTTCTTCCAAAGCAATCAACTGTGGCATTATTTCCTCCATTATGTCAAGGTCTGCCATATTTGTAAAGTCGCAATCCTTAGGCTAGGGACAATGTATTCCATGGGCATCACAATTTATTGCCCATAAACCAACCTGAAGGGTGTCTGACCTATCAACTTCTTGCATGTAGTTCTATAAACCCATAATATTGTTGGAACCCTAAGGTCATGATCATCTCTATTTACATTGCATACCTTAGTTAGTGCATTCAACAAAATCTTATTTAATGCTTCCATAGTTCCATTGGCCTGAGGGTCATAGTGAGTAATTTTCTGATGATAAAATTGAAATTCCTTAGTCAATGCTTCAATAGTATTATTGAGGAAATGTGAACCTTGGTCCCTCATCAATATCTCTGGACACCCAAATATAGACAATATGTATTAAAAATAAACTTCGTGGCAGTCTCTACACTGCAATCACTTCCTTGCTGTGCTTCAATTAATCTTGCCAAATAATCAGTTGCAGTAATTATGTACCTCGCACCAATCCTCTTCCCAAGTGGATTGATAGGTCCAAGAAAATCAATAGCCCATGTATCAAAAGCCTACAATGTAACCTGTGGTACCAGTGGAATCTCATCTCTTCTTGAAGGTTTTCCTATTCTTTGGCACACATCACAAGATCTACAATACTCCTATGCATCTCTATGTAGTGTAGGCCACCGCAATCCTACTGTCAAAATATTCAGCGCAATATATATTCCTACATAATGTCCACTAGTTGTGCCTTCATGAACCTCTATTAAAATTATTTTATTTTCATGTTCAAGAACATACCTACGTAGTATCTCATCTCATCCCATCTTATATAAGTGCCCTACTATCAATGAAAAATAAGTTGATTCACTACTAATTCTTTCTTCTGCTTAATAGTACATTCTGAGGGAGCCACTTCTGTGTTAAGAAACTTGTAGAAAATCCTCTAGATTCACAAGCTCATGCAATTTACTAAAGCACAAGATAAGAATCTACTTCTACATTCAACCAGCAGAGACCAATAGATCAATGAAAACAATATGAACAAGAAGAAGACAAATCAATGGCACATAGCATAATAATTTTCCCGGGGAAAGCCACAACTCAAAACCCCACCTATCTGTATTGCATTAAATCAGAAATATGAGTGAAGATACAAAGCTTGTTCTCACTACAAAAATTCCGTACAAGTATGCTCAACTCTGTTGACACCTAATCCTCAACGGATGGGTGAACTGGAACGTGAACAGTCATCAAGAAGATGAACTGTTCCGTCTCCTTTTTTGTATATAATCAATAGTTCTCTAATGAAATTAAACATCAGTTTTTCTCTACCTATTCTGGAGTTGCCCTGGCCTGACATGGTATTAGAGCACAGGTCCCAGGATCTAAAATTAGTTGTAACTCCTGCCTCTGCCCTGAGCACTGCGCTGCTCTGTCCTGCACTGCTCTGTCCTGCGCTGCTCTGCCTCTGCCTGACCTGACATGGTCTGACATTAATTCTCTGTGCATCCGTTTTGAACCCTCAACCAACCGTAACCAATGCCTTTGGTATAATCTGCCAACCGTTACACCTCGGACATGGCTCCATAATTCCCATTGAACTGTGGACAGTGTAGAGACCACATCTGCACGCCCTGGTCAATTATCCTTTCTGACGGCGCGCCATCACCATTCCTGCCTCTTGAGAAGAAGAAGTCCATATTTCCCAAAATTACAAAACCGAACCCTCCTCCCAAGACCTCGAACGCGAATTTGTCTCAAGACGAGGAGCTAGGAGAAGATAAAGCGGACAGAGAAGCCTTAATATCGCTTCCAACAGCCGAAAGTAGACGATTTGTGTGTGTTCTCCTCGTTATAGGCATGTGTTCAACAGCAGTATCGACACACCTCAATGCGTGTATTCGGTTTTAGATGTTGGGTTCGAATTACAGTTATTGTATGCATTATCATCTATGTATTTGAAACGAGTTATTAGCTGTCAGCTGTATAGACATTGAATATTATAGTATGAAATATCATCTATGCCACACAGATGCTTATACTTGGAGCGGAAAGGATCGAGAGGGTCGTTTTCCATGCATTCTTGAACACGAAGCTGCTTGAATAAGTTTTTTGAATGCGTTGTTTCAATAAGTTTTTTTTTTGAATGCGCTACTTGAATAAGTTATTGAATGCGTTTTGGACGCTGTTTCAATAAGTTTTGAAAGCTGTTTGAATATTTTAAGGAGGATATGGTATAGTAACTGACAAATAACATCTGGCGTCGCATGAGAGATAAACCGTGCTCCTTTTTGCTGATAAACCGTGCTCCTCTTTGCTGATGAACCGTGCTCCTTTTTCCTTTCCGACATATGAGAGCCATTGTTTTCTGTTAATACTAACGTCATGCTGAGGCAATTTGAGAAATAGCTCTTGGCAGTTTGAGAAAGAGAAAGCCCGTGCTCCTGGCAGTTCGAGAAAGATAAAGCCCGTGCTCTTGGGTAATCGTTGAGGTATCGAGTTTAGCAGAAAAAAATATATATATATATTTCACTGTTGAATCCTGTATATATATATATATTTGTGCGCTGTGGTTATATTAACCAGTATATATATACATTATGGTCTTCAAACTGAGTTTGTAGATATGAAATATAGTGGATACAGTATCCTCAGAGGGATTTGAAGAAACAGGATATAAAAATATTTGAAATCTGTTGCCTTTTTTGAATACCACTTCACTGTATATCAGCAGAAGTTTTTTTTTAGCAACAAAACTTTTTTTATCAGTAGAGACATTTTTTTTACAGGATGCATTCAATCATTTCTATGGTCGGAATAGTTCTCACTGGCAAGGAGAACTATTATGAATGGTCTCGGATGGTAAAACACACCCTCATCTACAATGAGTTGTGGAAAGGAGTGTGTGTCGGAGAAGAAGACAAAGACCCTGTGCAACCTACATCAGATAAAGAACTTGTCATTTGGGAAAACAAGAATAGCAAAGCCTATGCATTGATCGTAGCATCTGTAAATGAAGAAGTAAGTCGTCATATTTCATCCTATTCCACTGCCTTTGAAGCTTTACAAAAGCTGAAAGAACTCTATGATTCGCATTCTGCACTTGAAGTTGTTCAGCTCATGATTAAACTCTTCACTCTTGAACTGAAAAATAATGATCCTCTTACTCTTGCATCTGAAATAAAGTCTATAATGCATGATATTAAATCCACTAAGGTTGAGCTGGATATCTCTCTTATTGCCTTTCTCAAAGCACTCTATCCTACCTACTCCAACTATCTTGAGTCTTTACAAGAAAATGGAAATCTTATAGACATAACCTTTGAGTCTCTTGTGAAAAAGTTTGCTGAAAGAAAGAAAGCCTTTGGAAAGAAGACAGTCCCTGAATCTTCTGAAGAGACTGTTTGCCTTGCTCATAAAGAAAAGCATCCTGCTCAAGATTCTACAAGAGGAAGAGGTGGACGAAGAGGAAGAGGAAGATACTTCAGAGGCAGGGGGGGTAGACATTCTCAAGCAGAAAAGGCAGATCTGCATTGCATTCGCTACAAACAAAATGGATCACATGATGCTTCTACATGAAAGCTACCATGGGACAAAATTGAGCAGAGAAGAAATCAGCAGAAAGGTAAAACTGATGACACAGACAAAGGCAAAGCACCTGAATCCACTCACTATATTGAGGCACAATGTAACATTGGAGTAAATGAAGATTTGTTTAATGCTTCACTTGCTTCTTCGAAAAATGATTGGCTGCTTGATTTAGGAGCAACCTGTCATATGACTCATAGGAAAGATTTTTTTGAAGATTTCACTGACAATGTTGATGGAGCAGTATACTTTGCAGATCAGTCAAAAATCAAGCCATCAGGGCTTGGCACAATCAGGCTTAAACTGCCTGGTCTTCCAGACTTTCTTCTGGATCATGTTCTATATCTCCCACAGCTCAAGAGAAACTTGCTGTCCTTGGTCCACATCCGCCAGCAAGGTCACTCCATTCATATGTTTGATGGAAAGCTTGAGGTAAGAAAGGCATCTGACCACTCACTTGTCATGAGGGGTATAGAAGAAGAAAGACTTCTTAAACTGCAAGGAACCTCTGCTCATGCACAACATTTCTCATATATTTCTCATCATGAAGAAGGTACACTTCCGTCAAGTTTATTATGGCATGCTAGATTTGGACATTTAAACTATGATAGTCTCCGCTTGTTGAAGAAAAATGGTGTTGTTGGTTTGCCTACAATTCCTAGAAAACATAAGCAATGTGATGCTTGCATTCTAGGAAAGCATAGCAAACAGTATTTTCATGATTCACATTCAAAAGCACATAGGAAGCTTGAACTCATTCATTCAGATTTATGTGGTCCAATGCCTGTTCCTTCTGCAAATGGAAATAAATATATCATGACATTTATTGATGATTACACCAGAATGTGTTGGGTTTATTTATTGAAGAACAAATCTGATGCTTTTCAAACATTCAAGAATTTTTATAAATGGATTGAAAATGATGCACAATCTCATATTCGGTCTATTCGCATTGATAATGGAAAAGAATATACATCAAATGAATTTGAACACTATCTTCGCCAACATGGGATTAAACATCAAACAACTGTGCCTTATAATCCTCAACAGAATGGTGTAGCTGAAAGAATGAACAGAACAATTTTGAATATGGTACGATCCATGCTTTTCTTCAAAAATGTAAAGATAATGTTTTGGGCTGATGCTGTTCTATGTGCTGCATATATAAAGAATATATGTCCATCTAGTGCTATAAGAAACAAAACTCCTTATGAATTGTGGTATGGACATGTTCCTTCGGTAAAACATCTCTGGATCTTTGGTTCCACCTGTTATGCTTTAATACCAAACGTACATAGAAACAAACTTGGTGCTAGAAGTCGTAAGTGTATCTTCCTGGGGTATTCAAACACATCTAAAGCATACCATCTCTATGATGAAGTAAATAAAAAGTTTGTTGTATCTAGAGATGTCATTTTCCTTGAATCATCCAAATCTGACAGTGTTGTTGAGAGGCAACTTGATCGCTTGGATAGATTCACAAAACCGAAATCATTCCAAGAGTTTGATAATCAGATTGCACATCTTGAAGGGGGGATTCCTATACTAGTTCAACATGTGGAATCTTCTTCTGAAGAACAATCTCCCGTGCATGAAACTACAACACCGAATGATCCTTTAAGTGATGTAATTGACAGAATTGGGAGACTCAATCTTGATTCAGTCCCAACTCAATCAACAGAGCAGCCTGGACCATCTCAGAAAGGTCCCCCAAAGTGGCTGACAAAGACACTTGAAAGTGTTCATCCTGATGAAATTGGAAAAACATGAACCAGAAATACAAACCGACAAGATGGAGGTGATGTAGATAACTCTAATTCACCTATTGATATGGATGTTACTTATGATTGTGAATTGAACTTGTCTACAGATTTTGAACCAACTTCCTTCAAAGAAGTTGCTTCTCATGATGAATGGAAAGAAGCAATGCAGAAGGAGTATGATGCCCTCATAAAGAATGGCACTTGGAAGCTGGTTGATCCTCCATTTGGAACCAAACCAATTGGCTGCAAGTGGGTCTAAAAGAACAAGTACAAAGCTGATGGCTCACTTGACAAGCACAAAGCTAGGCTTGTGGAAAAAGGTTTTGCACAGAAGGAAGGGGTCGATTATGAGGAAACTTTTGCCCCCACAGCAAAATGGGCCACCATCCGGACACTCTTTTCACTAGCTGCTCAGAACGGTTGGAAAGTCCATCAAATGGATGTAAAAACTGCATTCTTGAATGGAGATCTAAAAGAGAATGTTTTTATGTCCCAGCCTGAAGGATTTGCTGTGAAAGGACATGAAAACAAAGTATGCAAACTTGTGAAGTCCTTGTATGGCCTCAAACAAGCACCACGAGCCTGGTATGAAAAACTAACTGAGCATCTTCTGAAACTCAACTTCAAACATTTTGATCTTGATGATGCAACTTTATTTGTCAAGAAAGTTGGCAAAACAGTTGTATATCTTGTGGTATATGTAGATGATCTTTTAATGATAGGGAAAAATGAAAGCTATATTGCATCCATAAAGAAAGAATTAGGAAAAAGTTTTGAAATGACCGATTTGGGATATGTTCATTACTATCTTGGCATTGAAGTAACCCAACATCCAAAATCCATATTTCTTTCTCAAAAGAAATACATTGGAGATTTGTTAAACAGATTTGGCATGACAGAGTGCAATCCTCTTTCTACTCCAATGGAACAAAACTTGAAGCTCACATCTATTGAAGGAAAGGAATTTGAGGATGCAACAAAGTATAGACAGCTTGTAGGAAGTCTCATCTACCTCACTACTACCAGACCAGACATTTCATTTGCTGTTGGAATCCTCTCCAGGTTTATGCAAAAGCCTTGTGAGGGACATTGGTCTGCTGCAAAAAGAGTTCTAAGGTACTTGAAGGGAACTCAAGACCTTGGAATCAAGTATACACAGGTGGACGACTTCAACTTGATTGGATACTCTGATTCAGACTTCGATGGAGACAAAGAAACTGGGGTATCTACTTCAGGATATGCTATGAGTCTTGGATCAGGAGCTATCTCCTGGAGATCACGCAAACAATCAATACCAACAGATTCCACAACAGAAGCAGAATATGTGGCAGCAGCTGAAGCAACGAAAGAAATTATGTGGCTCAAGAAAATTCTTGAAGATTTGCAGGTAAAACAAATACAATCAACTCCACTCATGATTGATAACACCTCTGCAATAAAGTTGGCCAAGAACCCAAAGTTCCATGATCGTACTAAGCACATCAATACTAAATATCATCTGATCTGACATCATGTTGAGGCCAAAACAATCCATCTCCGTCATTGTTCCACAAACGAGCAAATTGCAGACATCTTCACCAAAGCGCTTGGAAGAGAAAAGCTTGAAATATTCAGAACGATGCTTGGACTCACCAACATCCCTTCAGATTAAGGGGGGGAATGTTGACACCTAATCCTCAACGGATGGGTGAACTGGAACATGAACAGTCATCAAGAAGATGAACTGTTCTGTCTCCTTTTTTGTATATAATCAATAGTTCTCTAATGAAATTAAACATCAGTTTTTCTCTGCCTATTCTGGAGTTACCCTGGCCTGACAAACTCTCTCAGCTCATATGCTAGCTCTTGGCCAACACTTAGCCAATCCTGTAGCTCTCTAAGCACCTAATCTCTTGTGTAATTCCTAGGATGAATAGCTTGTATTTAAAGGGGATTCATACTTCCAAAACTGCGCAATCCCAACATAGGATCAATATTTGATGTGTTGGGCATGGAATCCCCCCTAAGGCATGTTCTAGGGCTTAGATCCCAAGTTTTGACCCAATCTTGTTATAAAGCTCCGTGAATTGTGGGCGCAGAGTGCAAAGAGTATGATAGAGTCACAGGGTTGTTCACCCTAGTTTTGTAATGTAATATCGGCTGGGTAGAACTACCCATGGTTCGCGGACCATGGGATTTTATAAATAGAGCAAGGCTCTAAGTGTAAAAAGGAGGGAAAAAGTAGAGAAATAGACAGAGAGGTTGAGGAAGTAAGTGTGTCTTTGGGTTGTAGAGTAGGAGAAGGCTCTGCAACTGAGTGCACAGAGGCCTAGTAGTCCGCAGCTGAATGTGTGGACCCCTGCAGCTGAGTGCGCAGGGCGGAGTCGAGTATGTAACCAAAGAAGGAATTAATAAAGAGAAGTTTTATCATAATTTTGTGTATTTGTTATTGGGTTAATGCATGTTTCCACCATGTTAAGACAAAAAAATTCACGAGTTCATGGTGCAGGAAAATAGGAATCCACAGTTATCGAAGGAAGAGTAGTTAGATTGCTACTTATATACAGAAATCCACGAAATTTTCTTTGCATCCTTCCCCTCTGAGTTGTATGAGTGGATCATGAAGCTAGCAGATAGTCAAGGAAGGTGTAGGCTCAACAAACCTATTGTGTGGACTCCAGAGTTGGTGCGCAGACTAGAAGCATCGGAAGATAAGATCACGCGTGTTGTGGACCATTGGCTTGATCAAATTATAGGAGGGTTTATCATGAGTTCACGGTAGATACTTCAGTTAGCTATAGCGAGGCAGAACAATGCTTCCTCAAAGGACCGCGAGGTAAGTAAGTTAAATCTTTGAACACTTGGATTAAAATGCTATTTTGTCAAAAGCGGGTTATGCGAATAAATTGATGTTTGGGGCTATGCGAAGTGGGAGGACATACATTAATGAAGGTAGCGCAGAACTAGAAACCAACCCCTTGATTTCACCTCTGCGGGAAAGTGAGGAAGAGCTCACGAAAGTTTCACCAAGAAGTGTGATCAGTCTGATAAAGTAATGAATTCCGCACATACTACCCCCACCTACACCACCACTAGTTTCACCATCTTCACCCCCGTCTTCACCCACACCACCTCCACCACCACCACAATTCAATATGGCGAGCGTGATAAAGTTGTCAGTGTTCAAAGGAGTAGGGAATGAAGATACGGACCAGTTTTGTTTCATGGTAAAGGTTGTACGGGAAGCACAGGGAGTCATGGATGACAATATAAAGAAAGCAACACTGGTCAATGCTTTGCAGGATTGCGCATTGACGTGGTACATTAAGCATTCCAATGACAATCCAAACGCAAGGATCACAGATATCCAAGCTGCGCTAAACAGGGGCCAAAATCAGAGACACAGTTGATTGTTGGATTTAAGGAAATCATGATGCTTCTAGGTGAGACCCCCTTGGAGCTATATCAGATACTGAAGTGTATGATTCATGAAGCCAACATGACCTTGACAGATGGGCAACACCATGCATGGTTTGTTGCATCACTAACACCACATCTAAGGAAGTTGTTGTCAAAGTAGAAGCTATCCACTCAGGCCAAGGCTTTTGAGATCACAATGAGACTACATGAAACCTCGATACAAGATCCTATCTTGGGAGTCCAATGGATCCACATGCAGTTGAAGAACTTATGCCTTGAGATGTAGAGTTTGAAACAAGACATGATGGCTCGCCCAGAAGCACGTGAGGAGGTATGTGCGTAAAGTGAAAAGGCCAGGGACATGACAAGGACCATTGTCTAGTATTCACAAACTACCTGGTGAAGGAGGACCAATGCCATTGAGACTAGAGGCACAAGTAGGACCAAGCGTGTCGCCTGCATTATGGTGCACGATTTTTCAGATATGAGGGAAGCATACTATAGATAACTACCATCTATTACAGAGCTATACACAGAACTCCCAACAATTGTTCTGTAATTTCCGCAGGTCAATAGGCCACGATGAGCGTACCTGAAGAAGTTATAAACTCATGATGGATCAGACTCCTACCTACATAGTTCAGACCAAAACATGGGCCCTTGATCAAAATGTAGGGATGGCGCACACTGGATTTCAGGGGTGCAGACGAGGTCGAGGTGGAATGGGACCAGGAAGGGGTTGTGGACATTTGATCTGTTACAATTACGGAGGGCCAGGGCATTATGTTCATGATTATACAAATCCAACGACACCCTCATGCTTATATTGTACCCAGTTTGGTCATGAGATGGAGGACTGTCCTACGCTAATAGCGAGGTTACGTGATAAAGGAGCACTCCAACCTCCCCCGACTCAGAACCTATAGATGATGAGGTCTAAGCCATGCAAGGAAGACCAAAATGTAAATATCGTGCTCTGAAGTGGTATCACGACAGGAGATGACAAAGGCAAGAAGTGTGCTAAGGAGACATTCATGGAAGCTAAGAAGAGTTTCATGGATGCCTCCACTTCAGGAAGTAAGGACAAACTGGAACTGGAAATGGACCCATCAATGCTCACTACATTTTTGGAGACATGCATGAAGCTACTGCGCGATAGCAAAGCAGTGAAGGGACTACAAGAACCCATCACTAGATGTGTTGGACCAGGAGAACCACGTGTAGTCCAGAAGCTCAGGAAGGACACAACGCGAACAGGAAGGGAGATGAGATTTACCGCTAGTTTGGGGAATATGAAATGGATCAAGTGATTTTGGATCTAGGTCTGAACATGAACATCTTGTCAAAGAAAACATGGAAGCACATGGGCAGGCCTGGGTTGCAACGGTCTCCTATTCAATTGCAAATGGTGAACTAGCAAAAGATCCTACCTATGGGAAGATTTCAGGCAATAACAGAGGATATCGAAGGTGCGAGTGCGCTTGCAGATTTAGAAGTGATAGAGATTGTTGATGACAATAATCCATATCTCGTGCCACTGGGAATAGATTGGGCCATAGACATGAATGGAGTGATAAATATAAAGAAGCGCAAGATTATTTTCAAGAAAAAGTCACTACGCGTAGTGGTACCTTTAGACCCTGTGGAAGGATTGCACTACATAGAGCGAGTGCACAACTATGAGAGCGACGACGATCTAGACTGTATCTACAAAATAACCACATGGGAGTAGGACTGGGTGAATCCAACAGCAGATGGCAGGATTTCGTGGGAGCACGAAAGCTCCTGCACCTCATATTCAGATCAAGAAATATAACGATGGCAGAATGGTTACACGAGGTAACGACGCTCAATTACAACATTAGGACAAGGTCACTACGCTACATGGCAACAGAGGTAAGAGATCTGCCTATATATGATGGGTTGAGCGAGGTGGATGATTTCCTGAAAAAATTTGAAAGAGAAGTATCGGAACAGCAACATATCAACGCTCTGAAATGGGCACTGCATGCTATGCCTGTAAGATGGTGGGGAACGCATCAAAGAAGTTTTGAGGACTGGCGTGAATGTAGAAGGATGATGCTCATGTAGTTTGGAAAGCTTTAGATGCAGATGACAACCGGGTATGATGGATGAAACAACCTGCAGGCCCACCTTTCCAGATGGGTACAGGCGTATGGTGCGCAACCTACATGAACGCACACCATCCTCGCAATAGGAAACGTGACCAAAAAGCAAGAGCAGGCAAGACAATGGTGTGAACGACGACCATGAATTATGATAAGACCAAGCGCATAGAAGATTATCCGCATGGAAGTCTTTGATAAAGTATGTGAAGTACTGAATGTGGTCCACCATGCGAAATGAATTGACTGGGACCTATGCGTACTAGTGGTTCTATGAGCTTATAAGACCATGCGCAAAACCTTGACCGCACGGGCACTTCCGAAGCTGAAATATGAAGCATATGTTGTAATCCCTATGGAGCATGCAAAGCTTAGTCTGTGCACAGTAGCACCCATAGATATGATGGTTTGCGAAGACCGGAAAGGAAGGATCACATAGCCGCAAGGAACAAAACGCATGGGACTTGAGGAAGAAATCCAACAGGGGAACCTTAGCCTCCACGAACTTGAAGAAGAAAGGGTATGGTTAAGGAAGAAAAGTGCTTTAATGGACTCAGAGGTCAAGAAGCTGGAGGATGAAATAAAGAAAGATTTTCTCAGCAAAAAGACCAGAATGGTAAGACAAGAGGCACGCGATCACGATGACGGAGTTAAGGCCTATTGCCAAAAATTGATTAGTCTTATGCCTTGGTTTGGACTGCATATTGCTAAGCATAGTGACTAGGGTAGCATGTTGCAAATGGTGAAGTGTGCGATGCCGACCGTAATAATACAAGGTGGGCATTTTCCAGGAACCATGACGAAGGAAATGAGGGAACTCTACACGGATGGTGTGACCACCTGACTAGCTAAGGGAAGGCTAGTCTTAGCGCTCGAGGCAGCTGGAAGGGAGCACAGGACTATAAAATTTTCTGCCCAAGGGTTGCACGATGTTGGAGATGTGCGCAGAAGCAGAGAGTCACAAGGTCCGTGACCATGCATGGGGGTCTGCGTTGCTGCATAGGTTGGCCAGAAAGTGATCATTGATGTCACTATTGATGATGGGATGCTCGAATTGAGGCCAAATGGAGCAGGCAGTAGGCTTTTAAGACGCGATTTATGAGCAAGATATGGGAAATCTGCTGCCAAGAAAGCATTAATGTACTGAAATAGGGGGAACAATCGAATTCGAATTCAAAAAGAACTATAAAATACAAAGGGCTGCGTAGAAAACAACACTTGGTCATTTGCGAATTGAGCGATTGAGCAAAGCCCTGAGTATTGTGATTTGAGAAATGATTAAGCACCTGAATTCACGAGTGATAAATTGCTGCACAGCTATAATGACAACAACTAAGGATGGTATGTGGATAGAAGAGGTGACCACCGGTGAGGCCACATAGGCCCTAACTATGGGGGATTTTCCAGAAGGCATAAAGATTGTGGCTGAGATCCTGAAATATCCATGCACACCAAGACCCAAGAAGGATAGACAAGCAATGGCTCCCATATGCGTGTCCCCGCAGAACCTGCTACACAAAAAACTGCCAATCGAGGAGAAAGGGAAAGCCGTCACTACAGACACAAATGAAGAAGAAGAAGATTTGCAGGCCCTTATCATCATAGAGGAAGAAGACGAAGGCATGGAGATGGATACTCAACCCATGCACTCTGTGACAAAATTGCCCACCTATGTCCCCCATGAAAAGGGAAGACCAAAGTGCCCAAGGACCTGAATGAGACCAAGAGCTCACTCCAGACCCCACTCCTCCCAAATGGCATTATTTTTGAAGGCACACACCTGGGCCACTTGTCGACCATGAAATTTGAAGATTGGGACCTCACTGAACGTGAGAAGTCCCCTCACCTTGGGATCGAAAACCTCATGAAGCAGAACACCGCGGGGGTGGTGACAACATTAGAGCCGTGGAAGTGGTTGCGCGGTGTGAAAAGGGCTGGGCTGCTGAACCTACTATGGGTGTCACATTTCCACCACGCCCCAATAACCATTTTATTCATCACGTAGCTACTCTGCCTAGTGTATGATGGGTATTTATGGCTGGAGGAGCCCATCCCCATCATGGCAGACCTGATTCATCACGTTTCCTGACTTCCATACAAAGGAAAGGACCCCGTGACCATATCGGAAGGGAAGGGTAGTGATTTGGCCCTTGTGGAGGCCATGAAGATGAAGTAAAAGCTAGAAAAGAAGAAGAGGGGCTACGCCATCTCTAGCATCAAGGACAAATCAGTTCATGTAGCAACCCAAATCCTTAGAGGCAAAGTTATGCGCAAGTGTTGCATCGACGAGGTACCTTCACCGGTGGTCGCACTGGATGAGCAGTGCATGGAGGGGTTCCAGTTTAACTGGTCTGAATCCCTCTGCATGGAATTCGTAGAGAATTGCTGCGAAGCCCAAGATCAGGGTAAAACCTTCCACTATGCATGGCTATTGCTATCCATAGTGCTCGTAGTAGGAGAATTTCCAAAGGATAGTTAATTCCCCATAATTGATAGAGATTTACTAGAGGTCACGAAGTATGCTTCGCTCTGGGCCATGAAAGATGCTACAGGGATACACGACAATAAGATCTTCTGGGTGCTCATGGAGATGAACATCCGAATGTGGATCAACTATAAGCTGCGGTTGTCACCCACGGTTTACAACAGTCTGTAGAGTTTTGCAGAATTTAAGGCAGATATGCACAACATATATATCAGGGCGTGCAAGGATCCAACGAAGCAGTGGACAAAGCTACCTTTTGTAGCCACTGACGATGCCATTTTCAATGTCTTAGAGGCATGGCCTCTAGAATGGCGCGCCTGAGACATTGCACAACTCGAGAGGTTGGTAGCAAAACAGAAGAAGGACGATGCCAAGCTGCGCATTGCCCAGTTGGCCGAAAAATGATGGAAGGAAATAGTAGTAGCCGAAGTGCGGGCAGTGCAGTAAGCGGCATAGAAAGAAGTTGAACAGGAAATTGTCGCAGCAGTAGCAGCAACACAGGAAGCAGTCGCGAAGGCGACCGAGGGCCAAACAATGCCTTTGCATGTGTAGGCAATAGAGGAAGTAGAAACAGAAGAAGGAGGTGTGGACCCACGAACAGTGTCCACACAGTTGAAGCACCAACACCAGGAAGAGTGAGCAGGATTGAGGAAGAAGGAAAAAGCCTCGAAATTGTCCATCGACCCAATCACCCTAACCAAGGATGATCTACAAGACATTGGCGAAACGGTGTGCGATGTCACAACTGAGGCTCTCCAGGATTTCATGCAAGAGCACCAGACTGTGTTGGGGGCCCTCAGAGCACAGTTGCAGGAAATACAAGCACACCGCCCTCAGGTTGGTACCCTTTTGACCAACCTCATAGTTGGATCCACGACAGTATAGTAGATGTTGGGTGTGCGGATGGAAAACATAATAGTGTTGTCGGTGTTAGGTTCCTATACCAACAGGAGTCATAATTTTTGGATGACTGAGATTAAAACTTGTAATATGTACATACATTTGCTTTTGCAAATGTTTTCCATATTCAGAAATTAAAAAATGTAAAGAGGCTACATCCTAAAAAAAAAATCAAAGGATAAAAAGAATAAAAAAGGTCAAAAAAGATGAAAAATATGAACCCTAAGAAAAGGAAAAATACCATGAAAGTGAGCAAGCCAAAATGCCACTACTATTTACTTTTTGTGCAGAATAAATGATTGTGTGTAGCTTGTAATCCTTGCCACAATCCATGATGGTCAAAATGTTTAAACTTGACTATTTCATGTTTTCAATCTCATGTCTATAGATAGAGAATAAAAATCTGGCCAAACAGTGTAACCTTGCCAGATAAGTAGATAGATAGAGTAAATAAAAGGAGCTAAACTATTTAATCTGAGCCCTTGGATGTAAGAATGTTAGATTTAGTTAGTTTACTATTGTAAAGAGAAAATAAAAATGTTTGATAAGGGTTTTCTAGCTCAAATGCACCCTAATAAAGAGAAGAAAAAATGGTAGGATGAGTAGATGGGTAAGTAGAAGAAAGGTTGCAGAAGTATGATGATTGGTTAGACAAAAATCATATTTATCATTCTCATCATAAAATTTATAGATATGAATGAACAATCAAGCATGCAAATGATTTACAAAGTTGATTAATTAACTTCCCCCATTCATTTCACCCCTTTACTTTACTAATTTCCCATAAATAAAGTTCAAAGTACTCAAAAACCTTTAAGTCAAAGAGGCTCAGAGCATTTCTCTGACTTTTGGAGGGACCGGACCCTCGGCTCAATGACTTATGGATGTTAAGTACTAAATTCCCCTCATAAAAGTTCATCCCCCCTTCAGTTCATTCATTTTCCTAAATAATGTTCCTTTCCTAAGGATAAAACACGTTCGCCTAAGAAAACAATTTTCTCCCCCACATAAAAAAATTTCATACTAGAAACCCACCAAAACAAATTACCCTAAGAATTAATGTTAAATATGTGAAAACATCAAATTCACAAAAAGAGAATTTACTTATTGATTTTTCCCTTTTCGCTCATCTTTTCATATTAATTATTAATTTCATTATATTAATTCCCGATGAAAAACCCATTTCCCCGTATATATATAGCTCCTACATATTAATTAACCCTACCCCTTAGCTTAAATATAAACTATTATATATAGTCACCCTTACCAAAATTTCTAATTGATCGATCTGCGATCAAAACAAATAAAGCCCCATTTTAAATCCTTTGTTAATCACCTGGATAGCATAATCTTGCCTTAATCCGTCATTAACTTGATACCACTGCACTTAAGCGCCTGCCGGGACCCCACTAGCCTCCGTGCAGTTTCCCCACCTGATCACCGTGTGATCGCTTCCCTCCACATCCGACAGCCCTTATTCATATCAGGCCAACCCAGCCGTCAAATGATACCTACCTGATAAAGTGGTTTGGTCACTAGCCCACAATGCTAAGTGTCACCCAATGAGTGGCATCGTGCGACCTCTCCCAAATGCCACCAAGCGCCCAAAAGCAGCGCGATATAAACCGTTTACCACCTGCCTGCTACATGAAAAATTGACCACTTTTCACCCCATACCCACCTCAATTGAATTTTGTGCATAAGGCTGAAAAAGACCCAAATCATTTGTTTTCATTATAATTTCAACTGTAAACCTCCGAAATGTATGCACGCACCTGCGAACGTCGAAGCCGTCAAACCACATCTAATTGCACTCCAAAGACACCACAGAGCACCTAGTTAGCTTTCTAGCCTACATAGAGCCCTTTCAACCATTTGCAGTTGCCAGCTGCCCTGTTCAGAGCCAGTTTACCTCAATTCCAGGTATTTAAGCCACAATTCACTGAAAAACCCTGTCAATTTCAAAACTAGTTACTGATTATTCTTAGTTAAGATAAAAATTAATTGAAGAAACTCAAAGAACTCAAACCTACTCTGTGTTAAACCACCATTTCCCTAAAAACACTGCAAATTACCTCCCCCATTCTCAAATCCACAAGAACTAAGAACGGCTTCCCCAATTGTCATGGATGTAAGACCTGTCACCACTCCCCATCTAGACCTGGACCACCTTCCCTTAGCTGATAAGGATTTCCAGATAAAGGACACCTCTGTCCTAGAATCCCCGCTCAAAGTACACTATTGAAGTAGGGATATATACTTGAACCATGCTGATGAAATTGGTCTTTGGGAGTCCAATTTGCCCAAGTACTAGTTCCTAGAAGCCCACATTTTCCTAGAAATTGTCCACTACTATCATGCCAATTATATTCCTAGTCAAAGAGTAGTCATGTCCCCAAGCCAAACCATATTGTTCACCATCACTGCTGAGTCTATAAATGAAATTCTACAACTCCAACCAGGGCAAAACCTGACTCCTCTTTCAATTGGAAGCTTATTAGACCAGTTCCCCAAACTTACCACTGCAAAATTAGCTGAGATGTTCCAAACCTTCATCACAGAAGAAAGACATATCCCAAAGGATCCTCCTCCATATGTAACTGCCATTTTTTCGCTATTTTGTCAGGACATTATAGCCATGTTATCTAGTGTCCTAGGTTATACCACCAGTGAATATATTGATGAAATTATCCTAGCTTTCATGTTCATCTACACTATAGGGCAGCCTCTTGCTGTTATCTATGACTATGCCAAATTTATAGCTAATAGGATGCATGACCATTTTCTTGGAATGAGAAATGAGAGAGTCTTCAAATACTCCTCTATTTTGTACCACCTTTTTCTATATTTCCAGTCAGACAAGTTTCCATTCACCCTGCAGAAGCTTGATACAAAAGGTCAGCATAGATCAGTCATTTTTTGGACTCCATTGGTCCAAAAATATCACTTCCCATATTCATATGCTGACTTTATTGACCTATTTGTGCATCTAATTGTGACAATGTTGATAGGAAGCCCTCCTCCAAGAATCAGTTCAAACATAAAAAAGGTCCTGCAATTGTCAAAACAGTCCAAGGTAGGTGATTGGTACTTGTATCAAAACCATACCAATATCAGAATCTATGGTTGCATGCAGGCACCATACAAACTCCCCAAATACCTCCCAATGAGGTTATTTGCTTTAGAGTACTATAGGAAGATTATCAGTGCAGATGAAACAAACTTTGTCAATGCAAAGAAGAAGGCTAACTTCAAAATAAAGGACTGACTATGCCCCTTCATATGTAACTATAGGGAAGCAGGCTGAGAAGCAGATTTAATATTGTAGAGCATGAAATTCCAAAGAAGTTTTGTTTGGAGATATGACCCTTTGGAATTCATTACCAAGAAGAGACAAAAGGTCAAGCTAGGGCCTTTCATCCACCATCCCATACCTGAGATAGAAGCTTATGCCAACCAACTAGAGTGGGTGGAAGGGACATTAGATGATCAGGACAACACGAGGGTAGATATAAAGAATGCTCTAATAGATCTAGAAAACCAACTTGATGAAGGTTCTTTCCTGTAGGTACCAGGGGAATCAAGCAGGCCATACCAATTAGACATACCAGGGAAATCAAGCAGGCCATACCAATTAGACATACCAGGGGAATCAAGTAGGCCAAACAAATCAGACAGACCAGAGACAACCATGAGTACCCCTCCAGTTATACAGACTCCTCTAAATGAGGAGAAAGGCCTTAAGAAAAATAGGGAGGGGGCCACCACTTCAGCCAGGGAAACTTCACAAGCTTATGCAGAAGCAAGTCAAACCAAAAGATAGAGAGTGAATCCTGTCTTTCAACAAGAATACACAGAGGAGACAACAAAGGTCACTAGTATAGAAGGAAATAGGAGTAGGCCTAATACTCCATTTGGAGGCATGCCAAAGCCTTCCACATCACAAACTTAGATGTTGTAAAGGCAGCAAAGTATTGAGGTATCTTCCTTTAGGATACCTGCAGATAAGGACCAAGACATTAAGGAAAGATACACAAAAGAAATCAAGGCTGGGAATGAAAGGTTTAAGGCCCAAACATATGCACAGTATTTGAAGATGACCCCTACCAATCAAACAAGCCTTATGTCAGCCTTTGATCTTAAAGAAGGGAAAATGCAGATGACTTTCATCAAGCCAACCACTCAGCAGCCAAGAACAACATCAGATTTTAAGAAAGTGGACTTTGAAGTACTGGCAAGGGATATTCATCCCATTGACCAGATTGAACTACACAAGAAAATAGGGGAGATGATTTACTCCACATTAATAGGGAAGGCCATTGCTTCCCACCAATTATAGAACTCCGTAAACAATATATCAGCCCAATTTCAGTTGGAGAAGGCCTCCTCACAGGCTAAAGATAATAGAATCAAGTCCTTAGAGGACTTAGTTATTGAGTTGGGACACGATCCCAAAGATGTAAAAGTTGCCGAACAGCTAATTAAGAACAAAAATGATTACATTTCTACACTCAAGAAGTAGTTAAAGATACCATAACTGCATCACCCACAAACACAAGAAGTCCTAGAAGCATAGCAAGGACATGAAGAGCTCATGGACTTGGTCCTGATGCTAAACGATCAACTCAAGGAGACAGAGAAGGAGTTGGACACTTTAATTCAGTTGAAGCAAAGTGACTTGGCCACAACTTCTAGAACTGTACCCACAATATCTACAACAGTTCCTTCCGCACTAGTAGCATCACTGGCATCCACAGCTCCACCTGCCATAGCATTGCCAGTAACTGTAGAATCTACTACAGTAATAGGTACATCAACAGATAAAGCAGCACAAGTTGTGAAATTTATGGAAGGTATGCCTATCTAGGCTACAGAGCTAAAGAGGTTAAAGGAAAAAGTGGCAAGTCTGGAAACTAACTGCAAACTTGCCCAAATCCAACAGAAAGAAGAAACATAGAAGGCCTAGAGAATGGGTGAAAGAATCAAAATCCTGGAATAGGAATGCTTTGGGCCAATATCATTAACTCTGTCCATGATATTTGGCCATCAATTCAGGTTATGTTTGAGTAGACAGAATTAATGAAGATAGCCATCGAAGCTATCCAAAAAGTGAAGGAAGAATTGGGAGATAAACCAAAGGATGAAAATCGACTCATCCACTTCCTAAACAACAAGAACAAATATGAGCTCCAAGAGCTTAACATAGAATATAGGACTGAAGTCGTTCCAACCATTAGAAAGGTTCTTTCCAAAAGAAACCTCATGCATAACTAAGAAGAGAAGTGCCATAACATGCAGGTAGCCATTGACAAGTTCATGGCTAAGTTTAAGATTTTAAGGGACAAAGGTCTTCCCAATCCTATGATCATCAATGAAAAACTCATGACCCAATTGGACTATAGTGATAGACTCAGGAAATTGGCCAAGGAACAAGCCATCTCTTCAACTATTAAAGCTTTGCCAACAAGCAAAGTATTATATGATACTTTTGAGAACTTGTTTTTCATAGAGCATGAGGTGAAACATTTATTTCTCACCAAACCAAATTTTGCAAAATACATAGAGGCAGATGAAATCTACAGAAATATGGTAAAAATAAAGTTACCTGATGTAGAATGGTGGGAAAAAATGATAGATTTACTATGATAAATTTACATCAGACAGTTACTGCACAGTAAATCTGAAGACAGCTAAAAGAAGAGCAGCAGGGTCAAAGAGTAGTAGGGTCAAAGAGTATCAGTTGAAAGATAAAAGTAAAGAATATTCCAACGTAGAAATGCTACAAATATCAACCAGCTTAAAGGGCTCCAACTCAACAGAAACAACCAACAACACCATAATAAAAGGGACAACATGAAGCAATTTAACATCTGTCTCTATCTTCATGCAAGAAGATATTCTTATTCCCTAGATTAAGTCTCAAGTTGTTTTGAGATATTTTGTAAATATTTTTGTATAAATACTTCACATTTCAAAGTATGTAGGGTGGATTCCAAGACATTTCTATAGACTTTTTCTCTCAAATCAAAATTCTATTGTATCAATGACTGGATTGGCTTGCTGGATCAAGGAATAAAGATCAGATATTTTACAGGATTCTTGTGTAAAGCGAAATACAAATAAGTATTCTCTCATGTTCAATGTTGTTTTTCCTTATGTTTTTTCCATAATCTTATTTGTATCTCTAAAATATAAATGTATATCATGGAATGATATTTCAGAAATTGCTTAAATGCACTCTATCTTAACTGTTCTGCATTCTGAATGTTTTCTCCTAAACAATCTTAGCTAGGAAATTCTTAACTGCTCCTTAGCTTCCATAGTTTCTCCTTTGGTCTATAGCAAAGGATTCTTAATTTCCTTTTGCTCATGATCATCCTCTGTTCTTCATTCTGATCCTAGTCCAAGGATTCTTAAGTGCCCCTTCACCCTGGTTAGTATTATTTCACCCATTAGGCCTAAATATTTGCATTTTTATTTGCTAGCCTGCCCTGTGAACATTCCCTTTAATCATCTAGTCTAGTTATGTTATCCATTCATTGGCTCCATAGCCCAATGACTTGAAGACCTAGCTCTATCCATCTACTCCAAGAATTCCACCACCCAAACTTAAAATCAAAACCAAAACCCCATGAACACTAAGAACTAGCCTAAAATCCCATAAAACAAAGATAAATTATAAAGAGAGAGCCCTCTCTGGACTTAGGTTGGCTAGAGCCTAAGCCTAAAAGATTAGTTTGTGGTTACCTCGGTTGCTTCCTTCTTCTGATAACTTCTAAGGAAAATATTGAGTGATAACATAGTGGCGACCATACTAGGGAATCGAACGCTCAGTCTTAATAAACCTTTGAGAAAATTTCAAATATTTGTTTCAAGCCTCTTGAAGGGTTTATTAGAATTTATTTACAAAATTTCACAAAAAGAAAGTAATTAGAAAAGCTTGAAATTATGGCTTCAAGGAGAACTCACTATACTAGGGCTAATCCAGATCCAAACCCTGCCCCGGTAGTGGATAATCCCAACCTAATTTCGAGAAGATCCAAAAGACAATAAGTTCAGTCAGTCCAACACCTTCAATCAAAGCAGATTCATGCCTTGATGAGTGGTTGTTTTAGGAATACCTCCCCTTTGATGAGTCATTTGACCTTTCCCTATTTAGAACTAGGTTTGAAAGTGCACTTGATGACATAGTTCTAGATCCAGAGTTTATTAAAGATCTCGAAGTCCAAAGGAAAACTAGTTAATTGATGATTATATTCTAAATTCCCCTCAATCGTCCCTTACTACTGCTACGACCCCTAAGATTTCTGAACCAACGTCCAATACCCTTAGTTTGCCATTATTCCCTTCCACCTCTGAAGTTCATTCCTCACCTCCATTTATACCTTCACTTCCCTACCAACCTACCATTACCCATCAATCACCTATTACTCCTAGTTCTCCATCAACTCCTGTATCATCTCCTAGTACCCCAACCCCACTTCTTAGCCCTGCCCAACTTAGAGCCATGGAAAATAGATATGCTCCTCTTGTGTTACTTGCCCCACTTGGTGCCATGCCACAAGACTATAAAAAAAAAATTGTCTAATTTGATGGCATAGGACCTTATACAACACAACATCATGTAAACAAAATGATAGACTACTTTGAATTGCACGAAATTGATATTAGAGATGTTCAAATGAGAATTTTTGCTCAGACTCTAGCTAGTGATGTTAGGAAATGGTTTAGAGCTTTACTTGCTAATAGCATAGATAGTCTAGATATATTTTATCAACAATTTTTAAATAGACAGGAAAAGAAAAAGAACCCTTTGTATATCCTTTTAGAATATGAAAACATTAAAAGAGGACCAAATGAAATAGTCCAGGATTATTATACCAGATTTAACAATATATACAATGCAATACCAATCAATATTAGGCCCCCACCTGACTTAGCACTAATAAAATTTCCTGATGGGTTTGATATTGATATGGCATTCCAACTCAGAGAGAGAAATCCACCAACCTTAGAAGACATGCAAAGTGTAGCAGTTAGTGTAGAAGCCAACTTGCTAGCAAAAAGAGCTAGGGTTAGGAATGAAAGGAGAGGATCTGTCAAAGATGAAGCCTCGCCCTCTGACCTTAAAATAGATGTCCTAACCAAGGGTATGGAAAAACTGATGGATAGGATAGAGAACATTGAGAGGAAGCCTCAATGGGATAATCAACTGGCACCTCTAGTGAGAAACCCAAACTTTAAAAAGAATCAGAATCAAAATAATGGAAAGAATGGATCTAACTAGAATATTAGGCCCCCCTTTCAAGAAAACTATGCTGAAACATCCCATTCAGATGACCCTGAACAAGACACACACATTAACTTGATGGGATTAGATGATGAGGAAACTGTCTTCTTGACCCAAGATGAGTAAGAACTGCATATGTTGTAGCAATTGCAGACCCAATTTGGAGAATCATTTGATTATAAACAAGGATATGATTCTGCCATCTTTGAAGTACACAAACAATACAACTTGAGGAGTAAAAAGAATACTGATACTCTTGACCAGACCAAGAAAACAGTGCCAAATCAACCCAAGAAAATCAAAACAGCTCCAGTTACTAAAACTCTCCAAATCCTCCCTAGACCAAATCAGAACCCTCCTGGCCCCACCATTGTAGATATAACCCATGACCAACCCCTTGATGATCAACCATCCACTTCAATCCCCTCCAAGGAGACAGTGGAAAAATCTCCAAGCACCATATTAGAAAATCCACATAAAAAGACCTTAAATACAGAAAAAGATGAGCAACCTACTCCAACTCCTGCTATGAAAATTCCAAGCACTCAAACAGAAAAAGCCCCTTTGCCTTTCAATTTGGGAGCAGAGGTAGCTAAACTGAAAATTTCAGTTCCCTTAACAGAGCTGATTAAAAGTGAAACCTATAAGTCTCAAATAAACCAAACCTTAAACATTGTTGGGAATGAAGATTCTGTCAACTTGTTTGATGATCAACCTGAGCTTATATTTGGTCCTGATGTTAATGGAAAACCACTAGAAGGAGGGATACCACCCTTTTATATTAGCCTTAGCATTCATGATAAAATCTTACACAATGCAATGTTAGATTTTGGGGCCTCACACAATTTAATGCCCAAATCAGTTATGGAAAAAATTAGCGCACTGGATGACTTTGAGGTCATTGAAATAGTGGATGATAGAACCCATACTATTGATATGAACAAGGTATGGGTTACTATCATCCAAATATGATTAGAAGATGCCTTGGTTGTTTCAGTCAGTACTTGCAAGATACCTTTCCACCCAAATAGGAAATATGTTGTAGAAGTTAAACACAGGCCAGTTGTGCTTGATAACATCAGATACTGGCAAGTTTTTGGCAATGATGAACAAATCAAAAATTTCTTGAAATTAGAAGATGAATTCGAATGTACACATATAGATTTAGATAATGATGTAGAAATAAATGAGAGTGAATTAGTGTTAAAATAAGCTAATGAGGATTCAAAACCTTTAGAAGTGTTGCAATTAAAGGATAATTTGTTGCCTAAGGGGCTAGCACCTTTAGAAGATCTGTTTGATTTCAATGATGTAGCAAAAAAGCCTAAAATTGAACCAATAGGGGCTGGGGTAGATGAATGAAATATAGGGACTACAGAGAGCATTAATATTATTAAATTATCGAAATCCTTGCCTCCCAATGAAAAACAGAAATACATAGAACTTTTAAAAGAATTTTCTGATGTTTTTTCCTAGAGTTATGAGGACTTAAAATCCTATGACACCAACATCATTCAACATACTATTCCCCTTAAAGAAGATCAGAAACCTTTTAAACAAAAGCTAAGAATGGTCAATCTAGTCCTATTGCCTCTAATAGAAAAGGAAGTTAAGAAGCTATACGATGCCAAAATTATTGTACCTCTTAGATTTTCTAAGTGGGTTTCAAACCTAGTACCTATAAGGAAGAAAATAGGAGAAATTAGGCTATGTGTAGACTTCTGAAACTTGAATAAAGCCTCTCTTAAAGACAACTACCCCCTTCCAAAAATGGATCATTTATTACAAAAGGTAGTTGGGTCAATTAGGATCTCTTTATTAGATGGATTTTCAGGTTATAACCAGGCCCTGGTTCACCCTGATTACCAACAAAAGACATCATTTACTACACCATGTGGTACCCTTATGTATGTAAATATGCCTTTTGTTCTAATGAATGTTGGATCCACCTTCCAAAGGGAAATGGATTTTTCCTTTGTTGATGAAATTGGCGAGTTCATTGTCAGTTATCTGATGACATCACTGTATTTTCGAAGACTAAGGAAGAAAACTTACTGCATTTAAGAAGAGTCTTTGAAAAATGTAGGAAATTTGGCATCTCACTAAACCCTAAGAAAATATTGTTTGGTTTGGAAGAGGGAAAACTTATTTGCCACATCATTTCCAAGGAAGGCATTAGAATTGATCCTAGCATAGTTGAAGCTATCCTCAAAATTGACCCTCTCGGGAATAAGAAAGAAGTTCAGTGCTTCATTGGGAGAATAAATTTCCTTAGGAGATTTGTTCCTAAATTAGCAGAAATCCTAAAGTCCGTCACAAATATGTTGAAAAATGATTTGGAAATAAAATGGAACTCCCAAGCTAGAAAATATTTAAGCAAAGTAAAACTATCTCTAACAATGGCTTCTATATTGATTAGTCCTGATTTCACCAAATGTTTTATGTTGTTTTATTTTTCATCTGATCATATTATTGCAAATGTTTTATTGCATAAGAAAAGTGAAGGACAAGAGCAGCTAATAGCTTTATTTAGTAGGGCTTTAAGAGATGCTTCATTGAAATAAAATATAATGGAGAAACATGATTTTTCCTTGGTAAAAGCACTAAAAGACTTTAGAGTTTACATTTTACACTCCCATATAACTGCATATGTCCCTAATGTTATTGCAAAATATGTTTTGACACAAACTGATCATGATGGAAAAAGGGGCAAATGGATCATTGTTATGTTGGAATATGATCTTGAAATCAAGCCTACCAAGCTGATCAAAGGTCACAGATTGGAAAAACTGATGGAGAAATATAATTTCCATGCACTTGATATAAATTTCATAGTTTACCTAGATGAATAGGAAGAGAAGGTGACTCCACAAGTATCAAAAGCCTTTGCTACCTCCCCATGGTATGAAGACATTATCTTTGTGCTGCAAAATTTACAAGCTCCTCCATGTTTAACTAAAACTAAAGCCATATTTCTTAAGTTAAAGGCTGCAAGATTTTTTATTTTGGATAATAATGTATATTGGAAATATGAAGGTGGAATTTTACTTAACTTATGTGCTAAAAGATAAAGTAGATAAACTTATGTAGGAATTCCATGAAGGACATTGTGGAGGACACTTGTACTGGAAGACAACAACAAACAAGATTTTAAGGGCTAGGTTCTATTGGCCCACCTTGGTTACAAATGTCCACAGGAAAGTCATTTCATGTCAATGCCAAATATTTGAAGGAAAAAGAAAATTGTTACCCCTACCCTTGAAGCCCATATCAGCTGAAACTCCTTTCCAGCAATGGGGTTTGGATTTCATTGGATAAATACATCCCAGTTCCTCAACCCAGCGTAAGTGGATTATTACAACCACTAATTATTTTACAAAATGGATTGAAGTTGTACCTATAAGACAAGCCACAAATGCAGTAATCATCAAATTTGTGGAAGGTAACATTCTTGCTAGATTTGGATGCCCAAACAAGATCATTATTGTTAATGAAGGTACATTCAAATCAAAGAATATGGTGGACTTTTGCAATAAATATAACATAAGATTGGGTCACTCTACTCCTATTACCCATAGAGAAATCGGATAGCATAGTCTTCAAATAAAACTTTGGTTAATATCATTAAGAAGTTGTTGCAGGATAACAAGAAGTCTTGACATAACAAATTAATCAATGTTTTGTGGGCTGATAGACTCGCTACCAAAAAACCCTTTGGTATGTCCCCTTTCCAACTAGTTTATGGGATAGATGTTGTTTTCCCCACATCCTTAGGAATCCCTATTTTGAAATTACTGCAAGAATCCCAAGTTGAACCTAATGACCTGCAAAGAAGATGTTATGAAACCAGCTCAAGGAAAGATAGAAAAGATAGATCAACACCTTAGAATTCAGCCTCTTCGAGGGGGAAACCTCCTTTACATTACATAAATGAACAATTCTTGGATGATTCAAATGACAAAACCTCCTTTCTATATATGGGAGTCTAAGGAGTAACAATATAATCCAGCCAACCTAACAATAATAATATAAAGCCACAAAAATAATAATAGAGGGATTCTATGGGCACAGTAATAACAATATGGGGGCAATAGGGGCACAACAATATTAATAAGGGGTATAACTACAATAATAATGGGGTAATCACTAGTATTATAGGGACCCAACATGCCCCTCTCCTTCAAAAAAGTGTTGTCCTCAACGCTTGAGTAGTTCTGGATACTTCTGCATAAAATTCTCATCCTCCCATGTGGAATCTTCAGCGGATAAGTTCTTCCACTTGATAAGATACTCTGAAATTGATCGATTTCGTAGCTGTCGAGTTCTTTTTTCTGTGACTGCTTCCAGTTCCAATATAATTTTTCCTTCCTCGTCAAGTTCTGGAAATATTGTTTGAATTGGGAGCTTGTCGCCTATAACCTTCTTTAAACATGAAACATGGAAAACTGGGTGCAATCGAGAAGCTGCAGGAAGCTCCAATTTGTATGCCATAGTACCAATCTTTTGCAACACCTTGTACGGACCATAATACTTTGGTGATAATTTATTATCCTTCTTAGCTTGCTTGAGGGACATTTGCTTATATGGTTGTAGCCGTAGGAATACCCAATCACCTACATCAAAACTTCTTTCACTACGATGTTGATCTGCCTGTTGTTTCATTCTATTCTGTGCCAACACGAGGTTATCCTTTAAGAGTTGGAGGACTTGTTGTTGATGTTCGATGTGATGTTCCACTGCCTGAACCTTAGAATTTTCTCTTAAATATGATGTGATGGATGGTGGTTGATACCCATAAAGTGCCATAAATGGGGTCATTTTTGTTGCTGTATGGAAGGAAGTGTTATACCACCATTCAGCCAGAGGCAACCATTTGACCCATTGTGTCTGTTTATCAGATACAAAGCAACGAAGATATCCTTCCAAACATTTGTTTACTATCTCAGTTTGCCCATCAGATTGAGGATGATAAGATGAGCTATGAGCTAACTGAGTACCAAGACAAGAAAATAAATAATCCGGATCATGAAGCTACAAGAAAATAATTTTGTCCAAAAATTTCCAGTGAAAATGGGATCTCTGTCACTTACAATAATCTTTGGGTTTCCATGTAGCTTTTGAATTGTTTCCATAAATGCAGTAGAAACTGTACTGGCTTTAAATGGATGTGATAATGCACAAAAGTGTGCATACTTGGTAAGTCTGTCAACTACCACCATGATGACACTCTTTCCCTCAGACTTGGGTAAACCTGTGATAAAATCCATTGAAACCTCCTCCCAACGTTGGCTTGGAATGGATAAAGGTTGTAATAGACCCGGTGTCTTAATTGTTTCAACTTTATTTTGTTGGCAAACCAAACATTCCGCCACAAACTTTTGAATATCTGATTTAAGACCATCCCAAAAAAATTCCTTCTTAACCCTGTGGTAAGTTTTTAAAAATCCTGAGTGCCCTCCTAAGGGAGAAGTGTGCAATTCCATAAGAATCTTTTGTTTTAGCTGGGAATTCTTACAGAGGTATAAGCGATCTTTGTACCATAACGAATCATTTTGCCAGCTAAATGTATCAGACGTACTGGAATCTTGTTGTAACTTTCGAATAAGTGCCCACACTTCTTCGTCATTCTTCCATTCCTCCCTTGCTTCGTTTATCCAATCTGGTTGGATAATAGAAATGGCGCACAACAATGCTTCCACATCCTCATCCTTTCTTGAGAGTGCATCTGCCACCACATTTTGCTTCCCTTTTTTGTAGATGATTTCAAAGTCATAACCCAACATCTTTGTGACCCACTTTTGTTGCTCTTCAGAGGATAATCTTTGTTCTAAAAAGTATTTAAGGCTATCATGATCCGTTTTTACCTTGAAGTGTCTTCCCATTAGGTAGGGTCGCCATTTCTTAAGTGCATGGAGTATTGCCAACATTTCCTTCTCATAAATAGCTTTGCTTAAAAACTTTCCCTTGATTGGACGACTTTCAAAAGCAATGGGTCTTTCATCTTGCATTAGAACAGCACCAATTCCATTTCCTGAAGCATCACATTCCACAATAAAGGTTTTTGTGAAGTCCGGTGTAGCTAAGACCGGTGCTTGGCACATTGCCTCTTTAAGATGTTCAAAGGCCTTTGTTGCTTCCGGAGTCCATGAAAATGCATCTTTCTTCAATAATGTTGTTAGAGGTGCTGCTATTCTCCCATAATTCTTAACAAACTTGCGATAATACCCTGTCAACCCGAGAAATCCTCGCAGATGCTTTATGGATGTGGGGATTTTCCATTCCTTAATGGCTTTAATTTTGCTAGGGTCTACCTTAACTCCTTCATGAGATACAATATGACCCAAATATTCCACCTCCTGGACTCCAAAGAAACATTTGGATCTTTTTGCATATAATTGTTTCTCCTTCAATAGTTGTAGCACCCTGTCAACATGTTCAACATGATCCTTCCAAGACTTGCTGTAGATTAGTATATCATCAAAAAATACTAACACAAATTTTCTAAGGAATGGTTTGAAAATTGAATTCATCAAACCTTGAAATGTTGAAGGTGCATTGGTAAGGCCAAAAGGCATGACCAAAAATTCATAATGACCCTCATGAGTTCTAAATGTTGTTTTTGGAATGTCTTCAGTCTTCATTCTGATTTGATGATATCCTGAACGAAGATCCAACTTGGTGAAGTAAATTGATCCATGCAATTCATCCAGTAATTCATCAATGACAGGAATGGGGAACTTATCTTTAATAGTGAGCTTGTTGAGCTCCCTATAATCCGGACACATGCGCCATGATCCATCCTTCTTGTGCACCAATACTACTGGAGCAGAGAAAGAACTTTGACTCGGTTGAATTATACCAGCCTCTAGCATTTCTGCAACCATACGTTCAATTTCACTCTTTTGGACATAGGGATATCTGTACGGCCTGATGTTTGGAGGAACACTTCCTGGAATCAGATGAATAGCATGATCATGATCACGCATAGGTGGGAGACCTTTGGGAGTCTCAAATACCTTGGAATGATTGTCCAGGACTTTTTGGAGATCTGGAGAAATAGATGATTCCGATGTGGAAACATCTAGCGAACATAATTGTGCAATTACACCTCTTTGCTCCTTTTTTAGAAGCTTTGTCATACCATTAGAGCTGATTATCTTTCTTGGTTTCCCTGCAATACCCCTTAATTCAACTTCCTTTCCTTCTGTAGAAAATTTGATGAAAAGTTCTTGAAAATTAAAAGCTATTGTACCCAAGGATTGTAGCCATTGGACTCCTAGTACAACATCAACACCTCCCATTGGAATGGAAAGCATTGGGCTAGTCAATACATATTCTCCCATGGATAGCTTGATATTATGGCACTTTCCAGAGCAATTTATTGTTCCTCCATTTGCAATCATCACTTGACACTCTGGTGCTGGATATAGGAAGCAATTCAATTCTTTTGCTACCTTACAATGAATAAAATTGTGGGTGCTTTCTGAATCAATCAACACTATTACCTTTTTCTTCTTGATTTGTCCTTCTATCTTGATGGTTTGAGGAGTGGTAATTCCTACCAATGCATTACAAGATATGGTTGGATTTATTTGTTCTTCATCTAGGCTTTGTTCCTGGAGTATATCCTCTTCTTTTGACCTTTCTTGCTCCTTTTCTTCTTCCTCTTCACAATCTATGTAGAATAATTTCTTCTCAGCACACTTATGACCTTTAGTGTATTTGCTATCACAACTGTAACAAAGCCCTTTTGCTCTTTTTTCTTCCAATTGTTGTGGTGTCAACCTTATAGGTTGTGGAAGACTAGGGGCAACAACACTTCCGTCTTTATAGTTGTGAGTGGTATGCTTCCTGGTTGCCATAATTTTGCTTTCCATTTTTCTTGCTAACCTGAATGCCTTCTCTAATGAATCAGGTTCCCAAAGGCGAACATCATGTTGGATATTATCCTTTAAAGACCCTATGAACACATCAATCCTATGCTCCTCTGGAATATCTTTTACCCTTATGTTCAATTTTTGGAACTCCTCAATGTGCTCCATTATTGAACCCTTTTGTTTGAGACTTATCAATTGGCTAAAAAAAGTGTTGCTTTTTGTATCCTCATAATGTGCTATCAATTCTTCCGTAAAAATTGCCCAAGTGATAAATTGTTTACGAGAGCAAAGCCATTGATACCATACAAACTGATTTGGTTCCAAATATAAAGTTGCCATACGTACCTTTTGTGTGTTTTGCACATTATTGAGATCGAAGAATTGCTCCATCTGTAATATCCATGTGGCGGGATCCTTGCCATCAAACTTCCTCATATCGATTTTTGGAACATGGTGAGTCTTTCATCCAACATTAGAGTCTATGGAGTCATGATTAACATTTCTTTTGTTCTCATCATGAGTTTCCTTTAGTACCCTTTCACCCTTAGTGACCATTTCTTGTAGCAACTTATTCATATTTATCTTCAATTCTTCCATCTTATCATCCATGCCATCAATTTTAGCATCCATGCCATTCACCTTAACTTCCATGCCATCCATCTTAGCTTCTACTCCTTTCTTTAAACCATCCATCTTAGCTTCTACATCTTTCCTTAAACCATCCATCTTAGATTCTGTTGCTTTTTGTGCAAGTGACACTCGTTGCACTTGTTCTTGTAATTTTGATATATCATATAGCATTTCTTCTTCTTCTTCATGAGTCATGCTAGAGCTTTCAGGTTCCTTACTAGGTGTTTGCATTTTCTTTCCTCGGGGCATCAGTTACCGATAATAATGCTCTATTATGCCCTTTGAATTCCTTCAAAATAAATTTTCAAACCAAGCTTAAGCAAAAATTTAAGAAAATCTACACACCTTTTTTCACTTTGTAGGAGCTTGATATTGCCTCTGATGTATCTCTTGACTTTTTGATCATCTAGTTCTGAATTTTTGACCTGCAGTAGCCCTCTATGTCCTCTTTCCAATGCCACAAGTCTGACCCAAATTGGATTCTCCAAGGAAGAGTTATGCGAAATCTCCCACAGTGACTTGATTATAGACTAGTTCAGTAGAGCGAACTTGTACGACGTGCCACGAGTCACTGTTTCGACCTTTGGATCTGAAAAAGGCATACAGGAAACTAAAGTCCGTCCTCTTTCTATACCTTCTTACAAAATTTCAATCCAATCCCCAGAGAGAAAGTTATGACGATTTTCCCCAGGTCACCTGTTTTGAATGTAATTCAGGAGTCTGCAAAAAGACCAACTTCCTCAGATCATATCTCCGCAAAAATCGTGCGAAAAGCTCTGAAATTTGGATCCAATGTTCAGCACGATTTCTTCTCAAATGGGTTTTTTTGTGACTTCTGAAACATCACAGAAAAAAAGTTATAGCGAAAATTCCACGATGACCTGTTTGGAGCAACGAAACCCTAGAATCCAAAGCTCTGATACCAAATGTTATGAAACCAGCTCAAGAAAAGATAGAAAAGATAGATCAACGCCTTAGAATTCAGCCTCTTCGAGGGGGAAACCTCCTTTACATTACATAAATGAACAATTCTTGGATGATTCAAATGACAAAACCTCCTTTCTATATATAGGAGTCTAAGGAGTCACAATATAATCCAGCCGACCTAACAATAATAATATAAAGCCACAAAAATAACAATAGAGGGATTCTATGGGCACAGTAATAACAATATGGGGGCAATAGGAGCACAAAAATATTAATAAGGTCTATAACTACAATAGTAATGGGGTAATCACTAGTATTATAGGGACCCAACAGAAGAATAAACTAGGCCATACAGTTGCAACAATCAAGAGAGAAAGTCTACAATAAAACCCAAGTCATCCAAGAGAACATTAAGAAAATTTATGATAGGAGAACCAAAGTTGATGATTTCCAAATAGAAGATATTGTACTGAAATGGGATTCAAGAATTGAGGATAAGGGTAAGCATGGAAAGTTTGATCATTTGTGGAAGGGACCTTACAAAATTTATGCTTACAAAGGGAACAATGCATTTTTTCTGAAAGATATGTCTAGAGCAGAGCTGCCTGGAGGACCTGCAAATGGCAGAATGCTCAAACATTACTTTCCTCCAACATAAAACAATTTTCACTTAGACCATTGTACATACCATTTTATTTTTCTACTCCCAATGTGGGTGGTTTCCATCAGAAGTTGAATCCCAAGGAGAAGGCCATAAGCTCTTGATGAGATGTTTCCATATCTACAATAATAAATAGATCAATTAAGATGCAAAACGAAGACTGAAGGTAATGGACCAAGGCTACTCATCCAAATGTTCTTGACACCTCACAGGGAGGAAGTCATCCCTAGTTGGAGCCACTCTTAGGGTCTTATGATTCATAGTTTCAATTGATGATTGGTTATTTCCTTTTAGTTGATGAAATTGTAAATAATGTTGTATGTTGCAAATGGCTTACTATATATATATATATATATATATATATATATATATATATATATATATATATATATATATAGGGTATAAAAAAAGAACAAAAAAAAGGAAAAAATGAAAAACCCCATGAAAAAATGTATGCAAGTGAGCAAGCCTAAATGCCACCATATAAAAGAAAAAAACAAAATGCATTGAATTTACTTTATAAGTTTTTTTAAATAAAAGTGTATAGCTTGTCTAAATGCCACATAGGAATACATGTTATATTTTGATAATATTGTTTAATCATGATTAAGTTAAATAAAAAGGTTGTATAGGTTAGATAATAAATAAACCGTCAGGCCTAATATTGGTTTAAATAAATAGGTAGATTAGAGGAATATTAATCAAAGTGTCTAAATTTGGTTAATTGCATGAATATGCATTAGAATAGGGTTAGAAGAATTCTTAGGGAAATAATATGGGCTTGCTAATCAAAACGCGCCCTTAGGATTAAATTAACTATGTTTATCGTAGATTAATCATGATTTAATAAAGTTAATCGAGTAATTTAAACATGATTAATTAATATGTAATATTATGCTCGAGCGCTAAAGTTACAATTTTATTATAAGGTTTAAAAGAAACAAGACTTATTTTTTCGGCTTATGGTATTTGGCGTGCACAATTCATCAGTTGAGATCTTCCACACTTGGATCAATGGCAGGGAATCAAGTTCGAACCCCCCTACCCATTCTATCTTTATTAGCAAGGGGGGAGGGGGGGGGGGTCCAAAAATAGGTATTCCTATTCACGGGCCCCATGATATGTGGTGGGCGCTCATCACTTTGCACCCCCCCCCCAAATGCTCCAAAATTCATACCCCCTAACCCCCCCTTTGAAATCCACCCATCTTCACACCAACATTTATTTGTGCCCATCACATCATTCCTCCACCACATCCCTACTTCCCCACAACTCCTATCCCACCACGTGGCCTCCCCGCTCCAGTATAACATTGCATAATCCTTCTGCCACTTGTCTTTACCATTGACACCCCTCCATTTCCATTACAATCTATCTCTTACACTATGTCTGTTACCTCCAGAACGTTCACCAACTAGCAACCAATCCTCTCTATAATGGACTGGAGATAATAGAAATTCCTAAATTCCTTATAAAAACCCCCAAATTGATCATTGTGGCTCCTTTCTTCTCCCCGTCCATTTCAGATAAATAGGTATATGATTTTAAATTGTCACCTCATCTGCTCAATTGCTCGGTCACCCCTGCAGATTCTAGTCAGCCATTTTTGACCACGTATCTGTCATAGCAACTAGATTCCTCATCACACATTTGAATTTTCTCGTGTAAAGAACAAACCCCCATCTATGTTCCTAATATTCTGAGCAATGGCACCCTAAAGGAAAATCAAATAAAACCACTGAAAATGTGTTGATCCCTCCTACAATTGACTTAGACCATATACCATTAGCATACCAACTCTACAAAATTGCAAAGACCAATTGTGAGTTCGACTTGTTCTAACTGCACAATTGGCTCAAGAAAATATTCTTGGACCACAGTGATGAAATAAACCTATGGGAATCCCTTTTGCCTAAATTTTATTTTCCCCAAGCTCACCCTTTCCCAGACTTTGTCATATGGTGTCAATCCAGATATATTCCTAGCCAGAGAGCCATTGTGGCCCAGAATGGTGACATTCTGCTAACCATAACCCTAGAGTCCATTAAAAAAATGTTGCAATTCCCCCAAAATGGGTTGTTCATCCCTTTTTATATAGATTCCCTCATGGAAATCTACCAGAAATTGACCTTCCCTTAGAGAGCTAGGATATTTTATATTTTCATACCAAAATATGTTCAACTCCCAAAGAAGAATCCAACATACCCAACCTCTATGTTTCCTAAAAAAAAATAAAAAAAAATGTGTCATTAGTGTCTTGTCTATTAGGATACCACTCAGATCAATGGGTAGATGAACCCATTTTAGGTTTTTTTTCCATCTTTTCCACAGAAGAAAAACCTCTTGTAATATTTAACTTTAGTCAATTCCTTGCAGACATCATCCATGACCATTTCCTTAAGATCACAATAGAAGTAATGTTTAAACATTCATTAGTGTCAGTGTACATGTTTTTTTTTCATTAAGAGAATATATTTCCAACAATCTTGCAGAAGTTGGATGATCAAGGTAATGCACAGTCAGTTATACAGTGGACCTCTTTAGTAATGAAGAATTCAAATAATTTTACCTTCAATGACTTCATTGACCAATTTATCTATACAATGGTGTGTCCTCTAAATAGAAATGTGGAACCTAGAATAGGTTCTAAGATACAAAGAACTTACACCTCAGTGAGAAAGTTAAAATAGGAGACTGGTACTTCTATCAAAACTACATAGAAATTAGGGTGTATGGGTGTGAGCTTCCACCATATAGACTACCAAAATATGTTACTATGAGAATTTTCTCATTGGAATATATAAGGAAAATGATCAATATGGGTTATTTACATTTTTCTCAGCCAAGAAGAAGGTCCAATTCAAGATCAAAACATGGGTGGGGCCATTCATATGTAATGACAAAGTAGCAGGCACAAAGGCATATACACTTCTCAAGTAGATGAAATTTTAGTTAAGTTTCACTTGGTCCTATGAACCCTTCGACATAATTTCTAGTCTAAGAGTGGGGAAGAAGACCACTCCTTATTCTCATACTCCCAGGTTCGAAATTGATAATTTTATGAATAAAGAGAAATGGGAGGATAACACCTTACAGGAAGCTGAGGAGAAGATTTTATCTACAACCACCTCACAAAGACCAGTCCCTCAGGGGAAGCATGATAAAAGGGCAAGAGAAGAAAAATGTCTTGCAGTAATAGAACTTTGAGCCAAGGAATTTATAATATATATATAAAAAAAAGAAAACTAATCCAATACCGGTTTTCATGCAGGATTATGAAGGACAAGCTACTATAGTTTCCATAGGTCAACATGTTTCTACAAGGTCATAAGAAATTCTTTCAGGTACAAGATAAGAAGACATTTTTGTAGGCTCTCCATCTTCCTCAGCCTCACAAGATCCTCCAGGTTCAACACAAACAACAGACTTGGCTCAAGGCCAAACAAAGCCAAATATTCTTGCTACGTACAAAGCAATAAAGAAAAATAATGAGATGCTAATGGTCGGCACATACACATAGTTCTAGAAGTAAATTGCTTCTTCCCAACACAGGCTTTTTTCAACCTTTGATACTGAACAAGGACGAATGCAAATGGATTTTCTATAGGCATAGGTTCCATTCCCAAAATCACCAGAAGACTACAAGAAGACAATCTTCTCCTTTGACAAAAATCAAATACATCTAATTGATCAGAAGGATATGCACAAATAGACTCAGGAGAAGTTATACTCCACTCTAACTAATATGGCCATGAGAGCTTCAAAATTGTAGGCCTCCATTAGAAACATAAAGTCTCAATTAAAGTTGGAGAAGATATCATCTTTCGAAAAAGATACTAGAATTATGTCAATAGAGGACTTAGTCATTAAGCTAGGTTATGACCCTAGTGATGTAAAGGTAGTAGAGGAGATTTTAAGGAAAAAGAATGCAGATATAGAAACTCTGAGGAAACAACTCAAGCTACCATCTATAGAGGATCCACAGACCAAGGAAATGGGAGAACTGGAAAATAAAATGGAATACATGTTCAAGCTAATAATTGAACAGAATGTCTAGAACAGATAAATGGAAGTGGAACTAGAAAAATTACTCAATAACAAGTAGTATTCCTCATAGTTGGCTATAGTTCCTCTAACTATAGTACCAATTACACTTGTAAGAGCAGTAGAGGCTTATACATTGGCAAGAGCACCAATACCAACTACAGATTCTACGTCTGAATTGGTTAAACCCATTTAGGAGATGTCCCTTCAAGGAATGGATATTGAGAAGCTGAAATAGTAGTTGAAGAATTTACAGGAAAAGAAGTTGAAGAATGATAATTCTTATATAGAAGAATTATAGAAATATCATAGGTTTGCTCAAAGAATAGAGTTTTTAGAGAGTGAGTAAGTAATGGCTCAAACTCTAGCACAGGCTAAAGAAAACATATGGACAGATATCAATGAAGCTATAATTGATATTTGGACATCAATCCAAATCATTTTCGAGAAGGAGGAGTTGATACAAAGGTCAAAAACATTGATAAAAGAAGTGAGGGAAAGGTTGGGCCAAAGACTAGGAGAAGCCACAACATTGATCAAAGTCTTAAATTCTAATACCACAGAAGAATTAGAGGAGCTACATATTGAATATAGTACTGAACCCATCTTTGAAATCAAGAAGGTTTTGCGGAAGAGAAACCTGATGGTTCAATTAGAGAACAAATGCCAAACTCTGCATACTATTGTCCATAGATTTCATACCAAGTTTAATCTACTAAATCAGAGAGGTCTTCCATGTTTAGTGGCTTTGAATGATAGGTTAATCAACTTGAGTGAATACAGTAAAAAAAATTACACTATTGCCAAAGATAAATCTGTGTTTGAAGGGGTAAAATGAAGTATAACAAGCAAAGATTTCTTGGAGGCTCTAGATTTTGATCTCATCATCAAACATGATATCAAACATATTTTCATCAAAAAACCTACTTTTGAGAATTATAATGAAGTTGATGAAACATATAGAAATCTAATAAAACTTTATATCCTGAGCGAGGATCGATGGGGTCACTTGTGTGAATTACTTGAGTAAAACATTTTTCATCTTAGACAGCAAGGGAGCACCTTTTTGGGACTAGTCATCAACATCCATCCTCGATAATAGTGCCAACAGCTCCAGCATTTCTGAATTCCTAAATTTGTGTACTATTATGTAACATTTTTTAGATATTTTAGGATTATGTATTGATATTTTGACATCAAGATATTTTGTAAATTATTTTTCGATAAGTACTTCATAATTCAAGGTAGTAGAGGTTGACGTTTATGTAAAGAAAGGACCATTGATGTAAACTTGTTCTACAGAATTCCAGTCTAGGACACATTTCAGTAATATAGAAGCTTTCCTATGTCATATTTTTGGTGAAGCGGTATTTTCTTTGTTATTATGTTTTTCTATGTTTTTCATATGTGTTTCTTTTCTCTATTGTTTTAAAGAAAATTAAGTTCAAGATTGGTTTTAAAAGCACCTTGTTTTGGGTTAAAACAATATTAATGTTTTCTACCAAAGTTAAGCAAAGAATTCTTAATTTCTCTCTTCTTAATGGACACTTAATAATTTATTCTTTGTCCATCTCATCAAACATATAACATCCAATAAATCTGCGTACCTTGCCCTGTTAGATATGTTTGTAAATGCTGAAATAAAATTTATTCGAAGCATATTGACTCCATTACCCAATGGTGTAATGTTAAATTATAAACAAAACAACCAAACCAAATCTAAAACCAAACCATCAAACTTTAATAACTAGCCTAATATCTCAATATAAACAAATATAGATATGAAAGAGAGATCCCTCTCTAAAGCTAGCAGGGCTAGATCCCAACTTCCAAAGTGGTTTTGTGGTTACCTTTGTATTTCTTTCACGGTCTTAGGAAATACATAGTGCTAACATTCTGGCAGCCATAATGGGGAATGAAAAAACTTGATTCATATTTAAGTTTCCCAAAAAAGTAAAATTCATCTCAATGATTAAAATTTCCATTTCTAAAATCTGAGCTAAGATTGTTTGTTATTCATAAGGGTGTATAAGTTTGATAATTGTACATATTTTATAATATATCTGGCTCCCAAAAGAATACATACTAGAGCCAACCCATATCCCAATACCCCACAGATTGTAGACAACCCTGAACTGATCCTTAGAAGGAAAATCCCAATTGAAAGTCATGGAAGTAACAACCCTCCATCTAAAGCTCAATCTCTCCTTGTAGGTTTTGATAATTTAGATGAAGTTGATATTGGGTTGGATCTAGCTTTTGAGCTTGGTATATTTAGAACCAAGTCACATACATGGATACCTCAAACAGTGGTTGATGAGAATATATTCAAACCTCACATTTTAAAGCTCAAGCTGATAAATTTGATCATGATGATGATGCCATTAAACAATTTGAAAAAATGAGAAACTGTTATCTGAACTAGATCAGGCCATAGAGACATCTTGTGAGTCACCCAAAACTTCATCCTCTTCCTCCACTTCTTCATCCTCAGAACCACTTAAGATTTCTACAAAAAAAATTACCCCACCCAAAACTTCCCTTGTTCATACCACTATTTTCCAAACTCTTGTTGTTTTTGTTCCCCTGTGATTTTCTTTCACTTCCACTTCCTCCCCAATAATTACTCCCATTACCATCCCAACTATTTCATCTTCAATCTCTACCACTGCACCTATTTCATCTCCAATCCCTACCATCCATGTATCTACACAACAAAATGTTATTATATATCCTTTCATACATTCCATACCCATCCCTGTTGTAGTTTCATTTGTATCTCACATACCAGCCATGGAAGGCAGATATGCTCCTTTAGCATTACAATCACCTTTAAATGTTATGCCACGAAAATATGCTCAAAGATTTCCACAATTCAATGCTACAGGTCTTGTGACAACACAGAAACATATTGATAGAATGAATGACTTCTCTAGCTTGGAAGAAGTCGATGATCATGATGTTAAAATTAGGTTGTTTGTTGAGAGTATAACAGGAGAAGCTAAGTGATATAGGGCATTACCAGCTGGGAGCATAGTTGATTTACCTTAGTTTCACCAAAGTTTTCTTACTAGATGGGAAACTAAAAAGAATCCCCTTCAAATTCTAAATGAATACAAAAACTTAAAGAGGGCTCCAAATGAGATTGTTGAATATTATTTTGCTAGGTTTAACTGTGTTTATAATGCCATTCCAACTACTAAAAAAACCCCACCAGGCTTATCCCTTATTCATTTTCCATAAGGATTTGATGTAGACATGGCATATCAGTTAAGAGAAAGATACCCAACCACTCTTGAAGAGATTCAAAGCAATGTTGTTAAGGTAGAGGCTAATTAATTAGCCAAAAGAGATAAATTGAAACAAAAAGAAGGGTCACTATCAAGGAGGAACCTACCTCCTCCTCATCATATTTGAAACTAGATAATCTAGTTAAAACTATGGAAAAAATGATGGACAGGATGACAGTGGTAGATATAACACCTCCTAGAGAATCCCAGGGAGGACCACAAATTCAAAACCCCAACTTTAGGAGAAAGCCACCAAAAATTAAACAAAGGGAACATAGAGGCCTTGGTGACCAGCAACCAGTGAGGCCCCCATTTCAGGAAAATTACGCTGATGAAGAGCTTGAAATTTCCGAAGAAATAGAAGAAAATCAAATAAATCTATTTGAAGAAAGCGAGATAGACTACATATTCTTGGCCAAAGAAGAGCAATACCAATTTTTTCTCTCATAAATAGAAGAGCTCCCATTAGAATCAGAATATTATAAACAAGGATATCAAAATTCCATTATTGAGGTGCATAAACAATACAACTTGAGAATCAAAAAGTCTATTGTAACTTCTTCCAGTAAAAGTCAAAATGATGCCCCTTCCTCTAGTCAACCAAAACCTGATTATCAAAAAGAAATTTATAAAAAACCTGATGTAAATTTCGAGGAAAGTGATAGATCTCAGACATCTTTTAATATGGAAACTGAATTGGCTAAGGTAAAGATCCCCATCTCTTTAACAGAATTGATTACCAAAAGTGTATACAAGACTCAAGTCATGAAAGCCAAACTCTGGAAACTATTATGTAGATATTTAATGCCAGGTTTAATCTACTAAATCATAGAGGTATTCTAGGTTTAGTGTCTTTGAATGATAGGTTAATCAAATTGAGTGACTACAGTCAAAAAATTTACACTATTTCCAAAGAAAAATCCAAGTTTCCAAGGGTAAAAGGAAGTATGGCAGGCAAATATTCTTGGAGGCTCTAGATTTTTATCTCATCATTAAACATGATATTAAACGTATTTTGATGAAGAAACCTGCCTTTGAGAAATATACCGAAGTTGATGAAACATATATAAATCTAATAAAACTTTCTATCCCCATTGAGGATCGATGGGATAATTTGTGTGAATTACTTGAGTAAAACATTTTTCATCTCAGATAGCAAGGCAACATCTTTTTAGGTCTAGTCATCAACAACAATCCTCAACAATAGTGACAACAACTCCAGCGGTTCCGAATTCCTAAATTTTTGTACTATTTATGTAATTTGTTTTAGATATTTTAGGATTTTGTCTTGATATTTTGACATCAAGATATTTTGTAAATTACTTTTCTATAAGTACTTCATAATTTGAAGTACTATAGGTTGATGTTTATGTAAAGAAAGGGCCATTGATGTAAATTTGTTCAGCAGAGTTCCACTGGACACATTTCAATAATAAAGAAGCTTTTTTAGGGTTCATGTGTCAGATTTTTGGTGAAGTGGTATTCTCTTTATTATTGTGTTTTTCTTTGTTTTTCATATGTGTTTCTTTTCTCTATTGTTCTAAAGAAAATTAAGTTCGGGATTTGTTTTAAAAGAAACCTATTCTAGCTTAAAACAATATCAATGTTTTTGTTATGAAACCAGCTCAAGAAAAGATAGAAAAGATAGCTCAACACCTTAGAATTCAGCCTCTTCGAGGGGGCAACCTCCTTTACATTACATAAATAAACAATTCTTGGATGATACAAATGACAAAACCTCCTTTCTATATATAGGAGTCTAAGGAGTCACAATATAACCCAACTGACCTAACAATAATAATATAAAGCCACAAAAATAACAATAGAGGGATTCTATGGGGCACAGTAATAAAAATATGGGGATAATAGGGGCACAAAAATATTAATAAGGGGTGAAACTAGAATATTAATGGGGTAATCACTAGTATTATAGGGACCCAACATGCCCCTCTCCTTCAAAAAAGTGTTGTCCTCAACGCTTGAGTAGTTTTGGATGCTTCTATATAAAATTCTCATCCTCCCATGTGGAATCTTCAGTGGATAAGTTATTCCACTTGATAAGATAATCTGAAATTGATCGATTTCGTAGCTATCGAGTTCTTGTTTTTGTGACTACTTCCAGTTCCAATATAATTTTTCTTTCCTCGTCAAGTTTTGGTAATATTGTTTGAACTGGGAGCTTGTCGCCTATAACCTTCTTTAAACATGAAACATGGAAAAATGGGTGCAATCGAGAAGTTGCAGGAAGCTCCAATTTGTATGCATAGTACCAATCTTTTGCAACACCTTGTACAGACCATAATACTTTGGTGATAATTGATTATCCTTCTTAGCTTGCTTGAGGGACATTTGCTTATATGGTTGTAGCCTTAGGAATACCCAATCACCTACATCAAAAATTCTTTCGCTACGATGTTGATCTGCCTGTTGTTTCATTCTATTCTGTGCCAACACAAGGTTATCCTTTAAGAGTTGGAGGACTTGTTGTTGATTTTCGATGTGATGTTCCACTGCTTGAACCTTAGAATTTTCTCTTAAATATGATGTGATGGATGGTGGCTGATATCCATAAAGTGCCATAAATGGGGTCATTTTTGTTGTTGTATGGAAGGAAGTGTTATACCACCATTCAGCTAGAGGCAACCATTTGACCCATTGTGTCTGTTTATCAGATACAAAGCAACGAAGATATCCTTCCAAACATTTGTTTACTATCTCAGTTTTCCCATCAGATTGAGGATGATAAGATGAGCTATGAGCTAACTGAGTACCAAGACAAGAAAATAATTCTATCCAAAAATTTCCAGTGAAAATGGGATCTCTGTCACTTACAATAATCTTTGGGTTTCCATGTAGCTTTTGAATTGTTTCCATAAATGCAGTAGATACTGTACTGGATTTAAATGGATGTGATAATGCACAAAAGTGTGCATACATGGTAAGTTTTTCAACTACCACCATGATGACACTCTTTCCCTTAGACTTGGGTAAACCTGTGATAAAATCCATTGAAACCTCCTCCCAACGTTGGCTTGGAATGGATAAAGGTTGTAATAGACCCGAGGTCTTAATTGTTTCAAATTTATTTTGTTGGCAAACCAAACATTCCACCACAAACTTTTGAATATCCGATTTAAGGCCATCCCAAAAAATTCCTTCTTAACCCTGTGGTAAGTTTTTAAAAATCCTGAGTGCCCTCCTAAGGGAGAAGTGTGCAATTCCATAAGAATCTTTTGTTTTAGTTGGGAATTCTTACAGAGGTATAAGCGATCTTTGTACCATAAAGAATCATTTTTCCAGCTAAATGTATCAGACGTACTAGAATCTTGTTGTAACTTTCGAATAAGTGCCCACATTTCTTCTTCATTCTTCCATTCCTCCCTTGCTTCATTTATCCAATCTGGTTGGATAATAGAAATGGCGCATAACAATGCTTCCACTTCCTCATCCTTTCTTGAGAGTGCATCTGCCACAACATTTTGCTTCCCTTTTTTGCAGATGATTTCAAAGTCATAACCTAACATCTTTGTGACCCACTTTTGTTGCTCTTCAGATGATAATATTTTTTCTAAAAAGTATTTAAGGCTATCATGATTTGTTTTTACCTTGAAGTGTCTTCCCATTAGGTAGGGTCGCCATTTCTTAAGTGCATGGAGTATTGCCAACATTTCCTTCTCATAAATAGCTTTGTGTAAAAACTTTCCCTTGATTGGACGACTTTCAAAAGCAATGGGTCTTTCATCTTGCATTAAAACAACACCAATTCCATTTCCTGAAGCATCACATTCCACAATAAAGGTTTTTGTGAAGTCTGGTGTAGCTAAGACCGGTGCTTGGCACATTGCCTCTTTAAGATGTTCAAAGGCTTTTTTTGCTTCTGGAGTCCATGAAAATGCATCTTTCTTCAATAATGTTGTTAGAGGTGCTGCTATTCTCCCATAATTCTTAACAAACTTGCGATAATATCCTGTCAACCCAAGAAATCCTCGCAGATGCTTTATGGATGTGGGGATTTTCCATTCCTTAATGGCTTTAATTTTTCTATGGTCTACCTTAACTCCTTCATGAGATACAATATGACCTAGATATTCCACCTCTTGTACTCCAAAAAAACATTTGGATCTTTTTCCATATAATTGTTTCTCCTCCAATAGTTGTAGCACCCTGTCAACATGTTCAACATGATCCTTCCAAGACTTACTGTAGATTAGTATATCATCAAAAAATACTAACACAAATTTTCTAAGGAATGGTTTGAAAATGGAATTCATCAAACCTTGAAATGTTGAAGGTGCATTGGTAAGGCCAAAAGGCATGACCAAAAATTCATAATGACCCTCATGAGTTCTAAATGTTGTTTTCGGAATGTCTTCAGTCTTCATTCTGATTTGATGATATCCTGAATGAAGATCCAACTTGGTGAAGTAAATTGATCCATGCAATTCATCTAGTAATTCATCAATAACAGGAATGGGAAACTTATCTTTAATAGTGAGCTTGTTGAGCTCCCTATAATCTAGACACATGCGCCATGATCCATCCTTCTTGTGCACTAATACTTCTAGAGCAGAGAAAGAACTTTGACTTGGTTGAATTATACCAGCCTCTAGCATTTCTGCAACCATACGTTCAATTTCACTCTTTTTGGCATAGGGATATCTGTACGGCCTAATGTTTGGAGGAACACTTCCTAGAATTAGATGAATAGCATGATCATGATCACGAATAGTTGGGAGACCTTTGGGAGTCTCAAATACCTTGGAATGATTGTTCAATACTTTTTGGAGATCTAGAGAAATAGATGATTCCAATGTGGAAATATCTAGTGAACATAATTGTGCAATTACACCCCTTTGTTCCTTTCTTAGAAGCTTTTTCATATTGTTAGAGCTGATTATCTTTCCTTGTTTCCCTACAATGCCCCTTAATTCAAATTCCTTTCCTTCCACAAAAAATTTCATGAAAATTTCTTGAAAATTAAAAGCTATTGTACCCAAGGATTGTAGCCATTGGACTCCTAGTACAACATCAGCACCTCCCATTCAAATGGAAAGCATTGGGCTAGTCAATACATATTCTCCCATCAATAGCTTGATATTATGGCACTTTCCAGAGCAATTTATTGTTCCTCCATTCGCAACCATCACTTGACACTCTGGTGGTGGATATAAGAAGAAATTTAATTCTTTTGCTACCTTACAATCAATAAAATTGTGGGTACTTCCTGAATCAATCAACACTATTACCTTTTTCTTCTTGATTTGTCCTTCTATCTTTATGGTTTGAGGAGTGGTAATTCCAGCCAATGCATTACAAGATATGGTTGGATCCATTTCTTCTTTATCTAGGCTTTGTTCTTGGAGTATATCCTCTTCTTTTTACCTTTCTTGCTCCTTTTCTTCTTCCTCTTCACAATCTATGTAGAATAATTTCTTCTCAGCACACTTATGACCTTTAGCGTATTTTCTATCACAACTGTAACAAAGCCGTTTTGCTCTTTTTTCTTTGAATTGTTGTGGTGTCAACCTTATAGGTTGCGGAAGACTAGGGGCAACAACACTTCCATCTTTATAGTTGTGAGTGGTATGCTTCCTAGTTGCCATAATTTTTCTTTCCATTTTTCTTGCTAACCTGAATGCCTTCTCTAATGAATCAGGTTCCCAAAGGCGAACATCATGTTGGATATTATCCTTTAAAGACCCTATGAACACATCAATCCTATGTTCCTCTGGAATATCTTTTACCCTTATGTTCAATTTTTGGAACTCCTCAATGTGCTCCATTATTGAACCCTTTTGTTTGAGAGTTATCAATTGGCTAAAAAAAGTGTTGCTTTTTGTATCCTCATAATGTGTTGTCACTTCTTTTGTAAAAAATTGCCCAAGTGATAATTTTTTTATGAGAGAAAAGCCATTGATACCACACAAACTGATTTGGTTCCAAATATAAAGTTGCAATACGTACCTTTTGTGTGTTTTGCACATTATTGAGATCGAAAAATTGCTCCATCTGTAATATCCATGTTGCGGTATCCTTGCCATCAAACTTCCTCATATCGATTTTTGGAATATGGTGGGTCTTCGATCCCACATTATAGTCTATGAAATCATGATTAAAATTTCTTTTATTCGCATCATGAGTTTCCTTTACAACCTTTTCACCATTAGTAAGTATTTCTTGTAGAAAATTTGTCAAATCTATCTTCAAATCTGCCATGTCTGTCTTCAAATCTGCCATGTCTCTCTTCAAATCTGTCTTCAAATCTATCTTCAAATCTTCCATCTTAGCTTCCATGCCCTTTATCTTAGATTCCACGCCATTTATCTTAGCTTCTGTTAGCTTTTGTGAGCATGACATTTGTTGCACTTGTTCTTGTAATTTTGATATATCATGTAGCATTTCTTCCTCTTCTTCATGAGTCATGCTAGGGCTTTCAGGTTTCTTACTAGGTGTTTGCATTTTCTTTCCTCAGGACATCCGTTACCGATAATAATGCTCTACTATGTCCTTTGAATTCCTTCAAAATAAATTTTCAAACCAATCTTAAGCAAAAATTTAAAAGAATCTACACACCTTTTTTTTCACTTTGTAGGAGCTAGATATTGCCTCTGATGTATCTCTATAATTTTGGATCATCCAATTCTACAATTGCGACCTGTAGTAGCCCTTTGTTTCCTCTTTCCAATGCCACCAATCTGATCCCAATTGGATTCTCCAAGGAAGAATTATGTCAAATCTCCCACAGTGACCTGATTATAGACCAGTTCAGTAGAGCGAACTTGTACGATGTGCCACGTGCCCCTGTTTCAACCTTTGGCTCTGCAAAATATATACAGCAAAATACAGTCCGTCCTCTTTTTGTACCTTCTTATGAAATTTCAATCTGATGCTCAGAGAGAAAGTTATGACAATTTTCCCCAGGTCACTTGTTTGGAATGAAATTCAGGAGTCTACAAAAGGACCAACTTCCTCAGATCATATCTCCACAAATATAGCGCTAAAAGATCTAAAATTTGGACCCGAGATTTAGTGCGATTTTTTCTCAAATGGGTTTTTTTTAGCTTCTGAAACATCGCAGAAAAAAATTTATAGTGAAAATTCCACGATGACTTGTTTGGAGCAGCGAAACCCTAGAATCCAAAGCTCTGATACCAAATGTTATGAAACCAGCTCAAGAAAAGATATAAAAGATAGATCAACGCCTTAGAATTCAGCCTCTTCGAGGGGGCAACCTCCTTTACATTACATAAATGAACAATTCTTGGATGATACAAATGACAAAACCTCCTTTCTATATATAGGAGTCTAAGGAGTCACAATATAACCCAGTCGACCTAACAATAATAATATAAAGCCACAAAAATAACAATAGAGGGATTCTATGGGGCACAGTAATAAAAATATGGGGATAATAGGGGCACAACAATATTAATATGGGGTGCAACTACAATATTAATGGGGTAATCACTAGTGTTATAGGGACCCAATAGTTTTCTACAGAAGTTAAGTAATAGAATTCTTAATTGTTCTCTGCTTAATGGAAACTTAATCATTTCTTCTTTTTCCATCTAATCAAACATAAGATCCAATAAATCTGCCTACCTTGCCATGTTAGATATGTCTGTAAATGCTACAATAAATGCATTCGAAGTATATTGACTCCATTACCCAATGGTGTATTGCTACATTATCAACCAAACCAAATCTAAAACCAAACCATTGAAATTTCATAAATAGCCTAATATCTCAATATAAACAAATATAAATCTAAAAGAGAGATCCCTCTCTGAAGTAGGCATGGCTAGATCTGAGCTTCCAAAGTGGTTTTGTGGTTACCTTTGTATTTATTTCATAGTATTAGGAAATACAGAGTGCTAACATATGTAACATAAAATTTTCTCCCACTATTCTTTCATTATCAATTCCCTCTTTTGTGTCCTCAAATCTCAAGCCCTCCGCAACACATAAGCATCCATCACAACAACATCTTCATCTTCTGAAACTAGGTAGCATCACCTCCATAAATCCTACCCCGAGTACTTAAATCTTTACATGCCATATTTTTTTCCCTAAAACGCTTGTTATGTAGCCAACTTACAAAATAGAAGAAGAGATGGATCAATGACTTCAAAATTATCCTCTTCGAAGGGGCAACCTCCTTTACATTACACGAATGAATAATTCTTGGATGATTGAAATGAAAAAACCTCCTTTCTCTATATAGGAGTCTAAGGGGTCATAATATACTCAAAGCCTACATAACAATAATCATTTAAGGGCACAACAATAATAATAGTGGGCGTCTATGGGGCACAATAATAACAATATGGGGACTACATGGGCAGAACAATAAAAATAAGGGGGCTACACTGACAATAATAATGAGGGAATACACTAGTATTATAAGCACCTAACATTCCCCTCTCCTTCAAAAAAGTGTTTTCCTCAACGCTTGAGTAGTTTTGGATGTTTTTGTATAAAATTCTCATCCTCCCATGTGGAATATTCAGTGGGTAAGTTCTTCCACTTGATGATATGCTCTGAAATTGATCAATTTCATAGTTTTCGAGTTCTTGTTTCCATGACTACTTCAGGTTTCAATATGATTTTTCCTTCCTTGTCAAGTTCTCGAAATATTGTTTGAACTGGGAACTTGTCACCTATAACCTTCTTTAAGCATGAAACATGGAAAACAACTCTTCGAAGGGGCAACCTCCTTTACATTACACGAATGAATAATTCTTGGATGATTGAAATGAAGAAACCTCCTTTCTCTATATAGGAGTCTAAGGGGTCATAATATACTCAAAGCCCACATAACAATAATCATTTAAGGGCACAACAATAATAATAGTGGGTGTCTATGGGGCACAATAATAACAATATGGGGACTACATGGGCACAACAATAAAAATAAGGGGGCTACACTGACAATAATAATGAGGGAATACACTAGTATTATAAGCACCTAACATTCCCCTCTCCTTCAAAAAAGTGTTTTCCTCAACACTTGAGTAGTTTTGGATGTTTTTGTATAAAATTCTCATCCTCCCATGTGGAATATTCAATGGGTAAGTTCTTCCACTTGATGATATGCTCTGAAATTGATCAATTTCATAGTTTTCGAGTTCTTGTTTCCATGACTACTTCAGGTTTCAATATGATTTTTCCTTCCTTGTCAAGTTCTCGAAATATTGTTTGAACTGGGAACTTGTCACCTATAACCTTCTTTAAGCATGAAACATGGAAAACAAGTGCACTCGGGAAGATGCAGGAAGCTCCAGTCTGTATGCCATAGTACCAATATTTTGCAACACCCTGTAAGGACCATAATACTTTGGTTATAATTTATTATCCTTCTTAGCTTGCTTGAGGGACATTTGTTTGTATGGTTATAACCATAAAAATACCTAGTGTTTCTGGGAAAACTAGTGTCTTTTCAATCTTCTAGCCCTCTAGGATTGCCAGCTATCCTAGAAACAAACAATCAAAGCAATTTGTGAATTCCTCTATGAATGATAGATAAGAGAGAATCAAAGGAACCAATCTGGATCTTCCGCTTGACTCCTTGCTTGATTTCTCTCTCCCTTGATAGAGCTTGCAACTCCTCTCCTACTTGTCCCACTTAGAGAATATCTATAGAAACAAAGTAACAAAACACCATCAAAGCATCTTGATCTATTATATCATAAGCAATGCAGAATCAAAAATACATTGAGAATATAATGGCATTCACAAATACACGATTGTATGGAGGAAAAATCAAAGAAATTTATTAAAATAGAATGGAGAATTACAACCCAGCTGTCTGATCCATCATCAAAGCCCTCTTCACCTCATGAAAAGCAAGATCACCCAATAATACAATGCTCTTTCTCAAAGACAAACTATCAACACTTCCTTGCAAATTACAAAATTATAACCTCTAGATCTCTCAGATGAGGGATCAATTTATAGATGTGTGCAAGGGTGTGAGTCATCTATGGGTTTTTGATTAGTGTCATTCCACTTGTTGTTCTTGGTTCCACTTGGAGATCTCTTGGATCTCTTAATCATCCCTGAGCGAATTCAGAGACGCAAGTGTCATAGGAGAAGTTTCTAGAAGATTCTATAAGCATCCACTTAGCAAACTGTCTCGGACATTTGTCCATCCTCACTCATCACACCCCACAGAAGGCCTCTTTAGTATGCATCACACCTGGCTAGTGTAGAAGTTAGTATGCATCGCACCCTGAAAGTGGAGCGGTCAGTATGGTCTAGTTTTGGCTAGTTCTGAGTGGTTTTTCAAGTGGAATTGGAATGATGTAATCAGCTGACCATGATCCTTTAGGGTATGAAACAACACTTTTAGCAGTTAAAGAGCCCTAGTTTATCGATATATAAGATTAGGGTTGAAGTGCCCAAATATGTCTATAACAGTTGCCCCCTAAAGCATGAAGTTGTAAATCTTTTGATATCGGGTGAAATGCTTTATCATGAGGATCCGAGGTATTCGAACTGGAAGGTGACCTATATAAGATAAAATACAATACATCATCATCATCATATTATTTTCATGATCTAGCTAAGGCGGGCATTCCCATGCTCAGCTTTATAAATTCATTTTCATGTACATAGGACAGATAATCATCTGCAGTTGCAGACTCTAGAGTCATCATCCCTTGCTTGGATGACCATCTGTGCAGCTTTTGTGTACATTTGATGTCTTTATATTCTTGAATATATTGTAGCCCGAATGGATGAAACTAGATCTGGGGTCTTCAAACTCGTTCAATCTTCACCCGATGTACAAGTCGATCCATGTGAAAAGATGTCTTGAAGTCGAACATGGATAGACATCGCCTGATTACCAGCCAATAATGTAAGCTGTTAACAGATGCGAGAGGAATCACCAATAATGATAATGACCCTCAAGGTACTACGGTACAATTCACGTGGTGTGAATATATGATCCGATGTCGAACACCATGCAAAATATTTCAGTCAAAGGCCATTGATGTATACCTGTCGCCGAAAGTGAGAAACTTTCCATTGAGGCACGTAAGCTTCAAAGTACTGAAAGGGTTGTTTCTAAGTCAACTTCTTGGATAATGAGCTGATGTTGACAAGAAGTGACCCATCGTAGGAGGGCCTTAATGTATCCCACATCAACGACACGAAACGAAGTAAATGATTTTCTGGAGGTGAAAAACAATCTGATGACACAAGGTTTAGGAATGGTGGTCATGAAAAATGGAGGGTGAAGGTATTGCAGCAGATGAGGCATTAACTGGATGGTGAATTCTCTAAATGACTTCTCTTGAACATATCAGTGACACTGACATGGATTGGTATCATTAACCCCAAAAATGGATGGTATGGAAGACCAATGGTGATATGACCGGCAAACGGAATAACCCAACCCGACTCAATCATGGTGATGGAGTGAAAGTGTCATGTTCAAGAGTAACTTGCTACCAATAAAATTCTTCAAGTTTTCTTTCCTTTTTCCCCAGTCATTGTTGACCAGTACCTCTTTATTTTTTTCACGCTTAAGCAAGATAACATATGCTTGTTCTATAATTTTCCCTTCGGGAAAACCTATCGCTATGTTTTAGCGAGCCTAGTGACAATGAAACTTGTTCTTGTCTAGGTGGACAAGTTCATCGCTATTGTTTTAACGAGTTTAACGACAAAGACAACTCAGTCATTTTCATGTTTAGAGAGTTTGAAAAGGGATGAAAAGGAAACTCTAGCAGTTCTTTTTCGTAGCATAATCCCTTAAGTCTGAAAAAGAATAAAATAATACGAAAGGGATGATTTTTCGATAACTTTAGCAAGCCGAAAAGACAAGCGCTCGAAATTTTTCGTGAGATAATCCCTCAGGTCTGAAAAAGATTAAAATATACAGGAGGGATGGCATTTCGATTACTTTAATGAACTGGAAAAGCCAATAGCTCGATAATCTTTTCGTATTTAACGAGTCTTAAAAGAGTTTAAAGGAGACTTGTTTTTTAGGAACGAGTGGCGTTTAGGGTAGAAAACTAGTTCCGTGTAAGCTTGAAACTTCTCAAAACATGGTGATGTGAAGACTAATCGAACTCATATGTGTGTGCAAATATTGGGCCAGTGCGACCAGTGGCATGCTCGTGGGTGGCAGATGGTGCTCCAACAGGAGAGGCTGTAGGGAGGGTTGTCCTTCGAGATCTGGACATATCGAAGGCCCTAGCAGTGTTGCAGGATCAGATCGAGGGTCTCACTCTCGCTATTTAGGATGTCAGGACCGATGATTTACCCTTGAGGTTACAGCGCCACACTACTGGTGTGCTGAGTCGATGGACCTGGCTCTTGCGCATGATTGCACAGGCGGTGAAATGTTATCACCAGCATCATTAGTCTATGATGCTTTTTTTGCATTCATTTTTGAGTTTCTTGGTCGTGTGACCGATTTTGTCTTGGACACAAAACATTTTGTAAAAACTATAAACAGTTATATATTTTTTATTTTCGGAGTTTTATTTTGGTTAAGTTATGCAACCCTGATGCAAATACTAATGTAAAATGTTTTCTTTACAAATGTTGCAAATGTCTATCTAACACATAGTTTGCTAATGAATCAGTTAATGTGTTTAAGTTTCTGGAAATGTGTTGATATTGAATGGAATCAAATTGCCTTTCCAAAATCCTGACTCTTAGGAACATATGATAAATAGCCAGGTTCTGAACGGAATAAATGCCAGTAAACTATAGAATGACGAGCTATGAATCTAGCTTGACAATGAGTTGGCGTATGCCATGTGAAATGGCATCAGAGAGAAGATCAATCAACGCACTATACTCAACGATGTTTTTCATCGATTGACCAATACATATCCCCCTGAAACTTACTAACTCGCTGCAAAATATAGGTTTCACATACTACGACTAGCTCCATCGGCATACCCAAAAAATGGTTCCAAAAAGTCTGACATCTGCAACAAATGCAATGTGGATTACCTAACCAAAATGACAACTCTAAAAGAAAACAAAAATGTAACAAAAGCATATATACAAAGAGTGTACTACACTTAATCAAGCATAGTAATGTTTAAGATACAACTCATTTCAGGGTTGCGACAGTGGAATCCCATCATAATTGACCAGCTCGTAGGCTCCTTTTGTCAATACCCGTTTAACGACGTAGGGGCCCATCCATAATGGTTCGAACTTACCCGCTCCCAATTTATCAGAGTCCTGATCGTAAAGCAAGACCAGGTCACCTTCCGAGAAGACATGAGGCTTGACATTTTTGTCAAATTGCGCCTTGACACGTTTCTTATGTGCTTTGTTAGCCAGCGCGACGCCATGACGGGTTTCATCTAGGTGGATTAGTTCCAAGAAACGGTCCTCTTCTTCCGAAGTTTTGGGAAGCAAATCAATTGCGAACTTGAGGGACAAAATTTTGCACTGAATTGGTAAGACCGCTTCCAGACCGTAAACCAACTAAAAGGGTGTAAATCTGGTCGCATTTCTCACCGAAGTCCTTATGCCCGCAGAGTTGATTACAAGATTAAATTCCAATTCCATTTGTGGACTCCAATCATTCTTTGCAACATGTGCTTAAGGACTTTGTTGATTTCCTCAACTTGTTCGTTAGCCTGCGGATAATATGGAGTAGAACTATCGTGGGACAGTCCTAATTTGGAAGTCAATTCAACCATCATGTGATTGCAAAAATACAATCCATGATCTGTGACTATAGCCTGTGGAACACCAAATCTAGAGACTACATGATTAAAAAATAAAAGAGCAGTCGTTTCACCGTTGTTATTTAATGTAGGCATCGCCTCAGCCCATTTTGTAAAATAGTCAACAGTGACTATAATATACCCATGCCCCCCAACTGAGGTGGGGTTACATGTCATGAAATCTATGCCCCATTTAGTGAATGGCCCAACAACAACTACTGGATGCAGTGGTGCAGGTGGTAATTTGGTTTTGCAATCAAAAATCTGACAAGCATGGAAACTTCTGACTGCAATTATGCAATCTTTGAATATAGTGGGCCAGAGGTAACCAACTCGTAAGATCTTTTGTGCAGTAGTGTAACTAGATGGATGCCCCCCACAAGCACCTGCATGACAGTTATTCAAGGCTTTTTCGGCCTCCTCATGCATGAGGAACCTTCGTAGAACTGTATCGACACCACGACAGTAAAGTGTATCGCCAATGATCAGGTATTCTTTGGCTTGGTATCGAATACGTTGTTGTTCAGAGCGAGAGGTGTTAGGCCTAAAATTTTGGGTTTGGAGATAGAAAAGTATATCTCCGTACCACGGATCACTTGACGATATCAGAAATAGAGTTTCATCCATGATTGATGCTTTAGATGTTAAATCGTTGGATTACGATGGAAGGTCACAAAGTAACTCTACAAAGACGAGAGATTTCTTTGATTTGGATTTAATGAATTCTAGATCAAACTCTTGCAAAATGGCTATCCATTTGGAATATTTGCCTCCTAGTAATTGACGCGACAAAATGTAGGTCATAGGGTTGCAATCTGACAAGATGGTAGTTTTGTGAAAGAGAATATAGTGTCGAAATCTCTATACTGCTTGAACAGCTACTAAAGCCAGCTTTTCAACATAAGAGTACTTGCTTTCTGTATCATTAAGGTTGTGACTTAAATAATATATAGGATGTTCTATTCCATTATTTTCTTGCACCAAAACCATGGCGATGGTTGTATCTGTGGTGGCGAGATACAGGTTAAAGTCTTTTCGATAGTTAGGAGCATACATTAATGATGCTTTTATCAAGGAACCTTTTAAAGCATCAAAGGAAGCTTGCGCAACTTGATCCCAGTTGAAAGGTACTTATTTTTTCAAAAGACGCGTATAACCTTTAGCGAGTTTGGCATAATATGGAATGAACCTCCTCAGAAAGTTAGCTTTCCCTTGGAGTTTTTGAATCTAAAGCAAATTTGAAGGTGGAGGCATGTCAAGGATTGCCTGAACCTTAAATGGGTGGAGTTGAATTCCATCCTTAGAAACTATGAAACCAAGTAATTGACCTGAACCAACACAAAACACACACTTGTGTGGATTGAGTCGTATCCTGTAGTGTCGGCAATGTAGAAATATGGCTCTCAAATGATGCGAGTGATTAGTCCGCTTCCGCAAATGAGCTAGTAGATCGTCGAGATACAGTTGAATGATGTTCTTGATGTCATGGAAGGCGTAGTTCATCACCCTCTGAAAATTTTCCCCTGCATTCTTCAAATTGATAGGTAGCTTATGGTATGCGAATGTGCCCCATGGACATATAAATGTAGTCTTTGACTGGTCCTGTGGGTGGATATTGATTTGGTTGTACCCGAAAAATCCATCCATGAATGAAAATATTTCGCATCCATCTCATTCATCAATTATCTGGTCGATGAAGGGTGTAGGGTAGTTGTCCTTTGGACATGCTTGATTTACATCCCTATAATCAACGCACACTCTAATCGTTCCTTGTTTTTTCATCACAGGAACAATATTTGATACCCAATCAGTTAGAGGAACAGGGTAAATGAAACCAGCATGCAAAAGTTTCTCAACTTCTACCTTAATGGCAGCAGCTTTCTTCGGGTGAACAAGTCGAAGCCATTATTGTACTGGTTTGGCATTTGGATACATCTTGATTTCATGTTCAACAATTCTCGAGTCAATTCCTGGCATTTCTTCGTATGACCATGCAAAGACATCTCTGGATTCGCGAAAGAGAGTGCAGTATATTTCCAGTTCTGATGGAGAACAAGATTTTCCAACATGAATATTCTCTACAAAATTAGGTTTGATCGAAATATTAATGGTGATAGTTTCCTCAATATTGGACAAATTTCTCTCAGAATCCACTCTATTTACAGTATTTGATAGAAAATCAAAAATTGAAGGATGATTAAGGTCGCTTGAATAATCTTCATTGTTAACTTGAAGGTTAGAATGATGGTGGTAATCTTCCCACGGCGTCTCTCCTATCATCATCGACTGAATGATTCCTTTGTTTGTAGAATGTATACGAGACCAAGGATCAAAATAGGTACCATACTCTAGAGACCTATCTATACAAACAATCTTTGAGTGTTGTTTTGGGTTTGTTGCCCTGGCCCGGAAAATTGATTGCTACAAAGATTCTATGGGGCTTGGGGGCAACACCTCACGGTGATCCACACAATCAAAATGGTCAGAGTTCTTCTTAATCTTAGACAATGTAGAAGAGATCATATGACAGGTTTCCACTGTGGCCACTTCTGCCAGATCAGTTGGAGGTGGGAGGGCAAAAGTACCCATTAAGGAAGGGTCTTTTAGGAGACCTACTCCGACATTTTGAAGTGATTGAGAACTTCCATGGATCAATGGAATGCTTCCAGTAGCTTGTGAACTGTTGGGGAAAAAGGTTAGTTGGTCAACAATTGTAATTCCACCTTGGAAAGGAAATGCAATCTTTCTAAAATATGTAGACACAATGGCAGCCATGGCATAAATCCAGGGCCTTCCCAATAAGATATTGTAGTCAAGGTTTCCATCAATGACCTCAACTTCAATTTCTACTTTCTTGCCCCCCAGTTCAACTTGCAAGTTACTTAAAATCCCATATGGCATGTATGTTCTTCCATCAAATGCTTTTAATGTCATTGATTATTGTGACAAGGGTGGTGAACCTAAAGTTTTCCAGCAACTCATTGACATAATACAGGTAGATGCCCCCTCATCAATGATTTTTCAATGAACAGTTTTATTGAGGACTTTTACCTATATAAGGAAGGCGAGTTGGGCCGGAAACTGAGGTTCGTATCCTTTATGGTTAAAGGCCACAAGATTGGAATCCGCTAGATCAATCCTACCTATTGCTGATAACAAATCCTGCTTTTGGGAGGGGCAATTCTGCAGTACCTCAAGTGTCAACATAGCGGATGGCGATTGGGCCAGATCCTATACTATATTATAATTCTGTGCTGCTCGAGTACGAGGATTAAATGTCGACTTATGTAAGACTCCCTTTGGTGGCTTTATAGTTAATTCAATAATGATGGGCGGAACAACTTCAGGTGAAGTTGTTGTCGAACTACTAGGTTGATCTGTAGCCTTGTTGTTCAACGATGGTGGATTCCCATAATCTTTGTTCCTCGTCGATATCAAAGCGTCATTTTCTTGTTTTAAGATGGATAGCATAAGCACTTGGCATGTTGAAGCATGATCAATAGCAACCAGATTAGTTTCTGGGTTTGGAAGTGGATCAGTGAACACCGCTGAGGTAGTTGAAGTCTTTAAAAATTTCGCAACCTCAGCTCGATGTGGACAATCTTTCATCCAATGCTCGTCGTTACATATGTAACATGGATAACGAGGTTTCTTTTGCCCAGTAGGGTTTTCAGAAGATTTTTCCGGAGTTGAGTTCTCCTATTTCTTCTTATTATTTTTCCCTTTCTTTTGCCCCCTAGTTGCTTTGGATTCTTGCCCTTATCAGATGACACAGCATTAATGTCTGAGGCAAGAGGTTTGTCATTTTCTTTTTTACTAGAAACTGCAAGGGCTTTTCCTGATGGAGCCTTTGCGGTTTGCATGCTTGAGGTACCAATCACGCCATCACTAACATGAGAGTCCCTGTTCGATTTAGGAGGGGGAGGAACAAAAAATTCTGGTCTAGGAGCGTCAGGAATTTTGTCATAGAGTGTGCCAGACTGTGCATAGATCAAGTCTAAATGTTGGGCACGAGAAATGACTTGCTCTTCAGTGACAACTCCTCCTTTTGCCACGTCCTCAATTATAGATAGTAATAAGGACTTAATAAACCACTCAGCTAGAAGCTAATCAAGAACATACATCTTTACCATTCGACAACGACGTCGCCACTCATGAATATGATCAGATATGTGAGTGGCTATTGTCTATTTAAAGTTGGTAAGGAGTTTTGTTCCCGTTTCGTACCTTATGGGTAACTGAAAGTGGGTTAGAAAAGTAGTGGAAAGGGCGCTGAAGTTATTAAACGAAGCTCTAGGAAATTCAATATACCATTTCACTACTGGACCAGAGAGCGTTCTCTGAAAAAGGTGAAGTATAATCGAATCATAATTTAGGGTGTTAGATGAGCACAACAAATGAAAAGTCATTACGTGATTCGATGGATCTTCACTTGGATTTCCATTGAATTTAGGAATATCGGAGGGAAATTTATGAGGAATCACTAGCCACCAAGGGGCATAAGAAATTGGATCATTTGTCAGCTAGTTCAAATCTGGTAATTCTAGAGTTGCTACAAAATGAAACTATTGATTCAGATTTGGTGAAGCATACCCAGGATAAGATGGGATCACCTGAACAGTAGGTCTTTGCATACTAGCATAATGTATCTAATGCTGGTAACTTTGATAAGGTTGTTGGACATAACTAGTACAGTACAGTTGTTGATAACCGTTTTGAAAATGTGGTTGTCCATGACCTACAAAGCCTTGTTGCTTAGGTCCTTGGTAGGTTTGCTAGACTTGCGGTTGTTGGTATAGTACCAGCCATGGTTGCTAGACCATTTGTTATTTCCCAATACTAGAAGATTGACCAAGATGTGGGGTGATAACACCCGTTTGAGACTGAGTCATTCTAGGTAAGGAAGCACTAACCTGAGGTTGTGATTGAGCCATAGAGACAAGAGGTTGTTGTATTGCAACCTGAGAGACTTGAGGTTGACACACAATAGGTAGTGATTGTACTTGCGACACATTCACAATAGCAGGTGTAGTAGGAATATTCGACACAGGCTGTGTTCGTTGCATTGAATATAGAACCCTTGGTTGTTGAGGCAATATTAGTACCCAACCACTGTATGTAATTCCAGTTTGACCTGAATTTTGTTGTAAAATCTCATATGGTTGTTCTCCAGGAGGGAACAATGAAAAAGCATACTGCCCTCCATATGGTGGTAGTCCAGTACTCAAAGGATATATTGGTCCTTGAAGACTGGTCTGCCCAAACTGATACTGGCATGCAGGATCAATTTGTTGAGTTTCAACATAAGAAATACCAGATGGGACTTCAGATGAACAAATAGGAACAGACCATGTCATCGAAAAAGCCCCTAAGTGGACTCCATCTAGTGATTGATAACTAGTTGGGACAAATGGTATAGCAGCAAACATAGTAGGAATGGCAGCAGGAACCTCTGACGTAGCTGTACTAGATGACACAGTCCTAGACGTAGATGGTTTCTCAGACATGTTTAGTGTATCCAAAAGATTTCCTAGCGATTTGACAGGCACTTGCAATGAACGATGATTAAAAGAACTAAATTCAAGAGTAGAAGGATATAAGTGGATCCCAGCTCCAAAATATAATGGGGTACTGGATGGAAGATCCTCTACTATCTCCTCTATAGCAATCAGCCCAAGTGGAAGAAGCAGACCGTCAGGTCTGTAAAATATTTCTGGCATCGAAGAAGGTATAACTTCTGCAGTGACAGATACTAGAGGGGTGACACCTTCTAAATTCTAGAAATCAACTTCCAGATGTTCAGATAAGTGAACTTCAGTCTCTGGATTAGCTCTAGCTGGAGCTGTTTCAGGTATAAAACCGTCTACCGTTACACTAGGATCAATTCGAATGTCCTCTTGTAACTGCAGAACTTCTTCTCTAAAGGCAGATGTACCAGAAATGACCAGAGTAACTGTAGTCTCTGACGATGTTGAAACACAAGTTTCAAATAAATCAGGTGAATTGGACTCAGTTAAACGAGACCATTTTCCCCGAAATGGCTTTGTTTCCAAAGTCAAAGATGGTTGAATCGCTAGTCTCCATGAATGACGAGGTTTTGATTGACTTTCTTCCACAATTGCGGATTACTTGATCAACTCAAAATTAAGGGGAAAATGATGTTATTCCAAATTAAATAAATTTTAATGACACTTTGAGACAACTTTGCTTTTTCAATTTTTAAGAGTCGAGAAAAAACTAAAGATGACTCTAGTCCCCTTCGATTTTTAATGAGCCTGAAGTGACAAGTTCTCAGATGGACCTTTTCTTTTAAAGAGTCGAAAAGGAACGAAAGTGACTACTATGGAAATCTAGATAGAGGGATTACCAAACCAATCGCAAAACTGAAATATACACCTTGGTGGTAAATTAAAGAGAAATTACCAAGAACTTATGTACAGTAGTCAATCTTCCCCAATGCTGTGTTCAGTGCATTGCGATCGATAGTGCGGCAAACACGGCTTCCTATGCATAAAGGATATGAACCTATTGTGGTCTCCCAATATATACTCGACGATACAGGGAGCACAAGTCCATGCTAGCACTTTTCCTATCAAAGAGGAGGAATCACCCAACCTTTGACGAAAATGATAGTTACTAGATTTTATGACGCCGAAACACGTCTCTAGCCTAGACCTCTAGATGTGTTGCGTTAGGTTCCAAAGCATTGTTAAGTTCATTGAAATTTATTTTAGGGTTGATCTTGCTTAGAAGTTTTCCTTTCAATGGTTCACCGCGTGATGTAGATATAAAACTCCTAAATATGCAATCTATAATGATAAACAATCGTTGTTTATTTTTAGTAATGAAAATCCTAGCTACTAAGGAAAGAAAATTACGATTCTTTCAAACAAAGAGCAAAGAGCACACATTAAATGCACTTTTCCTAAATCATTTTTCACACACTGCCTAAATGCAAATGCAAATGCATGTATTTTTTTTTCATTCCCTTTAATGTAAAAAATGCCAAAAAAGGAAAACTAAGTAGAGCATAGATCTGAAATATTTTTACTCAAAGTGAGATTTCGACAATTTCTTTTTTCAAAATGAAAGGAAGACTAAACGAAATTTTTCAATTTCAAATAGAAAATGTTGTTGAAACTTCAAATATCAACAAATCAAATCAAGTACATGACAAAAAGTTCAATCGACTATCTAGGGAAGGAAGACTCAACGACACTTCTCTTTTTTCACACAAAACAACAGTTACGACACTTTTGTACCAAAACGATAGATCGATTTAAGCAACTTTTTGACAAAGGATTGTAAATGATGGAAAAATACATAAAAAATTTACTAATCCTAATCAATGGAGGCTGGTCTATGTAATGTAAGCAGGCTTCAGCAATGAGGTATTGTTCATAAGCAGCAAAAACAACTAAACAGAGCTGAAAACAAAGACAAAAAACCCCAAATTTCAAGAAGGGAAATGGGCTCAATCAGTCATTGCACCTATGCTTTACAGAAACAAGTATGAATCGCACTTGCTACACTTGGAAAGTGTGATGCATACTAGTTGACAGTGACAAACAATGTGATGGGCCAGGGAGCGCAACTGAGGTGGGTTTTGGCTCAAAATTGCAGCTGATTTAGTGATTTAAGCTGAGCTATGATGGAAAATAAAGAGAAAAGTATGGAGGAATGATCTTGGGAGGTTACTGAGCTAACACAAGGGCATCTAGAATGCTTGTAAGTCAGATGTTCAGTTCATAAACTAAACCAGAGATTGACTGAAGCAGCATTCATCTACCATGCACTTGCAGAGCAAGAGCAGTTCGAAGGCTATCTGGCTAACTTCAGGCCCTGTCTATAGTTTATAAAGAAAACAACAATAAAAAAAAATCACCTATTTGATCCCCAATGGAGTTGCCATTTTGTTTCCAGAAAAACTAGTGTCTTTTCGATCTGCTAGCCTCTAGGTTTGGAAACTATCCTAGAAACAAACAATCAAAGCAATTTTCGATTTCCTCTATGTATGATAGATAAGAGAGAATCAAAGGAACCAACCTGGATCTTCCGCTTGACTCCTTGCTTGATTTCTCTCTCCCTTGATAGAGCTTGCAACTCCTCTCCTACTTGTCCCACTTAGAGAATATCTGTAGAAACAAAGTAACAAAACACCATCAAAGCATCTTGATCTATTATATCATAAACAATGCATAATCAGAAATACATTGAGCATACAATGGCATTCACAAATACACGATTGTATGGAGGAAAACTCAAAGAAATTTATTAAAATAGAAGGGAGAATTATAACCCAGCTATCTGATCCAGCATCAAAGCCCTCTTCACCTCATGAAAATCAAGATCACCCAACAATACAATGCTCTTTCTCAAAGACAAACTATCATCACTTCCTTGCAAATTACAAAATTCTAGCCTCTAGATCTCTCAGATGAGGGATCCATTTATAGATGTGTGCAAGGGTGTGAGTCATCTCTAGGTTTTTGATTAGTTTCATTCCACTTGTTGTTCTTGGTTCCACTTTGAGATTTCTTGGATCTCTTACTCATCCCTGGGCGAATTCAGAGAGGCAAGTGTCATAGGAGAAGTTTCTAGAAGATTCCATAAGCATCCACTTAGCAAACAATCTCGGACATTTGTCCATCGTCACTCATCACACCCCACAGAAAGCCTCTTTAGTATGCATCACACCTGGCTAGTGTAGAAGTCAGTACACATTGTACCCTGACAGTGGAGCAGTTAGTATGGTCTAGTTTTGGCCAGTTCTGAGTGGTTTTTCAAGTGGAACTTTTGAGGAATGATGTAATCAATTGACCATGATCCTTTAGGGTATGAAACAACACTTTTATGGGTTAAAGAGCCCTAGTTTATCGATATATAAGATTGGGGTTGAAGTGCCCAAATATGTCTATAACACCTAGTCACTTACATCAAAACTTATTTCATTACGATGTTGAGATGCATGTTGTTTCATTATATAATGCACCAAAGTGAGGTTATCCTTTAAGAGTTGGAGAACTTGTTGTTGATGCTCAATGTGATCTTCCACTGCTTGAACCTTAAAATTTTCTCTTAAATATGATGTGATGGACAGTGGATGATATCCATAAAGCGCCATAAATGGGGTCATTTTGTTGCAGTATGGAAGGAAGTGTTATACTACCATTCATCCAAAGGTAACCACTTTACCCATTGTGTCTATTTATCAGATACAAAGCAACGAAGATATCCTTCTAAACATTACTTCATTATCTTAGTTTTCCCATCAGATTGAGGATGATAAGATGAGATATGAGCTAATTGGGTTCCCAGAAAAGAAAATAATTCCAACCAAAAATTTCCAGTGAAAATGGGATCTCTGTCGCTTACAATAATATTTGGGTTTCCATGTAGCTTTTGAATTGTTTCCATAAATGTAGTAGCAACTGTACTAGCTTTAAATGGATGAGATAATGCACAAAAGTGTGCATACTTAGTAATTCTATCAACTACCACCACGATGACACTCTTTCCTTTGGACTTGGGTAAATATGTGATAAAATCCATTAACCTCCTCCTAACATTGACTTGGAATGGATAAAGGTTGTAATAGACTTGGGGTCTTAATTGTCTCAATTTTTTTTTTTAGAAAACCAAAAATTCTACCACAAACTTTTGAATATCAGGTTTAAGGCCATCCCAAAAAAGAAACCTTCATAACCCTATGTTAAGTTTTCAAAAATCTTGAGTGCCCTCCTAAGGGAGAGGTTTACAATTCCAGATGAATCTTTTATTTGAGATGAAAATTCTTACAAAGGTATTAGCGATCTCTGTACAATAATGAATCATTTTTCCAGCTAAATGTATCAAACATACTAGGATCTTGTTGCAAATTTTGAATGAGTGCCCACACTTCTTCGTCATTATCCCATTTATCCCTTTCTTTGGTTATCCAATCCAGTTGGATAATAGGAATGGCACAAATAAATGCTTCCACATCCTCATCCTTTCTTGAGAGTGCATTTGCAACAACATTTTTCTTCCCTTTTTTGTAGATGATTTCAAAGTCATAACCCAACATTTTTGTTGATCCAGGTGGATATTGGTGGCCACCCGCCAATTCCACTTGGACCCCCAAAATTGTTTCTTTCAATTTTTCAGTTTCCTTAATTGTAGCACAATTTACTATTTTTAGCAGTTTTTTGGGTCCTAAACTTCTGGAGTCATTTTGAGGCCCTAAACGACATTTTTTTGGGAAAACTAGGAGAAACATGGGTGTGATGCAGGAAAGTGTTCCCTCTGTGGACAGAGGCAACCCCTCTAGCCCTAGAGTGGGTCTAGTCACAAACAAGGACAGATCAACAATATCTTTCCTTAAACAGTCATAGTTGGAGGCCTACCTCAACCAGTGGTTGATGGAGTTCCGTTGTGTTGCTTGAGCTTCCACTTCCTTCTCCTTAATGAGTGATCAACCTGAAACAATGCAAAGGAAATATAACAAAGCACATAACCAGAAAACAACAATGATCTATTTACTCGCAAAGTCAAGAAGTCATGAGCTATCAAGTAAATTACATAGAATACATAGGAAAACATCATTGATTATATTAATAATGAAATAAGAGTAAGCTTACAACTAAAGTCTTGATGTCACAAGCCTTCTCAGAGGGATCCAGTCAGCATGTTCTTCAAGCATTCACTCTTTGAAGATGGATCTCCCAACATACAAGTCTCTCTCACTCATAAGTTTTACACAAGATTAAGTGCACTTCACAACCTTCCACAAGCTATCAACAATCCCACACTTGTCACACTCACACCAGCTATCTAGCAAACTCACACAACACTGTCCAACTAGCCAACTATCAGAAAACTAGCAATGCATAGCAATGGTGAGAGTTTAAATAGGAGAAGGAGTCTCCATGAAAGGTGGAAGAGTCAGCTTATCTTCAAGGAAGGTAGCACAAATGACGGAACAGCCACGCTAGAGAAAGGAGGTTGATACAAACTATGCCAAAAACCAGGTCTGGAGACATTTGGAAGGCCGACTGTTGGAACAAATTTGTCCAATCTAGATCATCACGGGGGCATAACTGATCTATAGCGCTGACATCACTATTGAATAATGTAGCTAGCCAGGTCATCACCAAAGATTATAAACAACCTCGTGGTGGGACATGAAATCGGACCATCACGGGAATCAGGTATACTTCCGCACTGGCAACGCATCTAGACTGTTTAGGAGCGCCCTTCAGCACGTATATTTAGCCCACAGATGTGATGAGGCAGATAACTTAGGAAAAGTGGGTCATTTGGCAACATCCGAGAGCATTTGTCTAATATGAGCATGTTTGACTTGGACACATGACACAGTAGAAAGATTGGAGTGAAGACAGTGACAAATTACTGTGTAAAAATGGGTCCATGGTGTTATCACAAAATCGTGTACTAAGGGCTGCTACTTAGCAAGATCTCATGCAACTATTTCAAACCAGGCTTTAGACTAAGGCTTAGCCTCCTTAGTCAGAGAGGGCTCTCTCACAGATTTTTGATATGGATTAATAACAAGAAAAGATGGCTAACTCTTCAAACAGTACATGAAAATAAGCTGGTTGGAACAACAAAATAACACTTCTTCCATTGGGCTCATGGAGTCAAACACCTCTGCAGTAAACTATTAACTACTCAATCATGGAAGCCAAGGCATATAATGTTTAAACACTCAGAACATTTCTCAAAAAGAACCTCAACTCATAAACATACACAGGAAGTCTGAGCACTAGGTGAATTCAGAGTGATTGCATGTCTATTGAGCTGTAAAACAGAAAGGATAAAGACAAAACCACATATATTCTGAGCATTTGAACACAAGATGAATCTTGGGAAGAAAAAGTAATCTTTCTATTACTGTCAAAAGTCTTTTACATTAGCCAATATAAAAACTCTGTTTCTTTTATAAATCTCCAACCCCACTTACATCAGAGTTTCTCCTATATATAGGAAAACAAAACTAAAACTACCTTGAGTCTCCTCCTCCAGCATGAGGGGAGCTCGATGGTCTATCATTAACTAACCTTATCTATTTTTAAACAAACTTATTAAATACATAAGGTATTGTGCTGTAAATACATAGAGTCCTAATCACATTGAAATTCTAACTCTATCTCCTCATATGCATGATGCCTTTCTTGAGCTTTGACACCTGTACATTTTCTGTTGTGGCCGAGATATGTTGGAGGAGCATTCACTGAACGAGCTGGCCTTGGATACTAGCTGTGTAGATGGCTCATTAATTAGTAAAGATGAGTGCCCTGTTTTCACGGTCCCTGTCTTCCATTATTCTTTACTACTTAAAGACCACGCTCCAAGCTCTTTAATTCTTCAATAACAACGCATAACACCATATGCCTCATGATCTGGATGCCTTGTGGACTGAACAGGTGTACAAACCAAAAATTTCGGTAACCCTACCAGAACCCTAGTAATTCGGTCATAAAGTACCTTTAAGAAAACTTTAGCAAAAAACAAAATATTTCACCTTTTCTCCAAAACTCACACCTGTCACTGTTTGAATTGCTATGATAGCCTTGTATGGTCTCCCTCCTGTCCTCGAGGCATTCCTTTCAAAATTCGCTGACCTCATCATCAAATTCATTGTTTTCTTATAAAACAGCATCTACAGCAGTTTCGTAGCGCGCTACGAAACTGCTGTTTTTGTCAAAACAGAACATATTTATCTTGAAGCGCTTTCTGCTTAAACTCATGATTTCTTCAGACATTTTGTACAGGTGTTAGGGACCTAAATAGTTTCAAAATGATGGAGCTTAAACCAAAATTTATCAAAACTTGAAAAGCACCTTTCCTTTTAAATCAGTGAGCTAGTTTACCTAGCTTCTTCTTCAAACTGCTAACCTCTTTCTTCAAAGCCTTATTTTCTGATCTTAGGCTCATGTTCAGCTTTCTTATGAGTTTTTCTTGCTTAAGTGCTGGTACCATCCACGAAAATACATCAGACCCCGAGTCAGCTTGACCCACTAGGCTTGTGCTGCCTTTTAATACAGCCCTTCTATAATTAGCATATCTCACTGCACGTTCTCTAGAAACATTCTTTATCTGGGCCACTTCTTTCTGGGTTGTTCCTGCCTGGTTCTTGATAGCTATGACATTTCCTCCTTGGCTAATAATAACCTTTTTACTCTTGTCTTTATGCCTGGCTGCATGCACTGTTTTAGTCAAAACTTCAAGAAACTCTATACTGGCCATTTTTACAGCTGCCTCCTCTTTATGCACTTTCTCGACTTCTTTCATTTGTCTTCTTGTAATTGGCCTCCGTGGCTTGAACACATATTCTTCACTAGGCTCCTCAAACCTTAACCTTTTCGAAGCCTTTGATTTCTTCATGCTCTCTGGAGAGGATTGGGTTAAGTCAATGTGCATTGGCTGCACTGGTTGGTCCTGCTCAAACTCTATTGGCTCAATCTGCACTGGCTGATCTTGTTCAAGCTCAATTGCCTCAAGTAAATCAGTTAAACTAGCTTTTGACATAGGACTTTCTTCAACAGCAATTGACTTGCATTTCTCCTTGCTTAACTGACCTCTGGTTTTTACTCTTGATACCCTTTCAACTTCACTTGGTTCAGGTGCATCCTTCTTCTGTTTGACCTTCTCTTTGGATGATGATTGAGGTGTCTCCTTGACTACCAAGGGCTTCACTGGTTTCCTCAACTTGGTTTTGGACTTCTTCTGATCTTTCACCTCCTTTCTAAGCTCAGCAAGAGTAGGTTCTTCAATTGTTTCTTCTCTTTCCCTAACAAGCAATGGAGTGAGGCCTGTCTTGCTCTCCCTTCGCATGTTAAATATTTTTGGATGCATGTAAGGAGCAGTGCAAAATGTTCCTTCACGTAACTCCTTGGCACAGCCTTTGTGAGATCCTCATTTACATAAGGCTCCTTCAAGAATTCCTTACAGGGGCTCATATCGAATTTGAAATTTTTGAACCATTCATGTCCTCCTCTAGGAATCTCAGTCACATTAGAAATGGCTTCTGGAGATACAGGGAATTCTAGCATTGACACCTTAGAGTTTAAACCAGTAAAATTCAATGCAAAAGCTTTTGTTACCTCTGCGTGCCCTCCCTGCAACTTCTCACAAAACCTCCAGCAACCAGCATTTTTAAAAGCTCTTGCTACACCTTCATCCTTTAACGTAAGATCAAGCCCCTCCGGTTCTGTTCTTTGGCACCTACCAGATCGATGCTCCCTCTTCTCCATTTTACTTTGAAAACTTTCGGACAGAGAACTAACAGCAGCTTCAACTCAAAAGGCAACTTCGAACTTTGGAATGCAGGCTCGCTTGCAATCAGGTCCTTTTAAATGAAAACTCGGGTTCCTTTGCACTTTAACAGTCTTATCAAACAGCAGGTCAGTTTACGCACTATGAGCAAATATCATGACACTACCATACATTACAAAATCACTTTGAATGATTTTTATGTGCGTGGTTCTGAACCTCATGGCGGAATGATGACTCATAATGACTTGGAGAGGACACCAACTAACAATAGATGGACAGACCTAATGACTCATCCCCCCAGACTTGACATTTCAAGAATCCGCGCTGCAAAATCCCCGAATCCCCGATTTCGTAGCGCAGACAGTTATAAATTAACGAAATGCGCTATGAAATGGCTGGTTATTGACACGCTACGAAAAAGCTAAAACATCATTGCGCTGCCAAATCAGCCAATTAAACTGCGCTGCGAAACTGTGAAAAGGACCAATGACGCAAACAAGATAAGATATGCCTTAAATAATCATGATGGAGGATGACTAACAGTTTTTGAAAATGATTCACATCAATACCTTTTTAAAACATGATCCCTAAGTAACACACATAGGACCATAACCATTTGACACACATTTTTTGACAATGAATTTTTTTTTTGTTTGGGAAAACGTTATGTACATGGACTGTAGTTCTAGGTGATAACACATGGACCGATGCTTCTCTTCCCAAAGTTGTAGTCCTTGGATAGATCTTTCTAATGAGGTATTGTGTGCATCAAACGGAGATCATATGCCAAAGTTACGACCCTGGGAAGTTGATGTACCAATTTACCCAAAACGGGGCCCATAGTTTGGCGCTTCATCTCCTAGGGTTAGGTTTTTGGATGTTTAGGGTTTTCCATTGTTTCTCAACAATAAATAGGCCTTCAAGCCTCATTTTAAGATAGTTCAGAGGCATGTAGCCGCCACATCTCTTCTCAGAGATAAGCTACCATCGCCCTAGCTAGTTTATTTCCATTTCTGTTTGTAAGCATATTTCAGTATTTTATAGTAATGAAATGAAGTATTATTTCTACTACATCTCTCTATGTATGATTATATCTATAATTTTTTGCGTTCATGTTTAAATTTGGATCAGTGGTATAAGAGGTGTCTTCTCTTTCTATGTCTTTCTTTGCATGTCCCCAACGAGGTCAGGATATAAGGAGTTATGGCTTGAACTAGTCGAACCTTTACAATTCTAGCCTCGTAAATCCCGATGGCCTCCCATGGCGGATGAAAAGAAAGATGATGGGGTAGGAGATCCTACCAAAATCTTGCTCAAAGAGGCCCTTGAGCGATAAAGGAACGAGATGATGGATAACTTTGCCCAAATCCTTTAGCGGCTACCCAGGGGCAACACATCTACTTCCAACAGCTACTTTGGAAGCGCCACACCCTTTAAGGTACAAGTTAACTTTGACATTCCTATATTTGAGGGTAAAATAGATGCAGACATCATAGATAAATGGTTAAATCTTCTAGAAGGGTATTTTTCTATTCATGATTTTTCCAACCGGGAAAAGATTACTTTCGCTCTTCTCAAAGTTTCCCCCCACGTCAAGGACTGGTGAGAAACCTACTGCAAGAAGAAGGATGAAAGTACGGCCTCATTTTTTTTAGCCATACCCACTTGGAATTCATTTCAAGTTGCCATCAAGGATCAGTACTACCCTGTCGGAAGCTATGAGGATCAATACATAAAGTGGACCATGTTGTGGTAGGGAAGGGACCAAGACGTGCTGGAGTTTACCAATATTTTCTATACCCTTCACACAAAGTTGGGTATCAAGGATTTAGAGCAGCATTTGGTACTCAAATACTACACCTGCCTACATAGGTACATCCAGGACAAAATAAAATTCTTGAACATCTCCTCACTTGGCACGGCTTACCAATATGTTGTCAAGATCGAGCAAAAGTTTAAACAGAAGAAGAGAGACTTTGGATCTACAAATCTGAAACAAGGGAAAGGTGACCCCAAACCACATAACAAAGGACAAAGCCAAGGTGGGGCAGCCCAAGACAACCCGCAAAAGCCACAAGCAAAGAATACCATCGCGAAGTCGAGAAAGGACATGGGAAAGTGGTGTGAGTTCCATAAGAGATCCACTCACAACATAAGTGAGTGTCAGGCCAAGTAGTCACTAGTGGCCAAGGTAAAGGTTTCAGAATCAGATGCATGTTCTGACTTTGAGTCAGAACCTGACAAGGGGAATTACAAAGGGAAGCAAATTATCGATGTGGAGCCCAACACCACTACTGTCACCACGAAGATCCAAAAGGAGGAACCCAAAGATCCAGAGGAGGAGGAGCGCCTCTTCCACTCCCATATATGGGTAAAGGACTCCCCGCTACAGTTCATTGTCGATAGTGGGAGTCAAAAGAACCTCATTTCAGTAGAGGTCGTGAAGTGGCTAGGCTTACCGACCATAGCACATCCATACCCATACACCATCGGGTGGCTTCACCAAGGATGGGATCGTCGCGTGAGCCAACAGTGTCGCCTTCAATACAACATCAAGCCCTTCACATATGAGGTATTGTGTGACGTTGCTCCCCTTGATGTTTATGATGTATTATTAGGCTAACCATACTTGTAGAAGCAACATGTTGTGTATGAATCTAGGCCTCATGCTGTTATTGTTACTTTGGGAAATAAGTTGTACAGGATATCAAAGGTAGCGCCGCATACTACCATCTCTTTGGTTACTGCAAAGCAATGCAGTAAGCTCATTTCCAAAACTGAGAATTTTATTTTCCTAATGATACACCCTCAAGGAAAGAAGAAGATGGTGGCCATGACCTCCAGACAGGGCCCCTCTTCACGACAACTACAGATGGATAACATCTTGGAGGAGTATGAGGACATCTTCACCTCCCCCACAGGGGTTCCTCTGCACTGTCAAGTCAAGCACTCTTTTAGTGTCAGTATCTGCATACTTCCATCAGGGATCAAAATTCACTCTTTGCATATGCATTTTAGGAGCTTAGTGAAAAGAGTCACCTTCACTAAGTGGGCCCGCAGGCTATTTTTGGCGCAAGTCTATTTTTAGACTATGTCTATTTTTAGACATATGGATCATGTCTATGGATTGCAGGTTGCTGTTTATGGATGATTGATCAAGTTGGGAAAAAATAGATGGACTTCTATTTTTGATGAAAGTGTGAGTGATCACAGTGTGAGTGATCAAAGTCTATTTTTAGACTGGCTATCAAAAATAGAAAAGTCAAATATTATTATCTCACAATAATATTTGGACTATAAACTTAATCTTATTCTCTTGGAGCACTTCAGTTTGATCTACAGAGGTGGCACATGCAGCTGTCAGAAGGAAATACGCTTTTCTTATGAGTCAGTTGAGTTGTTGCATGCATGACTTCAGTTAGAACTCAATCAGTTGAGTTTGGTGGAGTTGATTGTGGAGTTGATGGAGTTGTGTTCAATTTAGCTTTGTTAAACTGGTTGTATTTAGTCTAACTGGAAAATAGACTAGAGATGAGTTGGGTGAATTAGTTATTAATTAATTCACAAGTTATTAACTCATAATACAACTAATGAATACATCAGTTAACTCAGTTGCATGTCAGTGCATGTTCAGTTCAACAAGGACAGGTGGTAGAGAATCAGATTGCTATCAGTTGTGACTATAGTTGTGCACCAGATCTTGCACAATCAAGGGATTGAGTATGCCAATGAGTTTGCTCACGTATTTGCCCACATTATAGCTTGTGCTCACGTCCAACAAAGTTTGAGTGACTATTTTGCAGGTGAAAAACGAGTTTGGTGAGCCATTCTCATAAGTTCTTGAGCAGGTATTGAGCAGTGGAGGCAGGCAAGCAGTGGAAGAGATTTGGAGATCAGATCTGAGCTGTATTGTGTGTAACAGAGGTGGAGATACTTGTGAGAAGTATTATGCTGTGTAATGTTACATGACTCAATCATTAATATACAAATAGTTAGGGTTTTTAGCGAGATGCTTTCCCCAGGATACATACTGTGTTAATGTGTGAATGCTCTTGATGTTTTATTGTTATTGATGCTGCTATATTGATGATCAAGGTAGAGGAGCTTATGTATTGTGTATGTTTTCCGCAATAGTACATGATCAGGATAATCTCCATTGAATATGTGTTAAATTATTCAAAATTTCTACATGGTATCAGAGCGAGCTAGATGATTTGTGGAAAAATTTTCTACATGGTATCGGAGTTGCTTGATTTGTAGAAGATATTTTTACAGGATATCAAGCGAGGATTGATCATCAGATCTACTATTCAGGAAGTGTTTACATTTTATTTCTTCAGGCAGAGTCTGTAATCGGGCCAGGTAGCCTCTGGATTCATCCTTCCTTTGGAAGGTGAGATATCCGGTGAATTCCCATATAGTCAATCTCTATACGAGAAATATTGTGTTCTCGCGAATTCTAGATCAGAAGCAGTTGAGTTGGAGCTGGTGGAATTCGAATTTGCAGCAGTGTTGTTGAAATGTCTTTCAACGGATTGCGAATGTTATTCCAAAGCAAGAGCGACCTGGCGCTCAAGGATAAACTCAGTAACAATAAGTATGAGAATGGATCTTCATCAAAGGTATCTGATGAAGAGAATTGCACTTTGGCTGCCAAGGCAAAGAAAGGGAAGAGCAAGAAAGCTTCTCAGTCTGGTGCGAAAGGCAAGAAGCAGGATATGTCCAAGGTGAAGTGTTTTCACTGTCACCAGCATGGACACTATGCCACAAATTGTCCGCAGAAGAAGAAGAACAAGCAAGCTGCTGGATCTGCAGGGGGAGAGGCCTTAGCTTCTCAGTTTGAGCTTGATTTTTCATTGATCGCATGCTTGGTTTCAAGTTTGATGGGATCAGTGTGGTTCTTGGACAGTGGTGCATCTTTTCACATGACGGGAGATAGAGATTTGTTCTCTGATCTGGAGGACAAAGATCTTGGAGTGCACATCGAGATGGGCGATGATGGTAGATACAGTGCGACCGGTATCGGTACCATTTCCTTTGAGAGGGAGTCTGGTAAACCCTTTGTATTGAAGGAAGTCATGCATGTTCCAGGATTGAAGAAGAATCTCATCTCAGTGGCGATGTTAGAAGACAAGGGATATGATGTTGTTTTCAGCGAGGGAAAGGCCTTCCTGCGCAGCAAGACAACTGGTGAGACCCAGAAGATAGGGATTCGAGTGAGGAACCTTTATCAGTTGCATGTAGATGGATGCGCAACAATGGCAGGCAAGGCAGAAGGATTGGTGAGCCGGGATGATGGCGAGTTGTGGCACAGGAGATTGGGTCACCTTCACCATGGAGCCTTGAAGATACTGCAGTAGATCACTACTGGGTTTCCTAAAGGCACACTTGCGTAGTCAGATAAGTGCAAGGGGTGTACTTTGGGGAAGTTTGTGAAAGACACCTTTCACGAGAAGGATAGTCACGCCACGACGATCCTTGAGAGAATTCACACAGACGTGTGTGGACCTTTCTCAGTTGCTTCGACAGCAAAACACAGGTATTATGTGATTTTTGTTGATGATTTCTCTCGTAAGTGCTGGATCTTCTTCATGCAGAAGAAGAGCAAGACATATTCAAAGTTCTGTGAATTCAAAGCACTGGTCGAGAAGGAGTCAGGGAAGAAGGTGAAGGCTCTTAGGAGCGATAATGGTGGTGAATACATCTCGAACGAGTTCAAGGATTTCTGCAAGACAGAAGGGATTCGTAGACAGCTCATAGCTCTCCATAACCCACAGCAGAACGGGGTAGCTTAGTGAAAGAACAGAATGATTGTGGGTGCTGCACGGGCAATGTTGCATGATCAGGGCCTACCCCTTCACTTGTGGGCGGAAGCATGCAATACAATAGTTTATGTGCAGAACCGTTGTCCTCATAGGATACTTGGCATGAGTACACCTGAGGAGACTTATTCTGGTAAGAAGCCTGATCTTTCTCATTTGAGGATTTTTGGTGCTAACAGTTACATGCATGTGACGAAGGATGCCAGGAAGAAGTTGGAGCTGACCGCAGAGGTTGGGATATTTGTGGGGTACACTGATACGCCCCACAACTATCGTGTGTATTTTCCAGACAGTGGTAAAACTGTTGTGCGACGGGATATAAAATTTCAGGAGGAGAAAGCCATGAAGTGTTTGCTTGAGAGGGAGCTACACTTGCATGCAGATGAAGAGCTATTAGTTCCTAAGGATGAGCTTCAGGACGTGGATCAGCCACAGGACGAGGTTCATGGAGTGGACGAGACCACTCATGCAGTGCCAACCATCAGAGGGCGAAAGCGCTTGACAGAAGCTGAGCGACTGGCTCAAGATGCAGAGAAAGTTGTAGGACCACCTACAGCCCAACGCAGGCAGAGATAGTCACTTGATCGGTACACTGGATACATGGCTCTTATGAGCAAGTGTGTTGTGACTGAACCATCCTCTTTCGAGGAAGCTGTGGAGGATCCCGCATGGGTAGACGCCATGGTGGAAGAGTATGATTCTATTGTCAGAAACAGTGCATGGGAGATTGTTCCTAGACCGGAAGGGAAATCAGTGGTGGGTTCGAGATGGATCTACAAAGTTAAGCAGGCAGCTGACGGGAGTGTGGAGAAGTACAAGGCAAGATTTGTTGCCCGAGGCTTTTCACAGATTGAGGGGATCGATTATGAGGAGACCTTTGCACCTGTCACAAGGTATTCTTCCATACGGACGATTCTTGCTCTCTCAGCGCAGATGGGATGGCACATTCATCATATGGATGTGAAGACTGCGTTCCTCAACGGAGTCATTGAGGAGGAGGTGTACATTGAGCAACCCGAAGGCTTTGAAGTCTTCAGCAATGAGTCGCATGTGTGCAGGCTCAAGAGAGCGCTGTATGGGTTGAAGCAAGCACCACGTGCTTGGTACACACGGATGTACAGCTATTTCACAGGACTTGGATTCTCCAAGAGCGAGGCGGATCCGAACCTATACCAGATTGTGGTGGAGGGTAAGTTGCTTATCATTGTACTGTATGTTGATGATTTGATTCTAACGGGTGATGAGCTGTTGATACTGTCATGCAAGAAGGATCTTGCTACAGAGTTTGAGATGAAGGATTTGGGCCTCCTTCACTATTTCCTGGGATTGGAAATATGGCAGTGCAGTGGTGGACTGTTTGTTTCTCAGGGCAAGTATGCTCGGGAGATACTGGAGAAGTTCAACATGCATGGCTACAAGCCTGTTGATACTCCTCTTCCTGGAGGTTGGAGGAAGGAGGATGCCACTTCGGGAGAAGAAGTGGATGCCACTGTTTATCGATAGTTGGTGGGGTCGCTGATGTATTTGGTCAATACACGACCTGATATATGATATGCAGTTAACCAGCTTTCACAAGCTATGGTTAAGCCTACAAAGCTCTTCTGGAAGGCAGGCAAGCATGTATTGCGCTACTTGAGAGGCACATCGGGATATGGTTTGTGGTACAGACAGGAGGATGAGGTGAAGCTATGTGGCTTCACGGATGCAGATTGGGCAGGGAGCCCAACAGACAGAAAGGGCACATCAGGAGGGGTCTTCAGTATTGGATCGACAGCAATTTCTTGGTACAGCAGGAAACAGAGATCCGTGGCACTCAGTTCAGCGAAGGCCGAGTATATGGCAGCAAGTTTGGCTGCATGCGAGGCTATATGGATGAGGAAGATCCTAGTTGGTTTGTTCGGTTCTCATTTGGATCCTACTGTGATTTACTATGATAACCAGAGTTGCATTAAACTCTCAGCTAATCCTGTATTTCATGATAGATCTAAACATATTGACATCAGGTACCATCATATCAGAGATTGTGTGCAGCGGAGGATCATGTTACTTTCGTACATTCCAACGGAGGATTAGGATGCTGATATTCTGACGAAGGCTCTCACCAGGAGCAAATTCGAGGCGAGGCAGGATAGGGGTTGCTGATAATCCATATCTTGTCGAGAGGGAGTGTTGAGATTGCAACAAGATGATGGAGCTTAGTGAAAAGAGTCGCCTTCACTAAGTGGGCCCGCAGGCTATTTTTGGCGCAAGTCTATTTTTAGACTATGTCTATTTTTAGACATATGGATCATGTCTATGGATTGCAGGTTGCTATTTATGGATGATTGATCAAGTTGGGAAAAAATAGATGGACTTCTATTTTTGATGAAAGTGTGAGTGATCACAGTGTGAGTGATCAAAGTCTATTTTTAGACTGGCTGTCAAAAATAGAAAAGTCAAATATTATTATCTCACAATAATATTTGGACTATAAACTTAATCTTATTCTCTTGGAGCACTTCAGTTTGAGCTACAGAGGTGGCACATGCAGCTGTCAGAAGGAAATACGCTTTTCTTATGAGTCAGTTGAGTTGTTGCATGCATGACTTCAGTTAGAACTCAATCAGTTGAGTTTGGTGGAGTTGATTGTGGAGTTGATGGAGTTGTGTTCAGTTTAGCTTTGTTAAACTGGTTGTATTTAGTCTAACTGGAAAATAGACTAGAGATGAGTTGGGTGAATTAGTTATTAATTAATTCACAAGTTATTAACTCATAATACAACTAATGAATACATCAGTTAACTCAGTTGCATGTCAGTGCATGTTCAGTTCAACAGGGACAGGTGGTAGAGAATCATATTGTTATCAGTTGTGACTATAGTTGTGGACCAGATCTTGCACAATCAAGGGATTGAGTATGCCAATGAGTTTGCTCACGTATTTGCCCACATTATAGCTTGTGCTCACGTCCAACAAAGTGTGAGTGACTATTTTGCAGGTGAAAAACGAGTTTGGTGAGCCATTCTCATCAGTTCTTGAGCAGGTATTGAGCAGTGGAGGCAGGCAAGCAGTGGAAGAGATTTGGAGATCAGATCTGAGGTGTATTGTGTGTAACAGAGGTGGAGATACTTGTGAGAAGTATTATGCTGTGTAATGTTACATGACTCAATCATTAATATACAGATAGTTGGGGTTTTTAGCGAGATGCTTTCCCCGGGATACACACTGTGTTAATGTGTGAATGCTCTTGATGTTTTATTGTTATTGATGCTTCTATATTGATGATCAATGTAGAGGAGCTTATGTATTGTGTATGTTTTCCGCAATAGTACATGATCAGGATAATCTCCATTGAATATGTGTTAAATTATTCAAAATTTCTACACCCTTCCCTTCCTTTTTTCCTTCCTACACCCTTGCATTCCCATACCATCTACCTAAGGTTTCATTTCAAAAACACCATGGCTGATGAGGAATACAGACCACACAGTGAAGAAGAGGGATCAGGCAGAGAGGGAAACATAGAGCAAAGAAGACCACATAAAGTAGGGAATATTGACAGATTTTAGCCCACAGATCTCAAAGAGCTTCTAGCCTCTCCCATGACAGTGACATCCTTCAAATGGTTAGGGTGTTTTGAGTTTTTTGAACAGGTCCAAGAAGTCTAGTACCACCCTAAGTTGACTAGGTTTTTCATAATGAGGATTCAAGATAATCAAGTCACTCTTACAGGCATAACCTTCACATTGTCTGCTGCCACCATATCAGTTGCCACCGGGATTCTAGAAGTTGGGGAAAATGGTTCAAGTAGGGTGAAATAGAAGCACATTTCTATGAACCATACATCAAACCTAGATACAAACATGAAAGAAAGGGCTATTTTCTTTTCTCATACCTCCTTGATAGATATGCACCTATGATGAAGATTATAATGAAGTATTTTTCATGTAAGGGAAGATTTTCTAGGTTCTACTCCTACCATATCAGGTTACTCATGCATTTCACTAGGGTTAAAATGCTCAATATATGATATTATATTTTCAGGAGTGTGGAGAAAATGGCTTACATTGCCCAAAATAGAGAACACAAAGATAAAATGAAAAGCCTATTCCATCATGCCCTCATAAAGATCATAGTTCTTTATCACCTTAAAGAACTTAACATTGGATGGAGTACATTTATAACCAACCCCATTTTCACTCATGCTTCAACTCATAATGTTTAAAACATGCCATCATCATCACATTCACCCTCACCTCCATTATCACCACTCCATGAACATGTTCTTTCATCTGATAGAAAAGGGGATAGTGGAAAAGGACAAAGTGATCAGGGTCAAAGTAGCAAGCCAGGAAGGGCTAATTTAGGTACTTTGGTGCACACTTATTAGAGAGGAAATAGGCAAGTGTTTGCCCCAAAGATTGTGGGAGGGGCCTTGATCTCTTCATCAGAAAAGTAGGTATAGAAAGGAAAGGAAAAAATGGTTGAAATAGAAATGCAAAAACAGGAAGAAGACCCCCATGAAATTGAGCAAGATTTTGACTTAGTGGACCTAGATGAGGAAGATGAAAAGAAAAACACCATAATGATCTTCAAAGAGCAAGAAGAATGGATAGATAAGTTCCAGGTGAATCTACAAAGATAAAAATACATTATATCTTATTATGAACAAGAAAATAGGCAAATGGAGACGAAGCATGAGCATATGGAAGTTCAGCTCATCAAAGCTAAAAGGGAAGCTGCAAAGACCAAAGTCCAACTTGAGGAAGCCTATGGTGACTATGGTGAGCTCATGGAGGAAGAAATTCCTAGGAGGAGGCCTAGGACTAGAGGCCTAAAGTGAGCTTTGAAGCTTGAAAGAGAAAAGGAAGCTCAACTTGCCAGCCAACTCACCTTAAAGGAACAATTTGGCATAAAGATGAATGAGAACACGAAATATTTTCTTGAGAGGGCTAACAATCATCTTGAGGACCTGTTAGCTAAAACCAATAGAAACACAGAAGTTCAAAGAAAAATGGCCAAATACTATGCCATGAGGGACAAAATTGCTAGAGCCAAGCTCAAAAGGGCTCAAGCAAGAATTGAAGCCTTAGCTCATCAAGAAGAGAAGGACAAGCTTGACCTATTGGTGGAGGCTTCACTTCAGGCTTAGTAACTATCAACATCAGCCATCACAACCATTTTTGAGGAGCCTTTACTTAGTTTTTGTTTTCTAGCTATTCCTATCATTTTGAGGCATTTATTCTATCAGTCCACTGGTAAAACGCACAGCGCCTAGGGTACTGTGCACATTTTTAAGGCACTTTTTGGAAAAATGGCCACCACCATTGGATTTAGAAGGCCATGTACATTCAGAAAAACCATGTTTCTAGGTGTTAAAGTCAAATTTACTACGTGAAAAGGCCAAAAAAACACCTAAAATTCATGTTTCTACCTATTTTTTGAGCCTGGCACTGCGCGTTTGAGCAGTCTTGGGAGATTGTAGTTTTGGAAGGGCAAATCAAACTCAAATTAGAAAATAAGGGAAGTTTTTGAAACTAGACAAGATAAGATTTCCAATGAGCTATCATGAGCCAAATTTGGAGATCAGGAAGGCAATCAAAAATCTTCTTGAAATTGGCGTTGCACACTTCCTTCAGGGGCTGTGCATTTGACACTGGCACTGCGCACTTGACAAGCTGCCTATTTTTTCACTGTTTCTTTCACAAATTAATTTTCACCTGTGCGATTTTGATCTTTTCACTGCTCTAATGTAAAATCATGATGTAATTAAAGTGTATTCATGTTACCTAGGGTAGATACATTAGATGAAAAGCTTAAATGAGATGAATGAATCAGTTTGCTTCATACTAGGAATGTTTCAGTTTCAGCATCCTAGTCTTCAGTTGTTAGCTCAACTTTTTATGCAACTGATTCCTCCTCTCATGGATTCGACCCCTAAGGCTAGGATTTGTTTTTTTGAAGCCTATATTATGTATTTTCTCAGTCATTGTGTGGGTTGGACTTAGTTGGATGCTCAGAGCTTGATTGTACATCATTGTAAGCAGTTTGGCAAGGAGATTAATAAGATTTGCAGCTATTTTTATGGGATCCCTGTGGTATGGAGTTTTAGTACAGTTTCTTCTTTTGTGATCATTTGTTTACATGTTTTATGTATGCCATCATTTCATTTCATTGTTTCTAATTGAATGTTTTCAAGTTTGATAGGTAGAATCCATTATATCAGTGCTCTACCTTGGGAAATCAGTCAACATTTCATGTTTTCTAATGTTTAAGAAGGATCCATGATTATCACATGCCCTTCTTAGCTCCTCATCAGTCTTAAACACCTTAGATCATCAAGCCTAAAGTGCTAAAGCCTATGCCTACCTTGCCCCATAGAACACCCTGCATTTCTGACCTAATTTCCCATACCTAAACTACCCAGCTCCTCCTGATCTGGCAAATCACCAACAAAATTCAATCAAAAACTTTGAGCTACTATACCTAGCCTAAAATCCTTTACTTGATCCAGTCATCTAGACTAAGATCCTTATGAAGAGAGCCCTCTCCTGACCTAGTAGGGCTAGCTACTAGGCTGAGCTTGGTTTGTGGTTACCCTAGAATTGCCTTCCCTTCAGCCTGAGGTTAATCTAGGTGATAACACACTCCATCGATTTGACTCTGGGGGTGCCACTGCCCAATGGACCAATCTATCAGCTCTCCATTTTCGATAATGATGAAATTGAGAGGTAGATTCAGGATCCCGATCATGTTGGTACAGGAGAAGGATGGGACTTGGAGACTTTGTATTGACTATCAGGTAATGAACAAGATCGTTGTCCAGAATAGGTACCTGATCCCATAGATTTATGGCCTTTTGGACCAACTAAAGGGGGAAAAATATTTCAACAAGATCGATTTGAAGTCAGGATATTAACAGGTACCAATCAAACCCTCCGATGTGTGGAAGATTGCATTCAAAGCCAAGGAGGGTCCTTTTGAATGGTTGGTTACACCTTTCAGGTTGACGAATGCTCCTACAGCCTTCATGAGGCTAATGGATGACATCTTGTGACCATTCACCAACTCATTTGTAGTGGTATACTTGGATGACATCCTGATCTTTAGCCAGAGTTGGGAAGAGCACCTCCACCACATCCGACAGGTTCTCCAAACACTGCGGCAACACAAGTTATGCACCAATTTGGAGAAATGAACTTTTGGCATGACCCAAGTTTAGTATCTGGGATACATTATTGATGAACAAGGAGTGCATGTGGATCCATCCAAGATCTAAGTCATTCAGGATTGGCTATCTCCAACCACTCTGATGGAGCTTCATAGTTTTCTGTGTCTTGCCAACTTCTACCACAGGTTCGTGTTGGGATTTTCTCATATCACTTGGCCCTTGATTCAAGTCACCAAGGGAGGAGTGAAAGAAAAATTCTTTTGGTCTGAATCTCAACAAAAGGAATTCACAGAGTTGAAACATTGCCTCTGCTTGGCACTAGTGCTCGCATTACCAGACTTGTAACAACCATTGAAATTGAGACAGATGACTCTGACTATGCTATTGTGGTAGTCCTTACTCAACACAAGCATCCAGTGGCATATCATAGTGAGACACTTTTAGAAATAGTTCAGAGGTATCCCACTTATGACAAAGAGATGTATTCCATTGTGCAGGCATGCTGACAATGCAAGCATTACATTTTGGGGAAGGAAACAGTCATCCACACAGACCATCGAACCCTACAGTTCATGCAGACCCAAGGGAAGTTGCGGAATGATTGCCATCAGAAGTGGTCCACATACCTGCAACAGTTCCGTTTGAATATCAAGTATAAGAAGGGTAGCATCAATAATGTTGCAGATTGCCTCAGTAAACTACCAGTCATGGTGTCAACCACCGTGATAAACTCTTGTGGGCACGATACTTTTTCTTAGCTACTTCTCTACAAAAGCGACCCAGAATTCGGCCACACATACCAGACACTCTTGGAGGGTCAGCATGTTCTATATTTTCACCTCTAGGATGCCTTGTTATGCCACCTAGGAAATCTTTATGTTCCTTCAAGCGAGTGTGCCAAGATGATTTGTGAAGCTATTAATTTATGGTATGTTCTATGCTTGGAGTAATTTACTTCTCTTTCTTATTATTATTCACAGATTAGCAATCACATGTGCGTAAGTAAAGTGCAGATAGAACATCAAACGATCAACAGAAAACAAGCCAAGACAAGAGACACAAGATGTGGCAGCTAGCCAGGGACAAACCCCACAATGTGGGGAAACCCTTTGATAAAATCTTCTTTTATATTCAATAATTCAGCAGAGAGAAATAGTACAAATAAATCTGATTTATATCAATAGTAGCAAACCCTAGATCAGTAACATCAGCATTAGCGGCTTCATCATCAAAACTAGGGCAGTCGATACCTCGAAAACCAATCGTCGGATCGGCTTGATTCCACCACCAAAAAATGCAGCCTTCAGAGGAGGTCCAGATGGACCTACAACGTAATTCATAGGAAGAGATCTGATGGCCAACGTTGTTCAAACTTTGGATCTGCAGTTGCAACTTTAGGTTTAGCAGCTTCCTTCCACATGTGTGAGAGAAGAGTCACCAACTGCGCAGGAGAGAAGAGCCTCTTTACTTCGCTGGAGAGAGAGAGGGATGTGATGAGTTGAGTGAGTCCAAATGAGGAAAAGTCCTCCTGTATTTATACACATCTGATGATAATTGAATAGGTGTGACTATTAGGCTTCTGAGCCTACATGAGTTGTTGGTAGGCTTGATAATAGTTCCATAATCAAAATAAATTCATATCTCCATAAATACTTATCAGAATCGAATGATCTTTAGATCAATCCTACACGTCTCGATGAGAGGAGTCTAATAAAAATATTATCAACCATGAATAAGATGACCCACATGGAGTTTGGCCCTAGTTACCAATTTTAACACTCCCTCTCAGCTAGAGAGAATTCCATCTGCAATCTATCTGTCGATTGCTACTATTCATCCATCAAATGCACTGCCCTATACAAATTGACCCTTGCGCTACTTTGCTCTATTCTACCTATTCTACTTTGTCTTATTCTACCCTGTACTGATCTTTACTTTTTTGCTCTATTATGTTCTACTCTGATTTGATTTGTTCTACTCTGCTTTTGTCTGAATTATGAAGAAGAAGAAATGATCGAGGATGCTTCATACTGATTCAAAGTCAGTCTCAAAGTATGTACCACTGGTCCCAGACCAGTCTCAACCAACCCAAAGTCAGTGTCATAGTGAGTACAACTCCTACAACCGGTCCTAGACTAGTATCATCCTCCACTGACTTGAAGTCAGTCTTAGAGTGCACACCACTCGTCCCAAACTAGTCTCAATTGACCCAAATTTAGTGTCATAGTAGGTACCACTCCTACCACTGGTCCCAAACCAATCCTTCACTGACCTGAAGTCAGTCTCAAATTATGTACCACTGGTCCCAGACTAGTCTCAACCAACCCGAAGTCAGCGTCATAGTGGGTACAACTCCTACCACTGGTCCAAGACCAGTATCATTGATCCCAAATCAATGAAGGTCATCCTACTGTAGGGAGTATGGTAGATACAACGATGCATCCATCGGTACTACTATGGTCCCTAACTTCATTTCCCTACTCATTTATTAGATGAGAGGTACTTCCCATGAGTCCCAGACTGCATGGATAGGATGCCTTGACAGGAGAACTTAATCAATCCCATCCTCACAGGAGAAATAATCATCCTGCTACATAGTCGCCATGTAGAACACATCATCCAGGCCTCACAGGAGAAATAATCATCCTGCTACATAATCGTCATGGAGAACACATCATCTGAACCTCACAAGAGAGCCAATCATCTTTCTACATAGTCGTCATGGGGTGTACATGTACACCACCAGGGGATAGTGAATCACCCTGTGGTCATATGTCGCTCCAAGAAGTACCCTGCACCTCCCCCAGAGCTCCCAGAGCTCAATGCATCATACAGGACCCTCATCAGAGGGTCTTTGAACAACACCAAGTTGTTCTTGGAAAGTGAAGAATTTGACTTTCCCTAGGTGCTTTGTTATAATTTCGGCAACATGTTCATCTGTACCAATATGTTGGAGCCTTATATCTCTCTGTTGCACCATATCTCGAATATAGTGGTACCTGATATCAATATGCTTAGAGTGATCATGAAATACATGATTCTCTGACAAACAAATCCCACTCTGGTTATCACATAGGATCATGGTGGTGTCCAATGTAAATCCAAACAGCTCACTGAAGAGCTTTCGCAACGAGACTGCCTCATAGGAGGCCATGCTAGTAGCAATATACTTTGCCTCGGCAGTGCTCAAAGACATTGACTTTTTCTTCCTACTCAACCAGGATATCAAAACAGATCCCAAGGTGAAACAGCACCTAGAAGTGCTCTTACGGTCCACCACACTGCCTGCCCAGTCAGCATCAGTATATCCAAGTAGTCTCACATCTCCGGCAGTGTATCTTAACCCATAAGTGATTGTGCCATGAAGATATCTCAACAGATTCTTGGCACCAATCCAATGTATGTGGTGAGGTTCAACCATATGTTGACTCAATGTTTTGACTGCAAAACATATGTCTAGATGGGAGTTCACCAAGAACATTAATGCTCCGATGAGTTGAAGATACTCAATGGCATTTCGTAAAATAGGTCCAGCAGCACTATCGCTTAACTTTTTGAAGTCAAGCTCCATTGGGGTAGTTACGGGCTTGTAGTCCACCATACCGAATCTTTCCAGAATCTTCACCACATATTTTCCTTGAGATAGGAAAATTTTCCCTGTCTTTTGCCAAACTTCAAGTCCTAGGAAATAGTGCATCAGTCCTAGGTCCTTCATTTCAAATTCAGAAGCCAACTCCCTCTTACATTTGTGAATGAGAGGGTCTGCACCTGTTAGGAAGAGGTCATACACATACAACACCAGTATGAGAGGTTTGTCATCTTCAATCTTAAAGTAAAGGTTAGGATCGGCTTCACTCCTAGTGAATCACAACTTCATCAAGTAGTTATCGATCCTCTCATACCATGCTTGGGGTGCTTGCTTCAACCCATAGAGGGCTTTCTTCAACTTGCATACATGAGATTTTCGATCACAAGTCTCAAATCCTTCGAGTTTCTCCATTTAGACCTCTTCTTTGATCGAACCATGCAAGAACATGGTCTTGACATCCATCTGATGTACGTTCCATCCTTGAGAAGTTGCAAGGGTTATGATCGAGTGGATGGTGGTATATCTGGCAACAGGTGCAAATATCTCGTCATAGTCTATACCTTCCTTCTGGGAGAAGCCACGAGCGACAAAATGAGCCTTATATTTTTCCGTACTTCCATCTGCTGCATGCTTTATCTTATAAATCCATTTAGAAGTGACAATTGTCTTGTCCTAGGGTATGGGAACTACTTCCCAGACATCATTCTTCATAATAGACTCATATTCTTCGGTCATAGCATGTTTCCATACTTGGTGCTTGATGGCATTTGAGACTGATGAAGGCTCATTTTGTATGATCGTGCTCATGATGGTCAGGTATCCCTGATACTTGTTGGGTTTCTTACTTTCACGGAAGGTTCCTCGGGGTGCAGTGTATCCTTCAGCATCATCGAGTAGCCCCCTAAGCCAAGAAGGCCTCTTCCTAGAAGAGGAAGGCTCAGGTGGATCAATAGGATCCATGGGTTCTTCCACATCAGGCATTGATTCATCATCCTTTTCTTTCAATTCCCTGGTGTCGATTTCTTGAGAGCTCCTCAAAGTTGGAAGATTTTCCACCTTGCTAAGAGCCATATCTTCATCAAACGTGACATCATGACTAATCAAGACTTCCTTTGACCAGAAACATAGATTCTATAACCCTTAGTATTTTCACCATAGCCCACAAAGATTCCTTTCTTTCCAGGTGCACCCAACTTATTCCTTTTCTCTTTCGGCACATGAAAATATACAGGGCTTCCAAAGATTCTAAAATGAGATACGTCAGGTTTCTTACCAGTGAAAATTTCTTTAGGATTCTTGGAAGCCAATGCTTGATGAGGGCATTGGTTTTGTACATATATGATGGTGTTTGCATCTTTGGCCCATGGAAACTTCAAAAGTATTTGATCATGGAGCATGGCACATAAAGCTTCCACAATCATACTGTTCTCCCTTTCTGCCACACCATTCTGTTCAGGAGTATATGGTGTAGTATTCTCCCTCTTGATGCCAGCCTCAGATATGTCTGAGTGAACTAGTTGTAATATGTTGGAGGTCTTGCTTTGGGTTGAGGGGAATGGTCCCCTTTTGAGCTTTCCTTCAACACATCCCGGACATACACCTTCTTTCTCTACTCGGAATTCAGGCATCCCCGTTACCATTTGTCTTACATCGGGTAGAACTTTATAATGAAGGTGGGAAAGCCTCCGATACCAAAGTTCAGACTGAAGAGATGTGTCACAAGACATGACACCTAGTAGACTTCCACCGACCTGATATAATGAATCAACTCGAAACCCAAGAGTGAAAGCATCTTTAATATTGCTTTTCCATATGCGTACCTTTCCATCACTGAAGTTCACCTTGTAGCCTTTGTCTTCCATTGCCAAGATGGACATCAGGTTCTTTTTGAGGTCAAGTACATATAATACATCCTGTAAGTGGATCGTGTTACCTTGATTCAATTTAAGAGAGACATTGCCTACACCTTTCACATGATATTTCATATTATCTCCAAGGACAATTTCCAGGTTAGTTTCTTTCTCTATCAGATTATGGAGTTCTTTGTAACCAGTGAAGTGCCTTGAGGCACCACTATCAATGAGCCAAATTCCCATTGAGTCTGAAGGAGCAGAGGTAGATAAAGCAGCTGGTAGATAATATTCATCCTGCTTATTTTGAACAATGTTGGATTCACACCTGGAATTTATAGCCTTCTTAAATGGTTGTCCTCTTCCTTGATTACCAACACTCCTTTTACCTTTGCTATTGAATTTTCCATTCCTTTGATTCCCATGATATGGATTTTGATCATCGTCCCGGTGTGAGTCCTTTCTATCAAGGCACTCCCTTGTATAGTGACTTGGTTTATCACAAATGTAACATCATCCTTTTCTTCCACCCTTAGGTCCAGCCTTTCTTTTTTATTTAGTCCCAGAATTTTTCTTTTTCTTAGCATGAGAAGAAAAGGTAGTAGGAGGACCTTTAGGCATGGGCATTTCTTGCTCTTCAACCCTTGTTTCTTCTTGAATGCATCTAGCCATTAATTCCTCGAAACCAGGAATTACATTATTGTTCAAAAGAGTAGTCCTAAACTCATACCATTCGGATGGTAATCCTCCAAGAGTCGTGAGTGTCATTTCCCTATTAGTAATAGTCTCCCCAATAGATAGGAGATCGTTCCTGATCTCGATGATTCTTAAGAAGTATGCTTGCATACTCTCATATTTTCCCTTATTAATTTCCTTCAGCTTATTTCTAAGAAACAAAACTTGATTTGCATCATTAACTTTAAATAAATTCACCAGTCTATCATAGATTTCCTTAGAGGTTTTCAGGTCGGAGATGTAGGCCACCAAGTGCTTTTCGATAGAGTCCTGGATGATCTTCTTTGTTTTGACTTCACTGATTTTCTATTTGTTCTTGGCAGCAACGGTTGAATTTGATGGAGGCTCAAAAATATTGCCTCTCACATGGTCCAATACTCCTTGATCTTCTAAGGTTAGATCAATAGGCATCCTCCATCCATGATACTCAGCTTTCTCATGGAGCTTCTCTTCGACAGGAAAGAGTGATGAGGACCCCATAGTTCTTTTAGGATAGCCTTGCCAATCTTCTCTTCCGTGATTGCTCTTGCTCTTGCTCAGGCTTTGTCTTCACCTCAGCTCTGATTCCATGTTAATTTATGGTATGTTCTATGCTTAGAGAAATTTACTTCTCTTTCTTATTATTATTCACAGATTAGCAATCACATGTGCGTAAGTAAAGTGTAGATAGAACATTAAACGATCAATAGAAAACAAGCCAAGACAAGAGACACAATATGTGGCAGCTAGCCAGGGACAAACCCCACAATGTGGGGAAACCCTTTGATCAAATCTTCTTTTATTTTCAATAATTCAGCAGAGAGAAATAGTACAAAGAAATTTTATTTATATCAGAAATAGAAAACCCTAGATCAGCAACATCAGCATTAGCGGCTTCATCATCAAAACTAGGGTAGTCAATATCTTGCAAACCGACCATTAGATCGGCTTGATTCCACCACCAAAACATGCGGCCTTCAGAGGAGGTCTAGATGGACAAACAACATAGTTCAGAGGAGGAGATCTAATGGTCAACGTTGGTCAAACTTTGGATCTGCAGTTGTAGCTTCAGGTTTAGCAGCTTCCTTCCACATGTGTGAGAGAAGAGTCACCAATTGTGCAGGAGAGAAGAGCCTCTTTACTGCGTTGGAGAGAGAGAGATGTGATGAGTTGAGTGAGTCCAAATGAGGAAAAGTCCTCTTGTATTTATACACTTCTGATGATAATTGAATAGTTGAAACTGTTGGGCTTCTGAGCCTACATGAGTTGTTGGTAGGCTTGATAACAATTCCATAATCAAAATAAACTCATATCTCCATAAATACTTATCGTAATCGGATGATGTTTAGATCAATCCTACACCTCTCGATGAGAGGAGTCTAATAAAAATATTATCAGCCATGAATAAGATGACCCACATGGAGTTTTGTCCTAGTTGCCAATTTTAACAGAAGCATGCTACAGTGGGGTTGTTGGGCATTTCGGGGTCGAGAAAATGGTGGCAATACTACAGAAGTATTTGTATTGGACGAATCTTCGACAGGATGTTGGGGAGTACATCAGATCCTGCACTGCCTGTGCCATTTCCAAACCGACCATCAAGAATCAAGGCCTCTATACTCTGTTGCCTACCCCTAGTCAACCTTGGGAATCCATCTCCATGGATTACATGTTGGGCCTTCCTTCTACTAAGCATGGAAACAACTGTGCTTTTTTGGTCGTCGACAGGTTCTCGAAGATGGCCATTATGGTGGCCTACAAGAAGAATAACATAGTAGAAGCCACTGCTAAACTCTTCTTTGAACAAGTGTGGGTACACTTTAGGATACCACGGTCTATCATCTCAGATGGGGACAATAGGTTTCTCAGTACATTTTGGTCCAGTCTCTAGTCGATGCTGGACACTAAACTCTCTAAGTCCACAACCTTCCATCCACAAACAGATGGCCAGATGGAGGTTGTCAACAGGATGATCATACACATTCTGCGCATGTACAACTCAAAGCATCTGATGAGCCCTGAATTGGGTAACTTATTGGGCTCATTTTGCCTAATTGTTCTTGATCAATCCACCATTTTTCATAGATTATGCATGTTTCTTGAGTATGTTTATGTTATTTGAACGAATAAGGGTGGTCACTTTACCAAGGAGGCTAATACGTGGTTATTTCAGGTTTTCTGGACAAATTTTGGAGAAAAGCCAAGCAATTATGAGCCAGGTGACAACCAAGCATGAGGAAGCAAGGGTGAGGATTCATAGGGAGGTTGTCTCTTGCATTAAATGGCCCTTCCTCGAAATCTCCACCCTCAACTCGGAGCTCAGCAGGCCACCAAAACGAATCCTAAAGGCAGCCGAGCAGCTTTGTGAAGAGTGACTGTTTACTGGCAGTTTGAACAGCCGAGTCCCTTAAGTTAAGGAGGGCTACTAGGACCCTCATAGTGTATAAATAGGAAGGCCTCAGCCTTCGTAGTTTACTTTTGGAACTATTGGGTTTGGCACTATAGTGCTATCATTATCTCAGCTCATTTTTGTAGCTACTGCTGTATAACTTTCTTGTGACATGATTATTTTTTAGGAATGAAGAGTAGCTTTACTTGGCATCAGTTCTGAGTTTTCTTTAGGAGCCTGTAGCTCTTGGGGTTGGGCCCAACCCAAGTGCTAAGGCTTCCTTTATGTATTGTTATTTGTTCTTTATGTCTTTGCAAAATAATTTCTGTTAATTAGATTAAAATCTTACTTATTACCTAGGTCATTGTTGATGATTAGAAAGGATTTTGATGTTCAAATTGAATTGATAGGTTATTAACAGTGAAGAGCTCCAGAAAAGGCCATCAAGCACCTCTGATTTCACCTCTCCCTCAGTGGGATCAGGAGCTGGGATCAAGGTGACCTTGCTGCCCACAAAAACACTGTCTTTGCTTTGCCATGCAATCATTAGTGTTCGATTTTTATTTGCAAAAGTTGGTTACATGTTTAGATTCTTGATTGCCTCGTTGCATAGTTAGTATACATGGTTTCATTGCAAATAAACTTATGTTCATTCTCTATACTGCTAGCTAGATCAGATTAGGTTAACGTAACTAGGTCTCTGATTTTCCAAATCTTCGTTGGTTCAGTTGAAGAAACAACTTGCAGAGCACCCGTACCACTTCTCTATCTGCCCATACTCCATCAATCCCATCTACTCCATCCCCTAACACGGATTCTTGCCTCACATTTTCCATTTGCTCACATAACCCTAATTTTTGTGCAACATTGCTTCTCTCCTCCTTGAACAAATTCAGCCATCTTAATCAATCCTCAGCTCCATCTACCGAGTCCTGGACCTCCTCACACCCTTATGCTACCTCCATACTCACTCCTTCACCTTCCTCTCTCCATCCACCCTCCAAAATGCCATTTTTGAACATCCTGTATAAAATACAGAACATCTTGTAGAACCCTTGCAGACTTCCTGTAGAAGCTCACAAACGTTGTTTCTTGATAGCCAAACTTTGTGAAACTCTCTGGAAGGGTGCTAGGGACCCCTTAGGCCCTCTTTGAACCTTCCCAACCGCCTAAAAGAATTTCCTCTCACCAATCCACCTCTACACAGTCACAAACTAGTTAAAAGCACATGCATGATAATTCTGACAACTTATTCAAAAATACAAAAAGATGTTTTCCAAATGTTACTGTAGAAGTAGCTTACACACATGCATTTTACCTTCCTAGAAGTCAATGGCATCTCTTTTAGTATCTTGCATCCTCTTTCTTGCATCAGTAGGGCTAGCTAGTAAAATTAGGGTTTGCTAGGGTTTGTGTTCCCTTTCAGCTTTCCAGTTTCTTTCTGCAAGTAGATTAGCCTTCTTTGAGTTAGCTTTCATCCATCAGTTAAAATGCTTCTTATAAGAGCTCATAGAAGTTGGCTTAAGCTCCTAGCGGACTTGTGCCAGCTGACCAAGTGACAGCCGCGGCAAGAGCTAGTACTTGTGCATACAACACCGTCGCTTCCAAGTTTGTTACGAACTACCGGGTTGATAAGAGTAAAGAAGGGAGTCCCAGGAGTTGCAGCGTTATTGCTGCAATACTGGAGCCCACCATTCTTTTTGGCGCCGTTGCCGGGGAAGCGTCATAGTATTTGTGATTGCTGCTTTTCTTCTATTTTTTCTACTCCAACCTTCTGCTAAGTAGTTTATTTCAGTTCATTCTGCAATTTCATTTCTGCAAAAGTAAATTAGACATTTCCTGCTTTCATAGATTAGCCTTTCAATTCCAAAATTTCCATTCTGCAAGCATAGAATAGAATTTCAATTCTGCAAGCGTAGAATAGAATTTCAATTCTGCAAGCGTAGAATAGCATTTCAATTCTACAAGTGTAGTCTAGCATTTCATTCCTGCAATTTGATTTCAGAAAAATAGATTAGTCCTTTCCTGCTTTCATTTCAATTCTGCATTTTCATTTCTGTGAGATAGATTTTAGTTAGTTGCAATTCCATCTGTTTCAGTTTTGCAGGTACAAGCAGAAAAAAAAGAAGCAAAAGTAACCAAAAATCTTTTCATGCCTCGTAGGAACATAGATAATACCGGAAAATTCTCACCCAACACCCCCACTACTTCACTGAGTCACCCTTCTCTCTTCTTTGGTGGAAGTGACCCAGAAGAACCTATAGGTGAACCTCCTGAGATATACGAAGATCCTATAACAAAAGAAGAGCAAGAAAACATTCCTTTTGAGACCATGGCTGAAAACAGAAACGGTAGAGAAGATGATGAGAGAATAGAAGGTACCTTCCCCATCCGAGAGACCAACAGGGACATGAAGATGAAAAACATAAGTCCCTCAGCCTTACCTCATTTCCATGGATTGACCACTGAAGACCCTGACACCTTCCTGTTTGAGTTTGTTTTCCTTTGCCGAACTTATGACTGTGCTAAGGACGAGCAAAAGTTGAAACTCTTTCCTTCTACCCTCAAGGATGCAACACTCTGTTGGTTCATGGGGTTACCTGGAAACAATATCACCACTTGGGCTCAGATGTAGCAAGCCTTTAACAACAAATACCGAGACTTCTGTAGGTCAAAGGAAACAAAGGGAGAAATATTTCGGATGACCATGGGAAATGATGAATCTTTAGAAGACTACGAGGAAAGGTTCCAACTTAGCTATAAATGGGCTAGGTGCACACTTGACCCTGAATCTCTGAAGCTGGTTCTGCTCCGAGTCCCTGAAGACCTTCTAGATACCCTTCACATGCTAGCTGGAGGAGACATATACCAACTACCTTATGAAGACATAAAGACTGTGTTTAGAAACCATTCTAGGGTAGCCTGGAAAAGAGGTAGGGGGAATCCACTTTCAACTAGTACCACCTTCTCCAAGCATGAGTTTGCTAATCAGATGGAAGTCCTCAAAAGCGAGATGAGACATATCATTTCCATGCAACTTGATACTTTCTGAATCCAACAAAAGAAAGAGGAAGCTGAGAGGGCTTTGGCCATTTTTTATCCTAGATGTATGAGGAAGCACCCTAAGAATGAGTGTCCATTGCACTCAGTAGAGGTATGTTTCGTTTGCGAGGAAAACCACCCCACAAACCAATGCCCAACCTTGCCCGGGTTTAAAGACATGTACCAAGGGACTGAGGCAACCACTGAACCTCTCTACTTCCTCAACCAAAGGAGGTCACATGGGCCCAGACCTTACCAGCAGGGGATGCAAGGGACATCCCAAGATTATTATAGCCCCAACCAATCTGCTCACATACCTTCTTGGGGTCCCCCTATGAATCCTTCCTGGTTCGCACCTCCTCCGTGGTCTTATCCATCTCAATACCATACTCAACCCGCTGCTCATTCGTTTCACTCACATGTCCAACCACAACCTCAGTGGAATGCCCCTCAAACAGGGTGGAGGCCCCAATACAACTCTCCTCCCACCATTCTGCCTCCACCACCGGCTCAGCCACAACCATTACCTCCGACTCCTCCAAGACAAGCCCAGATGCCTGCTCAACCGAACCTGAACACCAACAACCGACAGGCCCAGCAGGTATACACTAGGGAGACAACATGCCCTACCTATGCTGTGGAGATCTAGGAGATCAACCTGCGATCTGGGAAGACCCTTCCAGATCGCCAACCTCCTCCCCCGGAGGACGAGGAAGAGAAACAGGAAAGTGAACCCAAAGCCATTCCACCCTTTCCTGAGCGACTAACCGTAACCATGCAACCAAACCCAGAGGAGACTGAACTTCTGGGAGAACTTAAATAGTTGTGTGTAAAAATACCACTTCTCTAGGCCATAAAATATGTACCAATATACAACAAATTGATTAAGGGGAAGTGTTTCAGGCACCCAGGTAGGCGAAAGTGAGATGCCCCAACTATCAATGTCATAGGACAACTGTCTGATCTAATGTTGGGGCAAGTAATCTGTCCAAAGTATTTGGACCCTGGGAGTCCTGTAGTTGATGTCCACATCAATGGCACCATAATCCCCCATACCTTGATTGATCTAGGGTTTGCCATTAATGTGATGACCAGGGACACCATGCTTAAACTCAACCTTCAGAATTCCTTAAGGAAGACCTCGACAGTCTTGCAGTTAGCAGATCGCTCCACTGTGACTCCTGAAGGGATTGTGGAAGATGTCTTGGTCTCTGTTGACTCTTGGGAGTACCCCACAGACTTCTTGGTCCTTTAGCCAAAGGAAAAGCTCACTGGATACCCCCTCATTTTGGGAAGGCCTTGGTTAGCCACTTCAGATGCTTACATCAGTTGTCGAGCTGTAAGCATGACCATCAAGAATGGGCCTATGTCCAAGCAGCTAGTCCTATACCCTCCTGCCTAACCTCTGCTAGAACATGACTTACCACTCTGGTTGGAAGAGGGAGATGAGGAAGAGTTTCACTCTACACCATTGTGCACAGTAGAAACCACTAGGGGAGGCCCCCAAATCGAGGATGACTTGATTGAGAATTTGATTCAAAATCCAACTCCCAATGCACTATCCTTAGAAGAGTTGGTGGAGGATACCCAAGCCAGCACTTTAGTGTACCTCTATGTGACTGATCCAACCTCTCCCAGAATTAAGAATGTGGAATTTGGCCCCGAAATTACCTTAAAGCTCAGCTCCTCCCTATCTCCCTCCCAGGAGAAGGAGCTGTGTAGCTTACTGAACAATCACCTGGATTCTTTCGCTTGGAGCTATAAAGAGATGAAAGGAGTCCACCCTTCAGTCTATACCCATCACATTTACATTAAATAAGACTGTAAACCAGTCAGGCAGCCTCAGAGGAGAATGAATCCAGCCCTCAAAGACATTTTTAAAGAATAATTGCAAAAATTGTTGGATGCAGGATTCATCTACCCCATCTCCGATATTGAGTGGGTCTCACCTCTAGTGCTTGTGCCCAAGAAGAACAGGAAGTGGAGAATCTGTGTAGATTACCGAGAACTTAACAAAGCCACCAAGAAAGACCATTTCCCTTTGCCTTTCATAGATCAAGTGCTGGATGGACTGGCAGGGAAGAAGTTCTTCTCTTTCTTAGATGGGTTCAGCGGATATAATCAGATTCAAATCAGCCCGGAGGACCAAGATAAGACCACCTTCAATTGTCCATGGGGTACCTTTGCCTACTGAGTCCTTCCCTTTGGGCTATGCAATGCTCCTGCCACTTTCCAGAGAGCAGTATTGAGCATATTTTCTGAGTTGGTCCACGATTCGGAAGAAATATATATGGATGACTTTACTCCTTATGGGTCCAACTTCCAAGAAGCATTGACTAACCTCGGAAAAGTTCTAACCAAGTGCATTGAGATGAACTTGTCCCTCAGTCTCAAAAAATGTGAATTCCTGATGACTGAAGGGACCGTGCTACGTCATACCATTTCTCGGCAAGGATTATAGGTGGATCCTAACAAGATTGCTATCATCCAAAAGGTCCCACCTCCTCAAAAGGTGAGAGATGTTTGGAGTTTCCTAGGCTTAGTAGGATATTATCGAAGATTCATTAAAGATTTCAGTAAGCTAGCCTCGCCATTGTTTGGCCTCTTAGGGAAAGATGTTGAGTTTAAATGGAATGACAACTGTCAAGGGGCTCAGGATGAGTTGAAAGATAAGTTGGTGTCTGCCCTGATCTTGAGAGGTCCAAACTAGGCCCTACCTTTCCACATCCACACTGATGCCTCGAACAAAGCCATAGGGGCAGCCTTAGGACAAGTTGAGGAGAAACTGCCATATGCCATATAATTCATCAGCAAAAACTTGTCCAAGGCAGAAATGAACTATACTATAACCGAGAAAGAGTTCCTAGCTATAGTCCATTCCCTAAACAAGTTTAGACACTACATCATTGGTTATCAAACATTCGTACACACTGATCATGCTGTGGTTAGATACTTAATGAATAAGCCTGATGTAAATGCTCATATCATTAGATGGTTACTTTTGTTGTAGCAATTTGATTTCACTATTGTCAACAAGCCAGGTAAAGAAAATGTTGTTGTTAACTTCTTGTCTAGATTGGATTTGCCTGCAGGTGAAGAAGGGACAGTGGATGACTAGATGCCAGACGAACACCTGTTTTCTATCTCAGTACTCTCTCCATGGTTTGTTGATATAGCAAATTACTTGGTCTTAACACAGTTCCCTCCGCATCTATCCTCAAAGGAGAAGAGAAAAATTGTAAGGAAGAGCGCCCCATTCACTTGGATCGGGGGCAACCTGTTTAAACTTGGCCCAGATCAGATCTTGAGGCATTGTGTTAGGGAGGAGGAAGTCTTTGACATCCTCCTAACCTGTCATGATGGACCTTGTGGAGGCCACTTTGCAGCAAAAATGACTACCTTAAAAATTCTAAAGGCGGGCTACTATTGGCCTACTCTTCACCAAGATGTCAAAAGATACATCAGTCAGTGTGATCGATGTCAGAGGATGGGGAAACCAACTCCAAGGGATGAAATGCCTCTCCACCCTCAAGTGACCTTCGAGCCATTTGAGAAGTGGGGCATGGATTTTGTGGGTCCTATCAAACCTCCTTCAAAGCAAAGGTCTTACATCATTGTGTGAATCGACTATCTGACAAAGTGGGCGAAAACAAAGGCAATCAAAGCAGCAACAAAAGAAAAGGTGGTTGAGTTTTTAAGGGAAAATATCTTCTACAAGTTTGGCTACCCAAGAGAGTTAGTCATCGATCAAGGAAGCTAGTTCACCTCCAACATGATTGAAGACTTTCTCGCTCATCACAAGATCAAGCACCGAACTTCCAACCCATATCATCCTCAAGCAACTGGGCAGGTGGAAGTCACTAATAGAGCATTGGAAGGGATTTTGACTAAGGTGGTGAGCAGCAGCAGAAAGGATTGGGCAGATCGCCTGGTTGAGGCCACCTGGGCCTACAACACCACTTGGAAGACTACAACAGGTTTCACACCTTATGAGCTGGTCTACAAGAAGAAAGCTTTGTTGTCCATAGAGTTTGAGTACAACACATTGAGGGTGGCAGCTCAGCTGGACCTAGATCTTAGCCATGCTCAACATGAAAGATTACTGCAGCTGAATGGATTATATGAACAACGAATGCAGGCCCTCCTCCATTCAGAAGTAGTTCAACTTCAGAGGAAGATATGGCATGACCGACACCTTAACAAAAAGCAATTCCAGCCGAGAGATTTGGCGTTGTTGTACGACTCAAGGTACAAGGATTTCAAAGGGAAGCTAAGGACAAGATGGTTAGGACCATATACAGTGGAGAAATGCAATGACAATGGTTCAGTCCTCATCAGGACCATTGATGAAGAGGCCATCCACATTCTTGTCAATGGGCATCGATTGAAAATCTAAAGGAAACCCCTTTCGAGGCAGGAGTTCATTGAAACCTTGGAAAAATCAGTGCTAGGAGTGGAGTAGGGTTCTGCCTCTATTCCGCCCACACCTTGATAACCAAACAAAAAAAAAAGGGAATAAAAAAGATCCCTGGGTGAAAACCTCTCTTAGGCGCCCAGGGCAAACAGTGAGGGTGAAAACCTCATGGAGGCGCCCCTGCTGTCCCTCAGAAAATAAAGAAATGGAATAAAAAAAGATCCTTGGGTGAAAACCTCTCTGAGGCGCCTAGGGTAGATAGTGGGGGTGAAAACCTCATGGAGGTGCCCCTGCTATCTCTCTCAAAAAAAAAAAAAAAAAAAGAGAAAAAAAGAAAGAAAAAAGAAAAAGAAACAGGTCTAATCTCTATAAAATTATTGCAGGTTGCAGGGAATACATTGTAGATAAAGAAGGTTGCACAAAATGAGGACAGGGGTCCATACCAGGCTATAGGACATCCTTACAGACACTCCCTCCATAGCCACTCACTTTTCCCAGGATTTGAACACATTCGGGTTGAGATTCCACCTCCTACAGGAAGTTTTGGGCTTTCTACAGGAAGTTTTGGGGCTTTCTACAAGAAGTTCTGCATTTCTACAGGAAACATCCTGTAGAGCCTTTGGGCAAGCCAAATTCAATTTTGGAAGGGGATTTGAAGCTTGGAGTCTATTGATTAGGCCTGCAGCCACCCCTCTCTTCCATCCATCACCTGTTTCATCTCTTTCCACCGCCATTACAACCATCTGGTTATGTATTCCTGCACGTCCATACAAAGAGCCCTGTTTTCCTCAGATTGAATTTTTTTTTTCCAAGTGAAAAATCAAGCACACAAAGGCTCGCACACTCTACCTGTCAAAGCTCCATCAGGAATCTTCATCCATGAATACAACCTTGCTCGTTTAAGCATGCATCCCAGGAGGAGAAGCAGCTATAGGATATCCTATAGGAATTCTGTAGCAGCTGATCCGTTTGGAGCACATACTCTGGAGTCAGTAGCAACTAAAATTGACACAAGGGACATGTAAAAAAAATCTGCTTGGACATGAACACCTCCTCGACAGCTGAAATCAGACAGAGCCTGTGCATGCAGCGTTTACAACAAGAGGATCGGGTTCCAAAGCCGTGCATACAACATCAACCAATGAAAGAAGGAGTTCGAGCACCTGTGCACAAAGCAGCAGCGAGTGAATCTATTGTTCCAAGTCCCGAAACCTACAGAACATGACCACGGCCACACAGGTAAGTGTCTAACCTTATTCGTCAAACTGCATAGACTATATTCTGAAAACTGCATGTCTGCGAAATGGTTCGGATTGAACGAATTCGGTGGCCAGTCAACTGGCCACCCACAGTCCGTCGAATGGCTTCGTGGGATCTGAACGAGCTCAGTTATGTACGAATTCGCTAAAGAGACGTGCAGCCGACACGTGGGAAGTGTCCAATCAGGGAGAATCGGCGGGATTGGCAGGGTGACGGCGGTTAATGGCAGAGGAAAGGTAATGGCGGTCAGAGACACGCAGAGGAATGATGGCCATGACGTTGGCTAATGGATTGGCCTGGCCACCTCACCCCCCTCACCATGAATTGCACCGTAATTCAAAAATGCTCAGCCAAAGAACTCATGTTAACCGCTGTCATTTACACTTGCAATCGTTCTCAACGAAGTACACGTCCTCCTCCTCCGTAGTCTGTTAGCCCGAGCTTCTCGACCTGTCTCAAAATTCTCCCACGTCCTAGGCTCATTCAAAAGTGCCGTAACATCCTCCAAAAGCTGGCAAAGCATTCTACAAGAAGGAGCTCTACAGGAAACACGGAATAGCCTCCAGGAGTAGAGAAACATGGACTTTTTACGTTGAAATTAGAGTTTCGAAGAGAGGTAGGCTCGAAAACACCCTTCCAATGCATAGTGTATGTCGAAAACATGGTGAATTGAGTTGTCTTGAATTGGAGGGTTAGAGACAAGTCTGCCTGTGAGTCAAAATAACAGTTTACTTGTGGTTGCATGAAATTTCTTCGTTGGTTTTGCGTCCAAGTTTTTCTCCACGGTTCCTGAAGAAAATTCCTCCTGTAGAAAAGTTAAAGCACTGTCAAGGTTAACCTGTGTAAGAAAAAATGTGAATTTTACATGGTTATATGTATGCTGGGGGGTGGAAATTGAGCTCTGCACTCTGTCCAGGGAAACCAAAGTCTTCCTTTTGTACACGGACAGTTGAGTTTTTTTAAAACCAGGGAACTGGTGCAAGGTTAAAACATAAACACCTAAGGGATACTATCTTCAAGTTCAAATAAGGAAACCATAAAACAACAAGTCCTTTCTGATCAGAGCACCAACCAGAACAGAGCACTCTCACCATGCCAGGAGGGTTTATCAGGAAGGAACCCTCGGATTCCAGAAAATTGCGTGAAACACCCGAGGTGGTGAACCTATTCACCCGTGCCAATTGGATGACCTTTTGTGACAGAATTCAAGGCCATGACGATGAGGTAATAGAAGACTTCTTAATGTCCCTGTAGCCTAAATCAAAGACACTAGCCATTGTGAATTTTAGAGGGTTGACCCTAAAGCTTACCCCACAACTCATTAGTCGGGTTATTGATCTGCCATTAGGGATACCCTGGAGCAAAGAGGAGAGGGCATTGGGCCAAAAAGCCAAGAAAGAATTCTTCCTACCAGAGGAACAATTTCCAGAAGACAAGAATGGGGTCCGAAGAACCATCCTACATCCTTTTTGGAGCGAAGTCAGCTTTCAGATTATGAAATACATTACCTGTGAGGGGCGGTTCAATATTGTTTACGACTATCACTTCCGGCTGTTGAGCGAACTCAGACATGGGATAGAATTACCTCCAAAACAAAATCTAAGCATCTCATATTTCCTCCTACAATCATTAATTGAGTGTGGCACAAAATTGAAGGAAGGGACTCCGGATCAGCTAGCCCATCATGGGTTTATCAAGCTTCTAATGGAAGATGCCCTCCATACCTACACTATCCCTCTCTCCTGGGAGATTTTCTGCAACATGTCCAAGGATGATGATATTCGAATTCTAGATGAGGAACTCACTTCATCCAGCAGTGAAGAAAGGGAACACATTGAGGCAGAAGAGAAAGCCAAGGGTAAGGAAATACAAGACAGACCACCACAGAAAGAACAAGAAGAGACACGAGGGAAAGGCCAAGCTACTGAGCCCAAAACTGTGGGTGGAACAAGGGCACAAACACCAAGGGAGAAACGATTGCAAAGCAGGGCAGAGAGGACTAAAAAATTCCAAGCAAGTGAGGACACAACCAAGACAACCACACCAAAATTAAAAGGGAAGGCACCCCCAGCTAAGCAGACCAAACCACTGAAGATAGTTTCTATAGGAAGCCAGAAAACAGTTTCTACAAGAAGCCAGAAAACAGTCGACACAAGACTTTCTACAGGAAGCATGGAGACAGGCAATAAAACGAAAAATCGCCTGAGATTTTAGCTAGGGAGGCAGCAGCTATGCTGGCTACCCTAAGCACATCTCCAAAGCAAAAGGGGAAGCGAAAGAGGGAGCCTTCCATGTATTTTAAGGCAAGAAGGAGCATGCGGATAAAAACTGGCAGACCCCAGCCACCATCAAAAGAGCCAATCACGATTGTAGACACCCCAGCTACATAGAGGTCTCCCTCAAAGGCATCCATCACCTATGAACGAGGAAGCCCGAAGACATCCACCTAGAGAGAAAGAATGAAAATGTTGGATACAAAGGCCTCTCTACAAGTTGCTGAGACTGTTCTACAGGAAACACTAGCTAGGCTAAAGGAGACCGAAGAAATGGAAGGAGAGGTAGCTAAATCACCACAGGAGGAAGAAAAGGTGCAGAACATTGTGGAACCTAGCCCCGAACCCAGTTTGGGCTCCTACTATAACTTCTTAGAGGCCGGAAAGATCATTCCCCAAAAATTCACAGTGCCACTTTTCCTTGCACTAGAAGAAGAGAGAGTGAGGACCCACACTTGGATGAAGATTGCTAAGTCCAAGGGTGTGGCAGATATAGGTCCCCTGGAGGAACAACTCAAAGAGGTGAGAAAGGAATTGGCTATGGTACGACATGTGGAGAGCAGCTAGCAGGCCAAGCTACAGGAAGAAAATGAGTTGCTTAAACAACAGCTATAGCTACAAGGACAGAAGAAGGAAGACAGGCCTCACATCTTGGGAGAACAACAGCAACAGGAGGATCCCACAACAGACAAACAAACCCCTGATGAACAGTAGAGAAGTGAAGGGATGCAGGCTGAAAGTGAAACACTAACTAGACAGCTACAGGAGAAGGACTTGCAAGCAGGCCAGGAGATACAATCTCTGAAACAACAGATACAAGAAAAGGAGGCCCAACTAGCCTACATGGCCAGTTGGGCGATGGAATCTCTGCAGTGTAGGCAGCCTGCCAAATCATATACCCTATACCTTAAGGATGAGTGGTTGCAGTTTCAGATGAACACCTTGGCCCAAAGGGGCATCACTCCATTTCGAAATTATCATCAATTTGTAGCTTTATGTGGCAGTAGTTCATCAGAGGACAAGGCCAAATTATCAGAGTTTTATTTGCACAACTTAGCCCTTCCAAACATGAATGCATGGGATCCCAACACTATGATAGGAGATGTCCAACTTATGGCCATGGCCTCTTGGATGAATCATGAGGAAAAGAGAGCAGCAGAGGTCCGCAGTATTATGAGCAGAGAACTCAGTGAGCCACTAATGATCAGAGCAGAGCCGAATGACCCCTCAGCAGTGATAAGCGCCCACCAGCACTTGGCCAACAACCCTCAGGATTTACCAGAATACATTGAGCAACAGGCTCAAGTGATTTCCCACTTTGAGGACATGGAGAGACTGTTGGGGGGAAACTGCCTTCATGCCTGCAAAAGGTAGTGGAACACCCTGCCTCATAGCTTGAAGATAAGAGAATACCACTCTCCCACCAGGATGAGGGAGGCCTTGGCAAGGGTACCTCTCTACAAACAATTGATTCAAAATTTGTAAGCCAATTGGATTGGCCTGAAATTCAGTCCTCCTTTGCTTTTGGGATTGCTAGAAGGAGTTAAGGAAGAGGAGGAAATAGACAGTGGGAGGAAGTGGAAAGGAAAGCAGGATTTCACAACCGGGAGGAAGATATCACCGCGGAGGCCTGGGACGTGAGGTAGGCGGTCAAAGCTATAAAGGATGATGAGCTAGACTAGTTGCTCAGAGGATGAGCAACCCATTTAGCAGGGGGGTGATGATGAGCCCCAAATTGGGTAAAATATTGGGCTCATTTTGCCTAATTGTTCTTGATCAATCCACCATTTTTCATAGATTATGCATGTTTTTGGAGTATGTTTATGTTATTTGAACGAATAAGGGTGGTCACTTTATCAAGGAGGCTAATACGTGGTTATTTCAGGTTTTTTAGACAAATTTTGGAGCAAAGCCAAGCAATTATGAGCCAGGTGACAGCCAAGCATGAGGAAGCAAGGGTGAGGATTCGTAGGGAGGTTGTCTCTTGCATTAAATGGCCCTTCCTCGAAAACTCCACCCTCAACTTGGAGCTCAGCAGGCCACCAAAACGAATCCTAAAGGCAACCGAGAAGCTTTGTGAAGAGTGACTGTTTACTGGCAGTTTGAAAAGCCCAGTCCCTTGAGTTAAGGAGGGCTGCTAGGACCCTCGTAGTGTATAAATAGGAAGGCCTCAACCTTTGTAGTTTACTTTTGGAACTGTTGGGTTTGGCACTATAGTGCTATTATTATCTCAACTCGTTTTTATAGCTATTGCAGTATAACTTTCTTGTGACATGATTATTTTTGAGGAATGAAGAGCAGTTTTACTTGGCATTAGTTATGAGTTTCCTTTAGGAGCCTGTAGCTCTTAGGGTTGGGCCCAACCCAAGTGTCAAGGCTTCCTTTATGTATTGTTATTTGTTCTTTATGTCTTTGCAAAATAATTTCTGTTAAGTAGATTAAAATCTTGCTGATTACCTAGGTCATTGTTGATGATTAGAAAGGATTTTGATGTTTAGATTGAGTTGATAGGTTATTAACAGGGAAGAGCTCCAGAAAAAGGCCATCAAGCACCTCTGATTGCACCTCTCCCTCAGTGGGATCAGGAGATGGAATCAAGGTGACATTGATGCCCACAAAAACACTGTCTTTGCTTTTCCATGCAATCATTAGAGTTCGATTTTTATTTGTAGAAGTTGGTTACATGTTTAGATTCTTGATTGCCTCGTTGCATAGTTAGTATACATGGTTTCATTTCAAATAAACTTCTGTTCATTCTCTTTACTGCTAGCTAGATCAGATTAGGTTAACGTAACTAGGTCTCTGATTTTCCAAATCTTCGTTGGTTCAGTTGAAGAAACAACTTGCAGAGCACCCGTACCACTTCTCTATCTACCCATACTCCATCAATCCCATCTGCTCCATCCCCTAACACAGATTCTTGCCTCACGTTTTCCATTTGCTCACATAACCCTAATTTTTGTGCAACATTGCTTCTCTCATCCTTGAACAAATCCAGCCATCTTCATCTCTCCTCAGCTCCATCCACCAATTCCTGGACCTCCTCACACCCGTATCCTACCTCCATACTCACTCCTTCACCTTCCTCTCTCCATCCACCCTCCAAAATGCCATTTTTGAACATCCTGTAGAAAATACAGAACATCTTGTAGAACCCCTGCAGACTTCCTGTAGAAGCTCACGAACGCGGTTTCTTGATAGCCAAACTTTGTGAAACTCTCTGGAAGGGTTCTAGAGACCCCTTTGGCCCTCTTTGAACCTTCCCAACCACTTGTAATCATTTCCTCTCACCAATCCTCCTCTACACAGTCACAAACCAGTTAAAAGCACATGCATGATAATTCTGACAACTTATTCAAAAATACAAAAAGATGTTTTTCCAAATGTTACTGTAGAAGTAGCTTACACACATGCATTTTACCTTCCTAGAAGTCAATGGCATCTCTTTCAATAGCTTTCATCCTCTTTCTTACATCAGTAGGGCTAGCTGGTAAAATTAGGGTTTGCTAGGGTTTTTGTTTCCTTTCATCTTTCCAGTTTCTTTCTGCAAGTAGATTAGCCTTCTTTGAGTTAGCTTTCATCCATCAGTTAAAAAGCTTCTTCTAAGAGCTCATAGAAGTTGGCTTAAGCTCCCATCGGACTTGTGCCAGCTAACCAAGTCACAGCCGTGGCAAGAGCTAGTACTTGTGCATACATCACCGTCGCTTCCACGTTTGTTCTGAACTGCCGGGTTGATAAGAGTAAAGAAGGGAGTCCTAGGAGTTGCAGCATTATTGCTGCAATACTGGAGCCCACCAACATCCACTCACATGGGATGAGATCCTCCTCTATGTTCAACACAGCTATAACCATGCTCTCCACAGCTCGTCTGGCCACAACCCATTTCAGGTGGGCTTGGGATTCCAGCCACTATGTCCCATTGATGTGGCCATGCCATTTGCAGCTACTCAGGCAGATTTGGCTCATGTCCAGTCTAAAATAGATAAGGAAAACAACTTCATTGATCACATCCAACATATCCGCCAGCAGGTCCACGACATTTTGGAGAAATCAAATGCCAAGTACAAGCAACGACATGATGAACATTAGGTGCCACACAAGTTTCAGGTGGGTGACAAAGTCTGGTTGCATTTGCAGAAGGAATTCCTTACTGGAGCCTATCAGAAACTAAGATGACTCTGATATGGTCCTTACACCATTACCAAGGCTATGGGAGATAATTCATTTGAGCTCAACATTCCCCCATTCCTTGGTCTGCACTCAGTGTTCAACGTGGATCACCTTCGGCCATACTTTCCACCATTACTAGACACATTTGACATTGTAGAACAACTCACACCACTAGTAGAAATGGTGAAATTAGTGACTAGGTGACTAAAAACATTAGTCACCACAACTTTTCCAAGTGAAATACTACCAAAAATTAGCAATATTAAGAGACCCAACTAAAAACTACTAACATAAATGACTATTTTAGTCACCAGTTAAAATATACAACTAGATAATAAGTAATACTACTAAAAATGACTAACATAAATTACTAGTTTAATCTAGGAAAAAAAATATGACTGCTTAACAAAAACTACAATAATATGAATTAGTCATTTATGTTAGTCATTTTAATTGTGTCACTTCAACAATCTAAACTAACAAGGGGATTCAAAGGTTGTTTTAGATTGGGTGAAAGGTTGTACTTCCTTGTACACTTCTTTATTGGATCAAAGGATGATTAAAATTATGGAGCTTATTAGAATATTTAGGGCCATATCATTTGATCACATTCACGAGGAATCAAATTCAAAAGTTGACAAATTATCGAAAAGGGGAGTGGGCCAACATCTCCTTTTGCAACACGACATGACCACCTATATACGTTGCAACAACCTTTCCAACTCATTTAGTCATTTTCACATATATTTCACATTTCTTCTTCGCCTTACAAAGTGGTAGTGCTAAGGAGAGGGTATGAACTTTGATCAAAGAATGTTCACTTAGTACCACTAACAAATTTCCTTCATGCAACTTGCATGATGATAAATGGATGAAATTTGAATGTTACAAACGTGTAAGTAGTCCAAATTCAACTTTGTTCTCTTCATTGTCCTTAGTAACAACGACAAGTTTGAATATTTCATTTATTTCACATCGCAAACACATAACTCTTTGTTGTCCCAAACATAGTTAATATTGTTGCTGTATGATCTCTTAATTGTGGAATGGTCTCTTGATGATGATAATGAACTCCCAATCTCCAATGCTCATGAATACGATGAATGAATGATCTAATTCCTTACTTGTATAGACAATTTATGATTCATTTTCTATCTTTATTGTGTCATTGTATATATGCTTCACTAGCATCTCATGCTATATGGTTAATTGAGCAAGCTTTATCTTTCATTTTTCAAGTATAATTTGGTTGCATGAATATGCATAGTTGTGTAATTAAAATCATTCAAAATGTGTTCATAATTCATGGTTTGTTTGACTATTCGCACACTTATCACTGACATTTTACTTTGAGAGTGAGTAGCATCAAATCACTAGTCTTCATTAAGGAACTTCCTTTCATTACTCAATGACATAGCTTAGCTCGATATTTAAGGATTCCCCCCTAGATAAGGATATCCTTCTTGTAGTCTAAAAGAGTGAAAGAAGGTGACCAAGGTGACCTTGGGTGGCTTGCTTGATGGGTGGGGTCAAGAATTTTTTTTCTATGAGAGTGTTTGAGTGGAGATAGAATTTAGAAAATGCTTACAAGAAAATTAGTTTCCTTTATTTACATCACCTAAACTACTTCCAATAAAATCATGTGCTTTCAATAAAATCTAATTTTGATTAATAATTAATTCAATAAAATTAAAAAAATAAGATTATTATTATTGTTGTTATTTTTTTGTATATGAGAGAATAGACAACTATAGCATGTTTTTACTTAAGGATTGATTCTATCCACTACCACAATCACCTCCAAGTGTACCCACATTGCCTCACAAGTGGCACACTGAGCTAATTGAAGTTTAAACCAATAACGTCATAATAAATTCCTTAACAACCCATTCTCTCATCAACTAATCTACACCACGGGGAAAATTAAAAATCACTTTTAATATTAAAAAACATAGCCAAATTATTTTATTTGAAAATCAATTTTTAACATCTAATTTGAGGAAACTCCGTAAAATAAAATTTAATGTGAAAAATGTTAAGCAAAATAAAGTTGGGGTAAATTACAAAAATAAAAATAATTAAAGTGAATTATAAAATTAATAATTATAATTATAATTAATAATTCAATCATATTACTCCTAATTTACCAAGTGTAAGAGTCATAACATCTCTACATATACAAACATTTTTTAAAGTGAAAAGAGATTTGATCCCCTCTCCCCTTGGTAAATCCAAAATTAAGATCTAAAATTAAGATAGATCCAAGCTATTTTTATATCAATTTATGTAATTGAAAGTAAAGAATTATTATTTTAATGAAAAGTTACTTTCAAAAATATTTATAGTTTCCTCAATTTTAAAATAAAGCCAATATAGTTCCATCTTAACTATGGATCTATCAAGCAACGAGAGGGATCACATCTCTTGAGGTGAAAACCTCTTTTTTGAGTGCAAAACTTGAGGAAAGATTTGTAACTCGAGAGATTTGATCCCTCTCGGTGCTTGATATATCCATAGTCAAGATGGATCTAGGTTGACTTCAGTCATGTGCAACCAAAGAAAATATAACAAACATATGATTAATTTTATCAACAATACGTAAATTCATCTAATATTAATATAATCGTTTTAAATATGCTAATATGTCTCAGATTAATCTGTATATTTTAATTTTAAATTTTCTAAGTTCCCTCAGTTTGTTGTGATGATAATAACTTTAATGATGAAAAATGATGAAATATAAATTTTGAATGTAAAGGTACAATATAATAGTGTTGAATGATAAAAAATGTGAATAATAAGAATATAGTCAATTACAAATAGTCTTCATTGTGGTTAATCTAAAACTATTTTATTATATTATTCTTATTGTCACCCTTTTTACTTTTGTCATATTTTCATATTGATTGTCATATTTTCATATCGATTATATGAAAAGGACAGGTTAAACCATAAACCATTTAAATCTTTAGCTCAATCTATTGTAGTAAACATCATTCCTAGTCTACTTATTCATGGTAGTTGATATTTTTCTTGGATTCCTCTCATCGAGAGGTGTAGGATTGATCTAAAGATCATCCAATTCCGATAAGTATTCATGGAGATATGAATTTATTTGTGTTATGGGACAATTCGTCAAGGTTGGCCAACAACCAAATTGCCCCCTCTCATCATCAAGGTAGCACTATAAATAAAGGTGACTTTCAAGTTGTTTCATACACCTCTTGTGATATATTCCTCTCCACTTGTCTTTGGGTTTTGGTGCAAGGAGAGATCTTAAGGTGATATGTTTCCCTAGAAGAAGCCCTAGACCTTAACGTTGTCATGGAGGAGACACAAATTCTTATACGTTGTCAAGGAGAAGCCCTAGACGTGGAGCTAAAAGGGTTGTATAAGGAGACCTACGCTACCCTAAATTACAGTCCATAAAGCCAACCTTAATGCTAGTATGGAGAAACCACTTGATTCCCTAATATGTTGTCTAATACGTAGCAAGAAGAGGCACTTAATGCATTCATGAAGACAACTAAAGGGAGATCCACAAAAGCCCTAACCGTAGTCCTCTATACACAACTAATCACAAGGCATAACGTAGACCCCATACGTTGTCCTATACGCAACAAGAAAAGGGACTTTGTTGTCCCTAACATAGTCATGGAAGGAGGTTAAATGAAAGCCTTATCTGCTGGACTTATTCCACTCATACATTGGAAAGAACAAAGCTCTAATGCTGCCCTAAATGTGATCATGGAATCACAACAAGGATTGGACAAAAATGCAGGTCTATGACAAACATCTAGACATTGATTTAGGAGGGTCATATTATGCCCTAGCCGCAGAGAATATGAGTTATTATGACTATATAATGGAGGCCTAAAAGACAAGCCCTAACACTATGTAAGAAGGCTCAATGTAGGCTTGAATAAGGACACCTATGTGTAGTCCTAAGAAAATTCATACACGTTGTTACAGTCTCAGTATATACTACAGACTTGGGTATCGAATCTCGGTGACTAGGTGTAGTCATAGAAGGAGCTTAGACAACATGGATTTGATAGTGGTGCAACATCAAGAATAAATTGTTGAAGGGTCCAGATATTTGAGTGTTGTGTGTAGACCTATCTTGCTGCTGAGCTAGGCTGCAGGCCATAGCCAACAACATAGAACTTTAAGGGTTGCACTAATCAGTGGGAGTGCTAGAATCTCTCTTGGATCACTGTAGTCTTTGAGTTATTGATTGTATCAAGGACTAACATGATGTAGGTGACATCAATGATGTTGAGAACAACTCTGTGATATTTGGGTGCAACGCCGAGACAATGAAGTAGAACATGAGGGAGACAACATGATGATGAATGTTGCAGCATGATGGGCATGGTAGTGAGGTGCAACATAGTGATGAGGTGTAGCATGGTGATGGGAGCAACATAGTGATGGCAGCAACTTAGTGATTAGGTGCAGCATAGTGATGGGTGCACCATGATGATGAGGTGCAGTACAGTGATGGGTGCGGCATGGTGATGGAGTCACCTTGTAGGATTGATTGAAGATGTATGTCTTCACCGAAGTTTAGATCAACTACCTCATGTGTTATATTCATAGAGAAGATCTCTCCTCTTATTTTGATAAGTCAAAATGTAGACTTCTGATGTATATGTACTATCTCTCTCTCTATTGAACTATTGAAGAACATAAGAAGAATTGATCAAGGGTTTCCCCACATTGGGGTTTGTCCCTGGCTGGCACCACATCTTGTGTGCTCTTGTCTTGGCTTGTTTTCTGCAATTTATGTTTATGTTCTATCTACATTTTACTATCATGCTAAATGTGATTGCTAATCTGGAATTGATATTGAGCTAATATGGAAAATTGAAGTAAATTTTCTCTCAACATAGAACATACCTAAAATTAACATGGTATCAAAGGTCAGGTGAAGACAATGTAGAAATTCCCATCTGTAGATAACCTCATAATGCAATATACTAAAGCACAATACTCGATCTACTTCTACAAACAATTACGTGAAAGCTTAATCGAATTGAGCAAGATCAATTGAACACATATAACGGATAAGAAGGAATCAATCACACATAACACAAAAGAGATAACCCGGGGAAAGACTTAGCCTAAAACCCCAACTCTGTATTATCATACAAGTGGAAATATAGTCCGGATTACAAAAAGAATCAGTTCACAATCTATCCTACTCTCTATGCAATCCCTCTGCTGCTCATAGATAGTCAAAGGCCTCTCTCAAACCTTCTCCTCTACCCTCCAAGCCTCCTATTTCTTTGCGCAATTTTCCTTGGGGTCCAGTGCTGTCACTTTTGTGAATTGGCCTCTTCACACACTCACTAACCTTTGATCTAACTGCACAATCCTAAAAGAGATAAATCCTTCTCCATGGATGAGTTTCCTTTATAGGGAAAATCCATCCAACTGATAGTACACTGTCCCTTCTCTGATCTCAACTGGGTCTCTATCTGAACTAACATGCATGAGTTAATCATGAGAGAATATTTAGTTATCTGAAGTGCAACAATTATATGCAAGCATGCATTAACTAACTAAACTCACATTAATTTAAACAAACTGTTTAAATAAATCTAATTAGACTTGACTCAGTTAACTGAGCCAACTAATTACAACTCAAATTAGAACTCATCCTTATCTCTTTAAATAATGGATAAATTCCTTAATTAATGGAGAAACTATTGCATGTCCTCACATAGACTTCATGTTTGATTTTTCACAACTAATTAACTCATGGTGAATTAATTAATTTATTTTCAAACAGCCATTAAGTTAAAATTCGAATTTTACTTCCTATCTTAGTCCAGGGACTGACTAAAATTGGAATCCATCCTGAACTGCTAAAAATAGCAATGCTATTTTTAGCACTTCCATTTTTCATTCCCTGTTGCTCAATCTAGTGTTGGTACCTAAACTGCTATTTATAACAATGCTACTTTTTAGCACTTCTATTTTTATCATTTCTTGTTGCTTTTTTCAACACTCCCTCTCAACAAGAAAGGCATTCAACTCGAATCTGATCCTGTACCTTTGGAATGTTCTTCATGCAACACTTCTCCCAAGTGTGGTTGCTCCAGAAACTCTAGAAACAAAAAAAAAACTCCCAACTGACTTCTCTGTTGGGCTAGAAACATACTCTAATGCTGAAGCTCTACTTGTTGTTAACAAGTGTTCCCTCTCTGACCTCTAAGTTGCTACAACACTCCATGCATCTCGCACCATTGCACACCTCTTTATGCCATCCTACACTGGTGCAACACTCTTGTGCCTCTCGCATTGTTACAACTTGCTAGCTCTGCACTGTCTTAGGATTCCTACACTGTAGCTCTCTCTAATGCTCCATCTGCATCTGTCTCTACCCACTCAACCAGTCCTACTACTCCTCATCAAGGCTCCTATAGCAAAGTCGAATCAAAGAGGTTGGGTACCTCAAGGATCCTACCCCTATTCCAACCGTCTTTGAATGATCACTCCACATCGCCCAACCTCCTACCTAGAGGTATGGATGCATGTGATCCCTCTGCCCACTTGGCTCAAAATTTCCCCCTACTAGAGGTCTCTGCATGAGTAGATGTCTCTACTTGATCTCCTCTCAGCTTCTCTAGTTGTGGCTGCTCCAAAACCTACTGAAGTTGCTTCACTAATTGTGGCTCCTCCACAATTGTCTGAGACTTCTTCTGGCGCTGCATGTTGAGAGGTAATGTACTCTCCCTCTCAACCACCAAGTCTCTAACATTTTCCTTGCTCCTCAAGGCTTTGCATGCATCTTGAACCTCAAGAGCATATGGTTTTTTAGGCAGCACACCAATCTATTTCATCTTTCTTGCCATCACGAAATTTTCAGGAAAAAGAGCTGATTTTAAATCAGCAATATCTCCCTCATCGAACTCTGATTCGGCTGATTTTTTTTTGAATTTGGGTCTTTTTCCTTCAAGATTGTGCAATTAGATCAGTTAGAAAAGAGTGAAAGAGAAATCACTATAGACAGTTGGTCAAGGTCAAAAGACTCAATGGGTTCCTCATCCCACTTCAAATTCACCAAGGGTGAAGTCGAATCAAGAAGATTATCAAAGTGGCACAATGAAAGTATCTGGTGGCCTACCTAAAGGTCAGTTCAATGGGAAGTCTAGATCTAAGGATGGAACAAAAGGTAGGTTCCTTGCTTGCAATGAGTTTGGCCATTATGTGAAGGAGTTTCTGAATAGACGGGACACATCACTTGATGATTATAACAATCATTCTAGGGGCGTATTCAATGATTGAAGGAATGACAGGTACAATGTCAAAGAAAAAAGGAATGCAGGTCATCAGGAAAATGGCCGACTCTTCAAGAAAGAAAGGAACTATAGGTATGAAGAATCAAATGTTGTTTCTAATAAGAAAAATGAATATTATCCTATATTGGCCCTCTCCACTACTTCTCTAGACTCTTTGGGAATCTGGCTTATTGATAGTAGTGCTTCAAGGCACTTCATCGGAGAGAAGGAAACAATCGTGGAGATTATACTTGGAGTCAACGCCACCTATCCCGGAAAGGGTGTACAGAATGTTACCCCTCAATTGAATGAGGGTAACACGGTTCATTTACAAGAAGATACTTATGTACTTGATCTCAAGAAGAACCTGGTCTCCATTTCGGCAATGGAAGTCAAAGGTTTCAAGGTGGCATTCATCGATGGAAAGGTATGTGTTTGAAAAAGGAATTTTCAAGATGCTTTTATTCTTGGGTTCAAGGTTGGAAATTTGTATCAAGTTGCAGGAATTCCATTAGGGACCATGTCAGTTGACACATCTCTTCTATAGCACTGAAGGTCTGCTTATTATGGGGCCATACCTGATGTGAGTCAGATGGTGACAAGGATGCCTGAATTCAAGAAGAGCATGGAAGTAAATGTCCGATATGTACCGAAGGAAAACTTACTAGGGGACCATTCCCCTCATGTAGCAAGTCCACAGCTTTGGAACAACCCGAGGGGTTTGAGATTCATGATCGGGAATCTCATGTATGCAGGTGGAATAAAGCTCTCTATGGTTTAAAGCAAGCACCCCAAGCTTGGTGTGAGAGGATTGATAACTATCTAATGAAGTTGAGATTCTCTAGGAGTGAAGCTGATCCAAACCATTTCTTTAGGGTTGTGGATGATAGACCTCTCATACTAGTGCCTTATGTGGACAATCTTTGTCTGGCAGGTATAGGCCCTCTCATTTACAAAAGTAAGAGGGAGTTGGAATTCAGATTTGGAATGGTGAACTGTAAGCTCGTGACTACCTCGATGAAGCAAAACTTTAAGTTATGTGGTAGTGATGCTAGATGTGATTTGGGAAATGCCTCTGAGTTTCATAAACTCATACTAGCATTGATGTTCGTGGTGAACTCCCGTCCAAATATATATATATATATATATATATATATATATATATATATATTGTTGGGACTCAGAATTGACCTATTTTTGACCTTATCTTTTTGCCGTATTATTATCCTTTTGCAGTCATAGGTTGAAAGATGTTATTTTATAATGACATAATTACCCCAAGGTACGAAGTAACCTCCCACATATCTATGTTTAATTGTTCATTGCATATTCGTGAATATCTTTATATTTATCCTTGGAAACGCTGACTAAACTGTCAAGTAATTGCCTTAAGCTTGCAGGAATTATAATGTATAGTTGCTGTAACACCAGAAACAGCAACTACGTAGTTGCTGCAACACCAGAAGCAGCAACTCCGTAGTTGCTACAGTCAGCAACAGCAATCACCTAAAGCAAGCTATTTTGTAACAGCCGCGAATAACAGATGGCAACTATTTAAAGAACCCTGACGTGGCATAATCAAGCAGAGGTCTAAAGCAAGAAGAACACAGTCAACATGGCCTAAATCAGGAACAGCATGGGGAAACGGAAAAGGAATGTGAAGATCCCGAGGAGACGGTCGAAGTCAGTTACCAGCTGTGTAACAGCCAGAACCCAAGAAAGAACATATTATCATACTGTTGTAACAGCGTTCTGAAACGCTTATTTTTTATAAAATGGGTTAACTGAATGGGTTGTAATACTTTATTGTAATAGATGTCTCCTCTATAAAGAGGAGACATCTACATGAAAAGGGGAGTCAGTGTCTATGGTCAGTTTGTGAGAAGAGATCTTGAGAACATCAGCAAGTCTGAACTTTATTGTATTCAAATCTTTTTGGCAGATGAATATAAAACTGTTTTGAGCACTTAATCCAGTCTTCGTTTTCCTGGGGAATCTTGTGAGAGGGACTGGGCCCACCTTCCTCACAAGATTCACCCATTTACTTTCTTGTCAAGTGTGTGAGTCTGCAATAGTTTCTTTCTGGTACTCTGCTTGGATTTTATAGCATTACCTCTGGTATTTTCTCTTTTGCTAGTACTCTGTTTCATTAATCACTTGAGTTTGTTTCTCACCGATGAATGAGAGTGCAGTGTGCATTAGTAATCTGATTACAAGGGCAGGTGCTGAACGTCCCCACCTGGAGGATAGGGTCCTGATCCTCTGCCAACAGAGCATCCATCACTTTGCTTTCTAGATTTGTAACTTTAATTAATTGCTTTTATTTTAACAAGAACTGTAATGACATAGCGTAAGAATCACGTATACTACAGCTTTTCAATGCTTTTAGATTTTAAGTACATACAGTACGCAGTAGCCTTTGGAATAAAAAGACTTTCCCTGGTTGAGCTGATCCAGCCCTTTGCATTAGATAATCTGAAAGTATACAATATATTTGCCTCAGAGTGAAAATCACCAACCCCTATTGCGTTGCTAAGGGGGGTATATATACAAAATTTACATAAGAAAATATCCTGCTGATGAGTAAATGCTTCTTTAATGTCATGCCAACTCCTGGAGCATTGCAGCTGAGGGAGTAAATGCTGTAGTAACTCCTCAATGCCTTAGCTGTCAAAAATAGTCAGAAGATATTGAATTTGTGGTTGCTGGAGTCGGTTGAGGATACGCTGTCAAAAAAGTGCGTATATCTTATCCTTTGCTTGCTGCCGCTGTCTTTTGCTGAGTCACTTTTCAGCTGCCTTTAATGATGTTTGACTTTTGCTGAGCTGTAGCTGACTGGGATGGAACATCTGAAGTTAATGTGGCAAAATTTGGAGCATTGCTTGCCACCAATCCTCCTTGGGCATTTGGTGTCTTCTGATCTTCACCAAAGTCTCATCTGCTTCAGTATATCTGTAGAAATTAGGAGGAGTCTCAAAAAGGTGGTGGATTTCATTTTCAATGAAAAATATATTTTCGAGTTTCTGTAGAAGACTCTACCCTGTTGGAGGCCCTGCCTCCTCCGAAGTACTGCCAGCTGCAGTAATTTGATTTTCCACAAAGGTGGTCATTCTGTTTGCATATTGCTCACGGGGGAGCAGTCTTCCCGTGCTGTTTAGTAGGATAGGCAGTCCTCTGGCCTGCAGTGCTCCCATTTTGGCCTTGTACTCATCCACCTCAGCCTGGATTTCGTAGCACTTCCTCTCCACAGTTTGTACATAATTTCTGAGAGTGAGTACCTTTTTAACTGTAAGGACAGCCTCTGTTCTGTTGACAATATCGATGGCTGCCAGTTCTTCCTTTGTCTGTCTGTTCAAAAAATCTATCAATCTGTTGGCCAGCTCCGACCTGTTTCCCAGCACTATTCTGGCCCTTTGAATCTATGTTTGTGCTTGGCCAATCAAATCCATCTGCTCATGCACAGTCTTAATTGATTTCCATTGCTTGGTGATGGACTGGTTAATGCGGGCCCACAAAATTCTTTTGATTTCTGCTATAGCAGTCTCTAGCTTGAGCTCCTTCTCCAAAGTCTTTATTTTTTCTTTCAAGGCCTTTATTTCTCTGCCTTGTTCTACCACAATTACTTTTGATTTATCATATTTGGCATCTAGTTCTGCCAACTTTTCCTTGGCCTGCTTTATTTCATTTGCCTGGAGCTCCATTTCTTTAACAGCCTTGGTCAAGTCTTCCACGCTTGTACCAGAGTCTGGAGCTGTTGTCTTTGCTGCTTCTGTTGTTGTTGTTGTTGTTACAGGGGCCACTGCTGCCTCTGTAGTTGTTGCAGTGGTTGAAGTGGTTGGAGGAGCTTGGGATGTAGACTCTCCCTGTTTATCTTGTAATGCCCCTTCAAGCTCTTTCTCCAAATCGAGGACCTTCTGGTTTAGCTGCATTATGAGATCCAGTTTCTCATCGACCTGCTTTTCCTTTTGTAACTCTGTTGTTTGAGGGTGCTCTGTGGGCAGCAGCTTTAACCTCTTCTTTAGTGCATTGAGGTCATCTTCTTTTTTCTTCAGGAGGGCCCTTACGCCGTTTGGATCCTTAGGATCATGTCCTAAGTCTACAATGATGTCTTCCAGTGATTTTATTCTGTTGTCTTTGGCTAGGGAGGACATTCTTTCAAAATCCAACTGAATGTTGGTATTTTTCAGTGACTCTTTTAATTCATGGGCCATGGTTTCCCTGTCCACCAAGGTGGCATAGACCATTTCTCCAGTTTGCTTGTGGAGTTCTATTTGGTCCATGGGATGGATGTCTTTGGCCATGACCTCCACCCTTGTCTTCACATAATCTGCAGCTGATTTTGGATGGGGCACTGTAGGTTTGAAATGACTGAGGATCATTTTCTCCTCTTGAATGTCATATACAGACATTAGCCTTTCTTTCTGGGCTGGTGTTGCATTTAGAAATTGTTTATAGAATTCCACCCTCAGCAAGTCATTTTGTGCCTTGATTTGCTTGAAAGAAGCCTTAGTGCTTTTAGGTTTCTTGCTCTGCTGAGTGGAGGATGACACCTCCAAGCCAAGCTGCACTCCCTGCTCCTGCTGGAAGGAGCTTGTACCTGTATGTTGGTTGCCTTCTTCATCTTTCATTGAACTGTCAAGGACTTCTTTAGTGATGTCTTCTACCTCTAGGGAGTCAACCCTTTGTCTCTTGGCCTGGGGTTGTTGGGAGGATCCACTAGCAGGATTGGACTCTTCTCTATCTCTTTTCATACCCCTCTCCTCATGTGCTGGGGTCTGCAAAATTGGTGCTACTGGTGGCTTAGTTTGTGGAGGAGGGGTGTGCTCTTGTTGCTGCCCTATTGCGGGGGCAGGCTGTTCTTTTACTGTTTGCTCTTCAGTACCCATTATTCCTTTACCTTTGTCTATGCCTGGTGCTGCTGTGGAAGATATCTGTGTGGTTGGTGCAGCTGCTGAGGCCGAGGTACCTTCTCCTACTGGCTGCGGTCGTTTGAAGGGTACCTGCAGCACACAATCCAAGTCAAGAGTCTTTTCCAAATCCTTGACATTCTTTATCATTATCTCTTCTTCAATCAATTTTTCAACTGATGTATCTGGCAGCCATTCTTGCTGATTGGCATATTTTTCAATATGTGGGTATTTGCAGTGCTCATAACCTAGCAGTCTGTACTTGACTCTCCTAGCAGTGATGAAGCCTTTAGGGTCATAGGGGACCCACCGGAAGCTTTTTGAGAGCATGTACTTATCTTTAAGGATTAGCTCAGCATCTTGCCATCCCTCCTTTTTATTCATTATGAATGGGCCCAGGTGGTGTTTGAATTTGAGCTGGGCTTTCTTTTTGGAGCTGTAAAAGTGAGTGAGATCAGAGTGAATGAGCTGCCTGTAATACTCCAAGGCAAATATCCTCATTGGCACATATTTTGGGAGCCTGTACGGACAGAGCTCACAGCCATAAATTCTGATGACTGTATGATCCTCATATAGGTACCAATCACCTATTTTATAATTCTTGGAGAGCTGCAGGACTTTCTGCATATCAAATGATATTCTGGGAGGAGGGGAGTTCATTAATAAACAAGAGACTGGAAAAACAAACTGATCAACAAATTTACAATATGAATATGGTGACCTTTGCACTTGATGGAAGACAGATGTCCAGAAGATAACAGATCTTCTTTCCCCTTTAGAATCCATCTTTTTAATGTAGCATGGAAAGGCCTCAGACTGATAGTACATGAAAAGGTGATAGATATAAGATGAATACTTGAAGATGCCCTGTCTGTCTACTTTGCACAACTGATCATGAATCTTGTTAGCTATGAACTCGGCAAAATTATATTTGAGGGCGGGGGGTTGGCCTGGGCTGTAAGCAGATAAAAATACCAGCATTGTTTCATCCACATGCTCACTGGTTCTGTACCCCAGCACATAAGCAATCATGTCCAACAAAAGTCTGCCTACCTCAGTAAAATAAACATCCAAGTAGGGAGGTGGCCCTGTGGGCTGGCATTCAGGTCTCATAAATATCTTGGTGATTTTCTGAATATCCTCACTGGTCATCTTGGCACCAGTGTCCAGCAGATAATTCATGGAGAAAGGGAACAGTAGCTCAGTTTGATTGAAGTTAAGCATTTGGTTTATGGACTCAGCATTGATGTGAAAGAGGATGCTCCCAGATGGAGACTTAATAGCTCTGTGCTGCACATCATAATTTTCAGCACATAGGCGAATAATCTCAGGAAAAACATTGACAGAGGGGAGACAGTAGTGTGGCAGATTTGACTCCCATATCCCATATGTATCCTGGCCATTCAGGTAGTCATCTCTTAATTTCCTGAAGGTCTGCAAATAGTCCCTGTTACCCACAAAGTCTTGGATGAGGTAGTCCCTGTCAGCAAGAGGCAAGGACTCCAGGTCTTTATTTGGTGCATTTATAGGAGCAACACTGAGGGCTGTGGGTGCAGGAGCAGCCATTATGTAGTCTGAATTTGAACAAGGTGAGTGAAATGGTTTGCAAGGCTCTTCAAAACTCAAGTGACAGACTGAATATAGACAGTGATAGAGATTCTCTTCAAAGTAGAAATGAGCAGGCTATGCAGGATTGTCTCTGCCTCGCTTGGCTAAATTCACAGGGATTGTGAATTGATCAGGATGAATTGCAGAGGGCATGTAAGATTCAATTTGGTGAAATTGCAGCTGGTATACACCCGGCAAAAGGGAACAATGCCAGGCAGCTCGAGGGCAAATCTACAATTTTGATTGGTGAACTGATCGTTTTAATATCAAATTGTGACGCCGGGGCAATGCAGGTTACTTTATTTCAACTCCAAGTAGCAGACAGTCTTTAATTTGGAATTTGACAGGTGCCTTAATGATGAACTTGCAGAGAAATGGCATGCCTGGGTCAAAACAAGAGAATTACGATGAATACCTGGATAAATAGCTTGGAAAGCCTGCGGGCTGAACAGTGAAGGCTCAAGGTAGCCGAGTTGACGAGTTCTGACGGTTGCAAATTCAAATTTGGAGGTTGGAGGCGACCCGGCGGTGAAACGGCGACAACAACTCTGTCCTTTACACTCGAAAATGACATAAAACGGCTAAAACCGCGATTTTTAACGACGAATTCGGACCAAAAGGGTCATTGGCGCCTTTCCGCCGATGACGTCAGCATGACGTCATGGCGGGCCCGGGGTACGGAGGGTGACGTGGACGCTGAGCTGGAGGCCAGCGTGGACGGACACGGTGGCGGGCGGAGAACAGTGGCAGGGCTACGTGGAGGGCCACGAGGTGCGGGGGTGGGCGGAGGTAGCATAACGTCATGGTGACGTATAGTTGACGTGTAGGTGACGTAGCAAGGGAGGTGGTAACGGGGAGGTGTTAAGCGGTCTCCCCACACCACCTTTGGGCAAAGGCGGTATCGGCGAGGGGGTTGCGAACAACCCCGCCGATCGCCACGTGTCCGGAGTACGAACACTCATACCGCCCTCTCCTCGGACGTTAAAGGGAGGCGGGTTCAGATCTAGAAATGACCGCCCACCGTTAGATGGGGGGCGGCGGAAGATGAACGGCTGGCGGGAGTTTTCAACCGGTCGTGCATGTTGGGGGGGACCCGCCCGCATATTAAAATATTCATTTTAATATTTGGGACGCGGGACTTTAGGTATTGGGATTTTTGTGGGTTTTATATTAGTCTGTTGGGGGGATAAGGGTTATGGTTAGGTTTGAGTAAAGGGAAAGGGGTTCTTTGATGAAATTCTTTAGGAAAAGAGGGGAGATGATGGATTAGGGGGAGGTTATTACTCTAACCAGAGGTTAGAGTAATCCCATGACAGGGTTGACCATAGTCCCTGGTGGACTAATGTCTCCCTTAGACAAATTTATTTAGCTATAGTGCTAACAAGGGGGGGGGATATTTATACATTGCTTGGGGTTTTATACACCATGGTGTTATCATAGTAGGGGGAAGGGAAACATAAGGGATTTAGTGTAGATACAGTCAGTAGTTAGTACTGGGGGGGAATGAGAATGGGAAATGGTGTTTACTAAGCTTTTTGGGAATCAAACTTAGTTAGGAAGTAGATCAAAATGAAAAGAATTTTTACACAAGAAATGTGGCTTCTTTTCAAAAAAAGAATTCATTTATGACATAATAATTTGTACAAATGAAGAGTATAAGGAGGACTGATCAGGCAGATCCTGCAGTGCTCATGGGAGGTTAGTAAGAAACTTTGAAGAGAATGAGGGAAGTTAGTGATGATTTAGCACTTTGCCACTTAGGCCACTGCTCTTGCCTTTCCTACTGATGGCCACTTTGATTTACTCCAAGTGATGTCCTTGGATTTAGCTTTCTGCAACCTTCCACTGCCTACCCTGCCTATTTCCTAGCATTTTTTGTTACTTCAAGGAAGGTGCACTTGGACTTGCAAACCCTTAGGTTCCTTTTCTTTTCCTTTGGCTTTTCTTTTGATTTTCTATCTAAGGCTAACCTTATTGCTTCCAAGGCCCCAGATTAAATAGTTGGGAACCTTCTTTCTCTACCTAACTAGTTTGTCTGCCAAGATTGAACTGTTTGGATAGACTTGTTTCTCTAATCTATAACAAAAATTGAAACATGGCCTGACCCAGCTTAGGCTGTTGGATCACCCATTAAGAAGTAGGGCAGCATCAACCAAATGTAAATGTGTGTCTTCCATCAGAATATGAGATCTTTGCATCACCAAAGTAGATCATATTGGCACTTCCCATGCCAATCATAAAAAATGAAACCTATTGGTATAGGTAGCTAACAGTGGCTCCACTTGGGGATGGTTTTTCTTCTTGAAAGACCAAGAACAGCAGGTCAGAATGCCTTGGCCCTTGATCTGTTCTTACCAAAATTTGAAAATTCTCTCTTTGTACTTCAAAACTAGAGGCTATTACCTCTGTGGAATTTCTAGCATGTAAAGCCCCTTTCTGCTTATTTATAGTAACTTCTCAAACTGAACTATTTATATGCTGAAAGAAAATATATAAAGCTGATTATGTACAGAAGGGGAAACCCTGTTATATACATGGAAAGTAGTCGAAATAGTGCTTCAACATCCTGCCGTTTACAGGACCTTCACCTAAGTCAGTGCCATCCAAATTTTCCAAAAAATAAGTGTTATTTCCCTGTAGTGCTTGTATGACAAAAGGCCCTCTCCAAAGGGAGCCAAATTTTCCATGCTTACCCTTGTCTTCTCTTCTTGCATCCCACTTAAGCACTTTGTCCCCTATGAAGAAATCTTCAGCCTTAGTTCTTCTGTCAAAGGCTTTCTTCAGCTTTTCTTGTAGGATTTGAACTCTGCTATACACTTGATCTCTGGTTTGCTGCAGACATATTATCTGATTGATCCTTCTCTGTATGTCATTTGGCTCAGCTTGACTTTCTTGGAGTAACTTCATGACAGGGACCCCTAGTGATGAAGGAAATTTGGCTTCTAATCCATAAACTAACTCATATGGGCTGACCCCAATGGACCTTTTGGTCGTTAGTCTATCTGCCCATAAGGCATTCACAAGCTTCTTATGCCAATTCTTCTTATTTTCTTCCAACACCTTCTTTATGATGTTCACAAGGCTTTTATTTGATGATTCAGCTAGGCCATTCCGTTGAGGGTAGTATGCAGTGGAATGGCCCAAAGTAATATGAAATTTGTGGCAGAAGTTCACCATCTTCTTGGATCTAAAAGCAGCAGCGTTGTCTGTTATTATCTTGTTGGGGCAGCCAAATCTAGACAATATGTTATTCTCCAAAAACTCAATGATTGTTGAATCATTTGCCTGTCTACATGGGATGGCTTCAATCCATTTGGTGAAGTAGTCTGTGGCTGTGAGGATCCATATATGTTGGCCTGAAGATGAGGGATGAATTTCCCCAATGAAATCCAAGCCCCATTGCTGAAACGGTCTCTCTGTTGCAATAGGCCTTAAAGGGAGTGGCAGTAACTTTTTCTTTCCCTCAAATATTTGACATTTGTGGCATGAGGTAGAAAACTTTTTAACATCAGAGAACAAGGTGGGCCAATAGTAACCAGCCCTCAGTATTTTATCCACAGTGGACTTCCAATACAAGTGTCCACCACAATCACCTGCATGAAATTCTTCCATGATTTTGTTAGTCTCACTCTCAATTAAACAGTTTAACAATATACCCTCATGGTTTTTCCAAGCAAATTGCCACCCATGACACAAAATTTTGAAGCTTTCATTTTTAGGAACCTACATTTAGTTCTGGACAATCCTGGGGGAGCACACAGGTTTTGTAACACATAACATATATCAGAATACCAAGGGGATTGTTCAAAGGCTACGTTGATCTTGGAGTCGCCAGCTCCGGTTCACTGTCCAGTTGGTTGATGTCCAAGGCTTGGAAGTTTGTTTCAGACATTAATTTGCCAAACCTTGCCCTTTTATCAGCTTTGTAGGTTTTATTTCAATGTCAAATTCTAAAATGTTGGCAATCCATTTTCCTCTTCTGCCCTCTAAGTTCTCTTGAGTAAGTATGTCTTTCACAATGGGACTTGGAACATAAGCTATAACATGGGAGTATAGGATGTAAATCCTAAAGTCTTTGATGGCTTTGACTAAGGCATATGCTTGCTTTTCCATGATCTGATATTTCAGGGGTGCATCTCTGAGAGCTCTACTAAAGAAAGCAATAGGTCTCTCATTTCCTTGGTCATCTTTCTGTAATAGGACAGCAGCAATAGTATGCTGGGAGGCAAAAGAGAAAATGATGAACTCTTTGTCAAATTGTGGATTTGTTAAGACTGGAGTTTGGGTAAGGGTCAATTTTATTCCTTCAAAAGCTTGATTTGCTTCTACCTTCCATTTTACTTTTGAATCCTTTTTTAGCATGTTATTTAGCAATCTGCTCAATTCTGCCAAATTTGGGATAAATCTTCTTAGGAAGTTGATCTTCCCCAGGAATGCTTGTAATTCTTTGATGTTTCTTGGGTGGGGCATTTGCAAGATGGCCTGTATTCTATCTGGGTCAATCCTAATGCCATCCTTTGAAATAATATGACCCAATAACTTGCCTTCTTCCAAACCAAACAGGGATTTCTTGGGATTTAAGGAAATTCCATATTTCCTACAAGTTATGAATATTTGCCTTAGATGTTTCAAATGTTCTTGATCAGATTTTGAGAAAGGTGTGAGGTCATCTAAATAGATGACAAGGAAGTCATGAATTTCTTTGGCAAACGCTATATCCATTGCTCTTTGAAAGGTAACTCCTGCATTTTTCAACCCAAAAGGCATTTTGACATATTTGAAGGTTCCCCATGGGGTTGTAAATGCTGTTTTGTCCCGATCATCAGGGTGAACTAGGATCTGGTTGAAACCTGAGAATCCATCAAGTAAAGAAATTCTTGAGGCCCCCACTACTCTTTGCAAGATGTGATCCATCTTGGGTAAGGGGTAATTATCTTTCAAGGACACTTGATTCAACTTCCTTAGATCAACACAAAGCCTTATTTCACCAGTTTTCTTTCTGGTAGGAACCAAATTTGAAACCCAATCAGAAAATCTGATTGGTGCTATGATGCCAGCCTTAAACATTTTTTGTACCTCTTGCTCCATTGCTGGGAGAAGCATAGGATTGATTCTCCTCAATTTTTGCTTAAAGGGTTTTTGATTTGGCTTGAGAGGGATAGTGTGTTGAATGACAGAGGTGTCATAGGATTTTAAATCCTCATAACTCCATGCAAAGACATCTTGGAATTCTTTAAAGAGGTCAATGTATTTAGTCTTCTGATCAGGTGGTAAAGATGCAGACAATTTAATTATCTTGGGTTGTTCTGCAGTTCCAATGTTACACTCTTCTATGGTAGTATTGAGGGGCTGCAATTTTGGCTTCCAAGAGAATATCATTTGAGTCGAAAATGTCTTCCAAGGGAGTGAGGCCTGTTGGGAGGAAATTGTCTTTTAGTTGTATAATTTCAGCTTCATTATCAGCTATCTCCTCACAATTGATTTGTTTAAGTTCTTGTAGGTTTTCTTTGTTAAAAATGATTGGATGTAACATTTGGTTTGCTGCTTTGGGTGAAATACTTGTTTGGTGCTGTTCACCTGGTGTTTGTGAATCACTCGCAGCCTCCATATCAATGTTTAGCCCTGAAAATTCTTGCTGCAAAGTCAAAAATTGATTTATATGGGTATCATCCTCAAACACTTACCAGTCCTTGACATTGTTTGGGACAGAAGGTCTGTGTTTTACCTCGGCTGTAAAGCAATGCTGGGGTTCAAAAGGAAGTTTACAAGTGCTTGCAAATGTAGCCAAACTATGAGCATGCAGGTTATGGGTTCTAGGAATTTTGGTAATTTGAAATTCAGTGAAGGACTTTAGTAGTTCAGCAGCAGCAGATCTATAAGATCTCAGTCTTTTGTCATTGGTGACAAAATTACCCTTTACTTGTTGGATAACTAGGTCTGAGTCTCCTAGGATTGAAACTTTTATGGCTTGTAAGGATTTTACTAGCTTGAGGCCTAGTAAGAGAGCTTCATATTCTGCCATATTGTTGGTGCACCTGAAGTTTAACCTATAGGCTCGGCCTTCTGCATGACTGTTTTGTTTATTATGTATCCAAACCCCTACTCCTGCCCCTAATTTGTTGACTGACCCATCGAATTCAAGAAACCAGAGGACTTCTTGGTTAAGGGAAGAATTGTCAACTGTTAGGGGAGTTAGCATCAACAACTTGGGATCTTGGCTTACATTTGGTTTTCCTTCTTGAACAGTTTTGTTAATTGATTTCTCAATCATTATTTCTTGAACAGCAGTTTCTTCATTTATATGCTGATCTTGTTTGAGTGTCTGGTTTTCTTCAACATTTGTGGGACCTGTTTTATCACTGAAGAGAATATAGGAGTCTATGTCAGAATGGACAGCATATATGGGAAAGTTTTGAGGTTTTTCTTCACTGCTAACCATGTATTTCATAAGTGACTCTCTATATAACCTCTGGGTGACCTGACTTGAGATCAAAGACTGAGATGGTGGCATATGACATGTCTAATTGTAGGGAACCTTGGAGTTTAGCCCCCCATGATCTTGATAACAACATCCCATATTTGGGTGGGATATCAGCAACTACAACATCCATTAGAATTGTTTTATTTGGGTACTGAACAAGGGACACACATAAGTCTTTTATTAAGCCTAAACACTTAACTTGGCTGGAGTCAAATGAGAATAGGTCCTTATTTGGTCTTGTAATATCTAGATTCAATCTTTCCATGACTGATTTAGGCATCAGGTTGTGAGAGGCACCTGAGTCAAACATTGCATTGTGTAGTATCTTATCATGAACATGCAGGCTGATATAGAAAGGTAAGATCCCTGTAACTGCTGTCTTTCCATCAACCTCTGGACCGAAAAGCAATTCTGGGGTGTCATCCAACACATTGACATTATCTTTGTTACGAGTAAGTTGAAGGGACTTCTTGATTTGTTGTTTATAAATGTCATGCTTGGCTAGTTCTGAAAGAGGCATGGCTACCTTCAATTTGCCAATTTCAGCTTCTAAGTCAAAGGGTCTTTCAGATTGGATCTTAGTGTTGTGGGTGACAGCCTTTTCCTTGTTCACTACGTCTTCTTCTTGATTCTTATCTTGATCTTGAGGCTTGTCCTTCTTACTCATCTCTTGAGGAGTGTTACTTGGATTAGGCTGCAAGGGTGATGTAGCCATAGGCTGTTGTTTTGAGGGCAATGGTTTAGTGACTTCTTGAACGGTTACTTCATTTGTAACTGAATCAGTTGTGTCATTTGGCTCTGTGACTATGGCTCTTTTGGGCTGCTGGCTATCCTTTGTTTTTTCAAGTTGTGTTACATTTATAGTTCTGATTCTTAGCTTGTATTGCTTATGAACTTCATAAACAGCCGTGTCATAGCCTTGTTTAAAGTCAAATGACTTACCTGACCTAGTTTGGAATTGCTAAATGTCATCATCCTTATGACCTTCTTGACTCAAAAAACTTGCTGCTCATCATTCAGGCCCATCAGGTTAATGTGGGTGTCATCTGTTTGCTCATTCGAAGTGGATGCCTCAGTATAGTTTTCCTGGAACGGAGGTCTTATGTCTGGATCAGAACTAGCCTTGCCCACGTTTGGGTTTTGATTTCTCCTAAAATTGGGATTCCTGATAGGGTTATTTTGTGGTGCTTCCCATGATGACTTTCTCTCAACTGATTCTACTCTATCACCCAAATCTCTCATAGAGTATTGAGTATTGCATCCAGTTTTTGATCAAAGGCTAGGGTT